>OY288281.1:13254112-14454112 GCA_958450335.1 Hibiscus tridactylites | reverse complement strand
AAGAATAAGACTTTAACGTGTCACATCAGCATTTCTTAACGAGGTTAAAAGCACTACAACAATGACCATAACTTATTTTTTAAATTAAAAGTTTGCTGACTATAATGAAGAACTTTCAATTTTAGTGACCAAAGTAAAAGTACGTTAAAAATTTAGTGATTATCAATGTAATTTATCCTAACTTTTAATAGTGGCTCACTTGACCCACCATGCACCATGGTGCATCTGCTCCTGCAGAAGCTGTCCCTTCCAACAATGTCGGCACCAAGATTTGAACTCGTGTCATTATTGACTGATTTAATAAATGAGAATTAAACATGTCAAAACAGTAAAAAATATTATTTAAAATATTTGTCCACTTAAAACATTTGTAATCAAGCCCATAAACAATTAATTTAAATAATGTAAAACAAGTTTGAACGATTGTATGAATTAACACGTTTTAATATATCATTTGAAATATGCAAAAGAGACTATCCAGCTAGGCTGCAATAGAGATCAGACATATAAGTTGTAGCCTACTATTTTATACGTAGTTGGTTCATGCAAACAAATTAAATTAAATTAATATAATTACAAATTAAATGTGATGATTATAATTTGTTGTTAAATTTGAGTGAAAACAAATTAACTAAATTGTAAACAAAAGTAAAAGTTAATGCAAATGAGAAAACAAAAAGCAAAAAGAGAGAATACGTACCCATATTTTGTTAATCAGGGGCATAACATAAAATCATGCTTCTGTTCATGTCGATAGCGTATGATTCTTATATAAATCGGAGGATTCATCCTTAAGGACGTCCCACCATTTTGATAGAGTTGTTTAGCCAAATTTCTTTTGCTCCGACTGATTTTCGATGGGTAGCTCAGTTGCTCCGGTCACCTTCGACAATGACATTGACAATACAAATTCCAACGAGCTCTCTTCTCAAAAGAAGCCCTCTAAAGGAGGCTGGAACGCCGCCGTTTTTGTCATCTGTAAGCAAATCTTTTCTCCCTGTTTTTGTTGGACAAGTGTTTGATGAAATTGTCATCGTTGATTCATGCAGTTGTCGAGATGGCCGAGCGATTTGCTTTCTATGGTTTGGCTGGGAACCTGATCACATACCTCACGAACAATCTCGGCGAACCGATGACCGTCGCCGTCAAGAACGTCAACACGTGGGTTGGGGTCTCCGCCATCTTCCCTTTGTTCGGTGCCTTCATCGCCGATTCGTACAACTATTTATCTCAAGAAAGATATCCTGTATATTTGTTGAAACAGTTATTTAAAATATTTTAATTAATTATACTTGTTTGGGCCACTTTAAGTTTGGTCAATTAAGGCTTGAGTCCTTTCCAATACAAGTCATTTAGGTTCAAGTTGTTGACTTTTTATTATCCAAATCGGATTGTATCGAAATTGAATATAGATTAATCGGATCGAGTTTTTGTATTTGAATCACAATAAGTGTGACTTATATAATATTTTATTTATTCAAACTCGATTTGTTTACCATCTTTCTTTGGAAATGCAGATTTTTGGACAAGGCAATGATCATTGACAACAAGGATTGCTTCAGCAATATCAAGGATCCATGGAGGCTATGTTCATTAAACCAAGTTGAAGAAGTAAAGCTTGTTCTTCGCCTCATCCCAATATGGCTTGCTTGCTTAATGTTCAGTGCCGTGATAACTCAACTACAAACATTTTACACCAAGCAAGGCAGCACAATGTTGAGATCAATAGGTCCCAATTTCCAAGTTCCTCCGGCGGCACTCCAAAGCCTCGTTGGCCTCGAAATCCTCATTGTCGTCCCGATTTATGATAAGATTTTTGTCCCCTTCGCTCGAAAAATAACTGGACATCCCCGCGGAATCACAATGCTACAAAGAATCGGTGCAGGTCTATTCGTTTCCATGTTTACCATGATTGTTGCAGCCCTAGTAGAGACAGCTAGGATAAACACCGCGAGCAAGCAAGGTCTACTCGACACCCCAAAAGCCATAGTCCCAATGAGCATATGGTGGTTAGTTCCACAATACTTGCTCAACGGAATCGGAGAAGCCTTGACGCTCGTCGGACTACAAGAACTGTTCTACGACCAAATGCCGGAAGAAATGAGAAGCATGGGAGCAGCTGCATACATAAGTATAACGGGAGTTGGGAGCTTTCTGAACACAGCTATAATCTCAGTGGTTCAAGCCATTACTTCAAGGCACGGGAATGCATGGCTGGGAGATAATCTCAACCGTGCAAATTTGAATTACTTTTATTGGGTAATGGCAGGATTGAGTGGGGCTAATTTGTGTGTTTATATGTGGATTGCTAAGGGTTTTGTGTATAAAAAGGTTGTAAATAACGATCAAGGAATTAGTAATTAGGGGAAAGAACCGGAAACAAGAGGCTATATGGAGGCAAAAGTATGAAATTTGGGGCAATTTGGATGTATAAATGCATGTTTAAGACTTAGTTATATTATATTTCTAAGGAAGTATAATCTTATCAAGTTTAAATACCAAAGTAGTTAGCTTATTTTCTTTTTAATAAAGCTCTCGACTCGGTATCATCGATCGAATAAATTAACAATAATCTTAAATTGTCTAAACCGGTCAACTATTTGTGTTAAAATTGAAATAATCAAACCAAACATTTTCGATTTAGTTAAGTTGATTTGTTTTTTCAATTCTAAGTTCTTACTAGGCATAATGTTAAAAAGTTGAGTAAACTATCTAAATGGTCCCCGACTATGCTCCAATTATTTTTTGCGTCCCTTGACTATCAGAAGTTACAAACTGGTCCCTTATGTAACCCCCTAAACCCGACCCAAAGGTTATGAGTCGAATCTAGGAAGTTAGATTGAAAACATAACCCTCAAGTAATTTATTTATTAGGCTTCCGGAAATTAATACTCAAAATATTAATTTAAAACAGTGTCGTTTATCATTGAAATTTTTATCTCGAAAACGCAGTCGTATATATAAGATAATTCAAAACAGAGTAGGAAAAATATCACATTAAAATCTCCATGCATGCTAAATAGTTTTAAAATTCAAAATAAAAATAAAAATAATCGAGTTTACATAAAACCCCAAATAATGAAATAATCGCAATAAAATCGAAATAAAACTGGAAACTAAGAATATCCATACTAAAATAGTAATAAATCTGATAATTGTGGTCCTCCAAGTACCGAACTCCTATGTCTGAGAATCTGAAATAGAAGCTAAGGGGGAGTCAGCTATTAAGCTCGGTGTGTCTCTAAGGTGCATCAAACAAAAAATCACAAGAATCATACAGTCAACATAGTCATTCCAACAGTCAATCGAATATACAGATATGCAAAGCATGATGCACCTAAGCCTATGTCATGAACCCATCTACATCACCGTCCGAAGAGTAAAGTTCCCCTGAACCACTCTCTACATCGTCACCATCCGAAGTGGAACTCAGCCCGAAGGGTGAAACCACTGATCCGAAGTGGAATTCAGCCCGAAGGATAAAACCACTGAACTTCCTCCGTACATTTTCCCACCCGAATGATATGACATGAATGTTCCGATTTCAATCCGAATGCAACATCATTAGTCCGAAAATGCATGAGCATTTAGTCCGAAAATGCATGAGCATTTAGTCTGATAATTAACTATTCATATTTCGATGTATGACGTTTAACAGAATGACATACAACATATCACATAGTCCAGATCACAACATATCACATAGCCCAGATCACAACATGTTTTACAGTCAAACATCACATAGCAACAACATATTTCACAGTCAAACATCACACAACATCAACACATATAGTATAGCACAAGTAGAGAACACACCTTAGCCAAAGCAACTCAACCTACTTGATAATGTGTTTCCCACGACCAGAACCACTGGATTTAGATGTATCATAACCTATGAGAATAATTCTACATTAACATGATTCGTATCATTGATCTCCAAATCAATCGAATATATGATTGGATTGAATGATTCTAGTAGAATCGGTCAGAAAAACTGATGAAATAGATTGACTACGAATACGTGGTGGTTGGAAAGTTGAAGTCATATTAGTTTAAATGGATCGAATCAACAATAAACATAAGAGATTTGTATAAAACAGTAAGATAGCAATATTGTATAACACGAATATATATATATATATATATATATATATATATATATATATATATATATATATATATATATATATATATATATTGGAAAACGATTAAGTGATAATAATAAAATAATAATATTTCATAATGATTTATCAAATAAAATAATAGTAATAATAACTAAAAAACAAAGGCTTACATAAAGTTCAAAGCATGGCTTTGATTTGACGAACAACTAAGAAATCAATTCAAAAGGTGGGATTTACTTTAAAAATTCGATAGGAGCAGCAGACACAAGGGCGTGCGACTCATCCGGGCAAGTGAATGTGCGAGGGGCCGATGAGTTTTGACGGTGGTGATAAGCCGGATAATACCACAATGATGGTTGAACCGAACACTAGGCATGTAGGGTTTTAAAATAGAGATAACTAGGGTTTTCTCAATGAACCAAAACGTTTGTAACATATACACATGTATTTAATAATGGAAAAAGGTTAAAGCAACGATAGAGTTGGAAAGAAATTAGAATTCAATTTCAAATTGAAGTACTATATATATATAATATTTAAATAATAAAAAAAGAAGACGTGGAAGAAACTAAATTAAAACTCAATTTGATAAAAGGGTTATTTATAGATTCAATCCTTAAACTTTCAAGAAATTCATATTAACTTCCAAGTTTGACAAAAATTCTTATTTAATCCACCATAGAAAATCAGGGTTTTTAATTAAAAATTCCCAATTGTTAGGTTTTCAATTAGGGATTTTAAAATCTAAGGTTTACAATTTAGGCGTAATTTTTGGGGTGTTACACCTTAACTAATCGTTACATACAAAGCAGTCCCATTCCGTTAAAAAATAAATGAGCATCTTAGTTGGACGTTAACTTGTTGACTGGATAAAGCTCTCGAAATAATCAAACCGAAACATTTTCGAAATACTCAAGTTTAAATACCAAAGTAGTTAGCTTATTTTCTTTTTAATAAAGCTCTCGACTCGGTATCATCGATCGAATAAATTAACAATAATCTTAAATTGTCTAAACCGATCCACTATTTTTGTTAAAATCGAAATAATCAAACCAAACATTTTCGATTCAGTTAAGTTGATTTGTTTTTTCAATTCTATGTTCTTACTAGGCATGATGTTAAGAAAGTTGGGTAAACTATCTAAATGGTCCCCGACTATACTCCAATTATCTTTTGCGTCCCTTGACTATCAGAAGTTACAAACTGGTCCCTTAACTAATCGTTACATACAAAGCAGTCCCATTCCGTTAAAAAATAAACGAGCGTCTTAGTTGGACGTTAACCTGTTGACTGGGTTTAGATGAAATTATTTTTATTACACTACATTTCTATGTCATCAAAGGTCAATGAAAATAAAATAGAAAAAAAAAATCCCATTTAAAACCTTAATGAGAGGACCAAATGCCTCAAACTCTTCTCCTACTTCTTTTAGACTCCATCTTCATATTTCTCAGCGGAAAAAAGAAAGAAAATCTAAAAGATAGAATCTAAGCTTAAATCTCATAACATCGTGGAATAATAATAATATTAAGTAAAATTATTTTCCATCAAATAAAAAATTCAACGAGTTATGCTCATTAATTTAGGAGGGCAAATGAATAGAACTTGAACATATAATTCTTTGTTCGTTTTGTTTGTATTCATTCAAATTTTAAATAACATGTTCATTTTCATTTATTTATGTTTGAAGGAATGGTGAAAGTATGCCACTAGTCCTCAATTCTTCAAACTTTACAACCTAAACTCCAAAATTTATAATGTAGTCTCTAATATCACCTTTATAAAAAATGTAAAAGAAAATCAAGTAAATAATATAAACAAGTGTATAAAAAAATTTGTTCATAAAAGTAAAAGAACCAAATATACATTTGTTCGTGTTCAATTATTTATTTACCAAACATATTAATTTTGTTCATATTTATTTATATTTTATTCATTTTACACCCGAACTCATTATACTTTAATTTTGACACTTTTTTTTGAATGGTCTAAAGGTGATTACAAGGTAGTATCTATTCGTACATATTTTTAACCCTTTTACAACGGACATACACCTTATAGGCAAAGCAATTTGAACTCGTGTCTCCTAGGATGAATATCATCCGCTTTTCCACTAGGACACTTGTTGGGTTCAAATTTGTTAATCAATGAATTATAAACCAAATTAAAAATTTTATCACACAATGACAAAATATTTTAATTTCTATCAAAACTTAACACTAATAAAATCATTTCATAATCAAATAAAAATAGTAAACTACATAAATGGTCTCCCAACTATGCTTCAATTATCCTTTGTGTCTCTTGACTATTAGGAGTTACAAACTGGTCCCTTGACTAATTGTTTCATACAAAGCAGTCTCATTTCGTTAAAAATAGATGGGCGTCTTAGTTGGACGTTAACATGTTGACTGGGTTTAGATGAAATTATTTTTTATTACATTATATTTCCATGTCATTAAAGGTCAATAAATATAAAATAGAACAAATTCCCTTTAAAACCCTAATCATAGGACCAAATGCCACAAACCCATCTTCTTCTTCTTTTAGACTTCATCTTCATATTTCTCAGAGGAATAAAGAAAGAAAATCTGAAAGATGGACTCAAGCTTAAATCTCATAACATTATGGAATGATGCTAGCCTAACCCTAATGATCAAATTACCCTTTTTTATCCCACGTAAAGCTTAAACCTTTCCTTGAAAAAGCCCCTTTCTTAACGCTCTAACCTATCTAGGTATTTCTTAGTTAGGGGTTTCCCCTCTTTTTTATTTATAGAAGTTTGATCACGTTACTTATATGAATGGCTACAATGAAAATCGAATGTAAAGAATCAAAGAGCAACAAGATTTATACTAGGAAAATCCACATCAAATCCACCTACGTTCCTCCACAATCTTCTCAGCAAACTCTAGCCACCACTACTACAGTTGACGATAACAATTCTTAGCATCAACTGCCACTCCAACCCTTCGATGTCGTGGCGTCAGATGATTCGTCTAGTCATAATCGGTTGCAGTAGGGCACGAAAAATGCTACCAATGGGATTGCAACATCTGGGTATGTAAAATATGATAACCTTGTTAATATTAACTTGAATGTTTTACCGAAGAATAAGGTTATGGTTTTGAAAAGGAAGTTAGCTATTGAATTTGAGGAGGATAGGGGTTTAGTTAAAAAATTTGAGGCCGAAAAAAGTAGGTTTAATGGGGGTATGCAAATTCACGAGTTTTAGGGAATGGGAATGTTGATAGAGGCGATGTAAGTATATTCAAAACACACCGTATTAATATGGATGTCACGTTGGTATCCTACTAAGCAGGTTAACGTCCAGCTAAGACGTCCGTCTATTTTCCAACAGTATAAGACTGCTTTGTATGTAACGATTAGTTAAGGGACCAGTTTGTAACTTCTGATAGTCAAGGGACGCAAAAGATAATTGGAGCATAGTCGTCGGACTATTCATGTATTTTACCCAAAAATGTTCCTTACGTTTGACATGATAGTTGTTGTGGTCCATATTTGGGGCAATTTAGTTGTACAAATATTCTTTCACCAGAACACATTTAACTTCTTTTAATTCGAATAAATAATATCTTATAATTTAAAATAATCTCATTATCTTAAATTAATATTAAGGGTAATAACCACAACCATTCTTATCTTTTTCTTAGTGTGCGACCCTGTAGGTTCAATTAACGTTGACAGTAGATAAATCCCATTTTATCCTACAAATCATTAGTGGCCTCTAGCAAAACATTATAACTACCCAAGTTAAATGAAAAGCTCATAATTCGAGACAACATTAATTTAGTTTATTTCATAATCCTTTTATCTCACGATATCTTGATAGAATATAAGGCATTTAAAATGTTAACCTTATATCGTTCTATCTTTAGTTTCTCGATGCCCAATTAAGATGACTAAACAAATAACATTGATCTGTATCAACTCATTTGAGCACATCCATTCATTCCTCAGTCCAAATCATCGAGGGGCCCAGAGATATCTCTCTTATGTTAAGAGGGATAAATTTCATCTTAATCGCTCACATCTCACTGCATGATTCATTACCATGTTCATGCTTAACCTTTATAATCGTCCCATTATAAACAATGTTTGACTATGTCAAAACATAATAATCATCATGTTGAGAACCGTAGTAATTTCAGGTCTAAGGATTTAATGTCACAACTGTTGAAGATTAATATATAAATTTAATCCATGTATTAATCTCAAAACAAGTCGGTCCTAATATTTTTTTCTCAACAAATACATATATAAATTTGATTTGAGTCTCATTCACATATTCATCCAATGAATATCTATCAAACTTCATACCAATCTGTAGAGCCCGATAATCACAACCGAAATACTTTCCAAGTGGTGGAGAAGATGTATTTTGTGTGTTTGTGGTGGAAGAAAATAGATAGAAAAATATGACACAAGATTTAGAGTGGTTCGACTTTCTAAACAAAGACTACATCCACTACCTTAGCTCCTCACCAAGGATTTCACCAATTCTCTAAGAATCCTTCCCCTTTTCTAGGCTTAGGAGGCAACCTTTTACAACCTAGACTCACAACCCAAGTCTAGCATCCAACACTCACAAGTCGAGCTTTGGGAACTCCCTCAAACAAAAGAAAACTTAGCAAACATAAATCTCTCTCTAAAGGTTGATTTTTGCACACTAAACACTCACCCAAATCCTAGAACACTTGAGCATACATTTACAATTTGAGCTCACAAGTGTTTGTTTATACAAGGAATGAAAATATAAGCACTAAGACAGTTTTGCATCATAATGTTGTTGACAATGAATCATTAGTCTTCCATAGATGCATGAAGTTTCCTTATATACTCCCAATTTAGTCCCTAGCCATTAGAGACCATCGGGGTTTTTATTTCCCGTAATAAATGCAGTTATGGAGCTTCCTGTATTGATATGCGGGTAGCCGTATCGGTAGGACGACCTTCTTCAAAACTAGCCGTTGAGCTTTATGCAACATCTCGTATCGAAACGCTCGAAGGCGATTCGGTATGCCCGTAACGGTATGCCCATAACGGTATGCCACTATACCGTTTCGGTACGGCCTGCAATTCAAATAACCGTCGGGAAATAGTCGTTAGGGGTTTTGAGCCGTTGAGGCTTTTGCCATGTAGGCGTATCGAAACGCTATACATCGTATAGAAATGACCACGATCCGTATTAATATGGCCAAGGCCTGTATCGTTACGAGTTTTGGTAGTTTCAAATTGATTATAGCTGAAACCCTAAGGCGTATCGAAACGAGGTATACTGTATCGATACAGTCACGCTGAAATACTAGGTTTGGCTACTTTAAAACATTTCAGAACACTTCAAAACCTTTTTGAAAACTACTCAAATATATTTTAAGTTGTTTGGACTTAAAATCATTTTTGAATACTTTTCAATTTAGTCCAAAAGTATTTTTCAATTATTATATCAAAACGAATATCCTAACAATCTCTCCCTTTTTGATAAAATAAAATCAATTTGAAAATTTGTGTTTGGGATTCTCCCCCTTAGTAAAATAAATTTTGAATAAAATAATTAAGATTCAAAAGAAACTAAAGCTCCCCCTTATTCAATTGAAAAATCAAATTTTAAAAATATTCTCCCCCTTTTTGTTAAATGGTTCAAACAAAGTTTGAAGGCTTTTAAGTCAATAACAACTGAGAGTTAAAAGATTTGACAAAAATAAGGTTTTTGTTTAAAATGGCCCCCTTACTCAAGCATCAAACAAATTGTTAGTCCAACAATTCATGATTAATCTTAGTTGAATTAAAATAAATAAATCAAATAGAAGGAAACTAAATTCAACTAAATTTACCACTTGAACCAAATGGAGGATGTGAAGTCTTCATTCTTCAAGTGTTCTTTCTTGTGTGTATGGAGCTCCCCCTTAATGTTGTACTTTGTTGATCTTTCTCCATCACACCTAAAATAAGACAATCAAGTAAGTTTTTGTACCCAAATGGCTTTGGATCCATAAGAATTGGTGAAGAATGTTTTATTTCGTTATTATTTTTCTGATAATTACTCTATGTTAAATCTTTATTATTGCTGATTTTGGTTGTTTTATTCATTTCTACGCAGGACTTTGAATTCCAAAATACAACATGAAAAGGCAAAAATCTGCAGTTTTATTTTCTGGAATCAAGGCTGGGCTAGTGGGCATGAATCTGGGCATGAAGTCTGACGTGGCATCCAATCAGCAACTTCTAAAAGATCCAATCAGTAGCTTTCAGAAGGTGTGATCAGCAAGGATGGATAAGAAGATCATCAGCTGTGTTTTAAATTTCAAACTTAGAATTATCTTTTGTTTTTAGGAATTAATTTGAATATTTTTAAGATTTATCTTTTTAGGTTATTTTTTAGGGTTTTGAGAATACTATAAATACCCTATTGGGGTAAGCTAGAAAATCGTCTCTCATTCTTAGTATGTTCTAGCTTTTAAAAGTTCTATAAAATTTCCTTTTCTTTCGTTCTTATTTTTAAAGATTTTATTTATTTTCTTTAGGCTTAAAGGCATGTTTGGCCCCTAAAGTATACACAAAATATCGAATTGCCCCCTAAAGTATTTTTAGGACGTTTTACCCCCTGAACTAAAAATCATTACCTTGTTTGGCCCATCCGTTAACCTCCGTTCAAAAAATTACGGGCCAATCAGAACGTGCCATATGTAGTTTTATCAACAAAAAAGTATGACTTAAATAAAAAGGGTAAATTAAACATTAGGTGTCCATTAAATAATCTTTACCACCAACACCCTAATCTCCCATTCATCCTCATTTCCCTCCTCCTCTTCCGATCATCATCACTGCAAAACAACTCATTCATCTGCAGAAAATATCTGAGAATTTGTAGCAAATAAAAAGTTTGAAGGGGCTCATCTTAAGTCGTTTATCCAAATACTAATGAATTAATATCGACTTAAGGTTCCTTGGCTGTTTCCTAGGCTGCCTGCTCTGCCACTGCCTTCCCATGATATTATGCAATTGCCATATGTATTTACCTTAATTTGAGAATGCATGGGAATGCATGGCTGGGAGATAATCTGAACTGTACAAATCTGAATTACTTTTATTGGGTAATGGCAGGATTGAGTGAGGTTAATTTGTGTGTTTATATGTGGATTGCTAAGGGTTTTGTGTATAAAAAGGTTGTTAATTCAAAGGAAACAGTCTTGGATAAACCGAATTTACACGCAGTTTCTTCACAACCTGGGTTTGGACAAACTGAGTTGATTCGTGTTGGACGATCATTTTGTAAAGTCCGGAAATTGGTTAGTGGTGAGCCTACTGCTGTTGTTGGTCGAGCGCCAAGATCGAAGAAAGGGAACAATTTTGGGGGTTGTCGGGCTGTGGCGAAGAAGGGGACAATTTTAGCAAATTTAAAGGGGGTAGTGAGTCCGATGGTCGACAACTCTTGAAGCAAGACATTGTAAGTGAGGCTGAGGCGACGCTTAAGTTGGGGACACTTATCGAAGTGAAGTCGAGTGGGCGTGAAGAGGATATTATTAAGGATATTTCTCGGGTTATTATCGGGGAGTGTCGCGGTTTCTGACTGATGAAGCTATTATCATGGAACGTTCGGGTTTTGGGAGGTAGCGCAAAACGGCGTAGTGTTCGCGAGGTGATTCGGAAAAATCAGTGTGATATGGTTTTGTTGCAGGAGACGAAGTTAGAAGAGATTCCGGCGATATTAGTTGCGAATTTGTGGTGTTCTGATAGTTTCGAGATGGCCTTTGCACCATCGCTTGTGGCTTCTGGTGGTATTTTGGTCATTTGGGAAGGTAATCGTTTTATTTTAGAGTCGATTGAGATTGATCGGTATTTTATTATTCTTCAGGGGAAATGGAAACTTGAGGATTTTGTTTGTGGTATTGTGGCATTATATGCTCCTTGTGAGGTTGCTGGTCAGTGTGTGTTATGGGATGCGTTGTTGGCTCGTATGAGTACGTTTCAGGGGCTGTGGTGTGTTGCAGGGGATTTCAATGCTATTTTACAAGATTCAGATCGGATAGGGGTTTCGGATAGGGGAGCTGAGATGGAGGCATTTGCGAATTTTGTCGATGGTGCGGGTTTAGTGGACTTGCCTTTGTTGGGTAAACGGTTCACTTCGTTTGGCCTCGGGAATCGGTATAGCCGCATATATCGTTTTCTGATTTCTGCTGCTTGGTTGGATTGTTTCAGCAGTATGCAACATGAAGCTTTGTCGAGGGGGTGTCTGACCATACTCCTCTGGTTCTTACGTGTGATGATTGCGATTGGGGGCCGCGACCGTTTCGTTTCTTTAATTGGTGGATGGAGGGGTGGTCTAATGTGTTGTAAATTGCAAATGAATGGTGTAGGCTGACAGGTTTGGGGGTTGGGAATAAGAATCTTGTGGTGAAGTTCGACATTTGAAAATCTTTCTGAAACAATGGAACAGGAATTGCTTTGGCGATGTTAATAAGACCATCAAAGAAATGCAACAGAAAATTGATAATGCAGATGAATCTATGGTTGAGAATGGTGGGGTGGAGGAGGTGGAGATCGAACGTCGTAGGTGGATGCAAGCGTTATGGCGTGCCATGCGCAATAAAGAGGTGATGTGGCGTCAGAAAGCACGGGTAACATGGTTGCGCCTAGGAGATCGCAACACGGCTTTTTTCCACAGAGATGCTAAGCTACGCACGGCTAGAAATTTCATTTCCAGGTTTATTGATTGATGGAAAGTGGAATACATCGCCGGTGACATTACGTAAGTTTGTGGTATCTGCGTTTAAGGCTCACTTTGCTTGTGATGTTCGGGCGGGTAATTGGCATTTTGAGGGAGTGTTTCGGCAATTGAAAGAGGCTGATAGATCACGCTTGGTTTCGCCTTTCATGGTAGGGGAAATTAAGCGAGTGTTATGGGATTGTGACGGATCGAAGGCACTAAGCCCGGACGGTTTCACACTAGAGTTTTACAAAAAGAGTTGGGATGTGGTGATGGATGATGTGTTGCGATTCTTTACTCAGTTCCACGATAGCGGGGTGTTGCCGAAAGGAGCTAATTGTGCTTTTATTGTGTTGTTACCAAAGGTGGCGGCACCTCAGTTGTCAGGTGAGTATCGCCCTATTTGTTTGGTGAACTTGATGTATAAGCTGTTGGCTAAGTGTTTAGTGACTCGATCACAATCTGTGCTGAGTGGTTTAATTAGCGACACACAATCAGATTTTGTTAAAGGGCGACAACTTGTAGATGGTGTTTTATTGGCTACTGAGGTAATTCATTCTCTTCGGCAACGTGGAGCTCGTGGTTTTATCTTAAAATTGGATTTTGCTAAGGTTTACGATTGTGTAAGTTGGTGATCTTTCCTAGATTCAGTGTTATTTCGGATGGGGTTTTGTGAAGTTTGGCAAAATTGGATAAGAGAATGTATTGGCTCTGCCAGTTTGTCGGTTTTGTTGAATGGGAGCACGACCAAAGAGTTCAGGATGGGACGTGGGTTGCGGCAAGGATGTCTGTTGTCACCGTTATTGTTTGTGGTAGTGGCGGAGGCGTTATATATGATGTTAGTCAATGCTGAAACATCCGGTTTTATTCGCGGGGTAGAGGTGGTGTCGGATGTACGGTTGACACACTTACAGTTTGCTGACGATACGATCCTATTTTTTGATGCAACTATAGACATTGCTCGGCACATTAAGAGGATTTTGCATTGTTTTCAAGTTTGTTCCGGTTTGCATATCAATTTTGCCAAGAGCTCTCTCTATGTGATCGGTGTGGAGGGAGAGTTGGGCGCATCAGTGGCTGACTTGTTGAGATGTCGTCTAGGGGGAATTCCCATTTGTTTATCTTGGTTTTCCATTGGGGGCCAATCCGAGACTTATATCTGTTTGGGATCCGGTCATTGCTAACTTCAGGCGCAAATTAGCGGGGTGGAAGCGATCTTCTTTGTCATTTGCTGCTAGAGTGACTTTGGTAAATTTTGTTCTCTCATCTCTACCTATTTTCTACTTGGGATTGTTTGTAGCTCCGAAAGGGGTGATAGCGCAGCTGGATCGTATTCGTCAAGCATTTATGTGGGGTGGTGTCGGAATTGAACGACGAATGTGTAGAGTGGGTTGGGAAATAGTGTGTAGACCGCGACATTTGGGAGGTTTGGGGGTGGCAGATCTTCGGGTGAAAAACATGGCATTGTTATCCAAGTGGATGTAGCGATATGCCTGTGATAAGGATTCTCTTTGGCGCCGTTTGATTACGGATAAATATGGCGAACATACTCAATGGTGGAGGTTTAATACGGAGAATTTGTCGTCCATGTCAATTGTATGGCGTCAGATTGTGGCCAATTCATGTTGGTCGAGCGTATATTTTCATGTGGGGGGTCGAGTTTCTAATGGAAGATTGGTGATGGGCAGTTAGTGTTGTTTTGGTTTGATCCATGGATTACGCAGCATACGTTGAAGGATGTGTTTCCGCGTCTATTTTCTTTCGCACTGAATAAATTAACATGTGTCCATGACTACTCAGTGAATGGGAGTTTCAATCATGGGCATTGGGCGGGTTATTTTCGGCGACAATTATGGATGTTCGAGCAGGACCAAGTGCGGGTTTTGTGTGGTTTGATTCATGAAGTCTGTCTTTGGGAGTCTCGCATTGATACTCTCATTTGGCTCCCGGATGAGCTTGGTGAGTTTTCGGTTCGTGCTATGTCAAAATCGTTGTTGATGGATAAGGTTGGGGACAATGATTTTGGGGATTGCTTTGCGTGGCGTGTGCTAGTCCTGCCTAAAGTTCAGGCGTTTCTATGGTTCATTTGGTTGAAACGGTTGCCGACGGTGGATTTTTTTAGAGCTCGTGGGGTCTCGTTGTCTGACGGGCAAGGCTTGTGTCCGTGGTGTGTAACAGTGGAGGAATCGATTGCACATTTGTTCTATGAATGTCCTTGTTTGAAGCAGGTTTGGGATTGGTTACGCGGATGGTGGGGAGTATCATTACCTTTACCGGTGAGTTTTGCTGACTTTTTTATTGTGGGTTTTCATTGGTCGTTTTATGGTTGTAAGTTGAAATGGTGGCTGGCTGGTGTTAGTGCATTGCTATGGTCCTTATGGTTAGCTCGTAATGAGTTTATTTTTCGGGGGAAACGGTTGCCGATGGCGGAATTGTGTTTCCTTGTCAAACTGTGATCTTTTTATTGGATTAAGGTTGATGCTGCGAGTGAGATGATGACCGAACCTGTTTGGTGGTCTTGTCCGTCTGAATTTAATCAACTAACGGTAAATGTCATGTAGGTTTGTCACGTCATTGCAAGCTGTTTATCGTTCAGGAAGACATGTTCCATGTTAGTCAACTATGTTACAAGTGTAACAATTCAAGACGAAAAAAAAACTCTTTTTAAATAAACACTTGAACGCAGATAGAAAAAAATCGGAACGAGTTTAGGCCTGTAGCTACGCAGTTTTCTTTCGACAAAATTTCAACCACTCCCGTGGTGCTTGAGATCGTCGGTCCTCTGTCTCCAAAGATACAAACACTAGATGATCAACAATAATAACACTATTGCAAAAATCACGATTTGTAACCTTGCCTTTGTCTATCACCAAAAACTATATGAGAAGAAAAAGTTGACTTATGTTCAACTTAGTAGTTTTATACGACATTTATAGGATTTTCTCATGAGAGAATAATTGAAATAATATATTTTGAAATTAAGGTCATTAATATTGTATCTGAATAAATTCAGAAATAAATCATTAATATCGTATATGTATTCGAACATATATTTCGTGAATTGGCTTCTCATTCAAGTTTGTTTAAAAGTAGTAATTTTACAACCGACTTCTCAACTCTATCCCTAAGATTTTGGATTTATTTGCATTAAATAATTATTCTCTATAAAGCAATTTATCTGAAGATTTGGATTTTTTACAAATCGAAATTGTTATGAATAAAATAACGAAGAACAACGAGCAAGAATAAAAGAACACAACGATGAGAGAAAGAGAGTGATTTGTATTATTCTCAACTTATAGACTTGTGTACAATGCCTTTAGTAAATCATCTATTTATAGGCATAAGAAGTACATAATACATTAAACTCTAATTAATGTAGATAATATTCCTAATGATAAAGTAATTCAAATCTCCTCGATAAAGTTCTTATCATGATAGATATCCACATAGATAAATATTCATAACACTCCCCTTAGATGTCTATGAAGATAATGTGCCTTGTTAAAACCTTTACTAAGATAAAAACCAATCAGTGCTTGACACATGGCATTAATTTTATTTTTTTGAAATTTTTAATGGAAAATACTCATAGTTTTCAAATTATTATAAAATCTCAAAATTTTACAAGTTTCACAAAACAATCGTTAAATCCATAAAAATTCCTAAACTTTCGTCGTCGATTGCCGCTGCTTCCGCCACCAGTAATCGTCGCTGACCGCACCCACTTGGTTGTCGGGCAAAGGAGACAATTTTCCCTAACAGGGCATCGCCAGAAACGCCCAACGGTGTGCAGCCGAACGTCAAACGCGAACGTCGATTTCGTGTTTGACGTTTGGTTGCACGTTGTCGAGCGTTTCTGACGACGATGTATTGGGAAAAATGATCACCTTGGTCCGACGACCAAGTGGGTGCGTTTAACGACGACAACTGGCGGCGGAAGCGGCGACAATCGACGAAGGAAGTTTGGGGATTTTTAGGGATTTAGAGAATGTTTTGTGGAGCTTGTAAAATTTTGAGATTTTATAATAATTTGAAAGTTTTAAATATTTTCCATTAAAAATTAAAAAATTAATGTTACGTGTCAAGTATCGATTGATTGATAATTTTTCTAACACTTATTTAATAGTCGGACACCTAAAATTGTAACTATGGTAAATTTGGGCACCTATTTTTACAAAAAATTACTTTAAACACCTAAATTATTTTAAGAAATAATATTTTTTAAAAATATATTTTTAAAATATAATAATAATAATAATAATAATGATTTTATTTTATTTTAAAATTATTTTTAATTTAACAATAATAAAAATGACATGTCATGTTACAATAATATTAAAAACAATCCAGAGTGAAAAAAATAGGAGCAATTTGAAAGTTTAGTTATTAAATAGGAGCCTTTATAATATTATTATACTAATTGATTGTAAAGTTTTAGGGTTGAAAATTAATTTTTAAAAATTCAAGGGTGAAATTATAAAGAAACATTTTCATTAGTGACTATAATGTTTATTTTTTTAAATTGGGGAGAAAATGTACATGACATAAACTTTAATGGCCATTGCAGTAATTTACCCTTATTTTTTTGTTGTCAGGTCAACAATCTGTCAGTGTCTAACGACAACGAACGACTGAGTGACCAAAAGTTTACGCCCCGAAAACCTAAGTGACCTTATTGGTCGTTTTTCAAAATCGGTGACCAACTCTGTACTGAGGGAAAACATAAATGACTATTCTAGTAGTTAACACTTTATTTAAACAAAAAAATACTTAGTATTTTTAGGGTAAACTACACTGTTAGTTACTAAACTTTTAGGGCACTTTCACTTTGGTCATTGAAATCGAAATATTTTTATTATAATCATTAAACTTTTAATCCAATTTCATTACAACCACTGTCGTTAAAAAATGTTGACAGGACATGTTAAAGTCTTCTTCCAAAATTAAATTATGATGAACGGAGACTTCGCCGATCAATTCTAACGGTGGGAATGATTCGTTTGGCTAAAAAATTAATATAGTTTGGTTTGAAGTTTATCTGACAGATAATAATGATAGATCGAAAATTTAATTTTTTAATTTCAATTGAAATTTTTAGTTTTCATCGATATTAATCAAGATGTGAGCCAAGTTGAAGAAGAAGCACATGAGAAGACTGAAGAGGAAGCGCGGGAAGATGAGGCAGAGATCCAAGTAGACGTATCTTGGACTGAATTAGTTTTGCCCTGACAACCCCTTGTCTTCATAATTATCCAGCATATGTTGCATGAAGTTGTGGAGATTGGAGGATGTTTGTAACACCCCTAAATTAAAAAAAAGGTTGCCAACATGGGGGTTCGAACTTGTAACCCTTGGCTTTGTAAGCCTAAGCTTTAACCATTCAGGCTAAAGCATTCGTTAGTGTTGTTCTGCCCTCTTTTAATATTAAACCATATTTTATGTTGTATCAATAATAATTATAGCCAACTAACTCATCTACCCCAATTAATGCTCTCTTTTGGATCTGGAAAAATATCCAGATATCTCCCAACTTTTCCCCCCTCATCTAGACGTTTCTTTTTCCCCCACCGGTTGCCGCCTCGTGACCGTCACCGCCGCCTTGTGACCTTCACCGCCTACACCGGTCGAATCGCAGCACCACCCTGAGCTTAACCCCGACCACCACGCGCGTGATGGAGCCGCCTCTCGCCGGCAAAGTCTGTTTGAAGCTTCGAAAAGAAGCCCCAAATTGTCGCCTCTGTTTTTGTCCGATTCCAGCCGCCTCAACCGTCCGTTCGCGATGCCGCCGCCAGATCCGGGCTCCCGACGTGACGATGAACAAAACCCAGTCGACATCTTGTCCGTCCGACGCCGGCAAGCTCCTCATCGGAGCAACGCGTTTTCCGACCGTTTCACCTTCGTTCTAGAAAAGGTGTATTTCGGGACTCCGACGACCATTCCGGCCACCGTCCGGCCACCAAAAAATTTTGGGTATGCAAGTATCTCGGTATTCGAAATGTCATGGGACATCCAGTCTGGATTCTAATGCGATCGAATGTAGTATCAGGAGTCAACCGGTATAACTCGGAACTAAGGTAATACATTACTACCCCTTGTATGCTTTATGTACATGTTGATACCTGGTTAAAGCATGCATGCTTATGATAAGTGTTTTGTGAAATCTGCTTAAGCTGAATTCGATACGAAAAATAAGTATGAGATGTTGGATATGAAATTACGAAAATGCCCTTGGAGCATAAGTATGACTAAACTACCCCTCTGATAAAAGAAATGAACTAAAATCTGCATTTCGTCCTGATTATGTAATTTACACCACCCAAGATGTATGTTTTAATGAAAAGACTTCGGCATTAATATGCAATTCGTGTGATACAAACTTGGATAATCCCTCAAACTCTGTATAACACATGAATGAGAATTCTCTGGAAATATTGTTGAAATCCTAAGTCGATCCCTATGATAGCAATGCGTGAATTATATAAGAATAACGTTATACCCTCAAGTTCTGTAACGAATGAATCGTCTATAAAAAGGCGGGGAGTTATGATGACTTAATTTCGTTTGAATACGTGAATGATGAAGGTACCAAATGATAATTCAGAAAGAAATGGTGGATTTATTCCAATTTCCAAAATGACTGAAAAGCCCTCTTGAGCTAAATACGCAGATATGCATTTGATGAAATTCTGAGATTTTAATAAGACTTTAAGGGCTAAAGCGCCCCTAAGTGTTAGGAATCACACTCATGTACGATAATCACTCCTGATATTAAAATAAGGTTGGAAGTTTTCTGCACAGAATATGAGTTCGACTACTCTGCGGCAGGTCTGGTGGTGAAATACGAAAGCAACCGTTCAGATATACTATACAGCCAGATACATTAGAAGGGTTGGTTAGAAATGCAAGGTTGAGGTATGTTAGTTCGAATGGTTTTGGAGGCTCGATAAATTTCTGGAAATATTAAATATTGTGAATCGTCATATCATCATTAATGGGCTAAATTACGAAAATCACCCCTGATAGTTAAATGACCAAGAAGCCCTCGTTGGCCCAAGTAATCAAAATAGCCCCGAATAATACTGATATCGTGAAAGATCTTGACGTAGAAATCTCTGAACGCCTGTTTGGATACCTGATGGGCAAATAGAAGTTTTGAGCCATCGGTTACGCCTTGTTGGTATAAATTACCAAAATGTCCGGGTATGATAAAATGACCATAATGCCCTTGTAAGCCTAAATGGCTGAATCACTGAGGATATGCCAAAGCTCTGAAAGATCTTGATATATCATCTCCTGAATATCTGGGTTAAACCGTTAGTATGAACCCCTTCTAATAGGGGCCACGTTTCAGAAATCCGTTCAAATCGTCACAAGTTCAATATGTCTCATTCCGTAAATGCCAAGCATTTCTAAGAAATGATCTGTCCCATCTAGCGTGTTCTATGTGTGTACTATATTCTGTTGAATGAACTGCATGACATTCTCTGCCTACTTGATATTATGATATGTTAGCTTGATATATGATGGAACAATCTATTTGCATAATGTATACTGAAATGTCTACTCTGCTCAATAGTATGCCCACTTATCTGTCAAAAGTATGAATTCTTCCGTTTCTGATGTTATAAATAAAATATCTGTTATATATATTCTGTTAACCATGTCTGGAATCTGAACACTAAATTCTGTCTGGGGTATACTGTTGGGTTATGATATGAAGTCTCTGTCGGTACAGCCCTGATCAAGCTGGTAAATCCTTATGGACCTAAGGCACCCCCTTAGGTGGCACCTACGCCCATCGGGCCTAGGGTAAGTCCTTATGGACTCAAGGTCTCCCCTTGAGTGGCTCCTATGCCCATCGGGCTTAGGGTAAGTCCTTATGGACCTAAGGCACCCCCTTAGGTGGCACCTACGCCCATCGGGCCTAGGATAAGTCCTTATGGATGCAGTTCTGGGGGACTGCATATTGGTGTAAGGTTGGAGGGTACTTCTTGTAAACTTCAGTACGAATATTGGACATTCGCATTTAATCTGTTATGTGCTCATGTGATATAATGATATGTACTTATGTATGTTGATCTATACTTATGTATGTTGATCTGTACTTATTGGAACACACTAGACGCCAAACTCTCTGATTCCCACCTCGTATGTTACCAGCCTATATAATTTCCGTTTAATTCTTAAGGTCTGATTAAAGAACACACTAGGCGTTAAACTCCTTGTTTTCATCTTCTCAATCTATCAGATTGTAATATTCTCATCTGTTACTCGATAAGTGAATAAAGAACAAGTGTCGTTATTCTCAAGTATAATGTTACCCTGAAATAAAGGAAAGGGAAAAGAGAACTGTCACTTCTTGGATCATCATGAAAATGTTATTCTTACCATATGTCTACATGAATGTATAGCATCTTTTGGTAGTTCTGTATTACTGAGCTTTCCCAAGCTCATGTTGTTTTTACCATTTCAGGATAAAAGATCAGACAAGTTGCACCTATCAACGTCGGTATGGGAGTTTATTCGGCTCGTCAAGGAGTATGGTATCTGTGTAACTAGGGGGCATGTGTGTCGTGTTTGTATTATACAAATGAGTCTGAAACTATTTTCCGCAACTGGTATTATGATTGTTTTATCATTTTGAACGATTTTCTGAAATTGTATTTTAAATCAGATATTTATTTTATGGTTTTAAAGGTTTAACCATATGTTTATTTGAAATTTTTCAGTGGGTCGCTCTTGTGACCCTAATGTGACTTCCTAGGATCCGTGAAACGCATAGGCGGGTCTAGGGGGTTACATTTAGTGGTATGATTAACTTATGTGGTAGATCGAAATGTCTCTTATCCTTGACTGAGGCCATTTATAATAAAAGTTATGAGACAAATGTTTGTTTTGTATTATATGAAGTTCTGTATGGATTCAAATGTTATATCCTGATTAATTGGTCCGAAATGTATGATGGGATGTTTATGGTTCAAATGCTGATTTGAGTAACAAAAGACACTGCTAGATTGATATGTGATCGTCTGTGAGTTCTGAGAAACAAGGATACTCTGATGGATAAGTTTCAGTAAAGGAATGAATGAAAGAGCAGTTCTACAATCCTTCGATTCCGGTAAATTTCGAGGACGGAATTTCTTTAAGGGGGAGAGAATTGTAACACCCCTAAATTAAAAAAAAAGGTTGCCAACCTGGGGGTTCAAACTTGTAGCCCTTGGCTTTGTAAGCCTAAGCTTTAACCATTCAGGCTAAAGCATTCGTTAGTGTTGTTCTGCCCTCTTTTAATATTAAACCATATTTTATGTTGTATCAATAATAATTATAGCCAACTAACTCATCTACCCCAATTAATGCTCTCTTTTGGATCTGGAAAAATATCCAGATATCTCCCAACTTTCCCCCCCTCATCTACACGTTTCTTTTTCCCCCACCGGTTGCCGCCTCGTGACCGTCACCGCCGCCTTGTGACCTTCACCGCCTACACCGGTCGAATCGCAGCACCACCCTGAGCTTAACCCCGACCACCACGCGCGTGATGGAGCCGCCTCTCGCCGGCAAAGTCTGTTTGAAGCTTCGAAAAGAAGCCCCAAATTGTCGCCTCTGTTTTTGTCCGATTCCAGCCGCCTCAGCCGTCCGTTCGCGATGCCGCCGCCAGATCCGGGCTCCCGACGTGACGATGAACAAAACTCAGTCGACATCTTGTCCGTTCCACGCCGGCAAGCTCCTCATCGGAGCAACGCGTTTTCCAACCGTTTCACCTTCGTTCTAGAAAAGGTGTATTTCGGGACTCCGACGACCATTCCGGCCACCGTCTGGCCACCAAAAAATTTTGGGTATGCAAGTATCTCGGTATTCGAAATGTCATGGGACATCCAGTCTAGATTCTAATGCGATCGAATGTAGTATCAGGAGTCAACCGGTATAACTCGGAACTAAGGTAATACATTACTACCCCTTGTATGCTTTATGTACATGTTGATACCTGGTTAAAGCATGCATGCTTATGATAAGTGTTTTGTGAAATCTGCTTAAGCTGAATTCGATACGAAAAATAAGTATGAGATGTTGGATATGAAATTACGAAAATGCCCTTGGAGCATAAGTATGACTAAACTACCCCTCTGATAAAAGAAATGAACTAAAATCTGCATTTCGACCTGATTATGTAATTTACACCACCCAAGATGTATGTTTTAATGAAAAGACTTCGGCATTAATATGCAATTCGTGTGATACAAACTTGGATAATCCCTCAAACTCTGTATAACACATGAATGAGAATTCTCTGGAAATATTGTTGAAATCCTAAGTCGATCCCTATGATAGCAATGCGTGAATTATATAAGAATAACGTTATACCCTCAAGTTCTGTAACGAATGAATCGTCTATAAAGAGGCGGAGAGTTATGACGACTTAATTTCGTTTGAATACGTGAATGATGAAGGTACCAAATGATAATTCAGAAAGAAATGGTGGATTTATTCCAATTTCCAAAATGACTGAAAAGCCCTCTTGAGCTAAATATGCAGATATGCATTTGATGAAATTCTGAGATTTTAATAAGACTTTAAGGGCTAAAGCGCCCCTAAGTGTTAGGAATCACACTCATGTACGATAATCACTCCTGATATTAAAATAAGGTTGGAAGTTTTCTGCACAGAATATGAGTTCGACTACTCTGCGGCAGGTCTGGTGGTGAAATACGAAAGCAACCGTTCAGATATACTATACAGCCAGATACATTAGAAGGGTTGGTTAGAAATGCAAGGTTGAGGTATGTTAGTTCGAATGGTTTTGGAGGCTCGATAAATTTCTGGAAATATTAAATATTGTGAATCGTCATATCATCATTAATGGGCTAAATTACGAAAATCACCCCTGATAGTTAAATGACCAAGAAGCCCTCGTTGGCCCAAGTAATCAAAATAGCCCCGAATAATACTGATATCGTGAAAGATCTTGACGTAGAAATCTCTGAACGCCTGTTTGGATACCTGATGGGCAAATAGAAGTTTTGAGCCATCGGTTACGCCTTGTTGGTATAAATTACCAAAATGTCCGGGTATGATAAAATGACCATAATGCCCTTGTAAGCCTAAATGGCTGAATCACTGAGGATATGCCAAAGCTCTGAAAGATCTTGATATATCATCTCCTGAATATCTGGGTTAAACCGTTAGTATGAACCCCTTCTAATAGGGGCCACGTTTCAGAAATCCGTTCAAATTGTCACAAGTTCAATATGTCTCATTCCGTAAATGCCAAGCATTTCTAAGAAATGATCTGTCCCATCTAGTGTGTTCTATGTGTGTACTATATTCTGTTGAATGAACTGCATGACATTCTCTGCCTACTTGATAGTATGATATGTTAGCTTGATATATGATGGAACAATCTATTTGCATAATGTATACTGAAATGTCTGCTCTGCTCAATAGTATGCCCACTTATCTGTCAAAAGTATGAATTCTTCCGTTTCTGATGTTATAAATAAAATATCTGTTATATATATTCTGTTAACCATGTCTGGAATCTGAACACTAATTTCTGTCTGGGGTATACTGTTGGGTTATGATATGAAGTCTCTGTCGGTACAGCCCTGATCAAGCTGGTAAATCCTTATGGACCTAAGGCACCCCCTTAGGTGGCACCTACGCCCATCGGGCCTAGGGTAAGTCCTTATGGACTCAAGGTCTCCCCTTGAGTGGCACCTATGCCCATCGGGCTTAGGGTAAGTCCTTATGGACCTAAGTCACCCCCTTAGGTGGCACCTACGTCCATCGGGCCTAGGGTAAGTCCTTATGGATGCAGTTCTGGGGGACTGCATATTGGTGTAAGGTTGGAGGGTACTTCTTGTAAACTTCAGTATGAACATTGGACATTCGCATTTAATCTGTTATGTGCTCATGTGATATAATGATAGGTACTTATGTATGTTGATCTATACTTATGTATGTTGATCTGTACTTATGTATGTTGATCTGTACTTATTGGAACACACTAGACGCCAAACTCTCTGATTCCTACCTCGTATGTTACCAGCCTATATAATTTCCGTTTAATTCTTAAGGTCTGATTAAAGAACACACTAGGCGTTAAACTCCTTGTTTTCATCTTCTCAATCTATCAGATTGTAATATTCTCATCTGTTACTCGATAAGTGAATAAAGAACAAGTGTCGTTATTCTCAAGTATAATGTTACCCTGAAATAAAGGAAAGGGAAAAGAGAACTGTCACTTCTTGGATCATCATGAAAATGTTATTCTTACCATATGTCTACATGAACGTATAGCATCTTTTGGTAGTTCTGTATTACTGAGCTTTCCCAAGCTCATGTTGTTTTTACCATTTCAGGATAAAAGATAAGACAAGTTGCACCTATCAACGTCGGTATGGGAGTTTCTTCGGCTCGTCAAGGAGTATGGTATCTGTGTAACTAGGGGGCATGTGTGTCGTGTTTGTATTATACAAATGAGTCTGAAACTATTTTCCGCAACTGGTATTATGATTGTTTTATCATTTTGAACGATTTTCTGAAATTGTATTTTAAATCAGATATTTATTTTATGGTTTTAAAGGTTTAACCATATGTTTATTTGAAATTTTTCAGTGGGTCGCTCTTGTGACCCTAATGTGACTTCCTAGGATCCGTGAAACGCATAGGCGGGTCTAGGGGGTTACAATGTTTTCAGGCAAAGCTTATCCATTTGTCTTCTAAATCTAGTTTAAAGTTTTAAGACTGTTTGAGATGTTATCTAGTACCCTCACATATTATGGTTGTATTTTGTGGTTTTGGGTGTAAACATCTATATCTGGTATCAACATGTTTGAAATTGGAACTTAAAAAACTGTAAAACTAAACTATGTTAAACTTCTGGCAAAATAAAGTTTTCTAATTGTTGGGATTGATCGACGACTTTTCCGTCAATCAAAATTATGACCTTGTCAATAATTGTAACTTTGAAAAAAAAATAAGTTTTTTTTAAGAATAAGACTTTAACGTGTCACATCAGCATTTCTTAACGAGGTTAAAAGCACTACAACAATGACCATAATGACTTATTTTTTAAATTAAAAGTTTGCTGACTATAATGAAGAACTTTCAATTTTAGTGACCAAAGTAAAAGTACGTTAAAAATTTAGTGATTATCAATGTAATTTATCCTAACTTTTAATGGTGGCTCACTTGACCCACCATGCACCATGGTGCATCTGCTCCTGCAGAAGCTGTCCCTTCCAACAATGTCGGCACCAAGGTTTGAACTCGTGTCATTATTGACTGATTTAATAAATGAGAATTAAACATGTCAAAACAGTAAAAATATTATTTAAAATATTTGTCCACTTAAAACATTTGTAATCAAGCCCATCAACAATTAATTTAAATAATGTAAAACAAGTTTGAACGATTATATGAATTAACACGTTTTAATATATCATTTAAAATATGCAAAAGAGACTATCCAGCTAGGCTGCAATAGAGATCAGACATATAAGTTGTAGCCTACTATTTTATACGTAGTTGGTTCATGCAAACAAATTAAATTAAATTAATATAATTACAAATTAAATGTGATGATTATAATTTGTTGTTAAATTTGAGTGAAAACAAATTAACTAAATTGTAAACAAAAGTAAAAGTTAATGCAAATGAGAAAACAAAAAGCAAAAAGAGAGAATACGTACCCATATTTTGTTAATCAGGGGGATAACATAAAATCATGCTTCTGTTCATGTCGATAGCGTATGATTCTTATATAAATCGGAGGATTCATCCTTAAGGACGTCCCACCATTTTGATAGAGTTGTTTAGCCAAATTTCTTTTGCTCCGACTGATTTTCGATGGGTAGCTCAGTTGCTCCGGTCACCTTCGACAATGACATTGACAATACAAATTCCAACGAGCTCTCTTCTCAAAAGAAGCCCTCTAAAGGAGGCTGGAACGCCGCCGTTTTTGTCATCTGTAAGCACATCTTTCTTTCCCATTTTTGTTGGACAAATGTTTGACGAAATTGCTATCGTTGATTCATGCAGTTGTCGAGATGGCCGAGCGATTTGCTTTCTATGGTTTGGCTGGGAACCTGATCACATACCTCACGAACAATCTCGGCGAACCGATGACCGTCGCCGTCAAGAACGTCAACACGTGGGTTGGGGTCTCCGCCATCTTCCCTTTGTTCGGTGCCTTCATCGCCGATTCGTACCTTGGTCGCTTCAAGACCATCCTAGCTTCCTCTTTGATCTACCTCTCGGTAACTTTATCTTTTTTCGGTTGCATTGCATTTATCGCGGTTCTAGATATGTTTGTTTGCTCAACAATAACAATTGTTACAGGGGATGGTGTTATTGAGCTTATCGGTGTCCGTAATCCCTATGCATTATCGGAGAGCTGTGTTCTTCACTGCGCTTTACGTTTTAGCCATCGGCGAAGGTGGCCATAAGCCATGCGTTCAGACCTTCGCCGCCGATCAATTCGACGAGAATAATCCCCAAGAAAAAGCTGCCAAAAGCTCATTCTTCAACTGGTGGTACGTTGGGATCGTTACTGGTGCCTCGGCTGCCGTTGTTGTTGTCATTTATCTCCAGGTGAGTTCTCCTCAAAGCTCAAATTCAGGTTTTAGTCCTTCTATGATGCTCAAATTTATGATTCGATCCCAATACTTCATTTTGGTGATGTTTGATGTGGTGTAGGATAATGTTAGTTGGGCAGCAGGATTTGGGGTGTTATCAGTATCACTGGCAGTGGCACTGGTAGTGTTTTTAACCGGAATCAAGAGGTACCGAAAGCAGGGGCCGACGGGGAGCCCCTTCACCACAATGGCTCAGGTCTTCGTTGCCGCTGTAAAGAAGTGGCGCGTGAGCAAAACCCACGGTGACAGTGGAATTTGTTATGAGGATGATAGAATAAGTGGGAGGCACAAATTGGCCCGTACCAAACAATTCAAGTAAGTGTTTTGATGTAATCCTAATTAGATAACACTAAACTTTTAAGTTTAGTATTACTTATTTTATTGTATTAAAAATCGATACTATTTTAACATTGAAATTTAGTTTAGGTTTTAATTATATTATTGGGCCGTTAAAATTTCTCCACATCATCGCACGCGGACCGTCAATATCCGTCCACGTCATCGATTTTAATGGCTAAACTAAAATTTTAATTATATGTGTTTTTAATATATTTATAGGACATACAGTAATCATGCAACTTGGCTATATGAGATTATTTTTTTACGTTAATACATAAAATAACAGTCTTAAAACTATTTATCTCAAGAAAGATATCCTGTATATTTGTTGAAACAGTTATTTAAAATATTTTAATTAATTATACTTGTTTGGGCCACTTTAAGTTTGGTCAATTAAGGCTTGAGTCCTTTCCAATACAAGTCATTTAGGTTCAAGTTGTTGACTTTTTATTATCCAAATCGGATTGTATCGAAAATGAATATAGATTAATCGGATCGAGTTTTTGTATTTGAATCACAATAAGTGTGACTTATATAATATTTTATTTATTCAAACTCGATTTGTTTACCATCTTTCTTTGGAAATGCAGATTTTTGGACAAGGCAATGATCATTGACAACAAGGATTGCTTCAGCAATATCAAGGATCCATGGAGGCTATGTTCATTAAACCAAGTTGAAGAAGTAAAGCTTGTTCTTCGCCTCATCCCAATATGGCTTGCTTGCTTAATGTTCAGTGCCGTGATAACTCAACTACAAACATTTTACACCAAGCAAGGCAGCACAATGTTGAGATCAATAGGTCCCAATTTCCAAGTTCCTCCGGCGGCACTCCAAAGCCTCGTTGGCCTCGAAATCCTCATTGTCGTCCCGATTTATGATAAGATTTTTGTCCCCTTCGCTCGAAAAATAACCGGACATCCCCGCGGAATCACAATGCTACAAAGAATCGGTGCAGGTCTATTCGTTTCCATGTTTAGCATGATTGTTGCAGCCCTAGTAGAGACAGCTAGGATAAACACCGCGAGCAAGCAAGATCTACTCGACACCCCAAAAGCCATAGTCCCAATGAGCATATGGTGGTTAGTTCCACAATACTTGCTCAACGGAATCAGAGAATCCTTGACGCTCGTCGGACTACAAGAACTGTTCTACGACCAAATGCCGGAAGAAATGAGAAGCATGGGAGCTTTCTGAACACAGCTATAATCTCAGTGGTTCAAGCCATTACTTCAAGGCACGGGAATGCATGGCTGGGAGATAATCTCAACCGTGCAAATTTGAATTACTTTTATTAGGTAATGGCAGGATTGAGTGGGGCTAATTTGTGTGTTTATATGTGGATTGCTAAGGGTTTTGTGTATAAAAAGGTTGTAAATAACGATCAAGGAATTAGTAATTAGGGGAAAGAACCGGAAACAAGAGGCTATATGGAGGCAAAAGTATGAAATTTGGGTCAATTTGGATGTATAAGTGCGTGTTTAAGACTTAGTTATATTATATTTCTAAGGAAGTATAATCTTATCAAGTTTAAATACCAATGTAGTTAGCTTATTTTCTTTTTAATAAAGCTCTCGACTCGGTATTATCGATCGAATAAATTAACAATAATCTTAATGTAACACCCTTAAAATAATAATAATAATAAATAAAAGGAGGAGAAAAAAAAAAGAAAGAAAAGAGGAGGAAGTGAGGGTTATAGGAATTGAACCCACAACCTCAAGGGGTTTTAGCCAGGTGCCCAACCAAATGAGTTATTAGAGCTCTTGGTTATAAGCCACCATTATTAAATTTTATTAGATTAAAAAATAATAATATAATAATAAAATAATGAAAATATCCTACCTACCCTGATGAATGTGAATTAATTGGGATCAAATTGTTTCCCAAAAAGTTCCAGAAACGTCCCTCCTCCTATCATGTTTTCTTTTGTTTTTCTTCCCTAACCAAACCGGCCACCGTCTGTCCATCGTCACCGCCGCGCCGTGCTTTCCACCGCCACCGCCATACGAACCACCTCGACGTCCCGATCAAAACCCCTAAGGTCACTCGCGTAACCGTAGCCGCAATCGCCGGCAATCACGCGTTGAGCGTTCGACGAATCGAGGGTTTGAGGCCGATCGATTTTCCGTCGATTATAGTCGTTGTTGACGTCGGTTCACTGCACCACCACCGTCGTTGGGTTCCCCGTCCCGAGCTGAGCAAAACACCTAAAACTTCTCGTCCTATCGGCGCCGGGAAGAGCTTGGTCGGAGTTACGTATTTTCCGGCAATATCGAAGCTTTAAGGTAAGATTTCATCGATTTCTGGCTTTGTTTTCGTGTTTAATCGTGTGAGTTAAACTGCTTGTCTGAAAATCCATGTCTTTCCGGCAGAAACGACGCGAAAGGAGTTTTCCGGCGATGTTCCGGTGACCGTCCGGCGACCTTCGGGTTCTTTAAAGGTAAGAGCCGGTCCGTGTAAACCGAACCGGTCTGAACCGGTTGAACCGGTCAACTCAGTCAAACCCGTTGACCCGTTGACCCGACCTGTTGACCCGTTGACTGACCCGACCCGTTGACCGAGTTAACTCAGTGAGTCAACTCGACCGAGTCAACTCAGTGAGTCAACTCGGCCGAGTCAACTCACTGAGTCAACTCGTCTGAGTCAACCCAGTGAGTCAACCCGCTGAGTCAGCCTTGGACCAGTGACGTCAGCATGACGTCAGCGTTGACTTTGACCGCTGACGTCAGCGTTGACTTTGACCAGAAAGTCAACTTTTCTCGAAAAGCCCTATTTTATGTTTCTCGGCGTCCTGAGTCCGATTTTGAAGCCCGTTTCGCAAAATTCTAACCCGAAAGCCTCCAAATTAGACGTTGAACCCGAACATGCATATGTATAAGTTATGTTTTTCAAGAGAAATTGATGATTGAGGACTGATAGTGATTTTCTGATTTAATAGGTACTCGTGGATCTTCCGACCGAGCCTACGCCCAGCCCAGCTCATCCCGATCTGTACCGCCTCGTGATCCTATCGTCACTCGTAAGACTCGAAAACTTAGTATTTTATTATGATTAAGGTGTAAATCTGTTAGTAACCATAATCCCTGTCTATTTAGGTTCCAGTACTGTAACGGAGCGTGATCTTGGTGCTCGATAGATCTTCTGACCGATCTCATCTTTTGAGGTGTGTTCCTTGTGTGCTATATAACCGTTTTAATATTGTTTTACATGATGAAAGTATGTTATTAAGGTAAATACATGCTCATGATTGATAAAGTGTTTTTGCATGATTATGATATGATTTTTGAAATAAGCATAATTATATTATATGTGTGATACATCGTAGTTTGATTGAACTATATGCTCTCTGATTACCGTTTTATGGAAAATACATGTCTATTTTACATTTACCGAAATTACAGTTGTTATTGATAATCGAACTATTACATAGGTTGTTACTGGGGTACTTGGGATAGAATATGAAGTGACCGCAGGTTCAGCCCTGATCCAGCTGGTAATTCCTTACCTTTACAGGTTCCTATGATTCGGCTAGGGTAATTCCTACCGTACCGTACCGTTCCTAAGGTATTCCCTTAGGTTGGCACGTATGCCCAATGGGCACTGGTTAATGCCTTTAACGCAGTTTTGGGGAACTGCCTCTTGGAGTATGGTTGGAGGGTAGAGAAAAGATTAAACCGAACTGTACTGTTACTTGAACTTTATGTTTTTGAACTAGAAATGTATATTAAACTGTTGTTGTACATGTTTTACTTGCACTGTTAGAACTCACTGAGCTTTCTAGCTCAAGCCCCAAATTCTTTCCCCTTTCAGATATTTTGGATAGGCCACCCGTAGCCGACACTTGGAGGATCGACACATTTGGTATTCTTTTTGAATGTAATGTTTCTATCCACCGTTTGTACTTTCAGGGTGACATGTGCCTATATTTTGTTATGTATGGTATTAAACTATAAGTATTTTGATATGCTAACTGATACTTATTTTGTAACCATCCTATGATAGGTTTATTTAAGTAATCCTGGCTGCCTATATTATTTATGATGTCTATGTTGTGAGTGACTTTGAAAAATATTACTGTTTGACGTGTTAAACAGGTTTACTTAACTTGATGGTTTTCACTAAGTTCTGTCGTTATTCTTTCGAAATTAACTCTTAGTTTGCAAACATGTTTTCTACTTGAGTTTTAAATTCTAATGTGCCTTACTAGACTTGGTCTTTCCGCATAGGCCGGTCTAGGGGGTTACATTTAGTTGGTATCAGAGCTTTTGGTTTTAAACCCTCGGACTGTGGAAAAGCCCTTATAATGTACTGTTTTAAAAACATTTTTCAAAGTATTGTGAAAAGAGGCCATGTCACCCAATTTTACCTGTTTAATTGTGTTCGATTCTCCGGTGTCATAAACTGATCCTACGTTTTATCTTTGTAGAGATTCTCTGAGATGAGCACCAGCAGGGGTCGACGACCCGCTCGTAGGCGAGGTCGACCCGTTAGATTTGCAGACTCGATGGACGATCCAGTGATTGCTCCATCTACTCGTGTTGATGCTCCTGCCCCCATAGATCCTCCACCTTCTACCGAACCTTCTGCCCCTCGTGGTCCTTCAGTTTCGACCACTCCGACTGCTCCATCATCTGCTCCTGATGTTGATGTGACTACTCCGATTAGAGGAGCGATGATTTCAGGGCCCGAGCCTACGACCGGGGTTACTGATGAGGGTTTGAGTAGACAGTTTCTTCAGCTGATTCAGGGTGTAGTTAGAGCATCGGGTGTCGCTCCAGAAGTCCCTATCTCTCAGACTTTGTTTGCTAACGGGATCAAGACTTTTTTTGGATCTCTTAGTGGAGCACCGACCGAGGCTGAGGGGTGGTTGTATGATATCGAGCGACGTATGACAGAGATGGGTTTTGAGCCATCCAAGAAATACTTGGGTGTTGTATCTATGCTGAACGGGAATGCCCGCACTTGGTGGGAGTCTATTATGAGCAGCATTCCCTCTGATCGGTTGACATGGGATTTCTTTAAGGAGCGTTTTAGGAACCGTTATCTGGGCGAGCGGTTCTTGAGGGAGAGACGTCAGGCATTTAAGAACTTGGTGCAGGGTTCTATGACAGTGGCCGAGTACGAGATACAGTTTCTGGAGCTACAAAAGTATGGTCCTGGTTTGGTTCCTACCGAGAAGGACAAATGCGAAAAGTTCTTAGAGGTCCTCCGTATTGGGATACGTGACAGAGTGGCTACACATCACGATGAGGTATTTGAGAATTTAGTAGATCGGGCTAAGACTGCAGAACAGATGGAGATTTTGGTAGCTAGTCAGGTGGCAGGGATAGAGACCGAGATCGGGGTCGAGATCGAGGCCGAGATTGGGATCGATCTAGGAGACCTAGTCAGGGTGAGTCCTACGGACGTCCAGATAAGAGAACCCGCACCGCTGACTCTTAGAAGAGTAATACGAGTTCTAGGCCTTTAGCGCCTTCTGTCCCAGCTGCCAGTCGAGGTGATTCTTTGGGTTTTTCATCTATGCCTGCATGTGAGCACTGTGGTAGGAAACACGGAGGAGAGTGTTGGAAGATGATTGGTGCTTGCTTCCGGTGTGGGTCTATGGATCACTTCCTTAAGGATTGCCCACGTTCACCTTCCACGAGGATGTCCACTCAGACTCCTGCCCGCACTCAGACACCTGCTCGTTCACAGACATCTGTTCAGACTCCGGCTAGAGGCCGTAATCAGGGTAGAGCTTCTGGGTCTGCTGTTAGATCTGAGAGTAGAGGCCGATCCTATCAGAGTGGGGGACCAGCTATGACCGATGCTAGGCAGCCTGCACTTGTTTATGACACCAGACGTCGAGATGACAAAAATGAGCCAAACGTCATTGCAGGTACATTTACTATGTTTTCTGTTCCATATTTTTCATTGCTCGACAATGGTTCTACCCATTCCTATGTATCGAGATCCGTGTCCCGAGACCTCTAGATTCCTGATGAGACCGTCGAGAATACAATTACCGTTATGAGTCCAGTGGGCCAGTCTGTTGTTGTAAATAAGGTTTTCAGGCGATGTCCCCTCGAGGTGCAAGGGGAAATCTTTCTAGCTGACCTTATGGAACTACCATTAGAAGAGTTTGATTTGATTCTTGGCATGGATTGGTTGACTGAACACCGGGTTAATCTAGATTGTGAGTCCAAGAGAGCAGTTTTGAAGACTTCTGATGATCGTACAGTGGTTCTTATTGGTGAGCGCCGAGGGTATCTGTCCAATGTGATATCTGCTTTGGCTGCCGACAGGATGATCCGGAAGGGCTATCAGACTTTCATCGCCAGTTTCTTGAATACGAAGGGTTCCTTGTCAACGATTGACGAGATCCGCACTGTTAGCGAGTTCCCTGATGTCTTTCCTGAGGAATTACCTGGATTACCTTCGGATAGAGATGCTGAATTCGAAATTGAGACTTATCCTGGATCTGTACCAGTCTCTATGAACCCTTACCGTATGGCCCCAAAGGAACTTAAAGAGCTGAAGATTCAGTTGCAAGAGCTCCTTGACCGAGGTTTCATCCGACCTAGCTCTTCACCTTGGGGAGCTCCGGTCTTGTTTGTGAAAAAGAAGGATGGTTCCCTTCGGTTGTGTATTGACTACCGTAAGCTGAACAAGCTGACAGTAAAGAACAAGTATCCTTTACCCAGGATCGATGACTTGTTCGATCAGTTTCGAGGAGCCACAATATTCTCGAAGATTGATCTTCGTTCCGGGTACTATCAGCTAAAGATAAAGGGGTCCGATGTAGCAAAGACGGCCATTCGCACCAGATATGGGCACTACGAGTTTTTAGTGATGCCGTTTGGTCTGACTAATGCTCCTGCCGCTTTTATGGATCTGATGAATCGTGTGTTTCGGCCCTATTTGGATCAGTTTGTGGTGGTGTTCGTTGATGACATCCTAGTCTACTCCCGGACTGAAGCAGAACATGTTGAGCATTTGAGGATTGTTCTGCAGACTCTTAGAGAGCACAAACTGTATGCCAAGTTGAGAAAGTGTGAATTTTGGCTCAACGAGGTGACATTTCTAGGGGCATGTGGTATCGGCTCGGGGTATTCAGGTTGATCCGAGCAAGATCGAGGCCATTTTGTGTTGGAAGCAACCCAAGAATGTTTCAGAGATCCGTAGTTTCTTGGGTTTAGCTGGGTATTACAGGCGTTTCGTCGAGGGATTTTCCATCATTGCCGCTCCCTTGACGAAGCTGTTGAGGAAGGATGTTCCATTCATCTGGACAGATGCTCAGCAGGATAGTTTTGAGAAGTTGAAGACAGCTCTAACACAAGCCCCAGTCTTGACGCAGCCTGAATCTGGGAAGGATTTTGCAGTTTATAGTGATGCATCACGCTCTGGGCTTGGATGTGTTTTGATGCAGGATGGCAGAGTAATAGCTTATGCGTCTCGTCAGTTGAGACCGCATGAGTGTAATAATCCTACCCATGATCTAGAGCTGGCCGCTGTGGTCTTTGCCCTGAAGATTTGGAGACACTATCTCTACGGAGAGAAATGTTATATCTACACATATCACAAGAGCCTAAAGTACATTCTTACACAGAGAGAGCTTAATCTGAGACAACGTCGTTGGATTGAGCTTCTTAAGGACTACGATTGCGTGATTGAGTACCATCCGGGGAAGGCTAATGTTGTTGTTGATGCTTTGAGTCGTAAGGCTATATCAGACTTGAGATCCTTGTTTGCTAGGATGAGTATATACAATGATGGCAGTTTATTAGCCGAGCTATAGGTTAAACCGACCTTGGCCGAGGAAATTAAGGCCAAACAGCTTCTAGACAGTTCCTTACTCCCTGTTATACAGTAGGTTGAGTAGGGATCTACGTCTATCTATGCCTTTGATCAGGATGGAGTCTTGTGCTTCAAGGGTCGTTATTGTGTACCAGACGATGTCGAGTTGAAGCGGGCCATTCTTAGTGAGGCTCATAACAGCCCTTATGCTATGCATCCCGGTGGGGACAAGATGTATCAAAACCTGAGGCAGAGATATCATTGGGAAGGTATGAAGAAGGACATTTCAGATTATGTATCTCGGTGTTTGACTTGCCAGCAGGTTAAAGCAAAACACCAGCATCCTTCTGGTTTGTTGCAGCCTATTAAGATCCCCGAGTGGAAATGGGAACTTGTCACGATGGATTTCGTTACATGGATTCCTCTGACACCTTCTAAAAAGGATTCGATCTGGGTGATTGTTGACCGACTCACCAAGTCAGCTCATTTTATTCCAGTTCGAGTCACCTACTCTTTGGAGAAGCTGGCTAAATTGTACATCTCTGAGATCGTCAGACTACATGAGGTACCTTTATCTATCATCTCTGATCGAGATCCGAGGTTTACTTCTCGATTCTGGTTGGCCTTGCACAGTGCTTTAGGTACCCGTCTGAATTTCAGTACATCCTTCCATCCGCAGACAGATGGACAATCGGAGAGGGTGATTCAGATTCTTGAGGACATGCTACGGGGATGTGTGATTGATTTTCGTGGTAGTTGGGAGGATTTCTTACCCTTGGCTGAGTTTGCATATAACAACAACTATCAGGCTAGTATCCGCATGGCACCGTATGAGGCTCTGTATGGCTGTAAGTGTCGTACTCCCATCTGTTGGACAGAGTTGTATGAGAAGAAGACTTTGGTCCCTGAGTTGGTTTGAGAGACCGAGGAGACCGTCAGATTGATCCACAACCGACTGAAAGAGGCTTTTGATAGACAAAAGTCCTATGCTGGTCGGAGGAGGAAAGACATTGAGTTTGAGGTTGGTGATCAGGTTTTCCTGAAGGTGTCTCCATGGAAGAAAGTTTTGAGATTTGGGCGCAAAGGTAAATTGAGCCCAAGATTTATCGGACCGTACCGTATTCGGAAGAGACTCGGGCCTGTTGCTTATCAGCTTGAGTTACCTCCTCAGCTTAGTCGTATTCATGATGTGTTCCACGTATCTATGTTGAGGCAGTACCACCCAGATCCGAGCCATGTTATTCAGGTACAGGATGTAGAGTTGAGACCAGATTTGCCTTATGAGGAGGAACCTGTCCAGGTCTTGGATCAAGACGAGAGAGTTCTAAGGAATCGACGTATTCCTATGGTTAAAGTACAGTGGAGTAATCGTGGTCCAGAAGAGGCTACTTGGGAGACCCTTGAGTCAATGGAGGAGCAGTTTCCGCATCTGTTCAATTCAGGTAAATTTCGAGGCCGGAATTTCTTTTAGGGGGGAGAGTTGTAACACCCTTAAAATAATAATAATAATAAATAAAAGAAGGAGAAAAAAAGAAAGAAAAGAGGAGGTAGTGAGGGTTGTGGGAATCGAACCCACAACCTTAAGGGGTTTTAGCCGGGTGCCATGCCAAATTGAGCTATTAGTGCTCTTGGTTATAAGCCACCATTATTAAATTTTATTAGATTCAAAAAAAATAATATAATAATAAAATAATGAAAATATCCTACCTACCCTGATGAATGTGAATTAATTGGGATCAAATTGTTTCCCAAAAATTTCCAGAAACGTCCCTCCTCCTATCGTGTTTTCTTTTATTTTTCTTCCCTAACCAAACCGGCCACCGTCTGTCCATCGTCACCGCCGCGCCGTGCTTTCCACCGCCACCGACATACGAACCACCTCGACGTCCCGATCAAAACCCCTAAGGTCACTCGCGTAACCGTAGCCGCAATTGCCGGCAATCACGCGTTGAACGTTCGACGAACCGAGGGTTTGAGGCCGATCAGTTTTCCGTCGATTACAGTCGTTGTTGACGTAGGTTCCCCGTCCCGAGCTGAGCAAAACCCGACCGTGCCTACGCCCAGCCCAGCTCGTCCCGATCTGTACCGCCTCGTGATCTTATCGTCACTCGTATGACCCGAAAACTTAGTATTTTATTATGATTAAGGTGTAAATCTGTTAGTAACCATAATCCCTGTCTATTTAGGTTCCAGTACTGTAGCGGAGCGTGATCTTGGTGCTCGATAGATCTTCTGACCGATCTCATCTTTTGAGGTGTGTTCCTTGTGTGCTATATAACCGTTTTAATATTGTTTTACATGATGAAAGTATGTTATTAAGCTAAATACATGCTCATGATTGATAAAGTGTTTTTGCATGATTATGATATGATTTTTGAAATAAGCATAATTATATTATATGTGTGATACATCGTAGTTTGATTAAACTATATGCTCTCTGATTACCGTTTTATGGAAAATACATGTCTATTTTACATTTACCGAAATTACAGTTGTTATTGATAATCGAACTATTACATAGGTTGTTACTGGGGTACTTGGGATAGAATATGAAGTGACCGCAGGTTCAGCCCTGATCCAGCTGGTAATTCCTTACCGTTACAGGTTCCTATGCTTCGGCTAGGGTAATTCCTACCGTATCGTACCGTTCCTAAGGTATTTCCTTAGGTTGGCACCTATGCCCAATGGGCACTGGTTAATGCCTTTGACGCAGTTTTGGGGAACTGCCTCTTGGAGTATGGTTGGAGGGTAGAGAAAAGATTAAACCGAACTGTACTGTTACTTGAACTTTATGTTTTTGAACTAGAAATGTATATTATACTGTTGTTGTACATGTTTTACTTGCACTGTTGGAACACACTGAGCTTTCTAGCTCATGCCCCAAATTCTTTCCCCTTTCAGATATTTTGGATAGGCCACCCCATAGCCGACACTTGGAGGATCGACACATTTGGTATTCTTTTTGAATGTAATGTTTCTGTCCACCGTTTGTACTTTCAGGGTGGCATGTGCCTATATTTTGTTATGTATGGTATTAAACTATAAGTATTTTGATATGCTAACTGATACTTATTTTGTAACCATCCTATGATGGGTTTATTTAAGTAATCATGGCTGCCTATATTATTTATGATGTCTATGTTGTGAGTGACTTTGAAAAATATTACTGTTTGACGTGTTAAATAGGTTTACTTAACTTGATGGTTTTCACTAAGTTCTGCCGTTATGCTGTCGAAATTAACGCTTAGTTTGCAAACATGTTTTCTACTTGAGTTTTAAATTTTAATGTGCCTTAGTAGACTTGGTCTTTCCGCATAGGCCGGTCTAGGGGGTTACACTTAAATTGTCTAAATGGATCCACTATTTTTGTTAAAATCGAAATAATCAAACCAAACATTTTCGATACAGTTAAGTTGATTTGTTTTTTCAATTCTATGTTCTTACTAGGCATGATGTTAAGAAAGTTAGGTAAACTATCGAAATGGTCCCCGACTATGCTCCAATTATCTTTTGCGTCCCTTGACTATCAGAAGTTACAAACTGGCCCCTTAACTGATCGTTACATACAAAGCGGTCCCATTCCGTTAAAAAGTAAACGAGCGTCTTAGTTAGACGTTAACTTGTTGACTGGGTTTAGATGAAATTATTTTTTATTACACTACATTTCTTTGTCATCAAAGGTCAATGAAAATAAAATAGAAAAAAAAATTCCCATTTAAAACCTTAATGAGAGGACCAAATGCCTCAAACTCTTCTCCTACTTCTTTTAGACTCCATCTTCATATTTCTCAGCGGAAAAAAGAAAGAAAATCTAAAAGATAGAATCTAGCTTAAATCTCATAACATCGTGGAATAATAATAATATTAAGTAAAATCATTTTCCATCAAATAAAAAATTCAACGAGTTATGCTCATTAATTTAGGAGGGCAAATGAATAGAACTTGTTTGTATTCATTCAAATTTTAAATAACATGTTCATTTTCATTTATTTATGTTTGAAGGAATGGTGAAAGTATGCCACTAGTCCTCAATTCTTCAAACTTAACAATCTAAACTCCAAAATTTATAATGTAGTCTCTAATATCACCTTTATCAAAAATGTAAAAGAAAATCAAGTAAGTAATATAAACAAGTGTATAAACAAATTTGTTCATGAAAGTAAAAGAACCAAATATACATTTGTTTGTGTTCAATTATTTATTTACCAAACATAACAATTTTGTTCATTGTTCCGGATCCAAATCGGGCACTCTTTTCCTCCATTTAGGTTTAGGGAGGTTTTTAATGAGGCCCGATTTTGGATTTTTGTATGATTTCTTCTTAATAAAATCATACGATTGAGCTAAAAAAAAACAATTTTGTTCATATTTATTTATATTTTATTCATTTACACCCGAACTCATTATACTTTAATTTTGACACATTTTTTTTGAATGGTCTAAAGGTGATTACAAGGTAGTATCTATTCATACATATTTTTAACCCTTTTACAACGGACATACACCTTGTAGGCAAAGCAATTTGAACTCGTGTCTCCTAGGATGAATATCATCCGCTTTTCCACTAGGACACTTGTTGAGTTCAAATTTGTTAATCAATGAATTATAAACCAAATTAAAAATTTTATCACACAATGACAAAATATTTTAATTTCTATCAAAACTTAACACTAATAAAATCATTTCATAATCAAATAAAAATAGTAAACTACATAAATGGTCTCCCAACTATGCTTCAATTATCCTTTGCGTCTCTTGACTATTAGAAGTTACAAACTGGTCCCTTGACTAATTGTTTCAATTATCCCCTCTTTTTTATTTATAGAAGTTTGATCATGTTACTTATATGAATGGCTACAGGGAAAATCGAATGTAAAGAATCAAAGAGCAACAAGATTTATACTAGGAAAATCCACATCAAATCCACATACGTTCCTCCACAATCTTCTCAGCAGGTTAACGTCCAGCTAAGACGTCCGTCTATTTTCCGACAGAATAAGACTGCTTTGTATGTAACGATTAGTTAAGGGACCAGTTTGTAACTTCTGATAGTCAAGGGACGCAAAAGATAATTGGAGCATAGTCGTCGGACTATTCATGTATTTTAGCCAAAAATGTTCCGTACGTTTGACATGATAGTTGTTGTGGTCCATATTTGGGGCAATTTAGTTGTACAAATATTCTTTCACAAGAACACGTATTTAACTTCTTTAAATTCGAATAAATAATCTCTTATAATTTAAAATAATCTCATTATCTTAAATTAATATTAAGGGTAATAACCACAACCATTCTTATCTTTTCTTAGTGTGCGACCATGTAGGTTCAATTAACGTTGATAGTAGATAAATCCCATTTTATCCTACAAATCATTAGTGGCCTCTAGCAAAACATTATAACTACCCAAGTTAAATGAAAAGCTCATAATTCGAGACAACATTAATTTAGTTTATTTCATAATCCTTTTATCTTACGATATCTTGATAGAATATAAGGCATTTAAAATGTTAACCTTATATCGTTCTATCTTTAGTTTCTCGATGCCCAATTAAGATGACTAAACAAATAACATTGATCTCTATCAACTCATTTGAGCACATCCATTCATTCCTCAGTCCAAATCATCGAGGGGCCCAGAGATATCTCTCTTATGTTAAGAGGGATAAATTTCATCTTAATCGCTCACATCTCACTGCATGATTCATTACCATGTTCATGCATAACCTTTATAATCGTCCCATTATAAACAATGTTTGACTATGTCAAAACATAATAATCATCATGTTGAGAACCGTAGTAATTTCAGGTCTAAGGATTTAATGTCACAACTGTTGAAGATTAATATATAAATTTAATCCATGTATTAATCTCAAAACAAGTCGATCCTAATATTTTTTTCTCAACAAATACATATATAAATTTGATTTGAGTCTCATTCACATATTCATCCAATGAATATCTATCAAACTTCATACCAATTTGTAGAGCCCGATAATCACAACCGAAATACTTGCCAAGTGGTGGAGAATATGTATTTTGGTTGTTTGTGGTGGAAGCAAATAGATAGAAAAATATGACACAAGATTTAGAGTGGTTCGACTTTCTAAACAAAGACTACATCCACTACCTTAGCTCCTCACCAAGGATTTCACCAATTCACTAAGAATCCTTCTCCTTTTCTAGGCTTAGGAGGCAACCTTTTACAACCTAGACTCACAACCTAAGTCTAGCATCCAACACTCACAAGTCGAGCTTTGGGAACTCCCTCAAACAAAAGAAAACTTAGCAAACAGAAATCTCTATCTAAAGGTTGATTTTTGCACACTAAACACTCACCCAAATCCTAGAACACTTGAGCATACAGTTACAATTTGAGCTCACAAGTGTTTGTTTATACAAGGAATGAAAATATAAGCACTAAGACAGTTTTGCATCATAATGTTGTTGACAATGAATCATTAGTCTTCCATAGATGCATGAAGTTTCCTTATATACTCCCAATTTAGTCCCTAGCCATTAGAGACCATCGGGGTTTTTATTTCCCGCAAGAAATGCAGTTATGGAGCTTCCCGTATTGATATGCGGGTAGCCGTATCGGTATGACGACCTTCTTCAAAACTAGCCGTTGAGCTTTATGCAACATCTCGTATCAAAACGCTTCAAGGCGATTCGGTACGCCCGTATCGGTATGCCACTATACCGTTTCGGTACGACCTGCAATTCAAATAACCGTCAGGAAATAGTCGTTAGGGGTTTTGAGCCGTTGAGGCTTTTGCCATGTAGGCGTATCGAAACGCTATACATCGTATCGAAATGACCACGATCCGTATTAATATGGACAAGGCATGTATCGTTACGAGTTTTGGCAGTTTCAAATTGACTATAGCTGAAACCCTAAGGCGTATCGAAACGAGGTATACTGTATCGATACGGTCACGCTGAAATCTTAGGTTTGGCTACTTTAAAACATTTCAGAACACTTCAAAACCTTTTTGAAAACTCCTCAAATATATTTTCAAGTTTTTTGGACTTAAAATCATTTTTGAATACTTTTCAATTTAGTCCAAATGTATTTTTCAATTATTATATCAAAACGAATATCCTAACAATCTCCCCTTTTTGATATAATAAAACCAATTTGAAAATTTTTGTTTGGGATTCTCCCCCTTAGTAAAATAAATTTTGAATAAAATAATTAAGATTCAGAAGAAACTAAAGCTTCCCCTTATTCAATTGAAAAATCAAAATTTCAAAATATTCTCCCCTTTTTGTTATATCAAAAATGGTTCAAACAAAGTTTGAAGGCTTTTAAGTCCATAACAACTGAGAGTTAAAAGATTTGACAAAAATAAGGTTTTTGTTTAAAATGGCCTCCCTTACTCAAGCATCAAACAAATTGTTAGTCCATGAATCCATGATTAATATTAGTTGAATTAAAATAAATAAATCAAATAGAAGGCAACTAAATTCAACTAAACTTACCACTTGAACCAAATGGAGGATGTGAAGCCTTCCTTCTTCAAGTGTTCTTTCTTGTGTGCATGGAGCTCCCCCTTGATGTTGTACTTTGTTGATCTTTCTCCATCACACCTTAAATAAGACAATCAAGTAATTTTTGGTACCCAATTGGCTTTGGATCCATAAGAATTAGTGAAGAATGTTTTATTTCGTTATTATTTTTCCGATAATTACTCTATGCTAAATCTTTATTGTTGCTGATTTTGGTTGTTTTATTCATTTCTACGCAGGACTTTGAATTCCAGAATACAACATCAAAAGGAAAAAATCTACAATTTTATTTTCTGGAATCAAGGTTGGGCTAGTGGGCATGAATCTGGGCATGAAGTCTGACGTGGCATCCAGTCAGCAACTTCTAGAAGATCCAGTCAGTAGCTTTCAGAAGGTGTGATCAGCAAGGACGGATAAGAAGATCAACTGTGTTTTAAATTTCAAACTTAGAATTATCTTTTGTTTTTAGGAATTAATTAGAATATTTTTAAGATTTATCTTTTTAGGTTATTTTTTAGGGTTTTTAGAATACTATAAATACCCTATTGGGGTAAGCTAGAAAATTGTCTCTCATTCTTAGTATGTTCTAGCTTTTAAAAGTTCTATAAAATTTCCTTTTCTTTCGTTCTTATTTTTAAAGCTTTTATTTATTTTCTTTAGGCTTAAAGGCTTGTTTGGCCCCTAAAGTACACACAAAATATCGAACTGCCCCCTAAAGTATTTTTAGGACATTTTACCCCATGAACTAAAAATCGTTACCTTGTTTGGCCCCTTCGTTAACCTCCGTTCAAAAAATTACAGGCCAATCAGAACGTGCCAGGTGTAATTTTATCAACAAAAAAGTATGACTTAAATAAAAAGGGTAAATTACACATTAGGTTTCCAAAAAATAATCTTTACCACCAATACCCTAATCTCCCATTCATCCTCATTCCCTCTTCCTCTTCTGATCATCATCACTGCAAAACAACTCATTCATCTGCAGAAAATATCTGAGAATTTGTAGCAAATAAAAAGTTTGAAGAGGCTCATCTTAAGTCGTTTATCCAAATACTAATGAATTAATATCGACTTAAAGTTCCTTGGTTGTTTCCTAGGCTGCCTGCTCTGCCACTGCCTTCCCATGATATTATGCAATTGCCATATGTATTTACCTTAATTTGAGAATGCATGGGAATGCATGGCTGGGAGATAATCTGAACCGTACAAATCTGAATTACTTTTATTGGGTAATGGCAGGATTGAGTGGGGCTAATTTGTGTGTTTATATGTGGATTGCTAAGGGTTTTGTGTATAAAAAGGTTGTAAATAACGATCAAGGAAATAATAATTAGGGGAAAGAACTAGAAACAAGAGGCTATATGGAGGCAAAATTATGAAATTTGGGGCAATTTGGATGTATAAATGCATGTTTAAGACATATTTATATATTTCTAAGGTAGCATAATCTTATCATGTTTAAATACCAAAATAATTCACTTATTTTATTTTGGGCAAACTATTTGGGTGACCACCCAACTATTGAGTCAGACCTATTTTGATTATCGAACTACAAAAATTCAAAATTCGACCACCTAACTATTTAATTGGACCTATTTTGATCATCAGCCGTTAAAATTTAACGGAGAGGTGGCGTGACAGTTAAAGTAAATTTGTATAATTATACATTTGGTCCCTTTTAGTTACATACTATATCAATTTGGTCATAACTTTAATTTAATTAAATAAAATTAATCAACCAATCGGATGACGACATGTGTCATCACCTAATTGGATGAATTTATTCATATTTTTAATTTATTTTTTTTCTTTGTGACCTCCTGGTTAAAAGAAAATTAAAGAGATAGTAGTGTGCTTGGAGTGGGTTGAACCTAGGATCTACTTGGTTAAAATCCAAAGCCATTAATCCATTACCACTACACCAAACTATTCATATTGATACAAATTGCACCCTTTTATATATATCCGCTCCTATATATTCATATTGTTATGCGATATAGAAATTCAAACAAAATGTATGAATTCCTAGAAGCAAATAATAAGATCAGACTCGTATGTTGTAAACATCCTCAATTCATCCATTAATTTTATTTATGGATAGAAAGCATAACCAAATTGAGACTTGGTGATAGTGTTGATGTTGTGTCATATGTAGTTGGAACTGTAGTAGGTGTCGGGGGACTCAGAACTGTTGGTGTAGGAGCTGGTGCATGATGCCTCCCGTGTCTGTGCCTATGCATGTGCTTATGCTTGTGGGGAGCTGGTGGCAAAATAAGTGCAGATACTGGTGCTATTGAAACCTTTTCTGGTGTTGGAGATGATGCTGGTGGGGGTAGAACTGCTGGTGGTTGAGCTGGAGCTGTGGTTAGAGGAGTTTGTGTGGGGGTGGTGTTTGAGGAGGTGGGACGATTGAGCTTGTAGCTGGTGCAACTTTAGGAGGGGGTTGATTACAGGTGGCAAGGGCGGATCCAGAAATTTAAGTTTGGTGGTTTACATATTTACCTTATTTAAAGGTTTAAGGCTTCAAATTACTCCAGACAATCAATTTGACTACAACAGACTAGATAAGCATAAGAAATGCATTTTGTTAAAGAAATCTCTCTACTTGAAATAAAGAATTAAAAAAATAATAACAATCCCCAATTTGATAAAAGTAACAAGAAAGTTGAATTGATAAAGGGATGAGTAGAGCAATTCAGGATCAACCATTTTTCTTGTCAAATAAAACATTTAAAGAGATAAGTGTGATATCGTGGAAGTTTTTTCGAGTTTCAAAGACAAAGTTTATCAAAAGTTCAAGCATTTGAGGATTGACCCCAAATGTAATTTTTGTGGTAGTAATTTTTTTAAGTATGAAGGGTGACCCAAATGTAATCTTACCCTTAATTGAGTGACCGAAATGTAAGCTTACCCATATTTGAGTGACTCAAATGTAACCTTACCCATATTTGAGTGACTCAAATGTAACATTAGCCATCTTTGAGCGACTCAAATGTAACTTTTAAAAATTGAATGACCCAAATATAACATTACCCATAATTGAGTGACCTTCGTTGTAGTTTACCCCAAAAATTAATGGTGATTCATGTACCTGCATACATACGCCCCTGACAGGTGGTTGCGCTAGTGCGGTTGGTGTGGTGGTAGGTAGAGGAGTTGATGTTGTAGGGGGTGGTGAAGGTTAAGAAGAAGGTGTTGTTGTTGACGAAGGTGGTGATGTTGAAGGAGGAGGTGTTGCTATTGAAGGTGGAGTAGTGGTGGTGGTAGGGGTAGTGGAAGGTGAGGCAGCTGGTGTATGTGCATTTGTAATGGCCAGTTGAAAGGTGAGAGCAGCTACAATGAGAGCACAAAACATGTAAGCCATTTTGTTTGCGATGGGAATAGAATTTGTAAGGGAGAATATATACAAACAATAAGCAAGGAAGAGTGGAAGTGTAACATCCCAATAAAAAAAAATGAATGACAGAAGTGCAATTAGTGGGATTTGAACCCATGACCCTTTGAGTGGAGAAAACATGACCTAGCCATTTAAGCTAAGGTAATTTCTAGTTATAGTCTACCTTAGTTTTCTCTTAAGTTATTTGTTTAGATATACTGAAAATAAATAAAAGTTGGAACCGTTCAACTACCCACATGTCTGTTCATTTCGAATATGGAAAGAATTTTCTAGATCTAAAACTACCTCCCCAAACTCTTCAGCTACCTAAATCGAATGTCGCTCCAATCTCTTTCTCTGGTCGTTCGCGGTATGCACCGCTGCCTTCTTTGCACTCACCGCCGTACCTCGCTCCTAGCCTACCGTCCCACTCGCACTGTTACGTGTCCGTTTGCCGGGGAGAATCGCTTGAAGGTCTGGCGAAACCCTTGCTTCCCCGTTCGAGTTTATTGTTGATTTGATCATCATCCGTTGTCCGTCCGGTGTGATCACACTGCTATCGCGTTTGCCGTGCCGAGACGAGCAAAGCCTCGTTGACCGGTCGTTGTTTCATAACCGTCCAAGGCCTCAACGGAGTTTCGTGTTCTCTAACCTTTCTTTTGCTTTTTAGGTATAAATGACGTGTTTTCGACCTATTTTTGAGATGCGGATGTTGTGGTTGTTTTGCATTATTGATGATCTTGTGTTTTTTGGCAAAATCGACTCAGAAGGGTGTCTCTGGCGACTGCTCCGGCGAACAGCTGGCGAGTTTGCATTTTTTGGTAAGTGAACCGGGTCAAAACCGTCTAAATCGACATGAGCCAGTCTAAACCGACTACACTGGTTGAACCGTTCAGCCAAGTCGACACAACCCAGTCTGAACCGATTTAACCCGGTTCGAGCCCAACCCGGTCTGAGCCTAAACTCGAACCCGTGCCTGACCCGTCTGATCTAAACCCGATAACATGACCCGTATCCGAACCCAACCCGTTTGCGGAGTCAACTCAGCCCAAGTCAGTTCAGTGAGTCAACCGAGTCAACTCAGTTGACCTCTGCCTGTTGATTGCTGATGTCTACGTTAACCTGCTGATGTCAGAGTTGACTTTTGACGAAAAAGTCAAAATTTTCTAAAAAGCCATATCCAATGTTTTCGACATCCTGAGTCCGTTTTTGAAGCCCGTTTCGCAAAATTCTAACTCGAAACCTCAAAATTTGAACTTGAACCCGAACTTGTATATGTATTTATTTATCTAGTTAGTAGCCTTGTGAATAAGGTATGATCTTGGAATTTGTGTAATTGAAGATGTTTTCAGTTTCTTGAATACGAGATGTTGAAGGATGTCAAATTCAGGTTCAAGAGTGTTTGAACGTTTTAACACCTGGGTTTAGGGGTTAGGTGAAAATAATACTAAAATAATATTATGAGTTCGATTTTATAATTAAAATAATAAAGAAATATTTTGGTCTCCATAATTTCAAAGTAAACATTTATGTTGGACCAAAAATTTATTTGAAACTAAATTCCCTGGATTTTAAGATTAATGAGAATGCCATCTCATTGCTTCTTCATTTTGGCTCACTTTTGAAAGGTAATCACTTTCCCATCTTGCTCTCATCTTCCTCTCTTTGAAAGTACAAATAGTTTTCATTTTCATCCATGTTTTAGGAATTTGTGATTTTGGGAGTTTTGAATAAAAATGCTACCTTTATTGTTTTTAACTTAAGGTTTTGATTTGATAACGCTAGATATGTTGTTTATGAACCTTGAGGTCCAACATATATGAATTTCAAAGTTTTTTAACATGATTTTCGTATTTGGTTTTTCATGGGGTTTTTGAAGGGTTTTGGAATGGATTTTGAGTGTGTTTTATGTTGGAAGTGGAAGGCTAATGCTAGTATGTTAGTTAAGGGTTGTTTTGGAATCATTTGGAAGTTTTAAAAGTGTTGAAATCAAAGGTTTTGGACTGTGCTTATTGGCTGCTCGAGTTTGATAATTTTGGGGTTGTTCATGGCTTGAATTCATGTGTTCATTGCTTGAATAGTGTTCCGGGTTTGCTACATTGTTGTGTGGACTGATTTGAGATTATTTTATTTGTGTTGGGATGATTAGAGGCAAGAGTTTGTGTTGGTGAGACATCGAGAGTGAATCCGGAAGCTTGAAGGTGTTGGTTGCTTGATAGTTGAGCTTGGAAGTGAAGGTGAGTGGTTTAATGTTTTTAAAATGGTTTTGAGTATTTGGTTCAAGCATGTAGACTAGGTTGGGCTTGGTAGACCCACGTAGAGTTGGGATTAGAGTGGTAGCTTAATCCTAAGCTTTAATTAGAGAATTTGGTTGCACTCTTTAATTATTGTTTATGCCTCATGGTGATATGTGTTTATGATGGTTATGTATAAATGTGTTATACATGTATGTTGAGGCATGGTTGTGATGCATTGTTATATGCATGAGGTATGGGCATGATGTTAATCATGGTGAGTACGTGCTAAGCACGGAAATGGTTGTGAATTGATATTGTGGATTGTGTTTACTATTGGCACCAGTATGCTTGGGTACAAATGATCGATCATTAGGATGTTAGTGTGCATACGAGAGTCAAATGCGCGCGTGGTCTTGATGATGGTAGTCATCAAGATGGAGTACGGGTTCGCCCGGAAAACCTTCTTATATATATTAGTCGATGATGAGTGTAATCCCATCGACGGGGCGTGAGGATGAGTGGAATCCCCTCCGCGAGAACGGTGATGAGTGTAATCCCACCATAAGGTAATGGTTGTGTTGGATGTGAGTTTCAACGTGTTATCCGCGTATTCGAGTCATAGCTAGGTGCCAATATGAGTTGATATGTGGATCAATATGTTATGGAATGTGATTCCTATATGAATTATTATATGTGTTTACATATGATGTGCATTTGAGCTTGTTGAGCATGGCATAATATCGATTATATGTTCATCCATCATGTGTACTTTTGGCTCATGTGGATCGATGGTAAGATCATGTATTCTGCATTGGTTGTGCTCGTGCTTGGACCCTGCATTGTCGAGGTTTGCTTTTAATGAGCTTACCCTCACTAAGCTTTATGCTTACGCTCTCTTTTGTTCAACAATGTAGATCCGTAGTTCGTGGGTTGCTAGTGCAAGAAGGGGCCTCCAAGTGTGCTAGTTGGGCTTTCGAATCTTTCATGTATGGATTTTTATATTATGATGTAATGGTCAAGCAATGGGACATGTATATGTTGTTTGAGCCTTAGAAGTATGTTGGTATTGGTTGTTTAGAAGCATGTTAGACTCCTTTAAATGCCATGTTGTTGGTTGGCTTTTGGTTGCCTTAAATGTTTGTAACCATGTTTGAATTGCCTATCTTAAATCTCTAATTGTATACTCTTGTGAAGCATAAACCTTGAATGCTATGTATGGTCTTTAGAATGGATGTCCTATCTTATATCTTTATGAATCTTGAGTATGTTTGTAATAGGGTGCATGCCTCTAGAGTGTGTTTGTATGTTATGTATGCTTATTGGGGTCGTTACGGACGTTTGGGATCATTTGGAGATGTTTAAAGTGATTTTGGGAATTCACAGATTGCAGGTGTTTCGAAACGGGTTGCCCTGTTTCGAAACGGGTGTGGTTCTAGGGCCCCCGTATAGGAACTCGTTTCGATACGTTTTGGCTATTGTGAGCCCCTATTTCAAAACCATTTTCGAAACACTTTGGCTACTGGAATTGCATGTTTCGAAACATGTATTGAAAGACTAGGCAAAATGGGACCCTGTTCCGAAATGGGGTGGATGCATTTCGGTACGGATGTCTAGCTTTTCAAACTTGAGTCCGTGTTTCGAAACAGGTTATGACTGTTTCGAAACACAGGCCTGTGAATGGGATTTTTGGCATCTCTAAAGGGTTTCAAGGGTTGGGCTTAGGCCCTGTTTGCTGTTAGGCTTTTTGTGAGCCTTGTTTCCACTGTCATTTCACGCTTAGGTTTAATTAACGCATCTAGATAAGATAATAAATGAAAAAGTTTTTCCTAGGGTTGGTAACCGAAGTGGAGCCTTAACGGGTTTCATCTCGGTTATCCCCGTGTAACCCACACGGATCGGTCAAGCCTCCGGACCGGGACGAGGGGGTTACACTTGTTGGTATCAGAGCCTAAGGTTTCCGAGACCTTGGGCAGGTAAGTGAGGTAAGTTGTGTTTTATGTTGATATGCACGATGTTTTCTTGCCATGTAAGCATGTTTGCTTTTTTATTAAGTATGCTTGATGTTTTGTTTGAAGCATGTTGTTTAGAGTCTCATTGCTACTATTACATCGGAAAAAAGATTTTTAAAGTGAGGGAACATACTTGAGCCACTTGGAGCCCTTGCCTTGCTAACCCTTTCTTTTTGTGCTTTGTTGTTGTTGTAACTGTTGTTTGTGAGCATGATGTCGAGGCCGAGAGGTAGACCGAGAGTGGTTCGTCAGGAACCACGTGTTGCGGCTCCTGTTAATGAGCCGGTGGTTGGATTTGAGGCTCATGTAGTATAGCCTGCTGCTGGAGTTGGAGCTCCTCCACCACCTCCACCACCACCACCTCCTCAGCCTGGAGTTGTAGGCGAGGATGGAGCTGATGGAGAGGGACCTCAGGTTGGCCAGGGTGGCCAAGGTCCAGCTGGAATAGATATGGCTCCGCTTGTGCAAGCTATAGCGGGAGCATTTCAGGCCGCAGTTGCCGGAGCTCATGCTGCAGCTCAGCCTAGGGGCGATGATGCTAGTTTACAGTTGGAGAGGCTCCGTAGCCTAGGGGCTGAAAAGTTTAGAGGATCTACCCCGAAGAGGTCTGAGTTGTGGTTAGAGATGACCGTTCGCATCTTAGCTTAGATGGGTTGCGTTGGTGCTTGTAAGCTGGGCTATGTGATTTCTTTGCTTTAGGGTGATGCCTACACCTGGTGGGTCACCATTACTACCGTAGTTCCTGAGACTGGGATATGATGGGATTTCTTTGAGTCTGTATTCCGAAAGAGGTACTTGGGGCCGAGGTATCTAGATGAGAAGAAGCGAGAGTTTATGGCTCTTTTTCAAGGAGAGGCTACTGTGACTGACTACGAAATCTGTTTTGTTAGTTTGAGTCAGTATGCTCTAGAATTAGTTCCTACTGAGAGGGTCCGTTGTAACCGATTCAGATATAGGCTCCATAAGGAAGTTAAGAGGTACAACTTACCTTCAGAGTATTCAGATTTTGATGTCTTGGTTGCTAGTGCCAAGGACATTGAGCATAGCTTGGGCCTGACCAAGCGTTCTGGAGGATCTAGTTCTGGTAAGAGACACAACAACTTTGATCGTGGAGATGCCATGAGGCATAGAGGCGGTGGACAGCAGTTTGACTATAGACGTGGCGGTGACCACCATGGTAGAGGCCACCAGTGCCATAGAGGTGGAGGGCGTTTGCCTGACTGTACACGTTGTGGGATACAACATTCTGGTGAGTGTTGGGGTAACTTTCATGCTTGTTGGAACTGTCGTTCGAGGGACCACTTTAGGGGGGAGTGCCCGAATTAGGCGGCACAGGCACCGAACATAGCTCAAGCTCCTGCGAGAGCGACTGATTTTCAGAGAGGTTGTGGGCGCGGTCGTGGCTACTTCCAGCCTAGGACTGATGCACCTAGGGTAGATGCTCAGAGGAACCTTGCTCATACTGTGGTAGTAAAGCCAGAGGCAGGAGGACCAGCGAGAGTCTATGCCCAGAGAGAGGCCGGGAACGACACATATGTGATAGCAGGTAATTTTGAGTTACAGTCTATGTCTTTGCTTTCTTTGGTTGATTCGGGTTCTACGTATTCCTACATTTTGAGTGAGCTTGCACGGAAGTTAGATATACCTGTTGAGATCTTAGATGTAGGTATGCATGTGACTAGTTCTTTTGGCGAGACAGTTGTGGTTAGACGAATGTATAGGAGGTGTCCGCTGAAGTTTCAGGGTCATGTGTTTTCCGTTGATATGATGGAGCTTCCATTTTATGGTTTTGATATTATTTTGGGGATGGGCTGGTTAGTTGAGCACATAGCTAGTGTGGATTTTGAGACGAAGAGGATTTCTATGAAACTTTCTGATGACTACGAGGTAGTAGTAGTAGGTGAGAATGTTAAGTTCTTGTCTAATGTTGTGTCAGCTTTAGAGGCTCATAGGTTGATCGATTCCGGTTGTGGGGCTTACTTAGCTTATGTGTTGAATCCGAATATGAGTGAGGCTAGACCGAAAGATATTAGAACAATTTGTGATTTTCCGGATGTGTTTCATGAAGAGTTGTCAGGGTTGCCTCCTGACAGAGATGTTGAGTTTGTGATTGGACTGTTTCAGGGTCTACTCCAGTTTCTATAGTTCCGTACCGTATGGCTCCGAAAGAGTTGAAAGAATTGAAAAGTCAGCTGCAAGAGTTATTAGGCCGTGGTTTCATTAGGCCTAGTAGTTCTCCTTGGGGTGCTCCTGTGTTGTTTGTAAAGAAGAAAGATGGCAGTACGCGTATGTGTATTGACTATAGGCAGTTGAATTAGTTGACTGTGAAGAACAAGTGTCCGTTGCCTCGTATAGATGATTTGTTTGATCAGTTGAGAGGTGCTTTAGTGTTCTCGAAGATAGATTTGAGATCAGGGTACTATCAGTTGAAAGTGAAAGAGTGTGATGTTCCGAAAACAGGTTTTAGAACTAGGTATGGTGACTATGAGTTCCTTGTGATGCCGTTTGGGATCACAAATGCACCTGCAGCATTCATGGATATGATGAACAGAATTTTTAGAGACTATCTAGACCGCTTTGTAGTTGTTTTCATAGATGATATTCTTGTGTACTCGAAATCTGAAAGAGAGCATGATGAGCACTTGAGACTTGTTTTACAGAGATTGATGAGCAATCAGTTGTATGCGAAGCTTATCAAGTGTGAGTTCTGGATTCGAGAGGTTGTATTTCTTGGCCATGTTGTTTCAGCCGAAGGTATCCGTGTTGATCCTACGAAGATTGAGGCTATTGTTGAGTGGAAACAACCTAAGTTTGTGACTGAGATTAGGAGTTTCCTAGGATTAGCCGGTTACTATAGGAGATTTGTTAATGGTTTCTCTAGGGTAGCTGCTCCTTTGACTAAATTGTTGCAAAAAGGAGTCAAGTTTGAATGGTCAAATGCAAGACATAAGGCCTTTGAGAAATTGAAGAAAGCTTTGACAAATGCTCCAGTGTTAGTACAACCAGTTTCAAGTATAGAGTTTGTGATCTATAGTGGTGCTTCTTACATAGGTTTAGGTTGTGTTTTAATGCAAGAAAGAAGAGTTGTTGCCTATGCTTCGAGATAGTTGAAGGTACATGAGAAGAACTATCCTACTCATGATATAGAGTTAGCCGCAGTTGTATTTGCATTGAAGATTTGGCGTCATTACTTGTATGGTGAGAAGTGTATAGTTTACACCGATCATAAGAGCTTGAAGTATCTGATGACAAAGAGGGAGTTGAACTTGAGATAGAGAAGATGGCTTGAGTTGTTGAAGGAATATAATTTGACCATTGAGTACCATCCGGGTAAGGCTAATGTAGTAGCCGATGCTTTGAGTAGAAAAGTTGCAGTTGAGTTGCGAGATATGTTTGCTAGATTGAGTGTATCCGGTGATGGTGGTTTGATCACAGAGTTGCAAGTGAAGCCTTCTTTGATTCAGTTGATTAGAGAGAAGCAGTTGCAAGATGTGTCTTTAGTTCCTCATGTTCAGGACATAGCCGAAGGTAGACCGACCGAGTATAGTTTCAGTGGTGAGAATGTGTTGTGTTTCAGAGATAAAGTTGTAGTACCTGAAGATGTTGAGTTGAGATGTCTGATTCTGAGTGAAGCACATTCGAGTCCTTTTTCTATGCATCTGGGTAGTACCAAGATGTACCGTGACTTGAAGAATGATTATTTTTGGGTTGGTTTGAAGAAGGATGTAGCCGAGTATGTGAGTCGTTGCATGGTTTGTCATAGAGTGAAGGCAGAACATCAGGTTCCTTCAGGTTTGTTATAGCCTTTGAAGATTCCGGAATGGAAATGGGAGAGGATCACCATGGACTTTGTGTCTGGGTTACCGTTGTCTCCTTCGATGAAGAATTCTGTTTGGGTGATAGTGGATAGATTCACTAAGTGTGCTCACTTCTTAGCAATGAACACCACAGATTCTTTAGACAAGTTGGCGAACTTGTACATCCGTGAGATTGTGAGACTTCATGGAGTTCCAAAGTCTATTGTTTCAGATAGAGATCCTAGATTCACTTCGAGGTTCTGGGGTTGTTTGCATAGTGCTCTAGGTAGCCGTTTGCATTTCAATACTTCTTATCATCCGCAGTCCGATGGACAGTCAGAGCGAGTGATACATATTTTAGAGGACTTGCTCCGTTGTTGTGTGATTGACTTCCAGGGTTCTTGCGAGAAGCACTTGCCCCTAGTTGAGTTTGCTTACAACAACAGTTATCAGGCTAGTATACAGATAGCTCCCTATGAGGCTTTGTATGGTAGACGATGTAGGACTAGGATCTGTTGGGCTGAAACAGGTCAGAAATTATTACCTATGCCGGATTTGCTCAAGGGAACTACATATAAGGTGAAGTTGATATGCGACCGTTTGAAAGCAGCTTCCGATCGTTAGAAGTCTTATGCAGATTTGAAGAGAAAAGAGATTGAGTTCTCCGTGGGTGAGAAAGTGTTTCTGAAAGTATCTCCGTGGAAGAAGGTAAGGAGATTTGACCAGAAAGGCAAGTTGAGTCTGAGGTTCATTGGTCCGTATGAGATAGTTGAGCAGATTGGGCGTGTAGTTTACCGTTTGAGATTGCCTTCTAAGTTAGAGAAGATCCATGATGACTTTCATGTGTCGATGTTTAGGAGATATAGATCAGATCCTTCTCATGTTATGCATGTTGAGGAAATAGAGTTGAATCCAGATTTGTCTTATAATGAAGAACCAGTTGAGATACTTGCTTCTCATAGCAAGGTATTGCGTGGCAAGACCATAGAGTTGGTCAAGGTTTTGTGGAGACATAGAGGTGTGGAAGAGGCCACGTGGGAGAAGAAAGCTAATATGCTTGAGCAGTTTCCGTATCTATTTCCGTCAGGTAATTTCGGGGACGAAATTCCTTAAGTGGGGGAGAGTTGTAACACCCGGGTTTAGGGGTCGGGTGAAAATAATATTAAAATAATATTTCGAGTTCAATTTTATAATTAAAATAATAAAGAAATATTTTGGTCTCCATAATTTCAAAGCAAACATTTATGTTGGACCAAAAAATTATTTGAAACTAAATTCCATGGATTTTAAGATTAATGAGAATGCCATCTCATTAATGGCATTTTTGTAATAAAATAGACTTCAATTTAAAAAGCCCATTTTCAATTAAATGAACCTTTTATCATCTTCTTCCCTATCCCCTTCCCCTATTTCAACGACAAAGAACCCCTCCCCCTCTAAACCATTATTCCATCTCCTTGCTTCTTCATTTTGGCTCGGTTTTGAAAGGTAATAACTTTCCCATCTTGCTCTCATCTTCATCTCTTTGAAAGTACAAATAGTTTTCATTTTCATCCATGTTTTAGGAATTTGTGATTTTGGGAGTTTTGAATAAAAATGATATCTTTATTGTTTTTAACTTAAGCTTTTGATTTGATAACGCTAGATATGTTGTTTATGAACCTTGAGGTCCAACATATATGAATTTCAAAGTGTTTTAACATGATTTTCGTATTTGGGTTTTCATGGGATTTTTGAAGGGTTTTGGAATGGATTTTGAGTGTGTTTTATGTTGGAAATGAAAGGCTAATGCTAGTATGTTAGTTTAGGGTTGTTTTGGAATCATTTGGAAGTGTTAAAAGTGTTGAAATAAAAGGTTTTGGACTGTGCTTATTGGCTGCTCGAGTTTGATAATTTTGGGGTTGTTCATGGCTTGAATTCATGTGTTCATTGCTTGAATAGTGTTCCGGGTTTGCTACATTGTTGTGTGGACTGATTTGAGATTATTTTATTTGTGTTGGGATGATTAGAGGCAAGAGTTTGTGTTGGTGAGACATCGAGAGTGAATCTGGAAGCTTGAAGGTGTTGGTTGCTTGATAGTTGAGCTTGGAAGTGAAGGTGAGTGGTTTAATGTTTTTAAAATGGTTTTGAGTATTTGGTTCAAGCATGTGGACTAGGTTGGGCTTGGTAGACCCACGTAGAGTTGGGATTAGAGTGGTAGCCTAATCCTAAGCTTTAATTAGAGACTTTGGTTGCACTCTTTAATTACTGTTTATGCCTCATGATGATATGTGTTTATGATGGTTATGTATAAATGTGTTATACATGTATGTTGAGGCATGGTTGTGATGCATTGTTATATGCATGAGGTATGGGCATGATGTTAATCATGGTGAGTACGTGCTAAGCACAGAAATGGTTGTGAATTGATATTGTAGATTGTGTTTACTATTGGCACTAGTATGCTTGGGTACAAATGATCGATCATTAGGATGTTAGTGTGCACACGAGAGTCAAATGCGCGCGTGGTCTTGATAATGGTAGTCATCAAGATGGAGTACGGGTTCGCCCGGAAAACCTTCTTATATATATTAGTCGATGATGAGTGTAATCCCATCGACGGGGCGTGAGGATGAGTGGAATCCCCTCCGCGAGAACGGTGATGAGTGTAATCCCACCGTAAGGTAATGGTTGTGTTGGATGTGAGTTCCAACGTGTTATCCGCGTATTCGAGTCATAGCTAGGTGCCAATATGAGTTGATATGTGGATCAATATGTTATGGAATGTGATTCCTATATGAATTATTATATGTGTTTACATATGATGTGGATTTGAGCTTGTTGAGCATGGCATAATATCGATTATATGTTCATGCATCATGTGTACTTTTGGCTCATGTGGATCGAAGGTAAGATCATGAATTCTACCTTGATTGTGCTCGTGCTTGGACCCTGTATTGTCGAGGTTTGCTTTTAATGAGCTTACCCTCACTAAGCTTTATGCTTACGCTCTCTTTTGTTCTACAATGCAGATCCGTAGTTCATGGGTTGCTAGTGCAAGAAGGGGCCTCCAAGTGTGCTAGTTGGGCTTTTGAATCTTTCAAGTATGGATTTTTATATTATGATGTAATGGTCAAGCAATGGGACATGTATATGTTGTTTGAGCCTTTGAAGTATGTTGGTATTGGTTGTTTAGGAGCATGTTAGACTCCTTTAAATGCCATGTTGTTGGTTGGCTTTTGGTTGCCTTAAATGCTTGTAACCATGTTTGAATTGCCTATCTTAAATGTCTAATTGTATGCTCTTGTGAAGCATGAACCTTGAATGCTACTTATGGTCTTTAGAATGGATGCCCTATCTTATATCTTTTTGAATCTTGAGTATGTTTGCAATAGGGTGCATGCCTCTAGAGTGTGTTTGTATGTTATGTATGCTTCTTGGGGTCGTTACGGACGTTTGGGATCATTTGGAGATGTTTAAAAGTGATTTTAGGAATTCATAGATTGCAGGTGTTTAGAAACGGGTTGCCCTGTTTTGAAATGGGTGTGGTTCTAGGGCCCCTGTATCGGAACTCGTTTCGATAGGTTTTTGCTACTGTGAGCCCCTGTTTTGAAACCAGTTTCGAAACACTTTGGCTACTGGAATTGCCTGTTTCGAAACGGGTATCGAAACGGCTAGGCAAAATGGGACCCTCTTCCGAAACGGGGTGGATGCGTTTCAGTACGAGTGTCTGGCTTTTTAAATTGGAGTCTGTGTTTTGAAATGGGCTATGACTGTTTTGAAACACAGACCTGTAAATGGGCTTTTTGACATCTCTAAAGGGTTTCAAGGGTTGGGCTTAGGCCCTGTTTGCTGTTAGGCTTCTCGTGAGCCTTGTTTCCGCTGTCGTTTCACGCTTAGGTTTAATTAACGCATCTAGATAAGATAATAAATGAAAAAAAATTTCCTAGGGTTGGTAACCGAAGTGGAGCCTTAACGGGTTTCATCTCGGTTATCCCCGTGTAACCCACACGGATCGGTCAAGCGTCCGGACCGGGACGAGGGGGTTACAAACGTCATTCGAGGGTCGACCGATATAGCAAGGATTCAAGGTAATACATTACTACCTTCTGCATGCTTTCAAAACTTGTTGGTATCTGGTTAATGCTTGCACGACTATGATTGAGCATATGATTAATTCTGCTAATGCCGATCAATTAAGAAATAAGAATATTAATGGCCAAGGTATATATTCGAATAAGAGGTTTGATAAATCGAAAGGACTTTCGAGTTTAGTAAGCGATTAATAAAAACAGTTGATCTCCAAACCTGATTATGTTGGCTAATGAATTACAAAAATTCCGTTGATGTATGAATATAACTAAAATACTATCAATGAAAGTGGTCTGAGAATCTACAATAGATCCGGTATATCAACTGATTCTTCTGCAAATCTTGAAATTGGCTTGGGAAGTTATAGTAACGAGGCTTCACCTTTGAGATTGTAAATTGCACACATTATATTTGAAATTGAAGAAATCTCTAAAGACATTTGCGAGAAAAGATTTGTATGTTTGAATTAGTCAAAGTTGCGTAAATTGCTAAACTGATTGAAATAGCTAAATGTTTGGAAATACTGATAATGCTGAACTGATCAGAATATCCATAATGACCAAAAAGAATAATCTATCCTCGGCACCAATTGCCAAATTAATCAAAATGATGGATATACCTTCGAGATATGAAGTAAAGGAATAGTTGGGAGAACCGAAAGGCTCGAAATAATTGAAACACCTTTGGACATCAAGGTGACTGAAAATACCTCTAAGACATGGAATGAGAAGTATCAATAAAGCCAATTAAAGGCTATAGCTCTGAAAGTGGTGCTTGAGATAGAAAACACTTGAACGCAGATAGAAAACAATTGGAACGAGTTTAGGCCTGTAGCTACACAGTTTTCTTTAGACAAAATTTCAACCACTCCCGTGGTGCTTGAGATCGTCGGTCCTCTGTCTCCCAAGATACAACAACTAGATGATCAACAATAATAACACTATTGCAAAAATCACGATTTGTAACCCTGCCTTTGTCTATCACCAAAAACTATATGAGAAGAAAAAGTTGACTTGTGTTCAACTTAGTAGTTTTATACGACATTTATAGGATTTTCACATGAGAGAATAACTGAAATAATATATTTTGAAATTAAGGTCATTAATATTTCGTGAATTGGCTTCTCATTCAAGTTTGTTTAAAAGTAGTAATTTTACAACCGACTTCTCAACTCTATCCCTAAGATTTTGGATTTATTTGTATTAAATAATTAATCTCTATAAAGCAATTTATCTGAAGATTTGGATATTTTACAAATCGAAATTGTTATGAATAAAATAACAAAGAACAACGAACAAGAATAAAAGAACACAGTGATGAGAGAAAGAGAGTGATTTGTATTATTCTCAACTTATAGACTTGTGTACAATGCCTTTAGTAAATCATCTATTTATAGGCATAAGAAGTACATAATACATTAAACTCTAATTAATGTAGATAATATTCCTAATTATAAAGTAATTCAAATCTCCTCGATAAAGTTCTTATCATGATAGATATCCATATAGATAAATATTCATAACACTCCCCTTATATGTCTATGAAGATAATGTGCCTCGTTAAAACCTTTACTAAGATAAAAACCAATCGGTGCTTGACACGTGGCATTAATTTTATTTTTTAAAAATTTTTAATGGAAAATACTCATAATTTTCAAATTATTATAAAATCTTAAAATTTTACAAGCTTCACAAAACAATCCTTAAATCCCTAAAAATTCCCAAACTTTCGTCGTCGACTGCCGCCGCTTCCGCCGCCAGTTGTCGTCGCTGACCGCACCCACTTGGTTGTCGGGCAAAGGAGACAATTTTCCCTAACACGACGTCGTCGGAAACGCCCAACGGTGTGCAGCCGAACGTCAAACGCGAACGTCGATTTCATGTTTGACGTTTGCTGCACGTTGTTGGGCGTTTCTGAGTACGATGTGTTGGGAAAAATGATCACCTTTGCCCGGCGACCAAGTGGGTGCGTTCAACGACGACAACAGCGGCGGAAGCGGCGGCAATCGACGAAAAAAGTTTGGGAATTTTTAGGGATTTAGAGACTGTTTTGTGAAGCTTGTAAAATTTTGAGATTTTATAATAATTTGAAAGTTTTAAGTATTTTCCATTAAAAATTAATAAAATTAATGTTACGTCTCAAGTACCGATTGTTTGATAATTTTTCTAACACTTATTTAACAGTCGGACACCTAAAATTGTAACTATGGTAAATTTGGGCACCTATTTTTACAAAAAAATACTTTAAACACCTAAATTATTTTAATAAATAATATTTTTTAAAAATATATATTTTAAATATAATAATAATAATAATAATGATTTTATTTTATTTTAAAATTATTTTTAATTTAACAATAATAAAAATGACATGTCATGTTACAATAATATTAAAAACAATCAGAGTGAAAAAAATAGGAGCAATTTGAAAGTTTAGTTATTAAATATGAGCCTTTCTAATATTATTATACTAATTGATTGTAAAGTTTTAGGGTTAAAAATTAATTTTTAAAAATTCAAGGGTGAAATTATAAAGAAACATTTTCATTAGTGACTATAATGTTTATTTTTTTAAATTGGGGAGAAAATGTACATGAGATAAACTTTAATGGCCATTGCAGTAATTTACCCTTATTTTTTTGTTGCCAGGTCAACAATCCGTCAATGTTTAACGACAACAAACGACTGAGTGACCAAAAGTTTACGCCTCAAAAAGGTAAGTGACCTTACTGGTCGTTTTTCAAAATCGGTGACCAACTCTGTACTGAGGGAAAACATAAATGACTATTCTAGTAGTTAACCCTTTATTTAAACAAAAAAAAATACTTAGTATTTTTAGGGTAAACTACACTGTTAGTTACTAAACTTTTAGGGCACTTTCACTTTGGTCATTGAAATCGAAATATGTTCATTATAATCATTAAACTTTTAATCCAATTTCATTACAACCACTGTCGTTAAAAAATGTTGACATGACATGTTAAAGTCTTCTTCCAAATTAAATTATGATGAACGGAGACTTTGCCGATTAATTCTAACGGTGGGAATGATTCGTTTGGCTAAAAAATTAATATAGTTTGGTTTGAAGTTTATCTGACAGTTAATAATGATAGATCGAAAAAGACGATAAAAAACATAGGAAAAGAAGATAGATTAGACACATAGGGTTCATGATTTATAATGGGGTAGAGCTTATGGGACTGCCTTGCTCGGGAACAGGCAGATGTTGGTGAGATTCGTTCGGGGCAGCGTCTTATCGCCTGTGATCAGTGGGGAATCACACAAGATTCGCAACGGGTGTGGACTCTATATGTGGCCAAAATCTCTAATTCTCTTCATTGGAAGGGTTTATGGTAGGTATTCGATCGACATGGGATTGTTCGTGATGTGTTTATCCCAAATAAGCAGGCTCGGGATGGTTCAAGATTTGGTTTCGTTCGGATGGCATCACTGTCGGATGCTGATCGGGCGGTTGAACGATTACATGGGAAGTGGATTTATGGTGCACGTATGCGGGTTTCTATGGCCTGGAAGGGACTTATAGAATTCAAGAAGAAGACAAGGGGTGTCAAAGCGAAGATGGAGCAGGGGGCGGGGTTCGAGTGTAGTCTGGCGAAGATTTCACAAACATCATCTGAAAAGGGGGAGTCGATGCTGGAGTCAATCGAAGAGTGATTGATGGTGTGCTGGATGAAGATAAGTGGGCGGTTCTTCAATGGTGTGCGGTTGGGTGGTGCGTTAAACCTTGTAGTCTAAAAGTTCTTGAGGGGAGAATGGAGGTGGATAAATATGATGGTTTTTCGATCATGCGTTTATCGGGGTCCATGATTTTATTGATGTGTACGTCGGCTAAAGTTCGGGAATGGGTGATGAACATGGAGCGCATGAGGGAGTGCTTTGCTCGAGTGGAGGTTTGGTCGCTGTCGATTACCGTGGAGTCGCGTCGTGTTTGGATTTCTGTTGTGGGGTTACCGATCCATCTTTGGCATAGGCAAACTTTCATGAATATTGCTAATATTTGGGGGTCGTTGATTTGTGTAGATGATGATACTGAAACTCCTGCGTCGTTTGATTGTGGGCGAATTCACGTGGAAACAACATCTTTTGCTCGTATTGAGGAGTGCATCTTAGTCAAGTTGGATGCCGAGGAGTACTCGGTTCGAGTGTTTGAGATGGATGGGCAGGGACCGGCTATCGAATGTGGCTGTTATGAGAGTATTGCATCACAAGTCTCTGGCTCTCACGAGGGTGATAGTGCTGGGCAGGGGGCTAACGTCCACTCTAGTCCGAAGCTGGTCAAGTCGAATGGTCGTGGGCTTTCCGGGGATACCCCAGTTCAAGAGAAGGTGGATGCGGTGGGTGATGCTTCTCGGAAGGATTCAGATCGTACGGTTGGGCAGCTGAACTTGGCGGTTGTGGCGCGGGAGGAGGGATCGAGTCCTACGGAAGACGAGGGGTCTAAATTGAGGGAGGTGGTTGTTTTGTCAGCGCAGCAGTCGTCCGTTCCGATCAGGCTTTCAATTCCGGACGTGGAGAAGAAGTGTCGGAGTAGGACTCTGGATGAGAATCCTCCGAGGTGGGAGAGTTCTGATATTGTAGGGATTGTTAATTCAAATTCAAACTCTTTGGATAATGTGGGGTCATCAGCAATGTTACTTGATGTCGTTAATTCAAAGGAAACAGTCTTGGATAAACCGAATTTACACGCAGTTTCTTCACAACCTGGGCTTGGACAAACTGAGTTGATTCGTGTTGGACGATCATTTTGTAAGGTCCGGAAATTGGTTAGTGGTGAGCCTACTGATGTTGTTGGTCGAGCGCCAAGATCGAAGAAAGGGAACAATTTTGAGGGTTGTCGGGCAGTGGCGAAGAAGGGGACAATTTTAGCAAATTTAAAGGGGGTAGTGAGTCCGATGGTGGACAACTCTTGAAGCAACACATTGTCAGTGAGGCTGAGGCGACGATTAAGTTGGGGACACTTATCGGAGTGAAGTCGAGTGGGCGTGAAGAGGATATTATTAAGGACATTTCTCGGGTTATTATCGAGGAGTGTCGCGGTTTCTGACTGATGAAGCTATTATCATGGAACGTTCGGGGTTTGGGAGGTAGCGCAAAATGGCGTAGTGTTCGCGAGGTGATTCGGAAAAATCAGTGTGATATGGTTTTGTTGCAGGAGACGAAGTTAGAAGAGATTCCGGCGATATTAGTTGTGAATTTGTGGTGTTCTGATAGTTTCGATATGGCATTTGCACCATCGCTTGGGGCTTCTGGTGGTATTTTGGTCATTTGGGAAGGTAATCGTTTTATTTTAGAGTCGATTGAGATTGATCGTTATTTTATTTTTCTTCAGGGGAAATGGAAACTTGAGGATTTTGTTTGTGGTATTGTGGCATTATATGCTCCTTGTGAGGTTGCTGGTCAGTGTGTGTTATGGGATGCGTTGTTGGCTCGTATGAGTACGTTTCAGGGGCTGTGGTGTGTTGCAGGGGATTTCAATGCTATTTTACAAGATTCAGATCGGATAGGTGTTTCGGATAGGGGAGCTGAGATTGAGGCATTTGCGAATTTTGTCGATGGTGCGGGCTTAGTGGACTTGCCTTTGTTGGGTAAACGGTTCACTTCGTTTTGCTAATTTCTGCTGCTTGGTTGGATTGTTTCAGCAATATGCAACATGAAGCTTTATCGAGGGGGTGTCTGACCATACTCCTCTGGTTCTTACGTGTGATGATTGCGATTGGGGGTCGCGACCGTTTCGTTTCTTTAATTGCTGGATGGAGGGGTGGTCTAATGTGTTGCAAATTGCAAATGAATGGTGCAGGCTGACAGGTTTGGGGTTAGGAATGAGAATCTTGTGGTGAAGTTGCGACATTTGAAAATCTTTCTGAAACAATGGAACAAAAATTGCTTTGGCGATGTTAATAAGACCATCGAAGAAATGCAACAGAAAATTGATAATGCAGATGAATCTATGGTTGAGAATGGTGGGGTTGAGGAGGTGGAGATCGAACGTCGTAGGTGGATGCAAGCGTTATGGTGTGCCATGCGCAATAAAGAGGCGATGTGGCGTCAGAAAGCATGGGTAACATGGTTACGCCTAGGAGATCGCAACACGGCTTTTTTCCACAGAGATGCTAAGCTACGCACGGCTAGAAATTTCATTTCCAGGTTTATTGATTGATGGAAAGTGGAATACATCGCCAGCGACATTACGTAAGTTTGTGGTATCTGCGTTTAAGGCTCACTTTGCTTGTGATGTTCGGGCGGGTAATTGGCATTTTGAGGGAGTGTTTCGGCAATTGCAAGAGGCTGATAGATCACGCTTGGTTTTTCCTTTCATGGTAGGGGAAATTAAGCGAGTGTTATGGGATTGTGACAGATCGAAGGCACCAAGCCCGCACGGTTTCACACTATAGTTTTACAAAAAAGAGTTGGGATGTGGTGATGGATGATGTGTTGCGGTTCTTTACTCAGTTCCACGATAGCGGGGTGTTGCCGAAAGGAGCTAATTGTGCTTTTATTGTGTTGTTACCAAAGGTGGCGGCACCTCAGTTGTTAGGTGAGTATCGCCCTATTTGTTTGGTGAACTCGATGTATAAGCTGTTGGCTAAGTGTTTGGTGACTCGATCACAATCTGTGCTGAGTGGTTTAATTAGCGACACACAATCGGATTTTGTTAAAGGGCGACAACTTGTAGATGATGTTTTATTGGCTACTGAGGTAATTTATTCTCTTCGGCAACGTGGAGCTCTTGGTTTTATCTTAAAATTGGATTTTGCTAAGGTTTACAATTGTGTAAGTTGGTCTTTCCTAGATTCAGTGTTATTTCGGATGGGGTTTTGTGAAGTTTGGCGAAATTGGATAAGAGAATGTATTGGCTCTGCCCGTTTGTCTGTTTTGTTGAATCGGAGCGCGACCAAAGAGTTCAGGATGGGACGTGGGTTGCGGCAAGGATGTTCGTTGTCACCGTTATTGTTTGTGGTAGTGGCGAAGGCGTTATATATGATGCTAGTCAATGCTGAAACATCCGGTTTTATTCGCGGGGTGGAGGTGGTGTCGGATGTACGGTTGACACACTTACAGTTCGCTGACGATACGATCCTATTTTTTGATGCAACTATAGACATTGCTCGGCACATTAAGAGGATTTTGCATTGTTTTCAAGTTTGTTCCGGTTTGCAGATCAATTTTGCCAAGAGCTCTCTCTATGTGATCGGTGTGGATGGAGAGTTGGGTGCATCAGTGGCTGACTTGTTGAGATGTTGTCTGGAGGAATTCCCATTTGTTTATCTTGGTTTTCCATTGGGGGCCAATCTGAGACTTATATCTGTTTGGGATCCGGTCATTGCTAACTTCAGGCGCAAATTAGCGGGGTGGAAGCGATCTTCTTTGTCATTTGCTGCTAGAGTGACTTTGGTAAATTATGTTCTCTCATCTCTACCTATTTTCTACTTGGTATTGTTTGTAGCTCCGAAAGGGGTGATAGCGCAGCTGGATCGTATTCGTTGAGCATTTCTGTGGGGTGGTGTCGGACGTAAACGACGGATGTGTAGAGTGGGTTGGGAAATAGTGTGCAGATCGCGAAATTTGGGAGGTTTGGAGGTGGCGTATCTTCGGGTGAAAAACATGGCATTGTTATCCAAGTGGGTGTGGCGATATGCCTGTGATCAAGATTCACTTTGGCGTCGTTTGATTACGGCTAAATATGGCGAACATACTCAATGGTGGAGGTTTAATACGGAGAATTTGTCGTCCATGTCAATTGTATGTCGTCAGATTGTTGCCAATTCATGTTGTTCGAGCGTAGATTTTCATGTGGGGGTCGAGTTTCCAATGGAAGATTGGTGATGGGCAGTTAGTGCATTGCTATGGTCCTTATGGTTAGCTCGTAATGAGTTTATTTTTCGGGGCAAACAGTTGCCGATGGCGGAATTGTGTTTCCTTGTCAAATTGCGATCTTTTTACTGGATTAAGGTTGATGCTGCGAGTGAGATGTTGACCGAACCTGTTTGGTGGTCTTGTCTGTCTGCATTTGTTGTTAGTCCCTCGCCGTGGAAGGTACGTGTTGGGATTTGTTGGCAGCCACCGGTTCATGGGTTACTCAAATTTAATGTTGACGGTTCAGCACGCGGTACGCCATGTCCTGCGGGTATTGGGGGTGTTCTGCGAGATGAGGAGAGTCGCACTTTGGGGGTGTTTTCCGGGCTGTTGGGACAGATGGACTCCAATGAGGCTGAAGTGCGAGCTATAGAGCTGGCGGTAAGGTTGATCGCTGAAGGAGATTGGCGCGAGCGTTGTGTGGTTATTGAGTCGGACTCTCAGGTTGCGTTGAGTTGGGTTATGAGATCGGTGAAATGACCCTGGCGTTTGTGGGAGATATTTACTGCGATTGATCAGGCTTGTCAAGGCATTTCTGAGATTCATTATCATTATGTGCCTCGTGAGGCGAATGGTTTCGCTGATGTGTTAGCCAAGGAAGGTGTCGATAGATGTTCGCTTTTTCTGGCTTGTATGTAGGTGTTGTTTTGGGTGTTGGCGGGCCATTTCGTACTCTTTTCCTCCACTAGGGAGGTTTTTAACGAGTCATATGGTTTCGTCGCGTTGTATGTATGTTTTTTCTTTCCGAATAAAATTCATACAGTTGCCGATACAAAAAATGATAGATCGAAAAATTAATTTTTTAATTTCAATTGAAATTTTTAGTTTTCATCAATATTAATCAAGATGTGAGCCAAGTTGAAGAAGAAGCGCATGAGAAGACTGAAGAGGAAGCGCGGGAAGATGAGGCAGAGATCCAAGTAGACGTATCTTGGACTGAATTAGTTTTGCCCTGACAACCCCTTGTCTTCATAATTATCCAGCATATGTTGCATGAAGTTGTGGAGATTGGAGGATGTTTTCAGGCAAAGCTTATCCGTTTGTCTTCTAAATCTAGTTTAAAGTTTTAAGACTGTTTGAGATGTTATCTAGAACCCTCACATATTATGGTTGTATTTTGTGGTTTTGGGTGTAAACATCTATATCTGGTATCAACATGTTTGAAATCGGAACTTAAAAAACTGTAAAATTAAACTATGTTAAACTTCTGGCAAAATAAAATTTTCTAATTGTTGGGATTGATAGACGACTTTTCCGTCAATTAAAATTATGACCTTGTCAATAATTGTAACTTTGAAAAAAATAAGTTATTTTAAGAATAAGACTTTAACGTGTCACATCAGCATTTCTTAACGAGGTTAAAAGCACTACAACAATGACCATAACTTATTTTTTAAATTAAAAGTTTGCTGACTATAATGAAGAACTTTCAATTTTAGTGACCAAAGTAAAAGTACGTTAAAAATTTAGTGATTATCAATGTAATTTATCCTAACTTTTAATGGTGGTTCACTTGACCCACCATGCACCATGGTGCATCTGCTCCTGCAGAAGCTGTCCCTTCCAACAATGTCGGCACCAAGGTTTGAACTCGTGTCATTATTGACTGATTTAATAAATGAGAATTAAACATGTCAAAACAGTAAAAAAATATTATTTAAAATATTTGTCCACTTAAAACATTTGTAATCAAGCCCATAAAAAATTAATTTAAATAATGTAAAACAAGTTTGAACGATTATATGAATTAACACGTTTTAATATATCATTTGAAATATGCAAAAGAGACTATCCAGCTAGGCTGCAATAGAGATCAGACATATAAGTTGTAGCCTACTATTTTATAAGTAGTTGGTTCATGCAAACAAATTAAATTAAATTAATATAATTACAAATTAAATGTGATGATTATAATTTGTTGTTAAATTTGAGTGAAAACAAATTAACTAAATTGTAAACAAAAGTAAAAGTTAATGCAAATGAGAAAACAAAAAGCAAAAAGAGAGAATACGTACCCATATTTTGTTAATCAGGGGCATAACATAAAATCATGCTTCTGTTCATGTCGATAGCGTATGATTCTTATATAAATCGGAGGATTCATCCTTAAGGACGTCCCACCATTTTGATAGAGTTGTTTAGCCAAATTTCTTTTGCTCCGACTGATTTTCGATGGGTAGCTCAGTTGCTCCGGTCACCTTCGACAATGACATTGACAATACAAATTCCAACGAGCTCTCTTCTCAAAAGAAGCCCTCTAAAGGAGGCTGGAACGCCGCCGTTTTTGTCATCTGTAAGCAAATCTTTTCTCCCTGTTTTTGTTGGACAAGTGTTTGATGAAATTGTCATCGTTGATTCATGCAGTTGTCGAGATGGCCGAGCGATTTGCTTTCTATGGTTTGGCTGGGAACCTGATCACATACCTCACGAACAATCTCGGCGAACCGATGACCGTCGCCGTCAAGAACGTCAACACGTGGGTTGGGGTCTCCGCCATCTTCCCTTTGTTCGGTGCTTTCATCGCCGATTCGTACAACTATTTATCTCAAGAAAGATATCCTGTATATTTGTTGAAACAGTTATTTAAAATATTTTAATTAATTATACTTGTTTGGGCCACTTTAAGTTTGGTCAATTAAGGCTTGAGTCCTTTCCAATACAAGTCATTTAGGTTCAAGTTGTTGACTTTTTATTATCCAAATCGGATTGTATCGAAAATGAATATAGATTAATCGGATCGAGTTTTTGTATTTGAATCACAATAAGTGTGACTTATATAATATTTTATTTATTCAAACTCGATTTGTTTACCATCTTTCTTTGGAAATGCAGATTTTTGGACAAGGCAATGATCATTGACAACAAGGATTGCTTCAGCAATATCAAGGATCCATGGAGGCTATGTTCATTAAACCAAGTTGAAGAAGTAAAGCTTGTTCTTCGCCTCATCCCAATATGGCTTGCTTGCTTAATGTTCAGTGCCGTGATAACTCAACTACAAACATTTTACACCAAGCAAGGCAGCACAATGTTGAGATCAATAGGTCCCAATTTCCAAGTTCCTCCGGCGGCACTCCAAAGCCTCGTTGGCCTCGAAATCCTCATTGTCGTCCCGATTTATGATAAGATTTTTGTCCCCTTCGCTCGAAAAATAACCGGACATCCCCGCGGAATCACAATGCTACAAAGAATCGGTGCAGGTCTATTCGTTTCCATGTTTACCATGATTGTTGCAGCCCTAGTAGAGACAGCTAGGATAAACACCGCGAGCAAGCAAGGTCTACTCGACACCCCAAAAGCCATAGTCCCAATGAGCATATGGTGGTTAGTTCCACAATACTTGCTCAACGGAATCGGAGAAGCCTTGACGCTCGTCGGACTACAAGAACTGTTCTACGACCAAATGCCGGAAGAAATGAGAAGCATGGGAGCAGCTGCATACATAAGTATAACGGGAGTTGGGAGCTTTCTGAACACAGCTATAATCTCAGTGGTTCAAGCCATTACTTCAAGGCACGGGAATGCATGGCTGGGAGATCATCTCAACCGTGCAAATTTGAATTACTTTTATTGGGTAATGGCAGGATTGAGTGGGGCTAATTTGTGTGTTTATATGTGGATTGCTAAGGGTTTTGTGTATAAAAAGGTTGTAAATAACGATCAAGGAATTAGTAATTAGGGGAAAGAACCGGAAACAAGAGGCTATATGGAGGCAAAAGTATGAAATTTGGGGCAATTTGGATGTATAAATGCATGTTTAAGACTTAGTTATATTATATTTCTAAGGAAGTATAATCTTATCAAGTTTAAATACCAAAGTAGTTAGCTTATTTTCTTTTTAATAAAGCTCTCGACTCGGTATCATCGATCGAATAAATTAACAATAATCTTAAATTGTCTAAATCGATCCACTATTTCTGTTAAAATCGAAATAATCAAACCAAACATTTTAGATTCAGTTAAGTTGATTTGTTTTTTCAATTCTATGTTCTTACTAGGCATGATGTTAAGAAAGTTGGGTAAACTATCTAAATGGTCCCCGACTATGCTCCAATTATCTTTTGCGTCCCTTGATTATCAGAAGTTACAAACTGGTCCCTTAACTAATCGTTACATACAAAGCAGTCCCATTCCGTTAAAAAATAAACGAACGTCTTAGTTGGACGTCAACCTATTGACTGGGTTTAGATGAAATTATTTTTTATTATACTACATTTCTATGTCATCAAAGGTCAATGAAAATAAAATAGAAAAAAAATTCCCATTTAAAACCTTAATGAGAGGACCAAATGCCACAAACTCTTCTCCTACTTCTTTTAGACTCCATCTTCATATTTCTCAGCGGAAAAAAGAAAGAAAATCTAAAAGATAGAATCTAGCTTAAATCTCATAACATCGTGGAATAATAATAATATGAAGTAAAATCATTTTCCATCAAATAAAAAATTCAACGTGTTATGCTCATTAATTTAGGAGGGCAAATGAATAGAACTTGAACATATAATTCTTTGTTCGTTTTGTTTGTATTCATTCAAATTTTAAATAACATGTTCATTTTCATTTATTTATGTTTGAAGGAATGGTGAAAGTATGCCACTAGTCCTCAATTCTTCAAACTTTACAACCTAAACTCCAAAATTTATAATGTAGTCTCTAATATCACCTTTATAAAAAATGTAAAAGAAAATCAAGTAAATAATATAAACAAGTGTATAAACAAATTTGTTCATGAAAGTTTGATCATGTTACTTATATGAATGGCTACATGGAAAATTGAATGTAAAGAATCAAATAGCAACAAGGTTTATACTAGGAAAATCCACAACAAATCCACCTACGTTCCTCCACAATCTTCTCAGCAAACTCTAGCCACCACTACTACAGCTGACGATAACAATTCTTAGCATCAACCGCCACTCCAACCCTTCGATGTCCTGGCATCGGATGATTCGTCTAGTCATAATCGGTTGCAGCAGGGTGCGAAAAATGCTACCAATGGGATTGCAACATCTGGGTATGTAAAATATGATAACCTTGTTAATATTAACTTGAATGTTTTATCGAAGAATAGGGTTATGGTTTTGAAAATGAAGTTAGCTATTGAATTTGAGGAGGATAGGGGTTTAGTTAAAAAATTTGAGGCCGAAAAAAGTAGGTTTAATGAGGGTATGCAAATTCACGAGTTTTAGGGAATGAGAATGTTGATAGAGGCAATGTAAGTATATTCAAAACGCACCGTCTTAATATGGATGTCACGTTGGTATCCTACTCAGCAGGTTAACGTCCAGCTAAGACGTCCGTCTATTTTCCAACAGAATAAGACTGCTTTGTATGTAACGATTAGTTAAAGGACCAGTTTGTAACTTCTGATAGTCAAGGGACGCAAAAGATAATTGGAGCATAGTCGTCGGACTATTCATGTATTTTACCCAAAAATGTTCCTTACATTTGATAGGATATTTGTTGTGGTCCATATTTGGGGCAATTTAGTTGTACAAATATTCTTTCACAAGAACACGTATTTAACTTCTTTAAATTCGAATAAATAATCTCTTATAATTTAATATAATCTCATTATCTTAAATTATTATTAAGGGTAATAACCACAACCATTCTTATCTATCCTTAGTGTGTGACCCTGTAGGTTCAATTAACGTTGACAGTAGATAAATCCCATTTATCCTACAAATCACTAGTGGCCTCTATTAAAACATTATAACTACCCACGTTAAATGAAAAGCTCATAATTCGAGACAACATTAATTTAGTTTATTTCATAATCCTTTTATCTCACGATATGTTGATAGAATATAAGGCATTTAAAATGTTAACCTTATATCGTTCTATCTTTAGTTTCTTGATGCCCAATTAAGATGACTAAACAAATAACATTGATCTCTATCAACTCATTTGAGCACATCCATTCATTCCTCAGTCCAAATCATTGAGGGGCCCAGAGATATCTCTCGTATGTTAAGAGGGATAAATTTCATCTTAATCGCTCACATCTCACTGCATGATTCATTACCATGTTCATGCATAACCTTTATAATCGTCTGATTATAAACAATGTTTGACTATGTCAAAACATAATAATCATCATGTTGAGAACTGTAGTAATTTCAGGTCTAAGAATTTAATGTCACAACTGTTGAAGATTAATATATAACTTTAATACATGTATTAATCTCAAAACGAGTCGGTCCTAATATTTTTTTCTCAACAAATACATATATAAATTCGATTTGAGTCTCATTCACGTATTCATCCAATGAATATCTATCAAACTTCATACCAATTTGTAGAGCCTGATAATCACAACCGAAATACTTGCCAAGTGGTGGAGAATATGTATTTTGGGTGTTTGTGGTGGAAGCAAATAGATAGAAAAATATGACACAAGATTTAGAGTGGTTCGACTTTCTAAACAAAGACTACATCCACTACCTTAGCTCCTCACCAAGGATTTCACCAATTCACTAAGAATCCTTCCCCTTTTCTAGGCTTAGGAGGCAACCTTTTACAACCTAGACTCACAACCCAAGTCTATCACCCAACGCTCACAAGCAGAGCTTTGGGAACTCCCTTAAACAAAAGAAAACTTAGCAAACAGAAATCTCTCTCTAAAGGTTGATTTTTGCACACTAAACACTCACCCAAATCCTAGAACACTTGAGCATACATTTACAATTTGAGCTCACAAGTGTTTGTCTATACAAGGAATGAAAATATAAGCACTAAGACAATTTTGCATCATAATGTTGTTGACAATGAATCATTAATGTTCCATAGATGCTTGAAGTTTCCTTATATACTCCCAATTTAGTCCCTAGCCATTAGAGACCATCGAGGTTTTTATTTCCCGCAAGAAATGCAGTTATGGACCTTCTCGTATCGATATGCGGGTAGCCGTATCGGTATGACACCTTTCTTCAAAACTAGTCGTTGAGCTTTATGAAACATCTCGTATCAAAACGCTCGAAGGTGATTCAGTACGCCTGTATCGGTACGCCACTATACCGTTCCGGTACGGCATGCAATTCAAATAACCGTCGGGAAATAGTCATTAGGGGTTTTGAGCCTTGAGGCTTTTTCCATGTAGGCATATCGAAACGCTATACATCGTATCGAAATGACCACGATCCTTATTAATATGGCCAAGGCCTGTATCGTTACGAGTTTTGGCGGTTTCAAATTGACTATAGCTGAAACCCTAAGGCGTATCGAAACGAGGTATACCGTATCGATACGGCCACGCTGAAATCTTAGGTCTGGCTACTTTAAAACATTACAGAACACTTCAAAACCTTTTTGAAAACTCCTCAAACATATTTTCAAGTTGTTTGGACTTAAAATAATTTTTGAATACTTTCCAATTTAGTCTAAAACTAATTTTCAATTATTATATCAAAACGAATATCCTAACAATCTCCCCCTTTTTGATATAATAAAACCAATTTGAAAATTTGTGTTTGGGATTCTCCCCCTTAGTAAAATAAATTTTGAATAAGAGAATTAAGATTCAAAAGAAACTAAAGTCCCCTTATTCAATTGAAAAATCAAAATTTCAAAATATTCTCCCCTTTTTTGTTATATCAAAAGTGGTTCAAACAAAGTTTGAAGGCTTTTAAGTCCATAACAACTGAGAGTTAAAAGATTTGACAAAAATAAGGTTTTTGTTTAAAATGGTCCCCCTTACTCAAGCATCAAACAAATTGTTAGTCCAACAATTCATGATTAATCTTAGTTGAATTAAAATAAATAAATCAAATAGAAGGCAACTAAATTTACCACTTGAACCAAAGGGAGGATGTGAAGCCTTCCTTCTTCAAGTGTTCTTTCTCGTGTGTATGGAGCTCCCCCTTAATGTTGCACTTTGTTGATCTTTCTCCATCACACCTAAAATAAGACAATCAAGTAATTTTTGGTACCCAAATGACTTTGGATCCATAAGAATTAGGGAAGAGTGTTTTATTTCGTTATAATTTTTCCGATAATTACTCTATGTTAAATCTTTATTATTGCTGGTTTTGGTTGTTTTATTCATTTCTACGCAGGACTTTGAATTCCAAAATACAACATTAAAAGGCAAAAATCTGTAGTTTTATTTTCTGGAATCAAGGCTGGGCTAGTGGGAATGAATCTGGGCATGAAGTCTGACGTGGCATCCAATCAGCAACTTCTAGAAGATCAATTCAGTAGCTTTCAGAAGGTGTTATCAGCAAGGACGGATAAGAAGATCAACTGGATTTTAAATTTCAAACGTAGAATTATCTTTTATTTTTAGGAATTAATTTGAATATTTTTAAGATTTATCTTTTTAGGTTATTTTTTAGGCTTTCAGAATACTATAAATACCCTATAGGGGTAAGCTAGAAAATCCTCTCTCATTCTTAGTTTGTTCTAGGTTTTAGAAGTTCTATAAAATTTCCTTTTCTTTCTTTCTTATTTTTAAAGCTTTTATTTATTTTCTTTAGGCTTAAAGGCATGTTTTGCCCCTGAAGTATACACAAAATATCGAATTGCCCCCTAAATTATTTTTAAGATGTTTTGCCCCTTGAACTAAAAATTGTTACCTTGTTTGGCCCCTCCGTTAACCTCCATTCAAAAAATTACGGGCCAATCAGAACGCGCCATGTGTAATTTTATTAACAAAAAATAAGTATGACTTAAATAAAAAGGGTAAATTACACATTAGGTGTCCAACAAATAATCTTTACCACCAACACCCTAATCTCCCATTCATCCTCATTTCCCTCCTCCTCTTCCGATCATTATCATTGCAAAACAACTCATTCATCTGCAAAAAAAATATCTGATAATTTGCAGCAAATAAAAAGTTTGAAGAGGCTCATCTTAAGTCGTTTATCCAAATACTAATGAATTAATGTCGACTTAAGGTTCCATAGATGTTTCCTAAGCTGCCTGCTCTGCCACTGCCTTCCCATGATATTATGCAATTGCCATATGTATTTACCTTAATTTGAGAATGCATGGGAATGCATGGCTGGGAGATAATCTGAACCGTACAAATCTGAATTACTTTTATTGGGTAATGGCAGGATTGAGTGAGGCTAATTTGTGTGTTTATATGTGGATTGCTAAGGGTTTTGTGTATAAAAAGGTTGTAAATAACGATCAAGGAAATAGTAATTAGGGGAAAGAACTAGAAACAAGAGGCTATATAGAGGCAAAATTATGAAATTTGGGGCAATTTGGATGTATAAATGCATGTTTAAGACTTATTTATATATATTTCTAAGGAAGTATAATCTTATCATGTTTAAATACCAAAATATTTCACTTATTTTATTTTGGGTAAACTATTTGGGTGACCACCCAACTATTGAGTCTGACATATTTTGTTCACCGAACTACAAAAATTCAAAATTCGACCATCTAACTATTTAATTGGACCTATTTTGATCATCAGCCGTTAAAATTTAACGGAGAGGTGACGTGACAGTTAAAGTAAATTTGTATAATTATACATTTGGTCCCTTCTAGTTACATACTATATCAGTTTGGTCATAACTTTAATTTAATTAAATAAAATTAATCAACCAATCAGATGACGACATGTGTCATCACCTAATTGGATGAATTTATTCTTATTTTTAATTTATTTGTTTTTCTCTGTGACCTTCTGGTTAAAGGAAAATTAAAGAGATAGTAGTGTGCTTGGAGTGGGTTGAACCTAGGATCTACTAGGTTAAAATCCAAAGCCATTAATCCATTACCACTACACCAAACTATCATATTGATACAAATTGCACCATTTTATATATATTCGCTCCTTTTATATATACTCATATTGTTATGCGATAGAGAAATTCAAACAAAATGTATGACAAACAATTCCAAAATAATCATATTCATCCCCTCATTTCATAAATTCCTAGAAACAAATAATAAGATCATACTTGTATGTTGTAAACATCCTCAATTCATCCATTAATTTTATTTATGGATAGAAAGCATAACCAAATTGAGACTTGGTGATAGTGTTGATGTTGTGTCATATGTAGTTGGAATTGTAGTAGGTGTCGGGGGACTCGGAACTATTGGTGTAGGAGCTGGTGCACGATGCCTCCTGTGTCTGTGCCAATGCCTGTGTTTGTGGGGAGCTGTTGGCAAAATAAGTGCAGATACTGGTGCTAGTGGAACCTTTACTGGTGCTGGAGATGATACTGGTGGGGGTAGGATTGTTGGTGGTTGAGCTGGAGCTGTGGTTGGAGGAGTTTGTGTGGGGGTGGTATTTGAGGAGGTGGGACGGTTGGGCTTGTAGCTGGTGAGACTTTAGAAGGGGGTTGGTTATAGGTGGCAAGGGCAGATCCATAAATTTAAGTTTGATGGTTCACATATTTACCTTATTTAAAGGTTTAAGGCTTCAAATTTCTTCAGACAATCAATTTGACTACAACAGACTAGATAAGCATAAGAAATGCATTTTGTTAAAGAAATCTCTCTACTTGAAAAAAAGAATTAAAAAAATAATAACAATCCCCAATTTGATAAAAGTAAAAAGAAAGTTGAATTGATAAAGGGATGAGTAGATCAATTCAGGATCAACCATTTTTCCTGTCAAATAAAACATTTAAAGAGATAAGTGTGATATCGTGGAAGTTTTTTCGAGTTTCAAAGACAAAGTTTATAAAAAGTTAAAGCATTTGAGGATTGACCCCAAATGTAATTTTTGTAGTAGTAATTTTTTTTAAGTGTGAAGGGTGACCCAAATGTAATCTTACCCATAATTGAATGACCAAAATGTAAGCTTACCCATATTTGAGTGACTCAGCCCAGTCGACACATACCGGTCTAAACCAGTTTAACCCGGTACGAGCCCAACCCGGTCTGAGCCCAAACTCGAACTCGTGCAGGACCCGTCCAATCTAAACCTGATAACCTGACTCGTATCCCAGCCCAACCTGTCTGCCGAGTCAACTCAGCCCGAGTCAGTCACTAAGACAACTCAGCCCGAGTCAGCTCAGTGAGTCAGCCAAGTCAACTCAGTTGACCTATGCCTGTTGATTGATGATGTCAGCGTTGACCTGCTGACATCAGCGTTCACTTTGACCAAAAAGTCAAAATTTTCTAAAAAGCCTTATCTTATGTTTTTCGACATCCTGAGTCCGTTTTTCAAGCCCGTTTCGCAAAATTCTGACTCGAAAGCCTCCAAATTTGACCTTGAACCCAAACTTGTATATGTATTTATTTATCTAGTTAAGAGCCTTCTGAAAAAGGTCTAATCTTGGAATTTGTGTAATTGAAGGTGTTCTCAGTTTCTTGAATACGAGAGGTTAAAGGATGTCAAATTCAGGTTCAAGAGTGTTCGAACGTCATTCGAGGGTCGACCGATATAGCAAGGATTCAAGGTAATACATTACTACCTTCTACATGCTTTCAAAACTTGTTGGTATCCGATTAATGCTTGCACAACTATGATTGAGCATATGATTAATTCTGCTAATGTCGATCAATTAAGAAATAAGAATATTAATGGCCAAGGCATATATTCGAATAAGAGGTTTGATAAATTGAAAGGACTTTCGAGTTCAGTAAGTGATTAATAAAAACGATTAATCTCCAAACCTGATTATGTTGGCTAATGAATTACGAAAATGCCCTTGATGTATGAATATGACTAAAATACCCCTATCAATGAAAGTGGTCTGAGAATCTACACTAGATCCGGTATATTAACTGATTCTTCTGAAAATCTTGAAATTGGCTTGGGAAGTTATAGTAACGAGGCTTCACCTTCGAGATTGTAAATTGCTCAAATTATATTTGAAATTGAAGAAATCTCTGAAGACATTTGCGAGAAAATATTTGTATGTTTGAATTAGTCAAAGTTGCATAAATTGCTAAATTGATTGAAATGGCTAAATGTTTGGAAATATTGATAATGTTGAACTGATCAGAATATCCATAATGACCAAAAAGAATAATCTATCCTCGACACCAATTGCCAAATTAATCAAAATGATGGATATACAATCCAGATATGAAGTAAATGAATAGTTGGGAGAACCGAAAGGGTCGGAATAATTGAAACACCTTTGGACATCGAGGTGACTGAAAATACCTCTAAGATATGGAATGAGAAATATCAATAAAGCCAATCAAAGGCTATAGCTCTGAAAGTTGTAATACACTACCCTTGTTGGTTGGTCGTTTCAGGAACTTTTGCGATGTTGGAAGAATACCATATAAAGGCATGTTCAAGTTAATGGAGAAAGTACCTAGGTCAATGGTAAGATCAACATGTTCTCGTGTGTATTCGATGCTATGGATCGAGTTCAGATGCATTACACCTGCTCGATTACTTGGGATATACCATTTGAATACCCATTCGATTTCTTATTGTAGGTTTAGTGGTTGCTTGGCGAAGACGAGTTTTTTTGTACAATGTAGTCAGTTCTTAGAAGTGAGTACTTGCGGTGTACTGATCCGGTTAAACAATAAACCTTGTACGATGGTTTACGATTAGTTCAAAGGGACTCGAAAACCTGATAAGTAACCAAAACTTCTAAACCCCGAACGTCACTACTATTACCCGATAGTCTAATTACCAAATTACTCCTGAAGGTCGAAATGACCAAAATGCCCTCGTAGGCTTAATTGATTGGATCACTCTCGATACATCTGAATTTTCAATGTTCTCAATGTGTCAACATCAGAATGTTTGTTTGAACTGTTAGTATCGAGCTCTCTCGCCTAGGGACCTCGTTTTGAAATCAGTCCCAAATTGTCAAACGTACTATGCTCCCTTTATGATAATTATCAAGTGTCTCTGAGAAATATATTGAACCATAAAGTGTGTACCATATGTCTGTGAATACAATCTGCTTTAAACTAAGACTATTTGCTCTGAATTAAAAGTATGACTCTATTACCCGTAATGAAAGCTCAACTCTTTGCTTTTGTCTTTTGATACAGAAATATATCTGATATATGTCTTTTGATACAAAAATAAATATGATATATGTCTTCTGATATAAAAATATATATGATATATGTTTTCTGATATTATTGTCTTCTAAATATAAACTAAATTTCATATGTGGTATATTATCTGGGATATAAATGAAGATCTGTAGGCTCAACGCTGGTAAGCCCTTCTAGACCTAAGCTCCTACGCCCAACGGGCCTAGGGTAATTCTCTCTGGACCTAAGGCATTCCCTTAGGTAGGCCCCTACGCCTCAGGCCTAGGGTAAGACCTTCTATATGCAGTTCAGGAGGAATTGCATTTTGGAGATTTGGTTGGAGGGTAGTTAAATAAATCAATAAAACTTTCTAACCTCTTCTGAAACATACCCTACTAAATTAATGTATCAATGTTGAACTCTCAGTAAACTTACAATTCGCGCTTTAATGGACCACTCTGAACTCCTTGATTCAACTTCTAAAATTTGAATCTCTTTTGAATCTCTAGCTTTAGACTCACCTCTTAAGGTTCGGGTGATCAAATAAAGAACAACTCTGTGACCTCCTAATAATGCTCCACTGAATTATCGAATCGTAATTTGAGCTTACTGTTGCCCAATTCTTCATGACAATGTTAAGTTGCCATATACCTACTTGTACCTTTAGCATCTCCTGGTAGTTTGTGTTACTGAGCTTTTCGAAGCTTACATTGTTTTTACAATCACAAGTTAAAAGATCTATCGTGTTGCAGCTGTCAACGTCGGTATGAGAGTTTATTCGGCTTTGCTTGCGGAGTACGGCACCTATGTAATTAGGGGGCATGTAGTCACGTGTTGTTTTATATTCGAGTATTATACTTGTATTAACAACTTTTATTACAATTTTGTTTCATTGAATGTTTTCTAAAATTGTATTTTAATTCAAAACTTGATTTACGATTTTAATGGTTTAGTAAATTGTTTATTTGAAATTTTAACGTGGGTTGCTCCGGTGACCCTAATGTAACTTCCTAAGATCTGTATTAATGCATAGGCTAGTCTAAGGGGGTTACAGGAAATAACAGGGGAAAATCGTATGTGCCATCACTCAGATGCTTTTTGAGTTGAAGAAGAGGAGCATATATATAAGGTGCAATTTGTATTAGAATGAATAGGTTGGTGCAGCGGTAATAGATTAAGTTTTTTACCTTGGAGATTCCAAGTTCAACCCACGCCAAGCACACTCTTAACTCTTAAATTTCCTTTAACCAAGTGGTGACATCACCACTGAATTGGATGGAAATGAACATATTAAATAAATTAAATTAAAAGTAATAATAAATTCATCCGATTGGTTGATTAATTATATTAATTTAAATTAAAATTATGATCAAATTGATATAATACGTAACAAACATGGACCAAATGTGTAATTATACAAATTTACTTTAACTGCCACATCACCTCTCCATTAGATTTTAATAGTTTGTGGTCAAAACAGGTCCAATTAAATAGTTGAGTGGTCAAATTTTGTATTTTGTAGTTCGGTGGTCAAAATAGGTCAGACTCAATAGTTGGGGTGGTCACCCATGTAGTTTACCCTTTTATTTTTGATAAATCTCTCGACTTGGTATGATCGATCGAATAAATTAATAATAATCTTAAAACTATCTAAATCAATCCGCTATTTGTGTTAAAACCGAAATAATCAAACCAAACCTTTTCAATTGAGTTAGGTTGATTTGTTTTCTAAATTCTAAGTTCTTCCTAGGCCTTACGTTCGACAAGATAGTCATTGTGGTCCATATTTGGGGCAATTTGGGTGTACAAGTATTCTTTCACAAGAACATGAATTTAACTTCTTTAAATTCGAATAAATAATCTCTTATAATTTTAAATAATATCATATCTTAAATTATTATTAAGAGTATAACCACAACCATTCTTAATCATTCTTAGTGTGTCTATAGGTTTTGTTAACCTTGGCAATAAATAAATCACATTTGATTCTACAAATCATAAGTGGCCTATAGCAAGACATTTTAACTACCCAAGTTAAATGAAAAGCTCATAATCCGAGACAACCTTAATTCAGTTTATGTCTTAATTCTTTTATGTCACGATATCTTGATAGAATATAAGGCATGAAAAATGTTAATCTAATATCGTTATATCTTTAGTTTCTCGATGCCCAAATGAGCTGAATAAACAAATGGCATTTATCTACATCAACTCATTTGAGCAAGGCACATTTCTAAGTCGCAATCATCGTGGGGGCTAGAGATATCTCTCTTATGTTAAGAGGGATAAATTCCATCTTAATCACTCACATCTCACTCCATGATTCCTTATCATGTTCAAGCATAACTTTTATAATCGTCCGATTAAAAACGATGTTTGACTATGTCAATATAATAATCATCATGCTGAGAATCGTAGTAATTTCAGGTTTAAGGATTTAATGTCACAACTATTGAAGATTAACATATAACTTTAATCCATGATTTTTTCTCAAAACGAGTCGATCCTAATATTTGTTCTCAACAAAAACATATATGAATTTGATTTGAATCTCATTCACGTAGTCATCCTATGAATATATATCAAACTTCATATCAATCTTATCTGATTATTGTTCCCACAATAATAACTCATTAGGGATATTTAGAATAATTAATAATATTCAAGGATACAAAAGCATGAAATTTATTATTATAATAAATCCAATAATCAAAATATAATGTTCGTACTATAGGCTAGGGCACTGTTGCTAACACTTTAATCTTCAATGTTTCTATGTCTCATCAGTAGATGAAAACTTTAATCAACTAACGATAAATGTCATGTAGGTTTGTCACGCCATTACAAGCTGTTTATCATCCAGGAAGACATGTGTCATGTTAGTCAACTATGTTACAAGTGTAACAATTTGAGACGAAAAATAAAAAAAACTCTTTTTAAATAAACACTTGAACGCATATAGAAAACAATTGGAACGAGTTTAGGCCTGTAGCTACACAGTTTTCTTTAGACAAAATTTCAACCACTCCCGTGGTGCTTGAGATCGTCGGTCTTCTGTCTCCCAAGATACAACAACTAGATGATCATAAATAATAACACTATTGCAAAAATCACGATTTGTAACCCTGCCTTTGTCTATCACCAAAAACTATATGAGAAGAAAAAGTTGACTTGTGTTCAACTTAGTAGTTTTATACGATATTTATAGGATTTTCACATGAGAGAATAATTGAAATAATATATTTCGAAATTAAGGTCATTAATATTGTATCTGAATAAATTCAGAAATAAATCATTAATATCGTATATGTATTTGAACATATATTTCGTGAATTGGCTTCTCATTCAAGTTTGTTTAAAAGTAGTAATTTTACAACCGACTTCTCAACTCTATCCCAAAGATTTTGGATTTATTTGATTTAAATAATTATTCTCCATAAAGCAATTTATCTGAAGATTTGGATTTTTTACAAATCGAAATTGTTATGAATAAAATAACGAAGAACAACGAACAAGAATAAAAGAACACAGTGGTGAGAGAAAGAGAGTGATTTGTATTATTCTCAACTTATAGACTTGTGTACAATGCCTTTAGTAAATTATCTATTTATAGGAATAAGAAGTACATAATACATTAAACTCTAATTAATGTAGATAATATTCCTAATGATAAAGTAATTCAAATCTCCTCGATAAAGTTCTTATCATGATAGATATCCACATAGATAAATATTCATAACAGTCCCCCTTATATGTCTATGAAGATAATGTGCCTCGTTAAAACCTTTACTAAGATAAAAACCCAGTGGGAAAAGAATTCTTTAGTGAAGGAAAAAGAGTATACACATCTTTGATATGCATAACATGTTGCCTCATTAAAAACTTTACCAAGAAAACCCATTGGGATAAAACCTCGGTTAAGGGAAAAGTGTGCAACGCGTATTTACTCCCCCTCATGAAAACATCACATAAGATCTTTGAATCTTCATAATTAAAGCTTAAATATTGTTTTTTCTAAAGATCGCGAGGGATGAAACTTTGTAGTAATATATTCCATGATGTATCCACCTTGCATTATCTCTACAAGATAGCATTTGTATCATATCTTGTGAAAGTAAATCACATATCTTATGAATATGTTAGGTCAATGGTCTTAGCCAAACACATTTTTTTCTTCCCTCACCCATAACAATTATTTCTACAAGATTTGAGGAGGCATCGACGAATGTTTGAAGATCTAAAGGTAATGATCTTTGTATATCCATGGATATTTCTTGACCAACTAATATATGGTGCTTCAAGAGCAAGAAAAGATAAAATTATCTTTATTCATATCCAACAATCTTACAATTATTGGGATACTCAATAGATATGTTTTATCTATATTGAATCTTCTTTAAGATTCTTTCGACTTATGTGCATTCGTAGACAAAAATGCATATTTAAGTGCTCGATCATTAGGTCGAAACAAAACCACATCTCAAGATTCTTTTTCTCAAATACTTTCATTAAATACTTTGAAAGCTCTTGAAGCACCATATATTAGTACTCACTAAGGCGATTATACCAAATGCACAAAAATATAAATATTCAATGAGACATGTCTAAGTAAATTTCATCAGATAATTCCAAATGCTTCTAGCATTTTAAATCCTTCAAGGATAAATATGAATCCAAAAAATAATTAGACGCATATAAAATATTTCATAAATGCCAAAGTAATTGCATCCACCTTTAAGTAATTAAAACTTTTCATAAATCATAATTCAAGTCGCATTTACGACTACTTATTTGTGCCTCACTTGCATTACACCTTTAGGTGTTTGGATTGTTGGTCCAAATACTCCTCTTTTAGAAGTTCAAAGCGTCTTCTACATTGGACAATTCAATATCTATAATTCTAGATAGATTTTTATACAAGATCCTCATTTTCTTTCTTTACTTCTATAGAAGTATTCTATGTAAATTTTTTTGCAAAATCGTTGTAGACAACTTTTCAATTTTCGGGTTTCATTCTCGTAGTGACATAACTCATTGAGATCTCTTCAAGATTTCAATTTTTATTTTAGGTACCTGAAACTCTTCAAGAGTTATATTATTAGTAATGTCTTGTGTCTCTTCAAGAGCACTCGCCTCCAATATATGAACATCTCATACCATTTTCCATTTCGAGAATTTTGATCATTGGAACCAATTTTCATGCTCCATGCATGATTTACTTCCATTCGCTCTAACATGTAATTCAAATTTAGAGCATTTCAGCTAGTATATGAGACTTAGTTACTCTCATTGGGTCAGTAAGTATGTCTGGCAGTTGACATGTAATAACATGAATTATCTTATGAACTTCTAGTTCATATACGGGGATTTAGATAACGATAATTCATTTTTCTTTATCCAGCTGATTATTATCTCCCCTTGATGTTGAGAAAATAATGTCATAAATGATTCTCCAATTAATGTTTGAGAATTTAAACAGAAAAGGAGACTCATACTCAATATATATTCTCAACCCCTTTTTATTTACCCATTTTGTGCGTTGTGGTGGAGCAATTCACATCGCACATTCAAAAATTATAAAATGGGAAATGTATGGCTTCTGACCAAAAACCAATCATAACATGGATTTTATTATAACTCATTGGCTTGAAGCATATAAGTGTTGCTATATGGAAATACCATATAAATAATAATTGTCTTGTTCTCATGGTTTATCTATAAAAAAGGAGGCGTCCAATTAAAATTTTGCTAAACCGTATTTTTCATAATCAAATTACCCTTTATATCTCCCGTAAAGCTTAAACCTTTCCCTGAAAAAACCCTTTTCTTAACCCTCTAACCTATCTAGGTATTTCTTAGTTAGGGGTTTCCTCACTTTTTTTATTTATAGAAATTTTATCATGTTACTTATATGAATGGCTACAGGGAAAATTGAATGTGAAGAATCAAAGAGCAACAAGGTTTATACCAGGAAAATCCACAACAAACCCACATCCATTCCTCTACAATCTTCTCAGCAAACTCTAGTCGCCACTACTACATCTAACGATAACAACTCTGAGCATCAACTTCCACTCCAACCCTTCGATGCTGCGGCGACAGATGATTCGTCTTGTCATAATCGGTTGCAGCAGGGCGCGAAGAATGCTACCAATGGGATTGCAACATCTTGGTATGTAAGATATGATAACCTTGTTAAGATTAACTTGAATGTTTTATCGAAGAATAAGGTTATGGTTTTGAAAAGGAAGTTAGCTACTGAACTTGAGGAGGTTAGGGGTTTAGTTAAGAAATTTGAAGCAGAAAAAACGTAGGTTTAATGGGGTATGTAAATTCACGGGTTTTAGGGAATGAGAATGTTGATAGAGGCAGTGAAAGTATATTCAAAACACGATGTATTAATGTGGAGGCCACGTTGGTATTCTACTCAGCAGGTTAACGTCCAGCTAAGACGTCCATCTATTTTCCAACGGAATAGGACTGCTTTGTATGTAACGATTAGTCAAGGGACCAGTTTGTAACTTCTAATAGTCAAGGGACGCAAAAGATAATTGGAGCTTATTCGGCGGACCATTTATGTGTTTTACCCAAAAATGTTCGTTACGTTTGACAAGATAGTTATCGTGGTCCATATTTGGGGCAATTTGGTTGTACAAATATTCTTTCACAAGAACACGAATTTAACTTCTTTAAATTCGAATAAATAATCTCTTATAATTTAAAATAATATCATTATCTTAAACTTTTATTAACGGTAAAAGCCAAAACCATTCTTATCTATTCTTAGTGTGCGACCCTGTAGGTTCAAATCATGTTGACAGTAGATAAATCACATTTGATCCTACAAATCATTGGTGGCCTCTAGCAAAACAATATGACTACTCAAGTTAAATGAAAAAAAATTATAATCTAAGACAACATTAACTCAGTTTTTGTCATAATCCCTTTGTCTCACAATATCTTGATAGAATATAAGGCATTGAAAATGTTGACCTTATATTGTTCTATCGTTGGTTTCTCGATGCCCAATTGAGATGACTAAACAAATGACATTAATCTCTATCAACTCATTTGAGCACGGTCATTCATTTCCCAGTCTCAATCATCGAGGGGCCCATAGATTTCTCTCTTATGTTAAGAGGGATAAATTTCATCTTAATCGCTCACATCTCACATCATGATTCATTACCATGTCCAGACATAACCTTTATAATCGTTCGATTATAAACGATGTTTGGCTATGTCAAAACATAATAATCATCATATTGAGAACCATAGTAATTTCAGGTCTAAGTATTTAATGTCACAACTGTTCAAGATTAATATATAACTTTAATCCATGTATTAATCTCAAAACGAGTGGAGAAGATGTATTTTGGGTGTTTGTGGTTGAAGAAAAAAGATAGAAAAATATGACACAAGATTTAGAGTGGTTTGACGTTCTAACCAAAGCCTATATCCACTACCTTAGCTCCTCACCAAGGATTTCACCAATTCACTAAGAATTCTTCCCCTTTTCTAGGCTTAGGAGGCAACCTTTCACAACCTAGACTCACAACCCAAGTCTAGCATCCAACGCTCAAAAACTAAGCTTTGGGAACTCTCTCAAACAAGAGAAAACTTAGCAAACAAAAATCCCTCTCTAAAGGTTGATGTTTGCACACTAAAGCACTCACCTGATCCAGTAAATATGTCAAGCATTGAATAAGTGAGGGGGAATTCGATAAGTAGTTTACTTGGTTGCTATTTTATCTTTAATTATTCCATACATAATTAGTTCACATTGCTTATTTGGATGTTTTTGTGTGTTTTCTATGCAAGATTTCAATTCTGGAAATTGCACATGAAAGGCAAGTTCTGCAGTTTTATTTTTTGGAATCATGGTTGTGCTAGTGGGCATAAATTTGGGCATGAGTCTGATGTGGCATCCAGTCACTAGCTTTCAGAAGGTGTGATCAGCAAGAAGGGATAAGAATATTAGATGCTTTTTAAATTTCAAACATAGAATTATCTTTTGTTTTTATGAATTAATTTGAATATTTTTAGGATTTATCTTTTTAGGTTATTTTTTAGGGTTTCAGAATACTATAAATACTCCATTGGGATAAGCTAGAAAATCATCTCTCATTCTTAGTTTGTTCTAGCTTTTAAAAGTTCTATAAAATTTCCTTTTCTTTCGTTCTTATTTTTAAAGTTTTTATTTATTTTCTTTAAAATGCTAAGTAAGATTTTCACCATAATCATGCTTAGCTAATTTTTGAATTAGCCAAAGGCTTAAAGCAATGCCTCGATTCATTTTGTGAGAATTGAAAGCTTTTGATATATTCATATAACTTTTTTAATTTTCTGAAAAGTAAGATAGGCAATAGACCTTTCCTTTAAAAATCTTTTCACTTTCATTTCAAAAAGCGCACGTTGGACGGAATGTTGTTCTAATTTAAAGTTGGGAGGAAGGATCGACTTGTAGCATATTCGACTTCCTATGAACACACTTAGTGACAGATTCGCTAAGGGAAATACAGATCGGATTCGATTCTCATTGAGACAAAATAATTTAGGTCGGGCTTTTCCATATTTTGAACTATTTTATTCTAACAATGATAGTCGCGGTTAGTCTAGCCAGAAAACTGAATGTAACGCCCCGAGTTTAGGGCCGAGAGTTATCGGATTAGTTGAACCAGGTCGGGTTAAATTAATTGGAGACAAACTATTTTTAATACACCAAAAAGAGTTTTAGAAGACTAAAGGGACAAAAAGGGGATTTTTCATAAAAAAGAATAAAAAGGGGATTTTTCATAAAAGGAATAAAAAAGGGATTTTTAACAAAAGCCATCATCTTCTCTATTTGAATTTCACGTTCTAAAACCCTCCCCAAACCCTATTAACTATTCCATTGATTTTAAGCTTCCAAATCAAGTGATTTCTTCAAGGTAAATGGTTCCTCAACTTAGTTTCATCTTCCTTGAGTCTTATATGTTGATATTTTTGTAAAACTCATGGGTTTATCTTGTTTTGATTTCTAAAGTTTGGTTTGAAATAAGAGGAAAATCTTTAGGTTTTCGTTTGGGTTGATTAAGGCTGAGTTGAGAGTGTTTTAAACTTTGTTTTAACACTAAAATAACATGAAAATGGTGGGTTTTTAATGGAAACCCGAAATGGGTTTATGGGTGATTTTAGGAGATGGAAATCTTGAGATTTTGGTTGGGTTTCGAGTTTAAATAGCAGCTAGAGGTTTAGTAGCTTAGGATTGATGTTTAGGGATGTAAAAAGGTTGATTTTTTATGGTAAATTCGTTGGTTGTGGCTGCTAGTAATTTGGGTTTTGATTTGGCTATGTTTCGGGTGTAGTTGAGCTTGAATTTATGTGTATTGATGCAAGGTTGTTGAGTTCCGGGTCATTGTTGTGTTTGTGAGTGTATTAGTGTTATAATGTTCGATTTTGGGTTGCTGAAAATAGAGGATTTGGATTCGGACTTTGTGGACGGAAATCCGGGTAGTTCGGAGGCTTGATTTGGCATCTCAAACATCGTTTGTGTGTTGGCTGGTGAGTGGATCGATTTTAAAAGCCTTAACGTGGTTAAGGGAATGTTTTGGGAGTTTGGATTGAGCTTGAAAAGCCAATCCAAGCTCGAGAGTAAGTTTTAAAGGTTTATGCAATTAAATTGTGTTTTACGATCCTTGAATGCGATTTGAACACGTTATGTTGTTATGTGTTAGTTTGCATCGTTATGCATGTTGAGAATTATGTCTTGTGTTTATTATTGCATTGTGAGTACATGCCTCGCATGGAAGTTTGGACTTGGTAAGTGGTTCAAGCATCGGTAATGCTTGTGGTTGTAATTGAGTATATTGACATGTGTTAGGTTGTTACTGGTAATAATTGATTGATCAATAAGATTAGAGTGCAGTCGAGGTAAAAATTCGTGCGTGGCCTTAGTGATGTTAGATTCCACTAAGGAGGAGTACGGTGATGTGAGATTCCACCAGAAATATTGTTATTACTAGACGGGTGAGTACGGTTATGTGAGATTCCATCGGATATGTCTAGTGGGTTTGAGAAACTATCCACATATCCGAGTAAAAATGTTGAATGTCAGTATACCCGTGAACGCTTTAATTCTCATGTTAAGCATGTTGTTGATTTCCATCTATTTGTTCTTATGCTTATAGCATTGTTGTTTTCTTTGCTTGCGTTATGGGAATGAGCTTATGGTAAGCATATGGCTTGTGGTTGCATTCGGTAAATGCACGTGAAGGTAAATGCATGACATTGTGTGTCCAAGCATGTGGAAATGATTTGGAAAGGGTTTTGGTTTTCAAGCAAACTATGTTTTAAAACTGCATTGTTGTAGCTACCGTTTTGAGCACCGCTCACTAAGCTGAAACGCTTACGCTCTCTTTTCCAACAATGCAGGCCCTTAGGCCTTCGGAGCAGCTCAGGGAACAAGGGAGACTCCAAGGGAGTTTGGTTTGCTCAAGTATGGTTTAGACTTCAATAACTGGTATAGAGCAATGGGATAGGACCTTTATGTTTGAGATGTTGATGGCATGTTCCTTTGCTTAGACAAGTTTGTTTGGTCGTTTTGGGCTAGTATTTCCTTATGGCATGTCGAAGCATGCTTTTGTTTAACTTTTGGCTATGTGGGTGATTGATATGTATGCATGTTTCCCTTTTGAATCTTATCTTGTTGGATGTTGCTTCGTTGAGTGTTTAAAATGCCTTATATGTTTATCCATGGTTGCTTTGAGATATATGCTTGATTGTATGTTGCTTGAATGGTCGTTTTATGCATCTAGTGTCGAGTCCTTGTGTTTTTAGCAGCTAAAACAAGTTTTGCAGTGCAGGGCGTATCGATACGCTCAAGGGCTGTATCGATACATTCCTTTGCTTTGGACCTTGTTTTAGGCAAGGTGTACCGGTACACGGGGGGTGTATCGATACGCCAAATGCTCTCTGGAAATCTGAGAAATTGACGAGATTTTGGCGTATCAGTATGGTCCTAAGGGTATCGGTACGATCTTCGTAGTTTGACCTTGGGAAGTTGACCGATTGAGAGCGTATCGATACGGTCTTCTAGCGTATAGATACGGTCTCCCTAGGTTGACTTTGGGGTGTTGACCAGGTCTAGTCGTATCGATACGGTCCTCTAACGTATCGATACGGCCTGTTGTAAAAGTTAAAAAGGGTTTGTTTAATTGTCTGTTTCGCGTGTTTTGTATCCGTGTGTGTTTCCGCTGCGTGTCCTCTCACATAGGATATAATTTAAGCATCTAGAGAAGATAACTTTGAAAGAAATTTTCTAGGGTTGTTAATCGGAGTGGAGCCTTAACGGGGTTCGCTTCAGTTTTCCCCGTGTAACTCGTTCGATGCGGTCTGGCGACTAGTCCAGGTCGAGGGGGTTACATTTATTGGTATCAGAACCTAGGTTCCACCTAGGTTCGTTGAGTTTCCTCAAGCCGAAAGGTAAGTGAGGTAAGTTTTATGGTGTAAGCTTGTTGATTGTGATTGCACGGTTAATGTAAGCATGCTCGCGGTTATTCTTGTGTTGGTTGAGAAGTAGTTAAAGCCACGCATTTCTAGTATACTATTATTGTAAGTGAATTTAAGTTTAAGGACTTGAGCACCTTGGACCTTGTTCCTTGCTGACCCCAAATCATTTCACTTGTTGTGTTTGTTTTTTAGCTTTGCATCTGTTAGCATGGTGAGACCGATGGGAAGGCCGAAGGTTGAGCGGATTGAGAATGTTGAGGATGTGCGAGGAGAGAACTTGCCTCCTCTGCCTCCGGGTGGTGGAGCGAATGCGGAAGGTGTTGGACCCCAGGCTGGTCAGGGACAAGCAGTCATTGATGTGAATCCGTTGATTCAGGCTATAGCCGGGGCTGTACAGATAGCTTTAGCGGGTGTTCAGGTTGCAACATTGCCTCAGGGTGCAGGTTCTAGTTTACCGTTAGAGCGACTCTGTAGCTTGGGCGGGGTCGAGTTCCATGGGTTGTCACCCGAGGGTTCAGAGGCATGGTTTGAGAGCACAGTCCATATCTTGAGTTAGATAGAGTGCTCTGAAGCACATAAGTTGGGTTGCATTGTCTCTTTGCTTTAGGGAGATGCCTACACTTGGTGGACTACTATCACTACGGGTATGCTAGAGGCCGAGGTTACTTGGGAGTTCTTCAGAGCTACTTTTCGTAAGAAGTTCCTAGCTCCTTGATACCTAGATGAGAAGAAGAGAGAGTTTATGGCTCTAGTTCAGGGTAGCTTGACTGTGTCCGACTATGAGGTGCAGTTTGTATGTCTGAGTCAATATGCTTCTGAGTTAGTTCCTACTGAGGTAGAACGATGTGAGCGTTTTCGTTATGGGTTGGTTCATGATGTGAAGACCTACATGTTGGCTTCCGACTATATAGATTTTGATGTGTTGGTCGCTAGGGCCAACGACATCAAACAGTCTTTGGGACTTGCAGATCGCAAGGGCGGATCTAGTTCAGGAAAGAGGATAGCTGAATGAGACAGAGATCGTGCCAAGAGGCACAAGGATAGGAAACCTCATCATGACCATAGACGCAGAGGTGGTAATCCGGGGCAAGGCCATCATGGCCAAATGACTAAGAATCGTACTCTCGAGTGCAACAAGTGTGGTAGACGTCATTTCGGCGAGTGTTGGGTAACTTGTGGCTCTTGTTGGAACTATGTGTTTAGGGCGCATTTGAAGCGTGATTGTCTATATCCGTCTAGGGATGGACAAGCTCCTGCACGAGCTGTCGACCATCAAAGAGGCTGTGGGCGTGGTCGAGGTAACTTTCAGCCTAGGAATGACGGTCAGAGGAATGTAGCTCATGTTGTAGCAGTTCAGCCTGAGAAAGGTGGGCCAGCTAGGGTGTATGCACACCGTGAAGACAGGAATGACACAAATGTGATTGCAGGTAATTTCTCGTTACTGTCTTTGACTTTGCTTTCCTTGATTGATTCCGGTTCTACGCATTCCTACATATTGAGTGAGCATGCAAGATTGTTAGATATTCCGGTTGATATATTAGATGTGCGTATGAATGTCACTAGTTCTTTTGGTGAGACAGTTGTGGTCAGAAAGATGTACAGAAGATGTCCTTTGATGGTTCAGGGTCATGTTTTTCTTGTGGATATGATGGAATTGTCATTCTATGGTTTTGACGTAATATTAGGCATGGACTGGCTTGTAGAACATAAGGCTAGGGTAGATTTTGAGACAAAGTGGGTGTCCTTGAGACTTTCAAAGGATCACAAGGTAGTGATAGTGGGCGAGAACATTAAGTTCTTGTCCAATGTAGTTTCAGCCTTAGAGGCTCAGAAGTTGTTGGACGTCGGTTGTTAGGCGTACCTAGCCTATGTTATGAATTCGAGTATTGATAAGGCGCGACCGCAAGACATTATGACAGTTTGTGACTTTCCGAGTGTATTCCCAGAAGAATTGTATGGTTTGTCTCCAGATAGAGATGTACAGTTTGTTATTGAGACTTATTCAGATTCAGCTCCAGTATCGATTGCACTGTATTGAATGGCTCCGAAAGAAATGAAAGAGGTTAAGACACAGCTTCAGGAATTGATAGACCAAGGGTTCATTCGTCCGAGTACTTCACCTTGGGGTGCACCGGTGTTGTTTGTGAAGAAGAAAAATATGGCAGTTTGAGAATGTGTATTGATTATCGACAGTTGAATAAGTTGACAGTGAAGAATAAGTATCCGTTGCCGAGAATTGATGACTTTTTTTTATCAGTTGAGAGTTGGTTTAGTGTTCTCGAAGATAGATTTGAGATCTGGTTATTATTAGTTGAAATTAAGAGTTCAAGATGTACCGAAGACAGCTTTCTGTACTCGTTATGGGCACTACGAATTTTTAGTGATGCCCTTTGCTTTGACTAATGCACCAGCAGCTTTTATGGACATGATGAATAGAGTGTTTCATGAGTACTTGGATCAGTTTGTGGTAGTGTTCATTGATGATATCTTAGTGTGCCCTCGTACCGAGAAAGATCACGATCGACATTTGCGTTTGGTGTTGCAGAAATTGTCAGACAATCAGTTGTATGCCAAGTTGAGCAAATGTGAATTTTGGATCAGGGAAGTAGTCTTCTTCGGCCATATTGTATCAGCCGAGGGAATCCGAATGGATCCTAAGAAGGTTGAGGCAGTTGTGAGTTGGAAACCACCGAAGACAGTGACTAAAGTTCGTAGTTTCTTAAGATTGGCTGGTTATTATAGACATTTTGTTGAGGGTTTCTCGAAGGTTGCAACTCCTTTAACTAAATTGCTACATAAGGATGTTCAATTTGAGTGGACTGATGCAAGACAATAAGCATTTGAGAAATTGAAAGAGGCTTTAACCGAAGCTCTTGTTTTAGTTCAGCTGTGTCAGGGAAAGAGTTTGTAGTCTTCAGTGATGCGTCGTATGTTGGCTTAGGTTGTGTGCTTATGCAAGAGGGAAGAGTAGTGGCATATGCGTCTAGACAGTTGAAGACTCATGAGCGTAATTATCCTACGCATGATATAGAATTGGCTACAGTGGTTTTCGCTTTGAAAGTTTGGAGACATTACTTGTATGGTGAGAAATGCACAGTGTATACGGATCACAAGAGTCTAACGTATATAATGACACAAAGACAATTGAATCATAGACAACGTAGGTGGCTAGAATTACTTAAGGACTACGATCTTACGATTGAGTACCCTCCGGGTAAAGCCAATGTATTGGCCGATGCTTTGAGTGGAAAGGTAGCAGTGGAATTGCGAGCTATGTTTGCTAGAGTGAGTTTATCGAAAGATGGTGGTTTAGTGGCCGAGTTGCAAGTTATACCTTCTTTGCATCAGTTGATTAGAGAGAAGTAGTTGCAAGATAGATCGTTAGCATCTCATGTACAAGACATAGCGGAGGGTAAACCGACAGATTTTTGTTTTAGTAGTGATGGAGTTTTGTGCTTCAAGAGTAGAGTAGTTGTTCCGGAAGATGTAGACTTGAGACGCACCATCCTAACTGAAGCTCATAGTAGCCCGTTTGCTATGCATTCGGGAAGTACGAAAATGTATCGTGATTTGAAGAATGAGTATTTCTAGGTTGGTTTGAAGAAGGATATTGTCGAGTTTGTGAGTAAGTGCATGGTCCGTTAGCGAGTTAAAGCTGAGCACCAGTTTCCTTCATGATTGTTACAACCGTTGAGAATTCCTGAGTGGAAGTGGGAGAGAATCTCCATGGATTTTGTATCACGTTTGCCGTTGACAGCTTCTAAGAAGAATTCGGTTTGGGTAATTGTTGATCGTCTTACGAAGTGTGTGCACTTTTTGGCTGTTCACACCACTTATACTCTAGATAAGTTGGTCGATCTGTAAATCAGTGAGATAGTGAGATTGCATGGTGTACCGAAATCTATAGTGTCAGACAGAGATGCGAGGTTCACGGCTAGACTTTGGGAGAGTTTGCATAGTGCTTTGGGTACTCGACTGAATTTCAGCATTTCATATCATCCTTAGACCGATGGTCAGTCAGAGAGAGTCATACAAGTGTTGGAAGATATGTTGAGATGTTTCATTATTGAATTTCAAGGTTTGTGGGAGAAGCATCTACTGTTAGTAGAGTTTGCGTATAATAACAGTTATCAAGCGAGCATTCAGATGGCACCTTATGAAGCTCTGTATGGTAGAAAATGTAGAACACATGTTTGTTGGGCTGAAGCGGGACAAAAATTGATACCTTTGCCTGATATGCTTAAGGGTACTACCGAGAGAAAGTACAATTGATTTGTGACCATTTGAAGGCAGCTTCGGATAGACAGAAATCTTATGCAGATTTGAAAAGAAGAGAAATAGAGCATGTCGTGGGCGACAAAGTGTTCTTGAAAGTCTCACCTTGGAAGAAGGTGATGATGTTTGGTAGGAAAGGCAAGTTGAGCCCGAGGTTCATTGGTCTGTATGAGATAGTTGAGAAAGTTGGTCCCGTTGCCTATAGATTGAGGCTTCCGGCCGAACTAGATAAGATGCACGATGTGTTTCATGTTTCGATGCTTTGGAGGTATAGATCAGATCCGTCACATGTTATGCCAGTTGAAGAGATATAATTGAATCCGGATTTGACCTACGATGAAGAACCAGTTGAGATTTTGGCTTCGGACAGCAAAGTGTTGCGAGGAAGGACCATTGAGTTGGTTAAGGTTAAGTGGCGTCACCGAGGGGGTGGAAGAAGCCACTTGGGAAATGAAGGATGACATGCGAAAGCAGTTTCCGCATCTCTTTCCACCGAGAGTTGTAACACCTCGAGTTTAGGGCCAGGAGTTATCGGATTAGTTGAACCGGGTCGGGTTAAATAAAGTGGAGATAAACTATTTTTAATACACCAAAAAGAGTTTTAGAAGACTAAATGGACAAAAAGGGGATTTTTCATAAAAAGGAATAAAAAGGGGATTTTTCATAAAAAGGAATAAAAAAGGGTTTTTTAACAAAAGCCATCATCTTCTCTATTTGAATTTCACGTTCTAAAACCCTGCCCAAATCCTATTCACTATTCCATCGATTTCAAGCTTCCAAATCAAGTGATTTCTTCACGGTAAATGGTTCCTCAACTTAGTTTCATCTTCCTTGAGTCGTATATGTTGATATTTTTGTAAAACTCATAGGTTTATCTTGTTTTGATTTCTAAAGTTTGGTTTGAAATGATTGGAAAATCTTTGGGTTTTCGTTTGGGTTGATTAAGGCTGAATTAAGAGTGTTTTTAAATTTGTTTTAACACTAAAATAACATTAAAATGGTGGGGTTTTAATGGAAACCCGAAATGGGTTTTATGGGTGATTTTAAGAGCTGGAAATATTGAGTTTTTGGTGGGGATTCGAGTTTAAATAGCAGCTGGAGGTTTAGTAGCTTTGGATTGATGTTTAAGGATGTAAAAAGGTAGATTTTTTATGGTAAATTCGTTGGTTGTGGCTGCTAGTAATTTGGGTTTTGATTTGGCTATGTTTCGGGTGTAGTTGAGCTTGAATTGATGTGTATTGATGCAAGGTTGTTGAGTTCCGAGTCTTTGCTGTGTTTGTGAGTGTATTAGTGTTCTAATGTTCGGTTTTGGGTTGCTCAAAACAGAGGATTTGGATTCGGACATTGTGGATGGAAATCTGGGTAGTTCAGAGGCTTGATTCGGCATCTCGGGCATCGTTTGTGTGTTGGCTGGTGAGTGGATCGATTTTAAAAGCCTTAACATGGTTAAAGGAATGTTTTAGGAGTTTGGTTTGAGCTTGAAAAGCCAATCCATGCTCGAGAGTAAGTTATAAAGGTTTATGCAATTAAATTGTGTTTTGCAATCCTTGAATGCGAGTTGAACACGTTATGTTGTTATGTGTTAGTTTGCATCGTTATGCATGTTGAGACTTATGTCTTGTGTTTATTCTTGCATTGTGAGTACATGTCTCGCATGGATGTTTGGACTTGGTAAGTGGTTCAAGCATCGATAATGCTTGTGGCTGTAATTGAGTATATTGACATGTGTTGGGTTGTTACCGTATATAATTGATCGATCAATAGGATTAGAGTGCACTCGAGGTAAAAATTCGCGCATGACCTTAGTGATGTTAGATTCCACTAAAGAGGAGTATGATGATGTGAGATTCCACCGAAAATCATGTTATTACTAGACTGGTGAGTACGGTGATGTGAGATTCCACCGAACATGCCTAGTGAGTTTGAGAAACTATCCGCATATTCGAGTAAAAACGTTGAATGTCAATATACCCATGAATGCTTTATTTCTCATGTTAAGCATGTTGTTGATTTCCCTCTATTTATGCTTATGCTTATAGCATTTTTGTTTACTTTGCTTGCGTTATATGAATGACCTTATGGTAAGCCTATGGCTTGTGGTTGCATTCGATAAATGCACGTGAAGGTAAATGCATGACATTGTGTGTCCAAACATCTGGAAATGATTTGGAAAGGCTTTTGGTTTTCAAGCAAACTATGTTTTAAAACTGCATTGTTGTAGCTACCATTTTGAGCACAGCTCACTAAGCTCAAACGCTTATGCTCTCTTTTCCAACAATGCAGGCCCTTAGACCTTCGGAGCATCTCGGGGAACAAGGGAGACTCCAAGGGAGTTTGGTTTGCTCAAGTATGGTTTAGACTTCAATAACTAGTAAAGAGCAATGTGAAATGACCTTTATGTTTGAGATGTTGATGGCATGTTCCTTTGCTTAGACAAGTTTGTTTAGTCGTTTTGGGCTTGTATTGCCTTATGCCATGTCGAAGTATGCTTTTGTTTAACTTTTGGCTATGTGGGTGATTGCTATGTATGCATGTTTCCCTTTTGAATCTTATCTTATTGGATGTTGCTTCGTTGAGTGTTTAAAATGCCTTATATGTTTATCCATGGTTGCATTGAGATATATGCTTGATTGTATGTTGCTTGAATGGTCGTTTTATGCCTCTAGTGTCGAGTCCTTGTGTTTTTAGAAGCTAAAACAAGTTATGCAGTGTAGGGCGTATCGATACGCTCAAGGGTTGTATCGATACGGTCCTTTGCTTTGGACCTTTTTTAGACAAGGCGTACCAGTACGCGGGGGTGTACCGATACGCCAAATGCTCTCTAGAAATCTGAGAAATTGACGAGATTTTGGCGTATCGGTACGAGTTCTGAGGGTACCAGTACGGTCTTCGTAGTTTGACCTTGGGAAGTTGACCGATTGAGAGCGTATCGATATGGTCTTCTAGCGTAAAGATACGGTCTCCCTAGGTTGACTTTGGGGTGTTGACCAGGTCCAGGCGTATCGATACGGTCCTTTAGCGTACCGATACAACTTGTTGTAAAAGTTAAAAATGGTTTGTTTAATTGTTTGTTTCACGTGTTTTGTATCCCTGTGTGTTTCTACTGTGTGTCCTCTCACATAGGATATAATTTAAGCATCTAGACAAGATAACGTTGAAATAAATTTTTTAGGGTTGTTAATCGGAGTGAAGCCTTAATGAGTTTCGCTTCGGTTTTCCCCTTGTAACCTGTTCGATGCGATCTGGCGGCTAGGCCGGGTCGAGGGGGTTACACTGAAGCTTAAAAATTGATTTTGGGTTATTAGTTTATCGGAGAGAAAAACAAGTTACAAGGGTCGGGCCTTGTAGTCTGTAACCGGCAATTATCCAAAGTAAAATCCTTTTCGATGACCAGTTTGAATCGAGGCTAAGCAAAGCTTAAGCTTATTCCATTTTATTAGTTTTCTCTTAAAAATTTACTTTCATCACTTTCACTACTACTTTACGTTTACTTTCTACCTTTTCGATCAAAACCCTCTCATTTACTAAATTTTCCCACACAAGTCAGAATCAGAATCTCATAATATCAGAATCTCCTTAGTACCTGTGGATCGACCATTAATTCTTCTCTTTACTACGTCTTTATTTACTTACTTATTTATTTATTTATTTATTTATTTATTTGAGATTAAGGAATATTTATTTGACAATTACGATGCTTGAAAAGTGTCGTAATTGTCAGATAAATAATGCCTCAATCTCAAAGTAGATGGAAAATAAGCGTAGTAAAGAGAAGAAGGGTCGATCCATAGGGACTAAGGAATCTCCAATATGGGTTTGAATTGATCTTTAACCAAGAAATCTGCAAGGAAAAAAAGAGGGTTTATCAAAATAAATTGAATAAGTTGGAACAAGTAAAAATAATAAAAACAAGGAAAGTAAATGATTGAAAATAATTTTAATGAGATATAGCCTCCAACTTCGCTTCGCCTCAATTCATCTCGATGACTGAAATGGATTTTACTTCAGACACTTCCCGGTTACAGTCTACAAGGCCCAACCCTTGTAACTTACTTTTCTCTCTGACGAACTAATTTTTCAAGGTCAATCTAGAGAATTTAGTCCTTGTTTGGATTACCAACGACTATCAATGCTAACGCAAAAGTTGTCTTCAGTGCTGATAAAGTTCGTGCTCAGATTATGGTGTCTTAATGAGAATCGAAACCGTTTTTTATTTCCCTTAACGGACCGCCGCTAAGTGTGTTCTTAGGGAGTTGAATTTGCTACAAGCCTACTCTTCTCCCCAACTGTAAACCAATATGTCGATCAAGCCAACGCATGCTTTTTGGATTGAAGGTGTTGAGATGTTTAAAGGAAAGATTGATTGCCAGTCAAATAATGTTGAAAATCAAGAAAGAAATCTGAAGGAATGAAGAAATTTTTAATTCTCACGAATCAGATTGAGTTGTCGCTTAGCTATCGGCTAAATGGAAATTTAGCACAACATGATTATAGTGAAAATCATACTACATAATAAAAGAAAGTAAAAGCTTAAAAAAAATTAACGGAAGAAAAAGGAATTTTATAGAACTTCAAAAGCAAGAACAAACTAAGAATGAGATATATTTTCTAGCTTACCCCAATGAGGTATTTATAGTATTCTGAAATCCTAAAAAATAACCTAAAAATATAAATCCTAAAAATATTCAAATTAATTCCTAAAAACAAAAGATAATTCTAAGTTTGAAATTTAAAACGCAATTGATCTTCTTATCCGTCCTTTCTAATCACACCTTCTGAAAGCTGCTGATTGGATCTTGTAGAAGGTGTTGACTAGATGCCACGTCAGACTTCATGCCCAGATTCATGTCCACTAGCCCAACCTTGATTCCAGAAAATAAAATTTTAAATTTTTGCCTCTTAACGTTGTATTCTGGAATTCGAAGTCCTGCGCGGAAATGAATAAAAACAACCATAATCAACAATATTAAAGATTCATCAGGGAGTAATTATCAGAAAAAATAATAATGAAATAAAACATTCATCAAATTCTCCCTCACTTATTCAATGCTTGTCCTCAAGCATACCTTAGTTAAATAAAAGAAACCTCAAGTTATCATCCTTCATCTCACAATATTTCAAAGACAACCAAATGAGTCAAGATCACAACAAGTAACAGAAGCAAAGTAACAATCAAGTAAAAAGCATAATTAGAAACGAGTGCAAGCAAAACCAAGATATCCCAATAGACTAACAATTTCAATGTAACAAAACTCAATACCTTACAAGGATTCGCTCATTGTCGCTCAAAGTGTTTAGGGTAAAAAAAGTCTCTCAAGCCGGAATCAAATATGACATTACCATATGCTTGTAAGAAAATCAAGTCTCCACCACTAAAATGAACAAGATGCATTAATCAAAGGGTCTTTAAATGTTGTAACGAGGCTTAAGTTGAGGTAGAGGAAAAGGCCAAAATATGGGCTAATATCTAGACAAGAGATGCAAAAATATATGTTCAAGCCACGAATTAAGCAAAGTAAACAAATGCAAAGAGGCGTATCAAAAATCAAGCAATCGAATTTTTTCTTGTTTTTCGAATATGTTTTTTTCATTTTCTTCTGCTGATTTTTCTATTCGAGCATAGTTCGAATCTGATTTTTTTTCTTCCTCGCTTTTTTTCATTTTCGGAAAGTTTCTTCTTTTCTGTTACTTCATCATTTTTTTGTCCGTGGTGCATGTCGATCTCTGTCTTGACAAGGGTAACAAAAGAAGGTAAATATAAAAAGGTTTCAGTTTAATGCAGTTAAGCAAAGAAAAGGCTAAAGGCACAAAATGATTTACTAAGGGATGGAAAAGGGTAGGCAATTTTGGGTTGAGAAGTAGGTTAATCCTTAGTGCCCCTATCATATTAAAGAATCAAATTCAAAACACGTGGTCTCGATATGCATTTACTCACAAGTTCTAGAATATCAATATTAGTCTGGCACACTCAACCAAATAAATGAGCAAGAATGAAAAAGATTGCCCGTTTTAGGCTCGAATCTCACAAAAAAGTGTAATTCTTATTGAGTTAAGAAACATATCAATCGACAAATGCATGGGATTTCAAGCAAAATTTTTAGAAAATATTAATCTTGCCATTTACTATCATGCACCCTAAATCTGAATAAAGTGTGATCACAAACTCATAGAGTATTCAAAGAAACAAAGCAAAAGTTAAGATTAAAAACAAGAGATTCCAATAATTCAACCAAGGCAAATATTGCTTAATCTCAAATAAATAAATAAATAAATAAATAAAGACGTAGTAAAGAGAAGAATGGCCGATCCGCAGGGACTAAGGAGCTTCTGATATTATGAGATTCTGATTTTGACTTGTGTGGGAAATTTAGTAAACGATGGGGGTTTTAATCGAAAAGGTAGAAAGTAAACGTAAAGTAATAGCGAAAGTGATGAAAGTAAATTTTTAAGAGAAAACTAATAAAATGGAATAGCTTCAGGCTTTTCTTAGCCTCGATTCAAACCGATCATCGAAAAAGATTTTACTTTGGATAATTGCCGGTTACAGTCTAAAAGGCCCAACCCTTGTAACTTGTTTTTCTTTTGGTAAGTTGATAACCCAAAATCAATTTTTGAGCTTCAGTTTTCTGGCTAGACTAACCACGACTATCGTTGTTAGAATAAAATAGTTTAAAATCTAGAAAAACCCAACTCAGATTATGTTGTCTCAATGAGAATTAATTCCGATCTCAATTTCCCTTAGCGAATTCTTCGCTAAGTGTGTTCATAGGAAGTCGAATATGCTACAAGCCGATCTTTCCTCCCAACTTTAAATCAAAACAACATTTAGTCTAACACGCGCTTTTTGAAATGAAAGTGAAAAGATTTTTAAATTAAAGGTCGATTACCTATCTTAGTTTTCAGAAAATTGAGAATGTTATCCGAAGATATTAAATGCTTTCAATTCTCACAAAATGAATCGAGACATTGCTTTAAGCCTTTGGCTAATTCGAAAATTGGCTAAGCATGATAATGGCGAAAATCATACTTACATTTTAAAGAAAATAAATAAAAACTTTAAAAATAAGAACGAAAGAAAAGGATTTTTTATAGAACTTTTAAAAGCTAGAACAAACTAAGAATGAGAGATGATTTTCTAGCTTACCTCATTGGGGTATTTATAGTAGTCTGAAACCCTAAAAACAAAAGATAATTCTAAGTTTGAAATTTAAAATGCATCTTATCTTATTATTCGTCTTTGCTCATCACACCTTCTAGAAGATGATGGCTGGATCTTCTAGAAGTTGATGACTGGATGACACGTCAGACTTCATGCCTAGATTTATGCTCACTAGCCCAGCCTTGGTTCCAGAAAATAAAACTGCAGAACCAGCCTTTTAAGTGCAATTTCCAGAATCGACTTCATGCATAGAAAACACACAAAAACATCCAAATCAGCAACGTGAACTAATCATTCAAGGCACGATTAAAGATAAAATAGCAACCAAATAAACTACTTATCAATTAGTAGCGCATAATTTAGTCCCCTTAGGAATCCATTTTGTAATTTCATCATTTTTAGTTGAAATAATTAGTCCTTTTGGGACCCAAATACTTCTAAAACATTTTACATTTAAAAATCTAGGGGCACTAGATTGTCTTCAATAAAAAATTGATTTTCCAAAATTGTTTCTTTTCAAGTTCTTTGGAAATCAAATCTTTTTCTATCTTAAGATCATTCACCTCTCTTTGATGATTTTTTTCTATGTTTTGAAGCAAATTCTATAAATGTGAAACTTTAAGCTCAAAATCTTTGATTTTTTCTTCTTGTAATTCATCAAGGGAATAGGAAGTAGAAGTAGATGAATTAGAAGTTACCCTTAAATCTTCTTTGATGGCCATGAAACAAAGGTTGGCTCGTTCATTATTAGTGGAGTCATCATCACTCCATGTAGCCACATAAGCCTTCTTTTTATGGCTTGAAGAGCTTGACCTCTTCTCCTTCATCCTTGATTCACATCTTGATTCTTCCTTTTCTTTCTTCATGAATCGGATGAATTTGTTGAAGAGATTGGCCATCTCTTCATCCTCACTTGAATCTACATATAGGCATGTGAAGGATGGAAGAGCAATGACATTCACATTAATGCCTTGCTCTTTGATCTTCTTCTCCTTCTCCCTCTTTAAGGGTTGAGACATCATCACATGGGTGAGCAAAGATCCAATGAGCTTGTCAAGATTTAGCTCCTTCAAGTTCTTTTCTTTTACAATTGTTGTCTTTTTGGACTCCCATGATTCAGGAAGTGAGTAAATCAATTTTTGAATGAGCCTGTCTTCCGGAATCTCCTCTCCAAAACTTTTGAGTTGATTGGCGATCGTGGAGAAACGGTTGAACATTCTCGTGATGCCTTCATCCATGTCCATCTTGAAGTTCTCATACTCATGGTTGAGAAGACCGGTTTTGGTCTTCTTTACTTCGTTTGTTCACTCGTATGTGACTTCAAGCTTGTCCCAAACTTCCTTGGCACTCTCACAAGAAGATGTTTTTGCATACACATTCGGGCTAAAAGCACAAAAAAGAAAGTGCAAAGCCTTGCAATTTATCTTCATCTTCTTGTGATCATTTGTATTCCATTCCGCTTTGCTTCGTTGTGGCACAAACAGATCATCAATCACAATGTCCCAAAGATGGTAGTCTTTGGCCTCATGAAGTACACCATCCTATTCTTCTAATAGGAGTAGTTGGTCCCGTCAAAGAATGGTGTCCTATTAATGGATTGCGCCATGAGCACCAGTTGATTGTATGGTTGATCAAGCTTACAAGGATTGCCTCAATAAGATGTTAATGCTCTCTATTGAGCCTTGCTCTGATACCAATTGTAGAGCCCGATAATCACAACCGAAATGCTTGCCAAGTGGTGTAGAAGATGTATTTTGGGTGTTTGTTGTGGAAGCAAAAATATAGAAAAATATGACACAAGATTTAGAGTGGTTCGACTTTCTAACCAAAGCCTACATCCACTACCTTAGCTCCCCACCAAGGATTTCACCAATTCACTAAGAAATCTTCCCCTTTTCTAGGCTTAGGAGGAAACCTTTTACAACCTAGACTCACAACCCAAATATAGCATCCAAAGCTCACAAACTGAGCTTTTGGAACTCTCTCAAACAAGAGAAAACTTAGCAAAAAGAAATCTCTCTCTAAAGGTTGATGTTTGCACTCTAAAGCACTCACCCAAATCCTAGAAGACTTCATCATACATTGACAATTTGTGTTCAAAAATGTTTGTCTATACAAGGAATGGAAATATAAGTACTAAGACAAATTTTGCATCATAATGTTGTTGACAATGAATCATTAGTCTTCCATAGATGCTTGGAGGTCCCTTATATACTCCCAATTTAGTTCATATCCATTGGACACTGTTGGGGATGATTTGGAGTCGTTGGGGTCTTTATTTCTCACAATAAATGCAGTTCCGGAGCTGCCCGTATCGATACGTGGGTAGCCATATCGGTACGCCCTTCTTCAGAACTAGCCGTTGAGCTTTATGAAGCATCCTGTATCGAAACGCCTTTTTACGTTTCGGTACGCCTGTATCGGTACGCCACTGTACCTGTAACACTCTAGAATAATTGGTTAAAAAGAAAGAAAGAAAGAAAGAAAGAAAGAAAGAAAGAAAGAAATGGAGAATAATAGGAGAGGGTGCTACCATGGGGTGTTGAACCCATGATCTATGCTTGACAAGCCTAAGCCTTAACCATTCAGGCTAAATCATTCATTGGTGTTTTTATGCACTCTTTTAATTTTAAATTATATTTCATATTATGTATCTATAATAATTATAGCCAACCACCCCAATTAATGCCTCATATTGGATATGGAAATATCCAGATAGATCTAATTGTTTTTCTCCTCCTTAGACATTTCTACAACCCAATCCCCGACCACCGCCCTGGCTCCGTCACCGCCGCTCTATGGCGTTCACCGCCACCACCGTTGGCTTCCTCGTCGAGCCCAGATCAAAACCCCCATAACCACGCGTCGTCTGCCCTCCCCGATCACCGTGAATTGTCGTTTGAAGCTTCGTCAGAACCTTAGGGTTCTAGCTTTGATTCCGGTCGCCACAATCACCGTCCGCCGCTGCCACCGTGTCCGTCGGCTCTCCCTGAACGCAACCGCGGTAGCCACTCGCGGTTATCACCCGCCGTCCACCGTGGGAAGCCGTTTGCGTGCTTCGTCGGAGAAGCCCAATGCGCCCACTGTTTTGCGTGTTTTCCGGCCGCCTCCGGCGTCCCATGGTCGCACAACCACCAGATCTGGGCTCCTCGCACCACGACGAGCAAATCCCAGCCGGCCGATCCTCCGTCCGATATCGATAGAGGCTTCGTCGGAGCCGCCATGTTTTTCGGCCGTTTGGGTTTATTTTGGGTAAGTTTTGGTCATATTCTGGTTTGTTTTGGTGATGATTTAGGTGTAATATGATTCGGGGTTTAACGTTCGTTTGATTTTCGGCAGAACCGACATGAAAATGTTATCTCCGGCGACTTTTCCGACGGCCGTCCGGTGACTGGAATTTTTGGGGTGAGTGAACCGGTCCGACCCGACCCGACCTGTCTGCCTGAGTCCGACCCGACCCGTTGACCGAGTCAACCCAGTGAGTCAACTCGCCCGAGTCAACTTAGTGAGTCAACTCGTCCGAGTCAACTCAGTGAGTCAACTCGTCCGAGTCAACTCAATGAGTCAACTCTTCTGAGTCAACCCAGTGAGTCAACTCGCTGAGTCAACCCAGTGAGTCAACTCGCTGAGTCAGCCTTGGACCAGTGACGTCAGCATGACGTCAGCGTTGACTTTGACCGCTGACGTCAGCGTTGACTTTGGCCCGTTGATTTTCACCGTTGACCAAAAGTCAAAACTTCTATTCAATGTTTTTCGACGTCCTGAGTCCGTTTTTGAAGCCCGTCTTGCAAAATTCTGACCCGAAGGCCTCCGAATCTGAATTTGAACCCCAAAGTGTTTAATTTTGTTAAGAGCTCTTTGGATAAGGACTGAAATGTGAATCTATGTTGTTGAAGGTATCAAAGTATCCTTGAATTCGAGATGTTGGGAGCCGTCAAATCTTGGGATCGAGTGCGATCGAAGGAGGTGTCATGAATCAACCGTTGTAGCTCGGAATTAAGGTAATACATTACTACCTTCTGCATGCTTTTGCAACATGTTGGTATTCGGCTAATGTTTACACAATCATGCTTGAGCATATGATTATTTCTGATTACGTCGATCAATTATGAAATAAGAATATTAATGGCCAAGGCAAATATTCGCATAAGAGGTTTGATAAATCGAAAGGACTTTCGAGTTTAGTAAACGATTAATAAAAAGTGTTAATCTCTAAGTCTGATTATTTTTGCTAATTAATTATGAAAATGCCCTCGATGTATGAAAATGACTAAAATACCCCTATTAATGAGTGTGGTCTGAGAATCTACACTAGATCCGGTAAAACAATCGAACCTTCTGAAAATCTTGAAGTTTTGATTAAAAGGAATAATGTATCCTCGACACCAATTGTCATATTATCAAAATGACGAATATACCCTCGATATCGGAAATGATTGAATAGTTAGAACGACCGAAAGGCTCAAAATTTGTTTTGGAACACCTTCAGATATGAAGCATCCGAAATACCTGCGAATGTTGAAATGACTGAAGCTAACTCCAAAACTGTAATAAGGAATACCAATAAAGCTAGACAATATAACAACTCTAAAGCGGTAATTCATGGTTCGTGTTTGTTGGTCGTTTCTGGTACTATCCTAATTTTGGAAAGATACCACATGTCGACATGTTCGGGTTATTTGGAGAAAGTACTCGGTGATTGGTAAGAGCAACATGTTTCCTCAAAAAGATAAATTTGATGATATGGAACGAGTTCGGGGGTTATATGCATGTTCAGGAATTTGGAAAATTACCGCTTGGATACATGTTTGATCTCTCGTAGTAAGTTCAGTGGATGTAAGGTGAAGACGATCTGCTCTATTGTTATGTTGTAATCAGTTCTGAAAATGAATGCTTAAGATGTACTTATCTGATTATATTTCAAACTCTTTGTTAATGGTTTCAACTAGTTCAGAGGGACTCGAAAGCTTGATGAGCAATTAGAATTCCTAAATTCTGTACATCACCATTTATACCTTGTTGGTTCAGCTTACCAAATTACCCTCCGAAGGCCGGAATGACAAACATTACCCTCATAAGCTTTAGTGATCGAATCACTCTTGATATATCTGAAATCCCAATGATTCTAAAGCATCAACTTTCAATGTTAATTCGATCTGTCTTACCGAACTCCCCTATTCGTAGGGACCTCGTTCTGAAATCAGTCTAAATTTGTCAAGTGTCATCTTTCTGATATCTATCGAGTACCCCTAAGAAATGAATTGGGCCATAAAACGTGTATCATGTATCTATAATTACTTTATGTTCTAAACCAAGATAATATGCTTAAAATTTAAAAGTATGATATTGTAATACGAAAGGAAATCAATTCTCTAATTTCTGACCTCTGTTATGGAAAATATATATGATATATGACATTGAATATGAAATAATGATAATGATAATGATAATAAAATAATTTTGATACATGTCTTCTGGTATAAAAGTAGATTTAATATTTATTTTCTGCTAGATTGTCTTCCGAATATAAATTGAAATCATATGTGGTATATTATCTGGATATGAATGATAATCTGTAGGCTCAGCGCTGATAAGTCCTTCTGTACTTAAGCTCCTACGCCCACGGGCCTAGGGTAAGTCTTTCTGGACCTAAGGCATCCCCTTAGGTAGGCTCCTACGCCTCAGGCCTAGGGTAAGACCTTCTGTATATAGTTCGGGGCGAATTACATTTTAGAGTTCGGTTGAGGGTAGTTAAGTTAATTAATAGAACTTTCCGACCACTTCTGAAACATACTCTGCTAAATTAATGTATCAATGTTGAACCCTCAGTAAACTTACAATTCGCACTTAATGGACCACTCTGAATTCCTTGATTCAACTTTTGAAATTTGAATCTTTTTTAAATCTCTAGCTTTAGACCACCTCTTACGGTTCAGGTGATCAAATATAGAACAACTCTGTGACCTCCTAATAATGCTTACTGAATTATCGAATCGTAATTTGAGCTTATCGTTGCTTAATTCTTCATGACAACGTTAAGTTGCCATGTACCCACTTGCACCTTTAGCATCTCCTGGTAGTTTGTATTACTGAGCTTTTCGAAGCTCACGTTGTTTTTACCATCACAGGTTAGAAGATCGACCATGACGCAGCTGTCAACATCGGTATGGAGTTTCTTCGGTTTGCATGCGGAGTATGGTATCTGTGTAATTAGGGGGCATGTATGTCACATCTTGATTTACATTCGAGTCTAAAACTTGTTTTAGCAAAGTGTATCATAGTTTTATTTTGTAGTCTGAATATTTTCTGGAATTGTATTCTAATTAAAAATTTGATTTATGATTTTAAATGGTTAACGATTTGTTTATTTGAAATTTTTAATGTGGGTCGCTCCTGTGACCCTAATGTAACTTCCTAGGATCCGTGGCAACGCACAGGCGGGTCTAGGGGGTTACATTTAGTGGTATCAGAGCTTAGAGTTGCGTCTTTCTGGGTAGATCGGCCGATCGTCTGTCATAGGGTGTCTGGTCTGTGCATGCCCCTGGATCCTGACCGTACTCCTCCGAGCCGAAACTCTGATGTCGAATCCTTTCTCCTAAAACAACCGAATCTGAGTATTCTGCCTTCCATAGCTCAACATTTGCTTACAGAAAATGTCTATAACGTTCGTCTGTGTTTTGAATGAAATGGTTGAATTTGAACCTGGATAAGGAACTTGATATGGTTTATACTTGTGAATCAGATTAAGAATAGATGTTTGATCATGCAGGATAACCGATGTAAGATTCATGAAAGGCTATTCAGTGATAACGACTGTGTTTAAAAATATCCTAACGGAAATGTGAAAAAAAACTCTATGAACTTTCGAAAGAAATGTTTGCGATTGTGCCGAAAGTGTATAATCTGTGGTGCCTCTGTTAAACACGAAAGAAATAGTTGTCTGAACATTACGTTGAAGGTAAGTGATATCCGTTTAAAACCCTTGTTATGCTTGACTGGTATGAAGAAGGATATTTTGGGGAAAAGTGACACAATGTACCGTCTTATGTATTCTACTTATTGAAATTTGATGTTTACACCCTGATCTTGGAGGGCCCTAGTTGAGGCTTTGAGTACTCGTATGAATTTCACGTACAGTTGTTCGTCCGTAAACTGATGGTCAACCTAAAAGTGTAATTTGGATTCTGGAAGATATACCCTTGGGTTGTATGATTAAATTCTGTGGTAGTTCGGAATGCCTCTTGTCCGTGGTTGAGACAATTTACTATAAAAGTTATTAGACAAGGGTTTGCTTGGTACTATTTGAAGTTTGATATGGATTCAAACATTGTATCGAAATTTGTTGGTCTGAGATGTGTAATGAGATGACTTTGAGTTCAAGGACAACCCGAATGATTGAAGAGACTACCAGATTGATCCGTGACCGTTTGAGAGTTCCAAGGAATAAGAATACTCTGATGAAAAAGTTTCAGTACAAGAACAAATGTAAGAGTAGTTACAACAGATCACCAAATCTGGAAAAATTTCGAGGACGAAATTTCTTTTAAGAGGGGGTGAGTTGTAACACTCTGGAATAATTGGTTAAAAAAAAGAAAGAAAGAAAGGGAGAATAATAGGAGAGGGTGCTACCATGGGGTGTTGAACCCATGATCTATGCTTGGCAAGCCTAAGCCTTAACCATTCAGGCTAAATCATTCATTGGTGTTTTTATGCACTCTTTTAATTTTAAATTATATTTCATATTATGTATCTATAATAATTATAGCCAACCACCCCAATTAATGCCTCATATTGGATCTGGAAATATCCAGATAAATCTAATTGTTTTTCTCCTCCTTAGACATTTCTACAACCCAATCCCCGACCACCGCCCTGGCTCCGTCACCGCCGCTCTGTGGCGTTCACCGCCACCACCGTTGGCTTCCTCGTCGAGCCCAGATCAAAACCCCCATAACCACGCGTCGTCTGCCCTCCCCGATCACCGTGAATCGTCGTTCGAAGCTTCGTCAGAACCTTAGGGTTCTAGCTTTGATTCCGGTCGCCACAATCACCGTCCGCCGCTGCCACCGTGTCCGTCGGCTCTCCCTGAACGCAACCGCGGTAGCCACTCGCGGTTATCACCTGCCGTCCAGCGTTGGAAGCCGTTTGCGTGCTTCGTCGGAGAAGCCCAATGCGCCCACTGTTTTGCGTGTTTTCCGGCCGCCTCCGGCGTCTCATGGTCGCACAACCACCAGATCTGGGCTCCTCGCACCACGACGAGCAAATCCCAGCCGGCCAATCCTCCGTCCGATATCGATAGAGGCTTCGTCGGAGCCGCCATGTTTTCCCGCCGTTTGGGTTTATTTTGGGTAAGTTTCGGTCATATTCTGGTTTGTTTTGATGATGATTTAGATGTAATATGATTCGGGGTTTAACGTTCGTTTGATTTTCGGCAGAACCGACATGAAAATGTCATCTCCGGCGACTTTTCCGACGGCCGTCCGGTGATAGAAATTTTTGGGGTGAGTGAACCGGTCCGACCCGACCCGACCCGTCTGCCTGAGTCCGACCCGACCCGTTGACCGAGTCAACCCAGTGAGTCAACTCGTCCGAGTCAACTCAGTGAGTCAACTCATCCGAGTCAACTCAATGAGTCAACTCGTTCGAGTCAACTCAATGAGTCAACTCGTCCGAGTCAACTCAGTGAGTCAACTCGTCCGAGTCAACTCAGTGAGTCAACTCTTCTGAGTCAACCCAGTGAGTCAACTCGCTGAGTCAGCCTTGGACCAGTGACGTCAGCATGACGTCAGTGTTGACTTTGACCGCTGACGTCAGCGTTGACTTTGGCCCGTTGACTTTGACCGTTGACCAAAAGTCAAAATTTTCTGAAAACTTCTATTCAATGTTTTTCGACGTCCTGAGTCCGTTTTTGAAGCCCGTCTTGCAAAATTCTAACCCGAAGGCCTCCGAATCTGAATTTGAACCCCAAAGTGTTTAATTTTGTTAAGAGCTCTTTGGATAAGGACTGAAATGTGAATCTATGATGTTGAAGGTATCAAAGTATCCTTGAATTCGAGATGTTGGGAGCCGTCAAATCTTGGGATCGAGTGCGATCGAAGGAGGTGTCATGAATCAACCGTTGTAGCTCAGAATTAAGGTAATACATTACTACCTTCTGCATGCTTTTGCAACATGTTGGTATTCGGATAATGTTTACACAATCATGCTTGAGCATATGATTATTTCTGATTACGTCGATCAATTATGAAATAAGAATATTAATGGCCAAGGCAAATATTCGCATAAGAGGTTTGATAAATCGAAAGGACTTTCGAGTTCAGTAAACGATTAATAAAAAGTGTTAATCTCTAAGTCTGATTATTTTTGCTAATTAATTATGAAAATGCCCTCGATGTATGAAAATGACTAAAATACCCCTATTAATGAGTGTGGTCTGAGAATCTACACTAGATCCGGTAAAACAATCGAACCTTCTGAAAATCTTGAAGTTTTGATTAAAAGGAATAATGTATCCTCTACACCAATTTTCATATTATCAAAATGACAAATATACCCTCGATATCGGAAAGGATTGAATAGTTAGAACGACCGAAAGGCTCAAAATTTGTTTTGGAACACCTTCAGATATGAAGCATCCAAAATACCTGCGAATGTTGAAATGACTGAAGCTAACTCCAAAACTGTAATAAGGAATACCAATAAAGCTAGACAATATAACAACTCTAAAGCGATAATTCACGGTTCGTGTTTGTTGGTCGTTTCTGATACTATCCTAATTTTGGAAAGATACCACATGTCGACATGTTCGGGTTATTTGGAGAAAGTACTCGGCGATTGGTAAGAGCAACATGTTTCCTCAAAAAGATAAATTCGATGATATGGAACGAGTTCGGGGGTTATATGCATGTTCAGGAATTTGGAAAATTACTGCTTGGATACATGTTTGATCTCTCGTAGTAAGTTTAGTGGATGTAAGGTGAAGACGATCTACTCTGTTGTTACGTTGTAATCAGTTCTGAAAATGAATGCTTAAGATGTACTTATCTGATTATATTTCAAACTCTTTGTTAATGGTTTCAACTAGTTCAGAGGGACTTGAAAGCTTGATGAGCAATTAGAATTCCTAAATTTTGTACATCACCGTTTATACCTTGTTGGTTCAGCTTACCAAATTACCCTCCGGAGGCCGGAATGACAAACATTACCCTCGTAAGCTTTAGTGATCGAATCACTCTTGATATATCTGAAATCCCAATGATTCTGAAGCATCAACTTTCGATGTTAATTCGGTCTGTCTTACCGAACTCCCCTATTCGTAGGGACCTCGTTCTGAAATCAGTCTAAATTCGTCAAGTGTCATCTTTCTGATATCTATCGAGTACCCCTAAGAAATGAATTGGGCCATAAAACGTGTATCATGTATCTATAATTACTTTATGTTCTAAACCAAGATAATATGCTTAAAATTTAAAAGTATGATATTGTAATACGAAAGGAAATCAATTCTCTAATTTCTGACCTCTGTTATGGAAAATATATCTGATATATGACATTGAATATGAAATAATGATAATGATAATGATAATAAAATAATTTTGATACATGTCTTCTGGTATAAAAGTAGATTTAATATTTATTTTCTGCTAGATTGTCTTCTGAATATAAATTGAAATCATCTGTGGTATATTATCTGGATATGAATGATAATCTGTAGGCTCAGCGCTGAAAAGTCCTTCTGTACTTAAGCTCCTACGCCCACGGGCCTAGGGTAAGTCTTTCTGGACCTAAGGCATCCCCTTAGGTAGGCTCCTACGCCTCAGGCCTAGGGTAAGACCTTCTGTATATAGTTCGGGGCGAATTACATTTTAGAGTTCGGTTGAGGGTAGTTAAGTTAATTAATAGAACTTTCCGACCACTTCTGAAACATACTCTGCTAAATTAATGTATCAATGTTGAACCCTCAGTAAACTTACAATTCGCACTTAATGGACCACTCTGAATTCCTTGATTCAACTTTTGAAATTTGAATCTCTTTTAAATCTCTAGCTTTAGACCACCTCTTACGGTTCAGGTGATCAAATATAGAACAACTCTGTGACCTCCTAATAATGCTTATTGAATTATCGAATCGTAATTTGAGCTTATCGTTTCTTAATTCTTCATGACAACGTTAAGTTGCCATATACCCACTTGCACCTTTAGCATCTCTTGGTAGTTTGTATTACTGAGCTTTTCGAAGCTCACGTTGTTTTTACCATCACAGGTTAGAAGATCGACCATGACGCAGCTGTCAACATCGGTATGGAGTTTCTTCGGTTAGCATGCGGAGTATGGTATCTGTGTAATTAGGGGGCATGTATGTCACATCTTGAATTACATTCGAGTCTAAAACTTGTTTTAGCAAATTGTATCATAGTTTTATTTTGTAGTCTGAATATTTTCTGGAATTGTATTCTAATTTTTTTTTTGATCGGCAACATGATTTTATTTTATTGATAAATCATGTAAAATCAATGCATCGGCCTCATTAAAAACCCCCTAACCCTAAATGGGGGAAAAGAGTACCCGCGCATGTGGTACAACGATGGATTCCAATAGGCTAAAAACCGAACAAACTCAGTACATCCATTCTTAGCTAGTGCATCCGCAATAGAATTGGCCTCCCGAAAAATCTTATTAAAACAAATAAAAGGCATCGCCTCCCAAGCATCATCAATTTGCTGCAGCCAATTATCCAATCTCCACGGCCTACGCTCCATCCCTAACACCCAAGAAAGTGCAACGGCTGAATCCGATTCAATCACAATCGAATACACTCCCTCACAATCGATCTCCCGCACCATTCTCATAGCATACGCAATCGCTTGCACTTCAGCCATATTGGAATCCTCAATCCCGATAGGCCCTGCAAAAAACGCAATAATCTTGCTGTTCCCATCACGAAGGACGCCCCCGCACCCTGCTGCACCGGGCTTTCCCCGCGATGACCCGTCGACATTGAACTTCCATGCCCCCTAAGGTGGCGGCATCCACACAATGCCCTGTCTCGGCTCCCGTTTCTGCACCCTTGACGACCGACATTAGATGGGGCACGACCACCAAGCTGCCTCCCCCGCATGGAGCAGCTCAAAACGATCACAAGTCCAGTGATAAGACCGGAGTTGAACCAAGAAGAAAATCGAATGGCATGACTCCCTCTTCTCCTTGAACATCAATTCATTACGGGCAAGCCACAACGACCACAACACACTTGCGCACCCAATAATCCACCAATATCGCACCTCCCCCTCAAAATAGCTCATGCAGCACTGGTTAATAAACTCACTGATATGCCAAGGACGGACCGTCGAAACTGACCACCATTTGAAAAACATATCCCACACCTCCCTCGCCACCTCACAATGCCCGAAAATATGATCAGCAGAATCTTCCCCATTCGCACACCATCGGCAAGTAATATTACTCACTCCCAACGGCATTCCACGCTCCATCAACATACGTAAAGTAGGCAGCTGGTTCAACATTAAAAACCATATAAAGCATTGTATTTTTGGTATCAACGGCAATTTCCATATCATGCTAATATCGGATGTATCATGTAATCCAAACGATGCCATTAATTTGTGTAATGTACTTACCGAAAACTGCCCCGCCACATCATGAATCCAAACCAACTTGTCCATAGCCCTCGCACGAAGGGAAAAGCCACTAATACACGCTAACAATTCACGTAATTGGGCATTTTCGAATACACGCAATGGTCGCCGAAAACATCCAGCCCATTCCTCACTCGGTAAACACAAGTAATCACATACCCTTGCCATGTTATTGCACGCCAAGCTAAATAACCGGGGAAAAATAATTTTCAATGGATCCGCAAGGCACCAACAATCCCTCCAAAAAAGAATACTCTTCCCATCGCCCAATGTCCAAGTGAATTGTGCCGCATTCATGAATTTTTCCACATACTCGTCACTTTGGATCGCAACTATTTGTTTCCACATTGATGACATACTCGCCACACCCCTCAAATTGAGACGCCATGCAAGGACATCGCTGCCGTATTTCGCCACGATAGTCGCTTTCCATAGCGAGCCATCCGCTTGAGTATACCTCCACGCCCACTTAGCTAACATAGCTAAATTTCGGATGTGGAGATTCACCACTCCTAATCCACCAAAACGCTTCGGTTGGCAAGCTACCATCCAATTCACCCTGCTGAGTTTCGTCCTTTCTTCCTTGCCACCCCACAAAAAATTCCTCCGGATGCGGTCTATCTTTAAAATTATTTTCTTCGGAATCAAGAAGACTCCCATGTAATACACCGATAAAGCTGACAAAACTGAGTTAACCAGGAGTAATCTGCCAGCAAACGACAAAGAATCACGTTTCCACCCCGGCAATTTTTGACGGAACCGCTGCACTAAAGGAGTCCATATCTCCATACCTCTCGGATTCACCCCTAATGGAATTCCCAAGTATTTCATAGGAAACGGTCCTAACTGACAGCCCAAAATTCTCACAATTGCATTCATATCAGCCTCCTCCACACCAATACCATATACACTAGATTTATCGTAATTTATTTGTAACCCCGTCACATACTCAAAACAAGTAAGGATGCGTTTGAGCTGCCGCGCATTGTCGCACTCACCTTTTATAAACAACACTGTGTCATCCGCGAATTGTAAATGCGAAATGGACACGTCTTTTGCTACTTTGATTCCCCTGATTAAACCTCGTTGTTCCGCATTGAATAAAAACTGATGCAGTACCTCGGCCACTAGTACAAATAGCAGCAGGGACAAAGGGTCCCCTGGCCGCAAACCCCTATGCATAACAAATTCTTTCGTCGGGCTGCCGTTAACCAACACTGATAGCCTTGCCGTTTCAACACATGTTCGGATCCAAGTCTCCCACTTCTTTCCAAAACCCATCGCTGCATCACACAAATCAAACAAGACCAGCTGATGCAATCGTACGCCTTGGCGAAGTCTAGTTTCAGCATTATTCCTCCCTTCCCCGCTCGATCTTTCTTCATTGAATGAATAACTTCATTAGCGAGAAGTATGCCATCCAAAATCTGACGACCACGTACAAACGCAGCTTGTACATCATTCACAAGCAGCGGCAACACCGTTTGTAACCTCTGTGCAAGACATTTTGCTAGGATTTTATATATGGAATTTAGCAAACATATTGGCCGATAGTCACTAATTCCCCTCGGCGCGTCTCGCTTCGCAATTAATACCACAAATGTCGAATTCGCACCATGTGGTAACTTACCGGAACTGAAAAAATCTGCCATAAACTTGATCACATCCTCCTTAAGAAAGTCCCAACCCTTTTTGAAAAATTCGAACGTAAATCCATCCGGTCCCGGTGCTTTCTCTCCCCCACAATTCCAAACTGCCTCCCGGATTTCCTCCTCATTGAATTCGACTTCTAAAGCTGCACTTTGTTCACTCGATATCGTGGCAAAGTTCACTATCGGAAGCAATATCCCACTTGTTTTAGGCTTGGAAAAATGTTTCTTGAATTCCCTCCGGATAACAAACTTCAATCAATTCGGTTCTTTAATCCATCGGCCCTCCACAAAAATACCAGGAATTGCATTATGCATTGCCCTCACCTTCGCTGCCCGATGAAAAAATCGAGTGTTGCGATCACCCTCCGCCAACCATAAAGCTCTAGATTTTTGTCGCCAAAGCGATTCTCTGAGATTCGCTAGTTTCCATAACCGAGAATATAAAATTCTTCGTTCCTTCACATCACACCCGCTGCCCTCCCCACTTCCAATTCGTTGATCCACCCGATCAATATTGGTCACTAAGTCACGATATTGTGCCTCCAAGTCCCCAAAGCAATTTCGATTCCAACCTTTCAAAATTCCCTTCAACATCTTTAATTTTTGAGTATTCGTTGCCATACTACTGCCCTCCTCCAATTCTTTCCATTTTTTCTCCAACATTGCTATGTCCGACAACCATGCATTGAAGAAACGAAATGGTTTCGGACCACTATCCTCGGCATTGCTCTCTAACACAATCGGCGAATGATCCGATAACTCCTTTGGGAGATTACGAACTATAAGCGAAGCAAATCTTTGAATCCACCCATGCGACACCAAAAAATGATCTAATCGACTACTTTTTCGCCCCGGACCAAACCATGTGTATCGTTTTCCTTGCATCGGTACATCCAATAAAGCCATGGTATTAACACAGTCGCAAAAAAGTTCCATACCTCGATTTGAATCCACGCAGCCTTGTCTCTCCTCCGGTTTCATGACCACGTTGAAATCCCCCGCCACACACCAATTTAACGCCCTAGCCTTCACCACTGTTATCAACTCCTCCCAATAAGTACCCTGTTCCGTCGGTGTGCATGGTGCATACACTCCTATCACGCCACATTGCCAATCATCAATTACCCCACGCCCAATCAGAATTACCATATTATGTCTCACCTCTGCCGTCTCCAATGCAAAACCCGTCGATTCCCACACAGCTAAAACGCCTCCTGATTTCCCATTCGAAGGTGCAAAAGCAAAATCAAACCTGTCCGTGTACCACAATTGCCGAATTAGAAATTCATTCACCATCTCCATTTTGGTCTCTTGAAAAAGAGCCAAAGTACATCGTTGTTGTCGCAGAACCCTCTGTATACTTCTACGTTTCGCTGTCGCTCCAATCCCCCTTACGTTCCACGACAACACCCTCATCCTTCACTGCTAATTTTGTTTGTCGCGCGCCTCAAGTATGCGCGCTATATCCTTCACAACTACCTCCTCTCTACCACTCGTTACTGCCCCTATAATTTTACCCAAGTCGATCGTCTCTTGCGCCTCCTTTAAAATTGATTGTTTGCGACATAAAAAGTCGGAATCGGATAGAGATCCATTCGCTATGTCCGCTGCCTCCGGTGGTATTTCCGACTTGTTTTTCCTCGGTTTGCCCCTTCCCCGCTTAGGCTCTTTGATTGTATCCACCAGCGCTGTAGTGTTACTTAATTTGGCTGTGATTTCCGATAATTGCCGCACGCGACGGCTCTCACCGTTCAATTCTATAACCTCCGCCTTATTGACCCTAGGAATTTCCACTCTCGGCCCATCCATTTGTGGGCTGATATCCTCAATCTCTAAACGAGCTAACTGATCACATCCCACATTCGTCAAAGTTAAATCATCAATACTGCCAAGTACATCGCAGCTCGATCGCTCTTCCCTTTCCCTATTGATTAACGCGATTTCTTCCTCTTCCATCCAGCTCGGTGTACTCTTCACTCTCCAATCCTCCCTCTTGTTATCCTCCCATATGTATTCAATGTATTTGCTCGTTGCCTGTCCTTGGACCTCAGCGTCTTCCTTCTCTTCATTGAGAATGGAATTAGGAACAAACGATCCTCCCGGCGAAGATTCTTCTTCATTGTAGACTGAGTTAATCTTCCATTCGATTTCCTTATCCGGTGTTTCTTCCTTTCCCATCGAACTCTCAGCAAGCTCACAACAACAATCACATTTTGGTCCGATTGCTTCTTCAATTTCCGTTACTCTTAGAAGAAAAGAATTGTCGCCCTCTCTCAATTCAATTGTTTCCTCAATGTGCCTGTTCCAATCTGTTTCAATTTGGAATCTTGCTCGCTCAAAGCATGAAGGCGCCAATGTCTCCATATCGATACGAGCAAGTTCGCCCCAAATCGACGCTATATTCTTGAAGGTTTCTTCGGACCATAGGTGAATAGGCACTCCACTAACCGACAGCCATAACCTTCGATTTGGCATAATCAATTGCGGCGTCCAAACCATGACATTTTCCAGCCATCTATCCAACAAACCAGCCGTCAAAACCCTCGCTCGGATCTCCTTGTTCTCGAACATAATAAGCATCATGGAACCAGCCGCCCGCATCAAAGAAAAGCCTTCAATTTTCGCGTCGCGAATTTCTTTGGCTAAATCAGCCACTTGGATTGGTTGTCGGCTGTACCCTATCGCACAAGATTGGAGAATTCCCCATTTATCATCGTCGATTATCCCCATCGCCTGTTTCCAATTGTCCTCTTTAGATACCTCAATTGCAATTGATTTTGAGTTTGGTTTACTGTCCACGCGATCAGTGTTTATAGCATTTGTGGTCGTTTGGTTCCTGGCTCTCTTAGGGTTTTCGTCAGTCCTTTCCCTTGTGTAGTCCCCATTGTTTCCTCGCCTTTCCATACTCCCTCCACCCCTTCGTGCCATAGAAACCCTGATTTTCAATCCATAGAGCCAGAACCCATCAAATCTCTCAATGATTCTATCCGCGTCCGCCTTAGAATTCATTCGAACAAAGCCGAATCTTGACCCATCTCTTGCCCTTTTCTTCGGGACAAACACATCGACCACAATTCTATGGCGATCAAAGACCTGCCATATACCCTTCCAATGCAATTGAATCGGCAAATTGGCGATGAACAAGGTCCACACCCGACGTTGCCCTTGTGATCTGCCCTGGGATCTCCCGTTCTCTCCTCTCATTTTTTTTGGGAATTTTTATTTTTCTCCAGAAATTTGTTTAGTGGAATTGTATTCTAATTAAAAAGTTGATTTATGATTTTAAATGGTTAACGATTTGTTTATTTGAAATTTTTAATGTGGGTCGCTCCTGTGACCCTAATGTAGCTTCCTAGGATCCGTGGCAACGCATAGGCGGGTCTAGGGGGTTACATTACCGTTTCGATACGGCCTGTAATTCAAATAATCATTGGGAAATAGTCGTTGGGGGCTTTGAGCTTTTGAGGCTTTTGCCACGTAGGCGTATCGAAACGCTAAACAGTGTATCAAAACGACCACGACCCGTATCGATACGACCAAGCCCTATATTAGTACGTGTTTTGGCAGTTTCAAATTGACTATAGCTGAAACCCTAAGGCATATCGAAATGGGGTATACTGTATCGATACGGTCACACTGAAATCTTAGGTTTGGCTACTTTAAAACGTTTCAAAACACTTCAAAACCTTTTTTGAAAACTCCTCAAACATATTTTCAAGTTGTTTGGATTTAAAATCATTTTTTAATACTTTTCAATTTAGTCCAAAACTATTTTGAATTATTATATCAAAAAAATATCCTAAAACAATCTTATCTTATTATTTTTCCCAAAATAATAACTAATTAGGGATATTTAGAATAATTAATAATATTCAATGATGCAAAAGCATGCAAATTTATTATAATAATAAATTCAATAATCAAAATATCATGTCCATACAATAGGCCTAGGGCACTGTTGCTAACACTTTAACCCTCAACGTTTCTACGTCTCATCGGTTGATGAAAACTGTAATCAACTAACGATAAACGTCATGTATGTTTGTCATTTCATTTCAAGTTGTTTATCGTTCATGAAGATAGATGCCATGTTAGTCAACTATGTTACAAGTATAACAATCCGAGATGAAAAAAACTCTTTTTAAATAAATACTTGAATGCATATAGAAAACAGTTGGAACGAGTTTAGGTCTGTAGCTATACAGTTTCCTTTAGAAAAGAAATTCGGCCACTCCCATAGTGCTTGAGATCGTCGATCCTATGTGTCCCAAGATACAACAACTAGATGATCAAATATAGTAGTAGGGTTGCAGAAATCACGAACTGTAACCTTGCCTTTGTCTATCACCAAAAACTAGAGGAGAAAAAAGTTTTAAATTGTGTTCAACTTAGTAGTTTTATACGGTATTTATAGGAGTTTCACATGAGAGAATAATTGAAAGTAATATATTTCAAAATTAAGGTCATTAATATTTTATCTAAATAAATTCTGAAATAAATCATTAATATTGTATATGTATTCGAACATATATTTCGTGAACTGACTTCTCAATCAAGTGTGTTTAAAAGTAGTAAATTTACAACTGACTTCTCAGCTCTATCCCTAAAATTTTGGATTTTTTACAAATCGATAATGAAATTATTTTGTGTTTTATTTTGTCAACCACTCATGTGAATTCTAAAAGCTTTATTTATACTTATATAAAAGGGTTAATTAAAAAATAATTGGATGATGTGTGTTTAATTTGCTATTCTATAAGTATGGGTTATATTTTATACATTGGTGACAGAAAAAAGTTATTCTACAAACGAAATTATATAATTATTACATATTTTTTTTATTTTTTTTATTTAATTTGAATTAATTAATTAATTAATTATAAGTAATAATATAAAATATAATCTCCATGCAACTTGAACATCACCATAATGGTGATAATCAAGTTCAGAAATTTTCTAGTTTTATTTTAGGGTAAACTACACGAAATGTTACTGAACTTTAACATGTGTATTGAAATTACCACTAAATTACAAATTAATATTATTATACCATTAAAGTCACATTTTGGCTTCAATCCAAGCATTCCTTCGTTAACCATATAACGGCCCATTTAACTAAAACGTCGTTAACCATATAATGGACCCTAAACTAAAGCCGTTAACCATATAATGGACCCTAAACTAAAATAGTGTCGTTTTGGTATGGTTATTTTGATGTTTAAAATAAACCAAAACGACGTCGTTTTGACAGAGGAAAATTAAAAAAAAAAGAACTTTACACATAGTGACTTGAACAGAGGAAAATTAAAAAAAAACATTACACATAGAAAGCTAGCATCTTACCACCAAGCCAACTTGGAATCTTATTTTAATTTCAACACTAATAATTGTGATTTTTATTGATAAGTATTTATTTTGGTTATGTTTTTAGTCCTTATTTTGATTGAAAATAAGTTTGAAGGACTTAAATGGGTTGTTTTATGTTATTTTCATGCAGGTTACGTGATGCTGGAAATAAGCTGGAATGTTGCAGAAAATACTGGAGTCGTGGGCAGATTCATGGACATGAACCAGGGCATGAATGCTGACTGGGCGCCACGTCAGCACCTTCTAGAAGCTGACATCAGCAACACAGATAGCTTATCAAGCCGCTTATCATATAGCTTATCATCCGGACTTTAATTTTTAAAATTAAAACTTGGGATAATTATCTTATGTAATTTAATTTAAATTTGGGATTTGTCATTTTAGTTTTTTAGGGTTTTCAGCTACTATAAATACCCCACTTTGGGGGTGAATCAGATCATCAGTTATTCATTGTTCTCTTCTTCCTTGAGTTTAATAAAAGCTCTCTATTTTCTCCATTTTAATTTTCTCCATTTCTTTCTTTATTTTATTAAGTATGGTTTCTTCACCAACCATGCTTAACTAAATCCCATTTAGCCAAAGGCAACGCCAAACCCGACTAAACTCGTGAGATTAGAAAAGTACTTCAATCCTTCAACAACTCTTTTTTAGATTCTCTGTAAAATTGATTAGGCAATCGGCCTAATCTTTAGGCATCTCAATTGTTTCATTCCGAGAGCGCGCATTGGGTTGAAGTGGTTTGGTTCCATCGTTGGGGACGAGGAAAAGCTTGTAGCCAATTCAACTCCCTAAGAACAAACTTAGAGGCGGTCCACTAAGGGGAATCAAAATCGGAAACAATTCTCGTCGAGACGATTATCCGAGCACATGCTTCTCCAGCACTAACTCATATTTGAGTTAGCATCGATTGCCGTAGCTAACTCACTAAAGCTTGACTTCAAGGATTGCCCTGAGAGTCGAATTTACCCAAGAGAAGTAAGTTGCAAGGGTTGGGCCTTGTAGACTGTAACCGGCAAGAAAGTTGAAGAAAAATCAATTTCAGTGATCGTAGATGTCGTGGCAAAGCGCGGCTTGAGGCTAATTCAATCCAGAATCCATTTTCAATATTTATTTTCCGTTCTTTATATTTTTCTTTATTACTCAAATCACTTCTCTAAAACCCCCTTTTATTTTTACAGGTTTCTTGGTCTAAGTCAGAACGAAAGATGTTAGAATTCCTATTTCCTGTGGATCGACCCTTACTCTCGCTATACTATTTTTATTCTTATTTATTTGAGTTTAAGGATTTATTTTTGACATTATACAACGCGTGTCAAAATTGGCACTGTTGCCGAGGAGTACGGCAAATTACTAATATCGTTTTATTTGATTTATGACCAGGAGCAATCCGGGAGAACAATTTGAACTCATCCCGGAAATCGAAGCACTAGCCCGAAAGTTGAACGCACAAACACTTCGGGAAAAGAAAAACAAAAGACGCCAACAAAGATTTGAACGCGATCTAGAAATCACATCCGAAGCAGAGTCGAACTACGAACCAGATCCAATGGGAGACAAAAATCAAACCATTCGCCAACTAAATACGGCACCCGATGGCCAGCAACCAATGTGTATAACCTTCCCAAATGGAGAAACACCGTTCGTGCTAAAAACGGGTTTAATCCACCTCCTAGCTACTTTTCACGGCTTGTGTAACCCCCTCGTCCCGGTCTGGTCGGCTGACCGGTTCGAGTAGGCTACACGGGGAAAACCAATGTGAAACCCGTTAAGGTCCCACCTCGGTTAGCAACCCTAGAAAATTTATTTTAATTAAATCTTGTCTAAAGGCATATTATTTCCTAAGTGATCACAAAAGCGGAAAACATCACGAGGTAAAAGCAACCAAGCCAAAACAACATGTTAAACAACCCATTTTACACTTACAGAGCATGACGTATCGATACACCTGTCAAGGGTATCGATACGCCTGAACCAAGTCAACGGCCTTCAGTCAACACAGGAAGACCGTATTGATACAGCCCTTGAGCGTATCGATACGCCCTTCTCGGTCAACATCTCGAGGTCAACGAGACAAAATTGTACCGATACGCCTAGAGCCCGTACCGATACGCTAAAGTCTCACCAAAATCTCAAATTTCCAGTGAGCTTTGGGCGTATCGGTACACCCGCGAGTATCGGTACCCTAGCCAATTTTGTGTCCCAAAGTGTAGGACCGTATCGATACGGCCCTTAGGCGTATCGATACGCCATGCACTGCAAGACACCAAATTGCAGCAAAACAACACGAAACTCAACTCTAAATGCATTTTGAGACCTCCCTAGCCACATACAAGCATCTATACAACATTACACAACTAAGAACTAACATGGAGAACAATTTAGGTGCTCAACGAGACATATACAACATGGCATTCACATAATGAAAATATTGCATAACAAGGCATACTTAAAAAGCCAAAAGGCACATGTCTTAACATAAGGTTTACATGCTCAACCAAAAGCAACACATAGCATCCAAGGCTTAACCATTCAACATATATGAGTCATAAAACGCTCATACAAACACATAGCAGTCCCATTGCTAAACTACTACTTTATTTACTAAACCATACTTGAGCAACTACAAAGCTTGGAATGCCCCTTCACCTTGCTCCTTACTAACTCCACGCTACTGATTTGCATTGTCGAAAATGAGAGCGTAAGCTAGAAGCTTAGTGAGGATGCTCTAAAACCAAAAACAATGACAATGCAGGGTTCAAGCATATAATCCTTAACATCACACACAACATACATAAGCATTAACATAGCAACTAGCTAGCAACAAAAGAGTCAATAATATGGCATCTTACATCATATTAAGCTCAACAAGATAAAGCAAATATCTCAACATCATAACCACAAGAGCAAGTACATTGGCCACTATTAGTTTACTCAGATATGCGGATTACTCTCAACAACAACATTACCTCGGTGGGATTACACTCATCACCGGACCTTGCATGGATGGGATTCCACTCATCATCCCATGCCTTACGGATGGGATTCCACTCATCATCACGTATAATATAAACAATTTCTGATGGAATATTACATCACCGTACTCCTCCTTGATGGCTCAACGCCACCAAGGCCACGCGCAAATTTGACTCAACCGTGTGCACACTAATCCTAATGATCGATCATTTATACCCGGTAAGTTAACTAGTGCCAATTATACCTTTAACCACATCATAAATCCATCATTTATAGCACACATCCATAATCACACACATCAATATATATTCATACATAATCAATTCATGCCTCACAAGATCAATATAAGCATAAACATCTAAGGCTTATTAACACACAAGAAGTTAAACTACCAATTTAACTTCTACCTTGGAATGGCCTACCAAGCTCATTCCAAAACCTCCATTAGACACACTCAAACCAGTTTAAACAAATTTGAAAGTTTCACTCACCACCCTTCCTTAGCAAACCAAGCAAAGCTATTCAAGCCTCCACAATTTCTAGATTCGATCTCGAACCTTCTCCGATGTTTCCTCTTGCTTCTAACCAATCAAAAGACAAGTATTACTCAACCAAATCAATGCTAAACTCAGCCACAATCTCAACCCACAAACACAAGCCAAAACTTCATAGTTTCAAACCCAAACTAACCACAAAACTCACATTTTCGTACACCAATATTACCCAGCTGAAATCTACCATTTCCAACACCCAAAAGACATCTAAAGACTTCCAAAACACTTCCCTAACAACCCTAAACCATCAACCCTTCAACCCAACACAAAAACACACCAAAAATTCAAGTTTTGACACTTTCAAAAACACCCCCAAGACCCATTTCGGGATTTTTCTCAAAATCCTTTCATTTTAAGATATTAAGTGTATAAAAGTGAGCTTAACTCAAAACCTAACTCAACAAACCAAAAACAAGTTGAAAACCCATTAAAAATTCATACTTTCATCAAACTTGAAAAACTTGAAAAACAAAAATGGTAATGGTTTTGAAATCTAAAACCATGGAAATGCTAGGGATGAATAGGAGAGTTCAAAAATGAAATTACCTTCCAAGGAGCTCTTGAATCAATGGAGAAAATGGATGGAATAGTAGATTTGGGGTTTTTGGGAGGTTTTCACGTTAGAGAGGAAATGAAGAAGAAGATGGCCTTTTTTTCTTTTTGTTTAAAAAGTTGTCTTTCTTTATTTCAACTTATTTACAAGATTGTCATCCCTTAAATTTTAAATCTCATTTAAATTAAAACCAAGGCCTAATTAAATTAAACCGGTTTGGGCGACTCAAACCCAACACACACCGAACTCTTAACCCCAAAACATAGGTGTTACAACTCTCCCCCACTTAAGGAATTTCGTCCTCGAAATTACCTGACTGAAAGAGATAAGGAAACTGCCTTTTCATATCCTCCTTCCTCTCCCAAGCGGCCTCGTCCACCCCTCGACGTTGCCACCGCACTTTTACTAACTCAATCGATCTACCCCGCAACATATTGCTGTCAGAAGCTAAGATCTCAATTGGGTCTTCTTCATAAGTCAAATCCGGATTCAATTCAATCTCTTCTATAGGCATAACATGTGATGGATCTGACCTATACTTACGGAGCATCGAAACATGAAACACATCGTGTATCTTCTCTAGCTCGGATGGCAAACGCAACTGATAAGCAACTGGACCAACCCTCTTCACAATCTCATACGGTCCTATATACCTTGGACTCAACTTCCCTTTTCTGCCAAATCTCATTACTTTCTTCCACGGAGACACTTTTAGGAACACCTTCTCACCCACTGAAAACTCAACTTCCTTCCTCTTCAAGTCGGCATAGGACTTCTGCCTATCCGAAGCTGCCTTCAAGCGATCACAAATCAATTTCACTTTATCGATTGTCCCCTTAAGCAAATCTGGCATAGGTAACAACTTATGTCCCACTTCAGCCCAACAAACTTGAGTTCTACACTTCCTACCATACAAGGCCTCATACGAAGCCATTTGAATGCTCGACTGAAAATTGTTATTCTAAGCAAACTCAACTAGAGGCAAATACTTCTCCCATGTACCCTGAAATTCAATGATGCAACAACGCAACATATCCTCTAAAATTTGTATAACCCTCTCTGACTGACCATCGGTCTGAGGATGATAAGACGTGCTAAAATTCAAACGGGTACCCAGAGTTGTATGTAGACACTCCCAAAATCGAGCTGTAAACCTTGGATCTCTATCGGACACAATAGACTTCGGCACACCATGCAGTCTAATAATCTCACCAATGTACAGATCAGCCAATCTATCTAAGGTATAAGTCGTATTGACTGCCAAGAAGTGAGCACACTTCATGAAACGATCTACTATAACCCAAACTGAGTTCTTCTATGAAGGAGTCAAAGGCAAACCCGAAACAAAATCCATGATGATATTCTCCAATTTCCATTCCGGAATTCTCAACGGTTGCAACAAACCTGAGGGAACCTGATGTTCCACCTTCACTCTCTGACATACCATACACTTACTCACGAAGTCGGCTACATCTCTCTTCAAACCAATCCAAAAGTACTCATTCTTCAAATCTCGGTACATCTTCGTACTTCCAGGATGCATAGCAAACAGACTGTTGTGCGCTTCAGTCAAGATCGTATATCTCAAGTCACTGCCTTTTGGCACAACTATCCTATTTCTGAAACACAAGACCCCATTGGTACTGAAACTGTAGTTTGTAGGTCTACCCTCGGCTACGTCTTGCACGTGAGGTGCCAAAGATCTATCTAAGAGCTGCTTCTCTCTAATCAACTGACCTAGAGTAGGTCTAACTTGAAGCTCGGTCACCAAGCCACCATCTCTGGACAAGCTCAATCTAGCAAACATGGCTCTCAAATCTACAACTACATTTCTACTCAAAGCATCGGCCACTACATTGGCCTTACCCGGATGGTACTCAATCGTAAGATCATAGTCCTTTAGCAACTCTAACCACCTACGCTGTCTGAGATTCAAATCTCGTTGGATCATGATGTACTTCAAACTCTTGTGATCTGTGTACACTGTGCATTTCTCACCGTACAAATAATGCCTCCAAATCTTCAGAGCAAACACAACTGCAGCTAACTCTATATTGTGGGTCGGGTAGTTACGCTCGTGAGTCTTCAACTGTCTTGAGGCATAAGCCACTACTCTCTTGTCTTGCATGAGAACACAACCTAGGCCTACATAGGAAGCATCACTGTAAACTACATACTCTTTCCCAGACTCTGGCTGGATCAAGATTGATGCTTGGGTCAAAGCTTCTTTCAATCTCTCAAAGGCTCACTGTCTTGAATCTGGCCACTCAAATTGAACACTCTTCTAAAGCAACTGGGTTAGAGGAGCGGTTAACTTCGAGAAACCTTCTACGAACCTTCTATAGTATCCAGCTAAGCCTAGAAAGCTACGAACCTCTGTTACTGACTTCGGTTGCTTCCACTCAATAATGACCTCTATTTTCTTCGGATCAACTCTAATCCCATCGGCTGACACTACGTGTCCTAGGAAGACTACCTCTCGGATCCAGAACTCACACTTGCTCAACTTCGCATACAACTGATTGTCTAACAAAGTCTGCAAAACTAACCTCAAGTGTCGGTCGTGGTCTTCCTCAGTACGCGAATACACCAAGATGTCATCTATGAAGACAACTACAAACTGATCTAGATACTGATGGAAGATCCTATTCATACTATCCATGAAAGCAGTCGGTGCGTTAGTCAACCTAAAAGGCATGACTAAGAACTCATAGTGACCATATCTAGTCCTAAAGGCTATCTTCGGTACATCAACCTCTCTTACCTTTAGCTGGTAGTAACCAGATCTCAAGTCAATCTTCGAAAAGACTGATGCCCCTCTCAACTGGTCAAACAAATCATCAATTCTCGGAAACGGATACTTGTTCTTCACTATTAACTTATTCAACTGTCTATAATCTATACACATTCTCATGCTTCCATCTTTCTTCTTCACAAACAAAACTGGAGCACCCCAAGGCGAAGAACTCGGTCGAATGAAACCTCTATCTGTCAACTCTTGCAACTGAGTCTTCAACTCTTTCAGTTCTTTCGGTGCCATATGATATGTAGCAATCGAAACAAGAGCTGAATCTGAATAAGTCTCTATAGCAAACTCTACCTCTCTATCAGGTGGTAAACCTGACAATTCTTCCGGAAACACACTAGGAAAGTCATACATTGTCTGGATGTCTTGAAGTCTAACCTCACTCATGTTTGGATTCATCACATAGGCCAAATATGCTTCGCAACCCATCTCAACTAACCTCTTAGCCTCTAGAACTGAAACTACATTTGATAAGAACTTCACGTTTTCACCTACCACCACTATCTCATAATCGTTAGCGAGTCTCAAAGAAATCCTGTTAGTCTCAAAGTCTATCTTAGCTCTATGCTCAGTGAGCCAGTCCATACCCAGAATCACATCAAAGCCATAAAATGGTAGCTCCATCATATCCACTGGAAACACATGTCCCTAAACCATAAGCGAACATCTTCTGTACATCTTTCTAACTACTACCGTATCCCCGAAGGAACTAGTAACACTAACTCCCACCTCTAATATTTCACAAGGCAATTTCAACAACTTTCCATGCTCACTTAGAATATAAGAATGTGTAGACCCGGAGTCAATCAAAGAAAGCAAACCCAAAGACTGTATCGAGAAGTTACCTGCAATCACATCTATGTCATGCTACTCCTCACGCTGAGCATAAACTCTGGCCTGGCCTCCGCCCTCTGGCTGGACTGCAACTACATGCGCTATGTTCCTCTAGCCATCATTCCTCGGCTGGAAGTTACCTCTACCGCGCTCACGGCCTCTCTGAAAGTCATTAGCTCTAGTAGGAGCCTGAACTGGTGCCTGCCCCACCTGATGTGGACAGTCACGCCTAATATGATCCCTAGCTTCACAACTCCAACACGAGTGAAAATTCCCCCAACACTCACCGGTGTGGTTCCTCCCACAACTAGCACACGTGGGTAACCGCCCACCAGCTCTCTGGCCTTGATGGCCCCTACCGTGGTTACCCCCACCACGTCTATGGTCATAGTGATGCATGTTGTCCCGATGCCTCTTGGCATCACCTCTATCAAAGTCACTAGATCTCTTCCCAGAACTAGAACCACCAGACCGTTTGGTCAAGCCCAAACTGTGCTCCAAGTCCTTGACCCTAGTGACCAAGACATCAAAATCTGTGTAGTCAGAAGCTAAAGTGTACCTCTTGATCTCTTCATTCAACCCATAATGGAAACGGTTACAACGTTCCACTTCAGTAGGAACAAGCTCAGATGCATACTGACTCAGCCTGACAAATCTGATCTCATAGTCTGTCACAGGCATACTCCCCTGAAGCCAAGCCATAAATTCCCTCTTCTTCTCATCGAGATATCGAGGACCAAGATATTTCTTATGGAAGGCTGACTCGAAAAACTCCCAAGTGATCCCAGCCTCTTCCATACCCGTAGTGATGGTGACCCACCAATTGTAGGCATCACCCTGAAGCAGAGATATGACACACCCTAGCTTACGTTCCCCGATACATCCCATCTGTGCCAGAATATGGACGGTCTTCTCTAACCACAACTCAGACCTCTCTGGTGTAGATCCTCTAAACTCTTCACCTCCCAAACTGCGGAGCCTCTCTAATGGTAAACCAATACCCTCTCCCTGGGGTTGTGCCACTGCCTGACCCCCAGCCACTGCAGCCTGAAAAGCCCCAGCTATCGCCTGAACTAGAGGAGCTAAATCTATTTCAGCCGGTCCTTAGCCAACTTGAGGTTTTACGCCCTCGGCTCCCGCCTCGCCTCCCTCTTGATGAGGAGGAGGTGGAGGAGGTTGACGAGCCTGCGCCCCACCAATTTGCTCAACTCCCGGAGCTTGTGCCCGTGGTTCTGGTTGAACCATCCTAGGCCTCCCTCTTGGTCTCATATTACAGCTAGCAAAATAATAACTACAACAAACAAACATATAAGGATTAAGTTAGCAAAGTCAAGGGTCCAACTGTGCTCAAGTATCTTCCTTTACAAAACTTTTTCAAATTAAGTAATAGTAGCAATGGGAACTCGACACTACACCAAACGCAACAATCACGCTTCCAAACACCATACGAACGATCAAAAAACAAGAATACATGGCATAGCATACACCGAGACATAACAATTACTTAACACATCAAACTTACCTTACTTACCTGCCCGAGGTCTCGGTAACCTCAGGCTCTGATACCAATAAATGTAAACCTCTCGTCTCGGTCTGGTCGGTTGACCGGTCTGAGTAGGCTACACGGGAAAAACCAATGTGAAACCCGTTAAGGTCCCACCTCGGTTAGAAACCCTAGAAAATTTCTTTTAATTAAATCTTGTCTAAAGACATATTATTTCCTAAGTGATCACAACAGCGGAAAACATCACGAGGTAAAAGCAACCAAGCCAAAACAACATGTTAAACAGCCCATTTTACACTTATAGAGCAGGCTCTATCGATACACCTGTCAAGGGTATCGATACGCCTTGACCAAGTCAACTGCCTTCAGTCAACACAGGAAGATCGTATCGATATAGCCCTTGAGCGTATCAATACGCCCTTCTCGGTCAACATCTCGCGGTCAACGAGACAAAACCGTACCGATACGCCAAGAGCCCGTACCGATACGCCAAAGTTTCACCAAAATCTCAAATTTCCAATGAGCTTTAGGCGTATCAATACACCCCCGAGTATCGGTACCCCTAGCCAATTCTGTGTCCCAAAGTGTAGGACCGTATCGATACGACCCTTAGGCGTATACAACATGACATTCACATAATGAAAGATATTGCATAATAAGGCATACTTAAAAAGCCAAAAGGCACATGTCTTTACATAAGGTTTACATGCTCAACCAAAAGCAACACATAGCATCCAAGGCTTAACCATTCAACATATATGAGTCATAAAACACTCATACAAACACATAGCAGCCCCATTGCTAAACTACTACTTTATTTACTAAACCATACTTGAGGAACTAAAAAGCTTGGAATGTCCCTTCGCCTTGCTCCTTGCTAACTCCACGCTATTGATCTGCATTGTCGAAAATGAGAGCGTAAGTGAGAAGCTTAGTGAGGATGCTCTAAAACCAAAAACAACGACAATGCAAGGTTCAAGCATATAATCCTTAACATCACACACAACATACATAAGCATTAACATAGCCACTAGCTAGCAACACTAGAGTCAATAATATGGAATCTTACATCATATTAAGCTCAACAAGATAAAGCAAATATCTCAACATCATAAACACAAGAGCAAGTACATTGGCCACTATTAGTTTACTCGGATATGCGGATTACTCTCAACAACAACATTACCTCGGTGGGATTACACTCATCACCGGACCTTGCAAGGATGGGGTTCCACTCATCATCCCATGCCCTACGGATGGGATTCCACTCATCATCACGTATAATACAAACAATTTCCGGTGGAATATTACATCATCGTACTCCTCCTTGATGGCTCAACGCCACCAAGGCCACGCGCGAATTTGACTCAACCGTATGCACACTAATCCTAATGACCGATCATTTATACCCGGTAAGTTAACTAGTGTCAATTATATCTTTAACCACATCATACATCCATCATTTATAGCACACATCCATAATCACACACATCAATGTATATTCATACATTATCAATTCATGCCTCACAAGATCAATATAAGCATAAACATCTAAGTCTTATTAACACACAAGAAGTTAAACTACCAATTTAACTTCTACCTTGGAATGGCCTACCAAGCTCATTCCAAAATCTCCATTACACAAACTTGAACCAATTTAAACAAATTTGAAAGTTTCACTCACCACCCTTCCTTAGCAAACCAAGCAAAGCTATTCAAGCCTCCACAATTTCCGAATTCGATCCCGAACCTTCTCCGATGTTTCCTTTTGCTTCTAACCAATCAAAAGACAAGTATTACTCAACCAAATCAATGCTAAACTCAGCCACAATCTCAACCCACAAACACAAGTCAAAACTTCATAGTTTCAAACCCAAACTAACCACAAAACTCACATTTTCGTACACCAATATTTCCCAGCTGAAATCTACCATTTCCAACACCCAAAAGACATCTAAAGACTTCCAAAACACTTCCCTAACAACCCTAAACCATCAGCCCTTCAACCCAACACAAAAACACACCAAAAATTCAAGTTTTGACACTTTCAAAAACACCCCCAATACCCATTTCGGGATTTTTCTCAAAATCCTTTCATTTTAAGATATTAAGTGTATTAAAGTGAGCTTAACTCAAAACCTAACTCAACAAACCAAAAACAAGTTGAAAACCCTTTAAAAATTCATACTTTCATCAAACTTGAAAAACTTGAAAAACAAAAATGGTGATGGTTTTGAAATCTAAAACCATGGAAATGCTTGGGATGAATAAGAGAGTTCAAAAATGAAATTACCTTCCAAGGAGCTCTTGAATCGATGGAGAAATGGATGGAATAGTAGATTTGGGGTTTTTGGGAGGTTTTCACGTTAGAGAGGAAATGAAGAAGAAGATGGCCTTTTTTTCTTTTTGTTTAAAAAGTTGTCTTTCTTTATTTCAACTTATTTACAAGATTGCCATCCTTTAAATTTTAAATCTCATTTAAATTAAAACCAAGGCCTAATTAAATTAAACTTGTTTGGGCAACTCGAACCCAACACACACACTGAACTCCTAACCCCAAAACACGGGTGTTACAACTTGCCAACAAAAATCATCACAAACATTTGAAAGAATTTCACATGGTTTGTCTAAGCACAAAGCCACATGGAGTATCCGATGACCAAATCAAACTTATAGCTTTTCCATTTTCCTTAGCAGATATAGAAAAAGATTGGTTATATGATTTACCCCCTAACTCTGTTACAACATGGACTGACATGGCTAAACTTTTTCTTGACAGGTTCTTCCCTGCAGCGAAAGCAAGCGAAATTAGGCGCATTATCCTGGGCATCTAACAAAAAGAAGCTGAATATTTATATGAATACTGGGAGAGTTTTAAAAAGTTGTGTGCAAATTGTCCACAACATGGATTGTCGGAACAAACCCTCCTCCAGTATTTTTATGAAGGATTGACGCCTATGTATATGAAAGTAATAGATGCAGCAAGCAGCGGAGCTCTAGTCAACATGACCCCAACAGCGGCTAAAACACTGATATCAACCATGGTCGTCAACTCGCAAAGATTCAATCAATCTAGCGAACCATCTCGAAGGGTTCGCGAGATAAGTACAGTTTCTTTGGAAAATAAGATTGATAAATTAGCTGAAATAGTGCAAACTCTTGTTGTAGATAAAAGGAAAACAGCTAGACTTTGTGGAATCTGTACCGATCCAGAACATCCGACGGACAGTTGTGCGATGATTCAAGAAGATGATGTTGCCCAAGCCAACGCCATAGGAAATGCTTATAATTCCGCGTGGAAAAACCAGTCAAATTATGGGTACGCAAACAACCAAAGGCCAAATCAACCGTACCAACAAAGACAACGCTACCCACAACAAAAGACATCTCTAGAAACCTTGGTTGAACGATTAGCGATATCCCAAGAGAAGTTCCAGAATCGTACCGAGGCCCACTTACAAGAGTTAGACAAACAAATGAGCCAGCTAGCCCAAACAGTAAGCCGTCTTGAATCCAAAGGTAAACTCCCTTCACAAACAGAGACAAACCCAAAAGAAAATGTTAATGTCATCACTCTTCGGAGTGGCACCATTGTAGAACCCAAAACCTCGGAGGTAAACACCCAAAAAGAAGAGTCAACGTTACTAGTCGAAAAAGATACACCAAATCCAATCTCTGACCATCCCCTTATGTTGTCCGACCACCCTTCCCGTCGAGATTGATGAAAAGAGACAAACAAGCAGAAGAAAAGGAAATCCTAGATGTGTTCCAAAAAGTAGAGATCAATATTCTGCTCCTCGACGTAATCCAAAAAATTCCAAGGTATGCTAAGTTCCTTAAAGATTTATGTACTAATAAACGTCGTCTTATTGGAGTTGAAAAGGTTAATCTAGGAGAACATGTATCGGCGGTCTTCCAGCGAAAGTTACCACCAAAATTGAAGGACCAGGGTATGTTCGCCATTCCCTGCAAAATCGGTAAAGTGGGTATTAAACGAGCAATGTGTGATTTAGGGGCCTCTATTAATGTTATGCCCCTTTCATTTTATAACTCACTTTCTACTGAGCCTTTGAAGGTTACGAAGGTAATAATACAACTGGCAGACAGATCCATAATCTACCTGGAAGGATTACTCGAGAACGTCCTCGTAAAGGTAAATGATTTGATCTTTCCAGCGGATTTCTATGTTATTGAAATGGAAAACGATCGGGCAAACAACTCTTCTGAGATCCTCCTTGGCCGCCCATTTTTTAGCACTGTAAATACAAAAATCGATGTGAGAAGCGGGATCCTTACAATGGAGTTCGATGGCGAGGTGGTAACATTTGATGTTTACAAAGCGATGCGGCATCCTAATAATGTTGCTAGTATAAATTTTATAGATGTTATTGAGCCCGCCGTTGAAGAATTTATAGAATCTAAATTTGTTGATGATTCGTACAGGGATTTGAAGGATCACGACAAAGGAATTAATGAGTTAAAAAATGTTTCTTCTGTTCATTCTGATTTACACCTAACTCCATCGAAATCTGAAATGTTTTCTTTCATTTTGCAGGGATTGAATTTGGAGTTAAAATTACCTCCAGATAAATTGAAGAGTGAAAGAGAATTTTTTCCAATAAAAAAATCCCATAATCGCAAAATTTCTCGTAGGGAAATACTCAGTTGGATAAAGCGCAAGAACCGGAAGAAGTATTTGTCGCAATGCTTGTAGTCTGAACCAGGTCGTCGAGCTAATGACGATAAACAAGCGTTGGATGGGAGGCAACCCATTTTATTTATTTCTTGATTTTGATCTTTCAGTTTCAAATTTATTTTTCTTTTCTTTATTATTTTTAAAACTTGCGTCTACTTTTCCTTTATCTTTTCTTTTTAGAATTTTTTATTTCTTTTTATTTACTTTTCCTTTATTATATATTATTTATTATATATTATCTTTTTTTAGATTTACGTAAGTTAAATATATATATATATATATCTTTATCTATCTATTATCTTATTTATTTTTAAATTTAACCCTTATCTTTATTATTATTGATTTTAAATCATAATATATATATATATACATCTTTTAAATTATTAATCTATATTTATATATCTTTTTAATATATATATATATATATATATATATATATATATATATATATCTTTATCAACTATATCTAAAATTTTAAAATAAAATTATCCTTTTGCAATTTTTTTACCCTTTTATTTTAAAAAAATAACATAATTTTTCCCTTATTTTTTCTTTATTCTGCAGCCGCCATTATCACTTCATCTTCAACCTTCATCACCCGATCATCCACCATTACCATCACCATGGTCCGAACTCGAGAGCAAGCTCGCCTCCGCCCCTACACCATACTCGGAGCCCACTACCGAAACATGCTCTTCTGCAATCGGGGAGTATTTTCACCCTCTCTCTTTTGTATGTTATTTTATGTTCATTTTGAGGCAAAATGATTTAAGTGAGGGGGAGGGAGATATGCTTATCAAATTTTTATCTTGCTTATCCGTTTTGGTTGCTCTCTTGATTTCTTAATTTTATTCATTTGAGTTCTTCGTTTAATCCTTAGTTTTGCCTTGCCTCACTGTTTTCATATGGTTTTGTATCTATCTTGTTAGAAAATTCTAGGTTGCATGGTAGATTTAGCATGATTAATTTTTTTGATTAAAATCCTTTATATGACATTATTTTCTCTACTTCACATGATGCTTACCTAAGTACACAAGACAAATTTGTGAGTTTTTGAGCCTAATGAGCATGCATTATATTTGCTCTTTGTTTCTTTGAGTGTGCCTAGCTAAATTAGTTGCATTCTAGAACTTGTGTTTAAATTCTTTTTGAGATTACATTGATTGAATATGATGCTTAAATATGATAGAGACACTAGGTTTTAACCATTTCTCTCCCCAAACAAATTGTCTACCCTTTAATTGATTTCCCCTAGTGAAACAATTTTTGAGCCTTGGCCTTTTTCTTGAAAATCACCACATTTTAGCCTAATCCACTTTTTTCTTAATTCCATTATTTTTTGTCTCCTTTTCAAGACAAAATCGTCTTCAAAAATATATATAAAAAATAGATTCCTATAAATACAGTCCAGCAGCAGAAAAAAAAATTGTGCAGAACTGTTCGAATATGCAGTGCAGGAAATTGTTCGAGTCTGCAGAAAAAAAATAGAAAAAAAACACAATGCAGTTCGGAAAAAAATAAATACACTGCAAAACAGTTTTAGTTCGAATGAAAAAAAAGAGTTTCAAATATATTTTTGGGATGATTTTTGTCTTGAATTTTAACCCATATTTTCAGCCTTTATCCTACCCATACCTTAGCCCCATTACAACCCTTCTTTAAGACCTCTTGATTTTTGCATCACATTCATATTAGTAGTGGAGATTAGATTTAACCACAAGCTTATGGTAATGCTCTAATTAGTTTTGGCTCGAGTGATTTTTCTCTACCCTTAAACACTTTGAGTGACATGAGTGATTCCTTGTGAGGGTACTTGGTTTGCATCATTGATGTTAGCAGGGTATTAGAATGTCGTTTTTGCTTTAATTTCTTAATCTTGCCATTTATCTATTTTGCTCCTTATTTTTCTTTCATGTTTAGATGCTTAATCATATCGAAACCTTTGAGACTTCGTGAAATTAAGGATGAAATTGAACATAGGTTTGTTTAATTTTGAAATACTTGAGGACAAGCATCGGATAAGTGAGGGGGAATTTGATAAGTATTTATTTTGGTTATGTTTTTAGTCCTTATATTGATTGAATATAAGTTTGAAGGACTTAAATGGGATGTTTTATGTTATTTTCATGCAGGTTACGTGATGTTGGTGTTGAGTGTGTAAAAGTTCTATTATTTACCCCCTATTTAACTCATATTTCTGCTGAATTCAAGCATAATTCATTGCATTTAGGTTAGATTTCAGTTATACATCACAAATATATTAAATGATACAGTTTCTACTGAAATTGGTTGCTTTTGCAGGTTGTTGTTGTAGCAGATGGAGAAGCAGGCGCTGGGCACTGATACAGTAGAGCTGGAAGTGGATAAGCAGACGAGGAGGACGATGCTGCCATGGCCGCTGCCGTGGCAGCCAAGGACGACAGCAATAGTAAGGAGAAGAAGAAAAGTGGGCCTCGACAGAAAGAGAAAATTAAGCCCGTCTGTCGTGGAATACCTTTATATTTTTCCAAGCCCTAGATCAGAATGAAGGCCAAGCCCAAAGTTCAAGGAAGAAAACTCCAAGCAAGAAGGAAGGACGAATTAAAGACTTATGCTCTGAAGATTTAGTCTTTAATAGAGTTGTACTTTAATTTAAACTTGTATTCTTGCCATATTAGAAAACTTGAACCCAAGGCCTATATAAAAGCATGTAATTCGACCTAGGAGAGGACATCATCTATCTCTAGCCTTCTTCCAAAAACCCTAGTCGTTTTCCCCTTCTCAACATGTTCTAAACTTCCCCTAGGGCCACAGGTTGATTTGTAAAGTAGTTGCACGGATTGCTTTTGTTTTAGGAATTTTCTGTTCAATAAAATAAACTTCAAGTTCGCTTATTCTGGTTTTCAACATCTTGCAAGAGCATTGTAAGATTATCTATTTACTTAATATCGGAAGAGTTAAGTATATGAAAGGAATAAGTGTGGGTTCTCTAGTTTATAGTTGAACTATCTCGGACCTAGGGATAGGACGAGGTTAAGTGGCTAAGGAAGAATTCAACAACATCGGTATTCATCCTTCGATTCACGTCGGGAGGTGTCATTAAAGACGTGTTCATCGACAGACTTGGACCTAGGGATAGGCCAAGGCACAGCAGGGATTCTTGCCAAGCTTGAAGTATAGAGTTGTGTGATCGCTGCCGCGACTAACAACAGACTGTTGCCGCGACGGGTGCTGCCGCGATAGGGACGACGACAAAACAGATTTTCCTAAACTTTGCAACACCTACACTACTGAGCAATTCAATACCAGCCCATTCTCTCTATCTTGATTACTTTAATGTTATATTCCAGTTCTCTTTATTATATTCGTGACAACAATTTAAACTATTCTTTTTACCTTCGTGCAGTAATCCAAGGTGAAGCTATTAGCCCAGTTCCTGTGGAGACGATATCCGATACTTCCGCATCACTTTACTACTTGCGTCGTGTACACTTGCACTATATTGCGATAGACACTTTTACACGCAACATGTTTTTGGCGCCGTTGCCGGGGACTGGCAACATAACTTTACCCTACCTTTTACTGCATTCTTTTTATTTTTCTGTTTTATTTTGGATTGTTCACCCTGTGCTTTTCACAAGGTCTCTTGTTTATGCGCAAATCGAGATGATGAAAGGAACCTAAGTATCCATTAGATCCCGAAATAGAACGTTCGTGCAATCTTAGGAACCGACTTCGCCACGTACTAGCCAGAAACGAATACCTTGAAGAACAGTTAGAGGCCATGAACAACCAAAGGAATCCCCAGGATAATAACAATCATGTCGGAGATGGTGGGAATGATCCACCTGTCGACCCTCCTGCCGCTGCCGCACGCGGGTCATGCCGAGACTACATGTTCAATGATCATGTAGAACTAGAAACAACCCTGCCAGACATAGATGTTGACAACTTTGAGCTGCAACATGTTATGTTCAGCATGATCAACAATGCTGGCCAATTTAGTAGTGCTCCTACAGTGGATGCTAGGGAGCATCTGAAAACGTTCCAGGAAATTTGTGGTTCGTTTAAACTACCAGGAGTTAATACGGAGATACCGAGGCTTCGGTTATTTCCTCATTCATTTAGGGACAGGGAAAAGACTTGGTGGAATAAACTAACCTCGGGTTTAATCCGAACTTGGGCAGATTTGACTCGTGAATTATTGTCTCGTTTTAATCCTTCACACTTATCTGAGCGATTACGTAATGAAATTGCTACTTTCCAACAGGAAGATGACGAGTCAATGTACGAAGCCTGGGACAGATTTACCACTCTTCTAAGGAACTGCTCGATGCATGGATTCCCCGTTTGGAACCAGGTAACTAAATTCTATAATGCTGCCAATTTACAAACTCGTATCAGAATTGATTCAGCAGCAAATGGATTACTGCTGGACAAAGACCCAGATGAGGCAATGGCAGTATTGAAAAATCTGGCGAAGAATGAGGAACCGTTTCCTACAGCAAGAAGAGGGGGTAAACGGGTTCTAGCTGTAAAAGATTATGAGGCCGACAGTTCATTAAAATCACAGGTGGCATATCTCACTAAGGCAATGAAAAAGCTCTTGAAAGAAGATTCACAACATGTCTACTATGCGGAAGAGGTATGCGAAACTTGTGAAGGAAATCACAGTCCGGAGGAATGTCCATTACAGTTAGAAGAAGGGATGTATGTTGGGAACTACAATAAGCAGAATTAACTCCAACAACTAAAATCCCAACTGGAGAAAAGATCCCAAGTTCTCTTGGAGCAATCCTAATAATGCCCTAAATCCTCAAGCACAGAATACACAGAACCAGGGAGGACCTAGATTGCTGATTCGGCAGCAACCGCAGCAGCAACAGCCACCAGCTGCCACAACTAGTATACTGAAACAGACTTTGGCTACAGTTATGTCTCAAACAGGAACCCATATTGAGAACATGAATAGCTTTGTCAAGAAGACAGAAACATTCATTGACAAAACAGAGATGCCGATGACCAATCATGAAGCTACTCTGAAATCATTAGAGACACGGATGGGTCAGGTTTCCCAGCATATTAAACCGAGGCAGAACGGAGGATTCCCTAGCGATACTGAAAATGCTAGACAACCCACACATGAGCAGTGTAAAGCTATCACTACTAGGAGTGGGAAGAAACTACCAGGGCCTGAAAAGGAAGCTGAATCAGTGAAGAAACCAGCCTTGGAGTCGACTGTCGAGGAAGCTACCCCGACAGGTAACAAACAGCCTGTTGCCGATGAGCCTGTCACGACAGTAGAAGGGACAGAGGAGAAATATGAAGAACCTAAACCTTCTCAGATCCGTATGCAGTGGGAAGGACGTATTGCTGATTATCGTCCCCCACCTCCTTTTCCTCAGCGGTTATAGAAATTAAAACAGGAATCACAGCTTAAAAAGATTTATGATATTTTTAAGCAGGTTCATATCAATATTCCATTTTTAGATGTCGTTAGGGAGATGCCTAATTATGCCAAATTCCTCAAGGACGCCATGTCAAAGAAATCCAGACTTGGGGAATTTGAAACGGTTAAGATGACAGAAGGATGCATGAGTATTCTGCACAAGCATCCACCCCAGAAGAAGAAGGATCCTGGGAGTTTCATCATACCATGCGTAATCGAAGACAAATTTGTGGGTAAGGCACTTTGTGATCTTGGTGCTAGTATAAAATTAATGCCCAAATCTGTTTTTCAGAAATTAGGTATTGGAAAAGCTCGGCCCACAACAGTATTACTGCAGCTGGCAGACCGCTCTTACGTTCATACAGAAGGAAAAATTGAAGATATTCTGGTAAGAGTGGATAAGTTTATTTTTCCTGCTGACTTTCTTGTCTTAGATTGTGAAGCAGATGAAAATGCACCAATCATCCTGGGGCGACCCTTCTTAGCCACAGGAAGATCACTGATTGATGTGGAAAAAGGAGAACTCACCATGAGAGTGAACGATCAAGAAATCAAATTGAATGTTCTCCAAGCAATGAAACATGTTGATGCAGAAGAAGAATGCAAGGTTATCACTGAAGTTACCCTTGACCAACCTTGCATCAGGTCGGGCTGCCACGACATAAAAATTGGTCACTGCCTCGGCAACCAATTAGAAGACTGTCATGGATCTACCGACGACAGCAACTCCTCAGAATCGGATACATCTGATACTGAAGATCAAGAGGAGGTGAATTGGATAGGCAATCGTCCATGTAAGTTGTTCGAACCTTTAAACTATACCTCGGACAATCATGTAATTCAAAAGTCAATAACTATTGAGCCCCTTGTTATAGATCTTAAGCCCCTGCCAGGGCAATTAAAATATGTTTTCCTTGGTTTAAATGATACGTTGCCCGTAATCATCTTTTCCAAGTTGATGCAGAAACAGGAACAGCATCTGATAGAGATGCTGCAGCAGCACAAGAAGGCTATTGGATGGACGATAGCTGATATCCAAGGCATCAGTCCGGCATTATTCATGCATAAAATTCTTTTAGAGGATGATCATAAGCCGACCATTGATGCACAAAGACGTCTGAACCATGCTATGCAAGAAGTAGTGTGTAAAGAGATAATCAAATGGCTAGATGCTGGAATAATCTACGCCATCTCGGATAGCAAATGGGTGAGCCCGGTGCAGTGTGTTCCAAAGAAAGGAGGAATAACTGTGGTAACCAATGAAGAAAACGAGCTAATCCTAACCAGGACTGTGACCGGTTGGAGGGTTTGTATGGACTACCGGAGGCTTAACAAAGCTACCCGGAAGGACCACTTTCCTTTACCCTTTATTGATCAAATGCTTGATAGATTTGCGGGTAAACCTTACTATTGTTTTCTTTACGGTTACTCAGGTTACAATCAAATAGCCATCGCACCGGAAGATCAAGAAAAGACGACATTCACATGCCCTTACGGAACTTATGCTTTTCGGAGAATGTCAATTGGACTTTGTAATGCACCAGCCACCTTTCAAAGGTGCATGATGGCAATATTCTCCGATATGGTAGAGGATTTCCTAGAAATATTTATGGATGACTTTTCAGTTTTTGGAGACAACTTTGAAGGCTACCTAGGCAACCTACAGAAGGTGCTCGAGAGATGTGAAAAAGCAAACTTGGTATTAAACTGGGAAAAGTGTCACTTCATGGTGGATGAAGGGATAGTCCTTGGCCATAAAATTAGCTGCCGTGGCATAGAAGTCGACAGAGCAAAAATAGAAGTAATCGAAAAGCTGCCGCCACCCACTACAGTCAAGGGGATCAGAAGTTTCTTAGGACATGCTGGTTTTTATCGAAGGTTCATCGCGAACTTTTCAAAGATCACCAAGCCCTTATGCCATCTTCTGAGCAGAACCGTCCCTTCGACTTTAACGTTGAATGTACTGAGGCATTTAAGGTTCTGAAAGAAAAGCTGGTAACAACCCCAATAGTACAGCCACCAGATTGGACAATGCCGTTTGAGATCATGTGTGATACTAGTGACTATGCTGTCGGGGCAGCACTTGGGCAGAGGAAAGACAATTTTTTTCATGCCATATACTACGCCAGCAAAACATTGAACGGCACCCAAGTGAACTACACCACCACAGAGAAGGAACTATTAGTTGTGGTATTCTCCATTGACAAGTTCCGTTCTTATATACTTGGAACGAAGGTCATAGTCCACACAGACCACTCTGCATTGAAGTATTTGTTCACCAAAAATGATGCAAAACCTCGACCGATACGTTGGATTATGCTACTGCAAGAGTTCGACCTTGAAATCAAGGACAAAAAGGGAACAGAGAATCAAGTCGCAGATCACTTGTCAAGGTTGTAGAAGGGAAAGAGTCTACCGGCAGACGAGATAAACATACTGGAGACCTTACCTGATGAGCAGCTGTTTGCTGCCACAATCATTACCGCGACAGTCATGGCGGCAGTTAAGTCTTCTGAACTCCCCTGGTATGCTGATTTCGTTAATTTTTTAGTTAGTGGAATAACTCCTCCTGACCTTAATTATCAAGCTAGAAAGAGGTTCCAAAATGATGTTAAGCATTATTATTGGGACGAACCTCTTCTTTTCAAAATTTGTGTAGATCAGGTTATAAGGAGATGTGTACCACAGGATGAACAAGAAGATATACTACATCACTGCCATGCTTCACAGTATGGAGGACACTTAGGAGGTAACAAAACTGCTGCCAAGGTTTTGCATTCGGGATTTTATTGGTCATCACTGTACAAGGATGCTCAAATATTCTACAAGAACTGTGACAAGTGTCAACGGACCGGAAACATCTCAAGGAGACACAAGATGCCGCTGCAAAATATTCTTGAAGTCGAGATCTTCGACGTTTGGGGGATAGATTTTATGGGACCATTCCCAACTTCATGTGGGAACTTATATATCCTCCTGGCAGTGGATTATGTATCCAAGTGGGTTAAAGCGATCGCCACTCAGAAAAATGATGCCAAGACGGTTCAAAGGTTTTTGCATAAAAACATGTTTTCCAGATTCGGCATCCCTAAGGCGATCATCAGTGGTGAAGGGAGGCATTTTGATAATAGGGTTATTGTTGAGTTGATCACAGAATTGCAAATGGACAAGAGGGGGGTGAATTGGCAATAAAAACTTTGGTGGGAGGAATGAGTAAAAAATAAAAGATGACACAAGTAGTTAGAGTGGTTCAAGTTCTCCAAATGAACTCTACATCCACTACCTTAGTTCCCACTAAGGATTTTCAACCAATTCACTACTTGAATTCTTCCCCTTTTCTTGGATGAGGAGGTAACCTTACAAATTTGATTAAGCTTTCTACTCAAAGCTTAATCCACTCAATTTATAAAAAGAAGGATTTGGTAAACTCAAATAATTCCTCAAAAAGGATAAATGTTTACCCAAATACAATTTCAATCACCCCAAACTCACAATACAAGATAACAATGAAAACACTAGAGTTGGGTACAAGAATTTGACTTTGAAGAGCACAAGGGTTTGGATTTTTGCTTTGATGATGCTTGTGGGTTGAATAGTTGTTGCTGACACTCAAAGGGCTTCAATTTATACCTCCTCTATTAATTCTAGCCGTTTGAGTGGTTGGGAAATTGAATAGAGCCGTTGGTAGTGTTATCTCACCTCCATAAATACAGTCTGTAACCACCCGTTTCAGAACGCGAGAACCTGTTTCGAAACGGACCAAAATAGAAAGAGCCGTTGGGGTGCATTTAAGAGCATGTATCGAAACGGTATTTACCCGTTTCGAAACACTTTTGCCACTGTCAAGGGTCGTTTCAAAACAGCTTGAACTCGTTTTGAAACTCCTTAACGGTTTCTGAAAAATCAGTTAAAAACTTGCAACGGTCATATTTTTCAAATCAAATGAAGAACAGTTTCGAAACACTTGAAGTCGTTTCGATACGGGTTCTCTATGTTCTAAAGCCGTTTCGATACTTGTTTCGAAACATGGGTTGACAGTGTTGAAAATGTTTCGATGCCCGTTTTGGAATAGGGGTTGACAGTTTCAAAACCGTTTCGAAACACCTTAGGCCGTTTCGAAACGGTGACTCGAAAAAACATTGTTTCGGCTTTAAGAACACTTAGAAAATATTTGGAAATCTTAGTTTTTAACTTAGGCATATTCTTTAAATCATATGGGGATGTTTGAGGACTTAAAAATTCGTTTTGACATTTTCAATTTAGTCCATAGGTTGTTTAGTTATATCAAAATTAAAATATTGGTTTCACAATCTCCCCCTTTTTGATATAACAAAACCAAAGTTAGAATTTTTAAGAGTTTTGAAAATTTTGAACACATTCTAACTCCCCTTAATTTAAGATAGGTTTTTAAAGTTTTAAAAAGATTTTAACTTTGAAATTCAAGTTTTAAAACTTAAAAACACTTTAGACATTTAAAACGATTTTTTGGCTCTTAAATTTCTTCTCCCCCTTTTTGTTAGATCAGAAATAATAAACAAGGCTCATAGAGAAGAGAAAGGGTTAGTACCAATAATCATTAAGCAATAAGCAACAATAATATTAATTCATAAAATTAAAATATCCAAAACATAAAACAACATTAAGTTCAAAGCATAATCCCAAATAAAACTAAAAGCATAGGTTCATAAAACATAATGGAAATAAAGATGCAAACTTAATCCTAAAATGCATAGATAATATGATATGTCATGAATGTCCTAGGCCTCGTCGTCACCATCATCATCCGAAGTCTCATCATCGCTCTTGACTTGAGAACGGAGAAACTTCATCCATTGGCCATAGAAGGTAGAGAAGGATAAATACATGTTATAGTGGGAATTCTCAAGGGATTGGAATTGATCCTCTACATTTTGCAAGCGAGTGTTGATGGCACCAAAACCCGAAGCCATGTTAGTGTCTATGGCATTAAACCGCTCGGTAATCAAAGCCGTGAGAGCTTCATTGTTTGCAACTTGAGCTTGTGGTTGAAGTTCAACGGGAGGAGGAGGAGGAGGTGCGGCTCTATCAACATGTTCCCAAACATTGTTCACATAGTGAAAACCAGACTTGCGGAGAGAGGAATCACCAATTTTTTACTTGCGGGGTTCCGGAGAGTCGTAGGTGCAATCAAGACCAATCTTGCTAAAGATATGACTTAAGATCGTGCCATAAGTAAAGGATTTCAAAGCATCGGTGTCAATAAGCTTAACATTGTTAACCATCTCGGCAAAGATGATCTTAGCAACATTAGGGCGCTCACCACGACGGAAACACTCAAGCCAAAAGTAGTCAACTTGACGGATATGAGAATATTTACCTCCGGAGTGGCGAAGGAACCATGAGACCATCAAATGGAGAAAACGGTCGTACGCATCCAAAGTAAGCACTTGACCGGTGTGAGAACCAAAGTGACTCTCATTCTCAAGACCTATATTCTTAAGGGAAAACGTAGACTCCAAGAGAGGGACATTAACAACAAACTTTTTCCCTAAAATATAAGATTCAATCCCAACAACCTCGGTATTTGCTTCATCATTGATAAGGTGAGCATTGGAGTAAAAGATAAGTACCATGTGTTTGTAGCAAATGTTCGGGATTCTCAACAAAACAAGAAGATCCCATTCTCTCAAACGCTCGAGGTAACGGAAAAGAAATCGCTCGGAGTTAAGGAAGTCGAGATCAATCACACACTCACGACGAACTTCGTACTCCTTGACATATTTGAAACGAGCTCTCATCTCTGGAGTTTGAAGAGATTTTTGAAAGAGTTGAGCGATATTCGGACGAATACTCGAGTCACCGGATTGAACGGACTTACACTTTTTGCTAACATTTTCCGAAGCCATCCTAAAAGCATTAAGCAAGCAAGTTTTAAAAAAAAAATAAGTGTATGCATAGATTTCTAAATTCAATCCAATGATATATCCCACTTAGGTTTAAAAAAAGTTAAAACAAAAACAAAAAAAAAATTAAAAGAAAAACAGTAAAAGAAAATACGAGTGAAAATTTTTATATTCGAATCAGAAAATTGAAGATTTTGAAATTTTTTTACAAGATATGAAAAACTCAAGCATAAAAACATATAAACTATACAAAAATAAAATTTTCTAACCTAAGATTCGAACATAAATTGAAGGAAAAAGAAAAAGAGGAAAAAATACCTTAGTTTGGGATTTTGGATGAATGGATGAAAATCCTTGCACAATATTGATGAATCTTGCTTAGACTAGTGTTTTAGAGAAAAACCCCTCAAGATTTGGTGAAAAACAAAGAGGTTTAGAGGGTTTTTATAGGGAAAAATTTGGGTTGGGGTTTTTAGGGTTTGGAAGAATTTTAATTAAAGTGAACTTTATCATTAAAAGCCCTACTTGAAGCTGTCCGCGAAACTGTTTCGGAACGGTCTTGACCGTTTTGAAACGCGAGCACGAGAATTTGACCGTTTTTAGAATTTCAGCTGATCGTTTCGATACGGAGTTGACCGTATCGAAGCCCCGTTGACTCGTATCGAAACTTGTTTCGATACACCCCTTGGCAGTAGCCAAAACGTTTCGAAACCTTTTTAAGGCGTTTCGAAATGCCCTTCTCTCAGACATGATTTTGAAGCATCTGTATCGAAACTGGTTGACCCGTTTCGATACACCTGGGCCTGGAAGTGCAGATGAGGCTCTAAAAGTGCAGAAAATTGAATTTTTCTAAGGCCTAACTTGCATGAATGACATGAATGAGTAGGAAAAACATATGCAAACATAAACATAGTCCCCCTAGCTATAGGCATGGATGAAATTAGGATTAAAAACACATAAACATGGCATTTCACAAGATCAAGCAATTTTAAGCACAAAAGAGGTCCTAAAAGGTCAAGATAGGCTAGCTAGACCTAACTCTCTCCTAAGGGACCAAAAACGCTCTTTGTCTAAAGGTTTTGTAAATATGTCCGCTAATTGATTTAAGGTGTCTACATACTCTATAACCACATCTTCTTTAAGGACATGATCTCTAATGAAATGATGTCTTATTTATATGTGTTTGGTTCTAGAGTGTTGGATGGGATTTTTTGTTAAACATATAGCACTAGTGTTGTCACATTTTAGGGGTATGGTTTCTATTTCAACACCATAATCTAAGAGTTGTTGCTTCATCCAAAGGACTTGAGCACAACAACTCCCTAAGGATATGTACTCCGCTTCGGTGGTAGATAAGGCTATGCTATTTTGTTTCTTAGAGAACCAAGATACGAGCATACTACCTAAGAATTGACATGTCCTGGAAGTACTTTTCCTATCTAACTTACATCCCCCATAATCCGCATCCGAATAAGCATGAAGGTTAAAGGAAGAATCTTTAGGATACCAAAGGCCTAAGGTATGTGTGTCTCTAAGGTATCTAAAAATTCTCTTAATGGCAACTAAGTGTGATTCTCTAGGACTAGCTTGAAACCTAGCACACAAGCAAACATTAAACATAATATTCGGTCTACTTGCGGTAAGGTAAAGCAAAGAACCTATCATGGATCTATAAAGCTTAGAATCAACACACTTACCTCCTTCATCTTTTCCAAGCTTTATGGAAGAACTCATAGGTGTGGCTTGAGGTTTTGCATTCTCCAAGCCAAACTTTTTGAGCATACCATTCACGTACTTAGCTTGATTTATGAAGGTGCCATCTTTCCTTTGTTTGATTTGGAGTCCCAAAAAGAATGAGAGCTCCCCCATCATGCTCATCTCGAACTCACCTTGCATTAGCTTAGAAAATTCTTTACAATAACACTCATTAGTAGAACCAAAAATGATATCATCAACATAGATTTGTACTACTAAGATGTCATTGTTATATCTTTTTATGAAGAGTGTGGTAGCCACCTTTCCTTTTTCAAAACCCTTTTCAATTATGAAATTTGAAAGTCTCTCATACCAAGCTCTAGGAGCTTATTTTAAACCATAGAGAGCTTTTGTAAGTTTGAACACATGGTTTGGAAATTTTGAATCCTCAAAACCCGGTGGTTGTTCAACATACACTTCTTCATTTATAAAACCATTTAAAAAGGCACTTTTCACATCCATTCCAAAAAGCTTGAAATTATGATAACATGCAAATGCAAGCAACATCCTAATAGCTTCCATTCTAGCTACGGGTGCATAAGTCTCATCAAAATCAATTCTCTCTTCTTGGGTATAGCCTTGAGCAACAAGCCTAGCCTTGTTTCTCACTATATTACCACTTTCATCTAATTTATTCCTAAAAACCCATTTTGTTCCTATAGTAGATTGATTATTAGGCCTTTCAACTAATGTCCAAACTTTACTTCTCTCAAATTGATTTAATTCCTCTTGCATGGCCAAAATCCAAAAATCATCTTTTAAAGCTTCTTTAATATTTTTAGGCTCAATGCATGAAAGAAATGCAACATTGTTCATTAATTTGAGAGAGGGTCTAGTAGTTACCCCCTTGGATGGATCGCCCAAGATTTCACCACCTTTGACGTAGTTGAACTCCCTTGGGTAAGACATCTCCTTTTCCTCAAGACCCAAGTCCTTTAAGGCTTCAGGAGGTGGATCTTGTGTATCCTCATCTTTAGTTGGAACCTCATCCACCTTTGACGTTTGTCCTCCATCAATGGCATCAAGGATTCCTACATCATCATCATCACAAGATTCCTTTCTTGGAAGGAGGTTATCATCGAAAACAACATGTATAGACTCTTCAACTACTAGATTTCTTTTATTAAATACACGATAGGCTTTAGAGTTTAAAGAGTACCCTAAGAAAATAGCTTCATCACTTTTAGCATCAAATTTACCTAAGTTTTCTTTACCATTACTCAAAACAAAACACTTGCAACCAAAAGGATGAAAATAGCTAATGTTAGGCTTCTTAGATTTTAAAATCTCATAAGGTGTTTTCTTCAAAATCGGCCTAATCATTACTCGATTTATAATATAGCAAGCGGTATTTATGGCTTCCGCCCAAAAATATTTAGGTAAATTATTTTCGCAAAGCATGGTTCTAGCCATTTCTTCTAAAGTTCAAATTTTCCTCTCAACTACCCCATTTTGTTGAGGAGTGCGAGGTGCGGAAAAATTGTGGCTAATCCCATTTTCATTTAAAAACTCATTGAAACCTAGATTTTGAAATTCGGTTCCATGATCACTTCTAATGTGAGAAATTTTAAGTTCAAGATCATTTTGAGTTATTTTAGAAAATGTGATGAATTTTTCTAAAGCCTCATCTTTTGTACTTAAGAATAGAACCCAAGTAAACCTAGAATAGTCATCTACAAGCACAAAAGCATATGATTTTCCACCCAAGCTCATTGTTCTAATAGGCCCAAAAAGATCCATATGAATCAATTGTAAGCATCTACTAGTAGAGACATCATTAATGGATTTAAATGAAGTTCTATGTTGTTTACCCTTTGAACATGCATCACAAATTTTATCATTAAAAAATTTAAGTTTGGGTAAACCTCTAACTAGATTAAGGGAAATTAATTTCTCTAAGACACTCATGCTAGCATGTCCTAATTTTCTATGCCAAAGCCATGAGTCATGTTCATCATGTGCAACTAAGCATGTATGAGATGAATGAATGTCATCTAGATGCACCATGTATATGTTCCCTATGCGATGACCAATGAGCATTAGTTGATTTGTTTTAATGTTTATAATTTTGCAACCACTTTTATCAAATAAAACATTAAAACCCTTGTCACATAATTGACTAATACTCAATAAATTATGTTTAAGACCGTTGACATACAAAACATTTTCAATGAAAATAGAAGAGTGATTACCAATGGAGCATATTCCTTCAATATGACCTTTGGAGTTGTCACCGAAAGTTACCACTCCACCACTCTTTGGCTTTAGTTCCACAAATCTACTCTTGTCACCGGTCATATGTCTTGAGCATCCACTATCAAGGTACCAAGAATTTTGGCTTGAAGCTTTAGCCTTGTAGCAATGCTCCCCCTACAAACAAAGAAATTAGGCCTTGATTTTTGGTACCCAAATCATTTTGGGTCCATGAGTGTTAGCCTTCAAAATTTTGGTTCCCTTAGGAATCCAAGAAGCAATAGCATTCATATTATTAGAAATAATGAGTTCCTTAGGAACCCAAACACTCCTAACTCTTTGACCTCTAGATTGCTTATTAAAATTTCTTTGTTTAGGAATAAAGGGTTTTCTTTTTACATATTGGGATTTAGAAGGATTTCCTTTTTCAAAATTATTTTTCCCAATAGCAATAGATGTTTTAAGATTATCCACTTCCTTTGTGTGATAATCTTGAAAATCAGAAAGAAGTTTTTCAAGTTCAAGATTTTTTGTTTTAAGATCATTTGAAAGATTTACTAAAAACAAAACTTTCTTTTCCAATTCGGAGTTAGCTTTTGAAAATGTCTCATTTTGATTTTTCAAATCGGAAATGGTTTTCTTGTTTTTCAAAATGGATTCTTTATATTTTCCGACTAGCTCATCGTAAACCTCTTGCAATTCATCATAAGCATCTTAAAGTTCATCAAAAGTGAAATCAAAATTGGATAAGTTAGAATTTACCTTTGGTTCATCATCAATGGCCATGAGACATAGATTAGCCACTTCCTCCTCTTCCTCGGATGACTCATCGTCACTCCAAGTTGCTATTTGAGCTTTGAGCTTGTTCTTCTTCCCAAAGCTCTTCCTATTCAATTGAGGACATTCGGAACGGATGTGACCCGACTTCTTGCATTCATAGCAAGTGATTTGGTCCTTCTCCTCTTCCTTACTCTTGCTCTTGAAGTCTCTATTTCTAATAAACTTTCTTCCACGATTGGACTTCATGAAGCGAGTAAACCGTTTGGCCAACATGGCCATCTCCTCATCTTCATCTTCACTTGCATCGCTTTCTTGATATGAAGCTTTTAGAGCGATTCCCACTTTCTTCTTCTCAACATCCTTCTTCTCAACCATTTTCTTCTCTTCTTCTCTTCCCTTCCTCATGATCTCATGGGTGAGTAGAGATCCAACAAGAGCATCAAGCTTGAGAGTCTTCAAATCTCTAGCTTCAATAATAGCCGTTCTCTTGCCATCCCATGACTCCGGAAGAGAGTACAATAATTTCCTCACTAGTTTGTCTTCGGGGATGATCTCGCCGAACCCATTCAATACATTGACAATGACCGAGAATCGATAAAAAAACTTGGAGACATTTTCATCGGGATCCATCTTGAAATTTTCATAGCTTAGATTGAGTAGCCCAATCTTTGTCTCCTTGACATCACTAGTTCCCTCATATGTTTTCTCGAGGGTATCCCAAACCTCCTTGGCATTTTCGATTGAAGACACCTTGGAGTAGATATCCGGACCAAGTGCACAAAATATCACATGGAGAGCTTTGTCATTCACTTGCATCCTTCTTCTTTCATCATCCGTCATCTCAACTTTTACCTTTGGGACAAGTCTTTCTTCATCTCTCTTCATAGGAATGTATGGACTTTCTTCAACCACATCCCACACCATGTAGTCGGTAGATTTGATGAAGAGCCTCATCCTACTCTTCCAATATGGGTAGTTATCCCCATTGAAGAATGGTGGCTTGGTGGTAGATTGGGACTCATAGAGATTGGAGTTGGAGGTAGATGTCATTGCTTGACTAGTTGTTGATCAAACTCTCCTAGAATCGACTTAAGAGGGTTGTAATCCTTCCAATGAGTGTAGCTCTGATACCAATTGTTGAGTTGATCACACAATTGCAAATGGCCAAGAGGGGGGTGAATTGGCAATAAAAACTTTGGTGGGATGAATGAGTAAAAAATAAAAGATGACACAAGTAGTTAGAGTGGTTCAAGCTCTCCAAATGAACTCTACATCCACTACCTTAGTTCCCACTAAGGATTTTCAACCAATTCACTACTTGAATTCTTCCCCTTTTCTTGGATGAGGAGGTAACCTTACAAATTTGATTAAGCTTTCTACCCAAAGCTTAATCCACTCAATTTACAAAGAGAAGGATTTGGTAAACTCAAATAATTCCTCGCAAAGGATAAATGTTTACCCAAATACAATTTCAATCACCCCAAACTCACAATACAAGATAACAATGAAAACACTAGAGTTAGGTACAAGAATTTGACTTTGAAGAGCACAAGGGTTTGGATTTTTGCTTTGATGATGCTTGTGGGTTGAATAGTTGTTGCTGACACTCAAAGGGCTTCAATTTATACCTCCTCTATTAATTATAGCCGTTTGGGTGGTTGGGGAATTGAATAGATCCGTTGGTGGTGTTATCTCACCTCCATAAATGCAGTCTGCAACCACCCGTTTCAGAACGCGAGAATCTGTTTCGAAACGGGCCAAAATAGAAAGAGCTGTTGGGGTACATTTAAGAGCCCGTATCGAAATGGTATTTACCCATTTCGAAACACTTTTGCCACTGTCAAGGGTCGTTTCGAAACAGCTTGAACTCGTTTCGAAACGCCTTAACGGTTTCTGAAAAATCAGTTAAAAACTTGCAACGGCCATATTTTTCAAATCAAATGAAGAACCGTTTCGAAACACTTGAAGTCGTTTCGATACGGGTTCTCTATGTTCTAAAGCCGTTTCGATACTTGTTTTGAAACATGGGTTTGGCAGTGTTGAAAACGTTTTGATACCCGTTTCGGAACAGGGGTTGACAGTTTCAAAACCGTTTCGAAACGCCTTAGGCCGTTTCGAAACAGTGACTCGAAAAACATTGTTTCGGCTTTAAGAACACTTAGAAAATATTTGGAAATCTTAGTTTTTAACTTAGGCATGTTCTTTAAATCATATGGTGATGTTTGAGGACTTAAAAATTTGTTTTGACATTTTCAATTTAGTCCTTAGGTTCTTTAGTTATATCAAAATTAAAATATCGGTTTCACAGTTATAGCTGCTGCCTTAAAAAAGTATGGTGTCAAGCATCGGATCGCAACAGCATACCACTCTCAGACCAATGGACAGGCTGAAATATCCAACATGGAGGTTAAGAACATTCTTGAAAAGATGGTAAAGCCAACTTGGAAAGACTGGTCTCTACACCTCAATGATGCATTATGGGCCTACAGGACAGCGTTCAAAACTCCATTGGGAATGTCCCCCTATCGGCTGATTTACGGGAAAACATGCCATTTACCTGTCGATATTGAGCACAGAGCGTACTAGGCAATCAAGGCAGTTAATTTGGACATGGAAAAAGCAGGTCAGAAAAGGCTACTTGATCTAAACGAAATTGAAGAAATTCGAACAATGGCCTATGACAACGCAAGAATTTACAAGGACAAGACCAAAAAGTAGCATGACAAAAAGTTGCTGCCACGACAGTTCTGCCCAGGGCAGCTTGTGTTTCTTTTTAACTCTAGGTTGAAACTCTTCCCAGGGAAGCTGAAATCTAGATGGTCTGGCCCATTCCAAGTGGTGCAAGTTTTTCCCCATGGTTCCATCACGATCAGATCTTTAAAAGACGGGCACCAATTCAAAGTCAATGGACAGAGATTGAAGCATTATCAGGGGACTGAAGCCCCAAGAATGCAGGAATTGGTTACCTTAGGAGATGCCCCACCCGGCATCCCTAATTTAACCTAAATTTTATTATTATTTTTATTTAATTTTTATTATTATTTATTATTTATTAGGAAATTAGGATTATTTTATTTTTAAGAAATAATGTATTTTATTTTTGTTATTTTTAGGAAATAATGGAGACAAGAAGAAAAAGAGAGGTGAATTAAGCCCACCATCCTTTCATCAGCCCAAAAAGCCCAACTTTGGAGCCTGTCGTTACAGCTGCCGCGACAGACGCGGAAAATCTAGCCTGACGACACGCTGCCGCGACAGACACACAAATGCGTAACAGACGCGCAGCAGACACAGAAACGCGTGACAAACTGCGTAACAGTTGGCCCCGTTATTCGCGCCTGCCGTTACAGCTCCAACGGGCAGCAAACTCTTCCCTATATAAACCCCGTTTTACTATTCATTTTTCACTTCACTTCTACTCTTTCTACTTATCTTCTTTAGAATTTTCACTTGCTTTCATTTTTTTCTTACACAATCCTTGCAACCATGTCTTCTAGAAACACCCGCAGAAGTGCTGCTTCAGGCTCAGCCCCGGCGGCATCAACCCCACAATCCTTCCGGATACGTGACATGTGGGAGGAGAAGGGCTTTATTTACACTTCCAAGGAGGGGAACCTGGGACTGCAGCCATTTATAGCTCGAAAAATCAAGGCCCCGCAGTGGCAGATATTCGTAGGACAACCAGAGGAAATGAATGTGTCTCTTGTCCGAGATTTTTATGCTGCCATCAGCAGCAAGAACGCGACAGCAGTCACCGTCAGAGGCAGAGAGGTGCCCTTTGATCCAGAATATATCAACACTCTCTACGGATTTTAAGTGGGCAAAAACGAAGATGGCCACCAACAATTTCTCGAGAGTCTAGACACTGCTGCCTACGACGCTGTCATGACAGAGCTCACGGACGAAGGTACCCAGTGGAACACTAATCCAAAAAACCCGAGGACGGTGAAGAGAGTTCAACTCACCTCGGAGGCCAAACTATGGAACGCCTTCATCAAAAAGCGAATCATGCCACCCTCGCACAATACAACCATAGACCAACCCAGGTTAGCCCTCATTCATTCTATTCTACATGAGAGGTCGATTAACGTTGGTAGCTACATCCGGGAGAGTATATTGGAATGTGCACATCGACCGACAGGACCACTCTATTTCCTCTATCTCATCATCGCCCTCTACCGCGGCCACCATGTACCAGAAGCTGCCACAGATTTACGAGTCTAAGGGAAGGGCTAGACTGGGCGAAAAATACTTAGCTTGATGGAACTCACTGCTGCCACCCAACTGTCTTCTTTTAACCCTACTGCCATAGCAGCAGAGACGATAGAACCAACCGACACTAATGTAACCCCCTTAGCCCGGCCTAGACGGTTGACCCGAACTACGAAGATTACACGGGGAAAACCAAAGTCAACCCGAAAGTCAACCTTGATTAACGACCTTTTTTTTTTCTTTTTAAACTTGTCTAGATGCACATTAAACCTAGGCATACTCTTGAGATAATCATGCTCAAAAATCACAGCAATCGAAAAACAATAAGGGACCCAATTGCACAAAATACGAATTTAGGGACCAATTTGTAAATTCTGAAAATTAAGAGAACTTTACCAATTTTTAAGTTACCATTATGAAATTAGTCATGTTTCATGCATCTCTGCCAAATTTCATCTCAAACGGACATCTCAAACTCAAGCAATTGCACATACAAAAATCAAGACTAAAACGTAAAGCTTGCAAACCTCAAAACCATTCAAATCAGTGCCCAACGGTCAAGTGTTCCGAAACGGGGTTAGCACGTTCCGAAACGGGGTTAGCACGTTCCGAAACGGGGCTTGGCAGTAGCCAAAGTGTTTCGAAACACCTCAACCCGTTTCGAAACACCCAGGCCAAATCAAGCACCTGTTTCGAAACAGGCAAGGGTGTTTCGAAACACCCTGCCCAGAAACAGCAGATAGGCCTATTTTAACACATTTAAACCCCATCGAACATGCTCCAAATCAATCCTCAACAAATCAACAACATGCCAAGCATCATAACCACCAACTTGCATTAAAATCTAGATACAAAACCACCCCTAGGTGTACCAACTCTTTCAACACATCCAACACTTAAACATGCTTTTGAAACAAGAAGCATAACATATCGACTTATGAATAAGAAGATTCAAACGTTGCAAGCGTTAAACCACATAGTTCAAATCATAAACCAAACTTGTCCAACATACACAATCTCATTACACATCAACATAAAAGACTCTCCCCCCATTGCCTTTATTATCTATAGCTATTAACCGAGACATACTTCTCAAGCGGAGCTCTCCTTGAATCCCTTGCTTCTTGATGTCCCAACTTCAATTATCTGCATTGATGGACAAAAAGGAGCGTAAGCACATAATTCTTAGTGAGGAATGCTCAAAACCAAAACACCATCAATGCAGCGAGTCATAAAACCTCTTTAAAAAGTAAACACATTTCGATAAACCAAGGCAGTGTTTGAAAACCCCTTTTTAAACAACATGCTTTAAATCATGCATTGCTCAAACATGAAAACCAACCCTTAGCTTAGAAAAGCTAAGTAACTCACTTCAAAGCACATCCTTGCAAAACTATCAATTTAACCTTTCCATGCATGAACATCATATGCAAAGTTAAATACAAATTCCTTGGAAAACACTTCCACTTCACAAAATACTTTTCTCATTCTTGAAAATCATCTCAAAGCAAGAAACCTTTGAAAACCACTTACTCCTTCAATCTATCTCATGCATTAAAAAAATGCAATACATGAACCACAAAATCAACATTTGCATTACATGCCTTTTAAAACAAGCCTTCACAAGACTTCAATGCACTAAAGAGATTCCCATGCACATATGCACCATTCTTAATATAAGATAAACACTTGTACAAGTTAACAAGTTATACATGCATTCTTAGAACATCACACACTTCCCGTGCAACCATGCATCATTTCAAGCATCTCATACTTCATTACATTCAAGAACATTATATTGGCTTCCAAGTGATAATTCACAAACCATCATAACACAAGACACAATCGGATACGCGGATTACAAGCGTTGTCCCACACGCTCCATACACACTTCCGAACAACACAAGGTGGAGTTTACCGGTACAATCACAACCCCCTCAACACCCGTGATGGAGTTTAACGGTACAATCACAACCCATCAACATCACTCATCGGAAGTTTTATAACACACTAGCGAGATCCGGGACACATCACAAGGCTTACACATGGAAGCTACCACAACCATTGTAATCACTTTAACCAAGCTCACACACGGGAGCAACCCTCCACCGTTGTGACGCTTAACAAAGTCCACCCACGAGAGCCACCCTCCATCGTGGTGACTTTAACAAGGTTCACCCACGAGAGCCATCCTCCATCGTGGTGGCACTAAACCAAGCCCACCCACGAGAGCCATCCTCCATCGTGGTGACACCAATTTCCTCAATCGCTAGGATTCTTGGATGGAGTTTACGGTATAATCACAACCCCCTCGACATCCAAGGCGACTCAATTCACGGTGCACCCAATCCTATAGCCGGCGAACTATATCCGGTTAAAGTAACCAAGAACCACTTACATCGCTTGCCAATATAACCATTTTACCACATTAATCCATTGTTTTTACAAGCATAACCAAGATGCCAAAACCACCAATTACCATCATCACCTCACTGTTTTGAAGCATTAAACAAAGTCATTAAACAACATGCAACACTATGCATCAATTCCACAATTCCAATGTTCAAAACCAAGGATCTCTTACCTTGAGCATCCTTCACACATGACTTTCAAAACCAGCATTAAACCATGCTAAAATATGCTTTCAAAAGAGAATTTAAACATGCAAACCATGTGCATTGCATCCAACAATCACAAGTGCTTTAAAAACCAATTCATAACACAAACCAAGAGAGAAATTCCATTTACTTACTCTTGAGCTTAGCTAAGTTGTTTAGACTTAAACTAAGCTCCCAAAAACCTTCAAACATTGGTTTCAAAGCTGAAAACCCAACTTCACTCACCGATACACAAAACTAGGCTAGCCAACAAGCCTTCCAAGCATCCGAAACCTTCAACGCCACCTCTATTGCTCACGGATCATTCTCCCCTGTTTCAAGCACATAACAACATAGGATTAATGCATCATCATGCATTAAAAACACCAGCAACACACCTAAACTCGTTGCTCTTCGCAAATCCAACATTTCGGGTACCAAACACAACCGAAATCACCTCCAAACACTTCCAAGACTTAACCCAGCCAAGATCCATCACTTCTAACCATTATTAAACATCAATTAACATCCAAAATAAACTCAAACTCGTCCTTATACCTCCAGCATTAACAAAACACCAAGATCACCCCAAAAACCACCATTTTCACAAGTAAAAACATAGGAAAATCAACCTATTCGGGATTGCATTGATTAAACCTTAATCACACATCATTTAGACATCCAAAATACATCAAAAAGACATCTCAAAACAGAGCCCAATCATCCAATATGAATTTCTTCAAAATTAAATCCAAATCTTGCATTTTAAGCCAAAATCAAGATCACAACATTAAAACCTTTGATAAAACTTAATTTAAGGATTGAGAACTTGGGAATTTCAGTAAAGAACTGAGTATTTAGAGGAGAAGGACGTTCATACCTCTAAATGTGGATTTCTCCTTGTTTAGAGCCAAAATCCTTGAAAATTCATTAAGCAAATGGTGAGGATTTGGTGTAGAAATGATTAGCAATCATTTAGGGATTGAAATCTCAACTTTAGGTGTGAAAATAAAAGGAAAAGTTGCTGTGGAAATGTGTTTGGCTGAGGGAATTTTGAGAGAAAATGAAATGGGAAAATTTTGGTAAAAGTTAGTTATGAAACTAAAAATATCTTTTTCCCTCTTTTCTTTTTATAAATTAAACATTAAATGAGTCTTAAAAATCAAGAAAAATCTGGAGAAATCCTCCCTTGGGTAAATTAGCTCCTTAAAGATTCAAAGTTTCAATCCTTTTAAAACAGTCACCAACTTTTCAAAAATTACATTTTAGTCACTAACTCAAAATGTCATATTTCCAAACCTCATTTTGTAAAATTGATTTCACCACTCTCTTATATATAATAAAAGAGGATTTTTAGATATTTTTCCATATTTTTAATGCATCCCGAACTAGGCTTCCCTTAAAACCACCTTTTATAATCGAACCGAAAATTAGACCGGTCCGGTTCAAACCCAAAACTTCTAAGCCCAAAATTGGGGTGTTACAACTAAGCCTGCTGCCACAGAACCCAGGCAGCCTACAGCAGCAGCACCTCCGGTCGACACCTCCTCCCAGATCCTTGTTGCCATACAAAAAATGGAAGAACGACAGCTCGGCCTCATGAGTTTCATCGGGGATTTCACCACAGCCACGGTACAATTCATTCAAACCTCTCTTAATTTCCCTGATGATGTATTTCATGCCTTCCCAAACCAGTATTTTGCTGCCACCACCCCTGCCCATACCCCTACACCTGCTGCCACGCCCAAGACGACATCTACAGCGTCCACACCGATAAAGCGGTAGAAAACAGTGGTAGGCAAGAACAAGAAAGATAGCGGCAGCGGCAGTAGTAGCGGCAGCGGCAGTAGCAGCAGTAACAGCAGCAGCAGCTCCGAGGTACAGGTAGTGGAGAAACCTCCTCACATCTCCCCTACCCGTATTCAACCTCCAAGGGAGGCCAAAACGAAGACTACATCTGCCTCCCCCATCCGCCAGCCAGCCAAGAAGGCCCCTGCCCGCCGACAGATCCGACTGAGCAGCAGCTGCGACGACAGCACCTAAAATTTAAGTTCTTATCTTATTTTGTTGTCTGCCTTTTGATATTTTGTGATGTACTTTTTCTTTTCCTTTGATTGTCATTTGCATTGAGGGCAATGCAACCCTTGAGTTTGAGGGTGGCATCCCTCCATTATTTGGAGTCTTATTAAGTTTAAAAATGTGTCTTTTACTTAACTTATTTTTGCCCTATATATATATATATATATATATTTGGCTTAAGTTTTTGAACTAAACTTACCTGTCGTGATAGCTCTGTCGTGGCAGTGCCTTTAGGATAGTTTTAGGAGCAGTTTAGAGCCTTTCTATAGTTTTGAAACTTAAACACTATTTGTGACTTTTATACTACCTAGAACTCTGCTAGTAAACTAGAATAGGAAGCTTAGCACTTGAGTTGCCCCTAGAGGTGCCTAACACTGGCTCTAGGAAAAGAAGTTCAGAAAATAGACTCAATACACCTAGAGGTGCCCGAAACCGACTCTAGGAAGTTAGCTAGAGGTGCCCGAAACCGGCTCTAGTCAAACTTAAGCTTGAGAAAATAAAATCGAGTCTAAATAAAAACTAAAGGAGCCTAAGAATTGCCTCCAAAAAGATGAAATTTGGCATAAAAATTCAAGTTAGAGGCTAAAATATTCTAGTGAAACTAAGGGAGACTTGGCATGTAATTGTTCACAAGCATGCACACACTGCACGAGGATTATAGCAAGGTTCCGGACGAATCCTAAATTATCCGACAAGGTGTTGCTCTCAATAGGGAATGAATGGTAGGTAAGGGAAAGTTCACTGTTTTAATCATAACAAAAATATTTTATTTAGGTCTGGATTGCTTGAGGGCAAGCAAAAACTTGAGTTTTGGGGTGTGTTGAGTGTGTAAAAGTTCTATTATTTACCCCCTATTTAACCCATATTTCTGCTGCATTCAAGCATAATTCATTGCATTTAGGTTAGATTTCAGTTATACATCACAAATATATTAAATGGTACAGTTTCTAAAGAAATTGGTTGCTTTTGCAGGTTGTTGTTGTAGCAGATGGAGAAGCAAGCGTTGGGCAGTGATACAGCAGAGCTGGAACTGGATAAGCAGACGAGGAGGACGATGCTGCCATAGCCGCTGCCGTGGCAGCCAAGGACGACAGCAATAGTAAGGAGAAGAAGCAAAGTGGGCCTCGACAGAAAGAGAAAATTAAGCCCGTCTGTCGTGGAATACCCTTATATTTTTCCAATCCCTAGATCAGAATGAAGGCCAAGCCTAAAGTTCAAGGAAGAAAACTCCAAGCAAGAAGGAAGGACGAATTAAAGACTTATGCTCTGAAGATTTAGTCTTTAATAGAGTTGTACTTTAATTTAAACTTGTATTCTTGCCATATTAGAAAACTTGAACCCAAGGCCTATATAAAGGCATGTAATTCGACCTAGGAGAGGACATCATCTATCTCTAGCCTTCTTCCCAAAACCCTAGCCGTTTTCCCCTTCTCAACATGTTCTAAACTTCCCCTAGGGCCACGGGTTGATTTGTAAAGTAGTTGCATGGATTGCTTTTGTTTTATGAATTTTCTTTTCAATAAAATAAACTTCAAGTTCGCTTATTCTGGTTTTCAACATCTTGCAAGAGTATCGGGAGAGCATTGTGAGATTATCTATTTACTTAATATCGGGAGAGTTAAGTATACGAAAGGAATAAGTGCGGGTTCTCTAGTTTATAGTTGAACTATCTCGGACCTAGGGATAGTACGAGGTTAAGTGGCTAAGGAAGAATTCAACAACATCGGTGTTCATCCTTCGATTCACGTCGGGAGGTATCATCAAAGACGTGTTCATCGACAGACTTGGACCTAGGGATAGGCCAAGGCACGACAGGGATTCTTGCCAAGCTTGAAGTACAGAGTTGTGTGATCGCTGTCGCGACTAACAACGGACCACTGCCGCGACGGGTGCTGCCGCGACAGGGACGACGACAGAACAGATTTTCCTAAACTTTGCAACACCTACACTACTGAGCAATTCAATACCGGCCCATTCTCTCTATCTTGATTACTTTAATCTTATATTCCAATTCTCTTTATTATTTTCGTGACAACAATTTAAACTATTATTTTTACCTTCGTGCAGTAATCCAAGGTGAAGCTATTAGCCCAGTCCATGTGGAGACGATATCTGATACTTTCGTATCACTTTACTACTTGCGTCGTGTACACTTGCACTACATTGCGATAGACACTTTTACACGCAACAGTTGGAAATAAGCTGGAATGCTGCAAAAAATACTGGAGTCGTGGGCAGATTCATGGGCATGAACCAGGGCATGAATGTTGACTGGGCGCCACGTCAGCACCTTCTAGAAGCTTACGTCAGCAACACAGATAGCTTATCAAGCCGCTTATCATATAGCTTATCATCCGGATTTTAATTTTTAAAATTCAAACTTGGGATAATTATCTTATATAATTTAATTTAAATTTGGGATTTATCATTTTAGTTTTTTAGGGTTTTCAGCTACTATAAATACCCTACTTTGGGGGTGAATTAGATCATCAGTTATTCATTGTTCTCTTCTTCCTTGAGTTTAATAAAATCTCTCTATTTTCTCCATTTCAATTTTCTCCATTTCTTTCTTTATTTTATTAAGTATGGTTTCTTCATCAACCATGATTAACTAAATCCCCTTTAGCCAAAAGCAACACCAAACCCGACTAAACTCGTAAGATTAGAAAAGTACTTCAATCCTTCAACAACTCTTTTTTAGATTCTCTGTATAATTGATGAGGCAATCGGCCTAATCTTTAGGCATCTCAATTGTTTCATTCCGAGAGCGCGTATCGGGTTGAAGTTGTTTAGATCCATCGTTGGGGACGAGGAAAAGCTTGTAGCCAATTCAACTCCCTAAGAACAAACTCAGTGGCGGTCCACTAAGGGGAATCAAAATCAGAAACAATTCTCGTCGAGGCGATTATCCGAGCATGGGCTTCTCCAGCACTAACTTAGATTTGAGTTAGCATCGATTGACGTAGCTAACTCGCTAAAGCTTGACTTCAAGGATTGCCCTGGGAGTCGAATTTACCCAAGAGAAGTAAGTTGCAAGGGTTGGGCCTTGTAGACTGTAACCGGAAAGAAAGTTGAAGAAAAATCAATTTCAGTGATCGAAGATGTCGTGGAAAAGCGTGGCTTGAGGCTAATTCAATCCATAATCCATTTTCAATATTTATTTTCTGTTCTTTATATTTTTCTTTATTACTCAAATCACTTCTCTAAAACTCCCCCTTTTATTTTTACAGGTTTCTTGGTCTAAGTTAGAACGAAAGGTGTTAGAATTCCTATTCCCTGCGGATCGACCCTTACTCTCGCTATACTATTTTTATTCTTATTTATTTGAGTTTAAGGATTTATTTTTGACACTATACGACGCGTGTCATTTATAATATATAACCTTAAACCATAAATCTCAAACTCTAAGCCATAAACTCTAAACATCAATCCCTAAACTTTAAATCCTAAACAACAAACATCAAACCTTAAACATTAAACCCAAAACTCAAACTCTAAACCCTAAACTAAAATATTATTTATAATATATATATAACTAAACCTTTTATCCCACAATTTTAGGGTTTGAGGTTTAGGGTTTTAGTATATTATTTATTGTTTGTGGTTTGAGGTTTAGTTATATATATATTATAATATTATTTATAAATATTATATATTAATTATAAAATATTATAAAATTACATTATGAGATAAATAAAATTAAGTACAAGTGCATATATATATATATATATATATATATATATATATATTAGCGTTGAAATTATAATGAGATTCTATGGTGACTATTGGCTAGATTCTAGCTTTGTATTCATGACATCCTTGGTTTGAACCTCTTTGAGCACAATATTTTTTATAATTTTCCTCTATCAAAACAATGTTATTTTGGTCTATCTTAAGCAATAAAACAACTATACCAAAACGGCATCGTTTTAGTTTAATGGTCCGTTACATGATTGACGACGAAGCGCTTGGATTGAAGCAAAAATCTAAGTTTAACGGTATAATAATATCGGTTTATAGTTTAGTGGTATTTCTTATACACATATTAAAGTTAAATGGCATTTCGTGTAGTTAACGCTTTATTTTGTTTTTTTTATCTGTTGAGATATTGATTTTGATATAACAATTTAATGAAAAATGTTGTTGGACTTAGTCAAATATTGCAAAAATAATTCAGTCCAAATTACTTGAAAAATATATTTGGAATTGTGTTTAAAGTGTTATTGACTTGTATCAATGATTTAAAATGTTTTAAGGGTAAAAAAAACAGTATGTCTGTACCGGTACTCAACTCCTAATACCGATACACAGACACTCGTACCAGTACTAATTAGCCAGTACCAAACGAGGGAAGGTTTTAGATTCCATAGAGCACTTATCGATACCTGCCTTAAGAAGAAAGAGTCGTTATACATATTAAGCAGAGCGTGCCAGTACACGATATTTGTGTATCCATACGGAGTAAGGGGTACCAGTACTCAAATGGCCATACCGGTACTGCAATTACACACTGGAATTTTGGTGGAGCATTGTGTATCGGTATGCTCAAGGTCGTACCGGTACTCACAGTGTAAATAATATGCAATTGCATTAGGTCGTATCGGTCCGGGGTGCACCGTACCGGTACTGACAAAGCATTCGTAAGAAAAATTCAAGTGTTTGTACCGGTATGCAAAGTGTCGTTACTCCTTAAACATTTTAGAAAAAAGATTCGAAAAGTTGTACCGATACACAAAGGGACGTACCGATACCGATATTCATCGACCAACATAGTCTCTTGAGTAGCAAAACACTTACAGAAAATTGAACCTTAAAATAGATCGACTTATAAATAATTTTGGTCACTTTAAAAAATATGTGAGTAATTTCAGTTATCTTAAAATTTTATTTAAAATAGGATCTATTGACTTAAAACACTTGTTATATCAAAATAAAAAAAAAACATAGGTTTAACATTATCAAATTAATTGGTATGAGTTCGAATCTCGGCATTTATCTTGACAATGTAATATCTCTATTTAATAATAAAAAATTAGTAGATATCCTTAAATTATATTAAGAATATAAGAGTAAACTACATATATACATGGTCATTAATGTTTTGTAATTTCTTTTCTCTATTGAAGTTTGAGAAATTACTTTATGATCATTATCGCTATAATTAAAAGGTTTTAAAGATATCTAAAAATTTTAAATATATATATATATATATATATTCAAAATTGGAAAACCAAAATTAGAAGAAAAAAATCTAGAAAATTGTATTTTAAAAAAGGGAAAACTACACCGGTGGTCCCAAACTATTACCATTTTCCTATTTTGGTCCCCCAAACTATGTTTTTCGGCAAAATCGCCCCTTCTGTTACATAGTTCTCCTGTTTTAGTCCCCGGCGTTAAATAGCTAACGGTTTTGCTGACGTGACATTTTTTAAGAGGAGAGAGAAATGATTAAAAAATATTTAAAAAATGCCACGTCAGCAAAACCGTTAGCTATTTAACGTCGGAGGACCAAAACAGGAGAACTATGTAACAGAAGGAACGGTTTTGCCGAAAAACATAGTTTAGGGACCAAAATAGGAAAACAGTAATAGTTTGGGGACCACCGGTGTAGTTTTCCCTTTAAAAAATTTGTTTGTTCAACAAATTTTTAAAAACCATCAAAGATATTTATACATTTTAAAAAAGTCACAGTGCTTGCGAGAAATAGTAAAAGTTTCTCTTACCTTAGCCAGTAGTAGAAGTCTAGAAGATTTGATCCTCAGCTCCTCGCCCTAGACATAAAATAGTTTTAAATTTTATGACTAACATCTATCTATATATAAACTAATATAACAAAAATAATTAATCGTTGAATACTTAAGAAAAATACCCGAAACAGCAAGACACTCAACTGCTGTTATATATAAACTACTTCGATATATATATAATACTACTTCAAAAGTTGAGGCAAGAAAAAAGATGAAATACATTTATGATAGCAAGCATTGAATCAGCATATAATTCTTGAATATAGGCTCTGTTTGGCAATTAGCGGATAGCGGATTACATTAGCTGATAGCTGATTGCATTAGCTGATTTGACTTGCGGATTGTATTAGCTGATTGTATAAAAGTGTTTGGTAAAATTAACTGATAACGGTAGTTGTTAAATTATTTAAACAAGTAAAATGACATATAAGGACATTATTATATTCAATGGTTGTTTGAATAATTTATTGGTTATCAATATTTTGTATTTAATTAATATTAATTAGATCTATAAAATTATTTTTATATAACTTTTCTAAATATATTCAAATGATTTATATATTAATGTATTATTTATATAATTATTTTAATATAATTTAATTAATTAATAAATTTAAATACACATAAATATGTGATAATAAAAATAAAAAAATAAATAGGATTAGCTTATAATTAGGGTGAGAAAATATTTAATTTAGGTTATTTTGAGATTTTTGGTAATAGGTAAGGGTAAAAGAGTCTTTACAACTCTAATATCAAACCTCTAATCTCAAAAAACTCCTATAATAGGCTTTTTCAAAATTAGCGGTTTCATGTCAATCCGCTCTTTCAATCCGCTATTCACCAAACAACAATATTAGCGGATTTGACTGATCAAACCTCTAATTATGCCTCAAACCTCTAATTTTTGCTCAAACTTCTCTTTACCAAATGGCCATAGTATTGATTAATGGTATGGATTACTGGACAAAAATCAATTATTCCTTTTCGGCGTCTCTTTCTTTGCCCTAACATTAAAAATTAAATTTTAAATCCTAATCTTAATCTTAAATTTTAAATTTTAAACCATAAACCCTAAAAAAATATGCCTATCCCTAATTCCCTAAACATTAATTATAAACCCTAATCTTAAACCTTACTCATAAACTCTAAACCTAATTTCTTAATGTAGGGGAATAAATATAATCACCAAAAAGGGTAGAAGATTTCTATTCATTGATAACTCCAGTCCAATTTGCGACACAAGGATTGTCTTCTTAATTTTCCAATTATTGACAACTTGTTTTTTTTTTGTAAAGTTTAAAAATGATATTTTTGATCGCTTAACTTTTAAATGTTATAAAATAGGGTCACCAACACATTGTTAAATGTCGTTAAGGATGACATGATGGTTAAGAAAATTTGTAAAATAATATATTTAATCATTTATATTTACACATTTAATCAATTTAGTCCTAATTTTAATATTTTAATAAATAATTTAATAATCATTTCTAATTAAAAAGAGGATCAATGAATTTTTTGAATTAGGACTAAGTTGATTAAATGTGTAAATATGGAGGAGTAAATGTGTTATTATACAAATTTTCTTAATCGCCACGTCGTCCCCTTAATGAAGTTAACAACATGGTGACCATTTTGTAACAAAATCATAAATTTAATGTCCATTTTAAAATATTTATACACATTTTCTTAACCGCCACATCATCCCCTTAATAAGTTAACAATACGTTGACCATTTTGTAATAAAATGATAAATTTAATATTCATCTTAAAATATTTTAAAGTTAGAGGACTAAAATAAATTTTTTAAAATAATCCGGTGATATTTTTGAACTTTTACCTTTTTTTCATATTAGCACTATAGAAAGCACTATTCTTGGGGTGTAGGCCTTAGTGCTTTAATTCTTTGACGGCGGTTTTTTTCTTCTATATTTTGTTCTTGATTTCTTTGTCAAAAATTCTTCCTGGATTGTTTTTTTTAACAAAATTAAATGAATATTTTTTAGAAATTATATATAAAAAATAATCTCAATTAAGACTATGTAGAAAAGAAAATCTATTTTAATTCACATGGGTCAAAGTCGCGTTTAGTTAAAAGTGAGTTTCGAACTCGAGCTTAGCTAAGCACGAATTTCGTGTTGAGTGCAGTGGCGGAGCTAGGATTTTGATATAGTGAGGTCATAGGAGAATATGAGATATGTAAGATTTCTATGTGCAATCTGCCGATGGTTAAGTGGATAGGTAAGAAAGAAAAATAATAATTTACTTAATTTTTTTACACATAACTCACTTTTAGCTAAGCACGAGTTTAATCTACGTAGATTGAAAGGGAGTATTTTTTCTACATAATTTTGGTTGGGTTGTTTTTCTTCATAATTTCTAAAATTAAAATATTCATTTAATTCCCCCGTTTTTTTGTATGGTTCTGATTTTCCGTTATTTCTTTCCATCCATTTTTGTTTTTTTCTTGGCTATCAAAAATATTGGAATTAGACCCTTCATTTTTAGGGTAAAATATTCTATATGTCACTAAACTATTTTCAGTTGATCGTTTCGGTCATTGAATTATCAAAAATTATAAAAATACTATTAAACTTTTCGAACGATTACAAAATAGTCACAACAACATTAAGGGTGACGTGACTCGTTAACTTAATAATAAAGGCTAAAGGGTCAAATTTGCCCCTGTAGTAATCCGAAATCAGCAATGTTGCCCCTAATTTTTTTTTTCCGTAATTTTGCCCTCAAAGTCAGTCAATTGTAGAATGTTCCCCTTTGACCGATTTTGACCGTTAAATGCTGACGTGGCAGTTAACGGTGTTGACGGGGTAATTTTACCCTCGAAGTCATTCATGCAATTTTGCCCTCGAAGTCATTAATTGCAACACTTTTACCCTTGGTTTATTTAGTTTTTGAATAAAATTGGGGTTTTTTCGAGTTGAACTTTAACAAACAGAATATATGAAAAACCGATTAACAAATTGATGTAAATATCCTTTGAGTCCCTAGTAATTTTAAAAATAAGGAAAATGAGAACTCTCACAAAAAATCAAAATATTATTCAATTTTTTTAAAAATCTATAAACTTAATAAAAATAAATATGATATTAAAAAAATATTGAAAATAAACCAACGAGAAGCGTGTTAATTGAACGGTGAACGCGAACTATTCTATTCGAACGACGTTCGATTGACACACTTACCGACGATGGGTTGTTAGGAAAAATTGTACGATGATCTCAGAAAATGACATTAGTGGTGTTCGGCAAAAATGGCATGGGAGATAAATGCAAGGATATCCAGAAGATAAAGCAGAATTCAACCTGAGCCACATGATTCGAGTTCACCGTACATTTTTTCCTAACAACCCATCATCGGTAAATGTGTCAATCGAACATCGTTCGAATAGCATAGTTCGCGTTCACCGTTCAATTAACACGCTTCTCGTTGGTTTATTTCAATAATTTTTTTGAATATTGTATTTATTTTTATTAAGTTTATAGATTTTTTAAAAAAATTGAATAATATTTTGATTTTTTGTGAGAGTTCTCACTTCGAGGGCAAAATTGCATGAACGACTTTGAGGGTAAAATTGCTCCGTCAGCACCGTTAATTGCCACGTCAGCATTTAACGGTCAAAATCGGTCAAAGGGAAACATTGCTACAATTGACTGACTTTGAGGGCAAAATTACGGAGAAAAAAAATTGGGGGCAACATTGCTGATTTCGGATTACTACAGGGGCAAATTTGACCCTTTAGCCAATAATAAATATCTCTTTTGACCCTCAATTGTAACTAAAAATTTATTTTAGTATTTTCCCAGTAATTCTAAATATATATATATATAATCTAGAATTTTTTAAAAATATATGAAAATCCACATATATATATATAGGATAAAATACCTAAATCATCATTCAACTTTTCTCCCAGACCTATTTTGGTCACTGAATTGTCAAAACGATTAACTCACTCACTAAACTTTACTTTTTGACCTATTTTAATCACTTTAAATTATTTTATTAATATTTTGGTATGACTTATTATTATTAAATATAAAAATAATTTAAAATAAAAACAAATTAAATTTTATTATTATTAAATAAAAATTTTAAAATAAACCCCCTAAATCCCCAACACTCAAAACCTCAAACCACGCCCTCGCCGGCTACTCACCCCTTCGTCAGTGTTACCCTCATCAGCCACCCACCCCTTCGTCGACGTTACTCTCACCGGCCACCCACCCCTTTCACTCTCACCAACCACCCACCCTTTAAATTATTGTTAGAAGAATATAAAACTAAGAACCTTCACTCGCAGATTAGTCCCATTCAAACTTCATTTTATGGGCAACTGAAACTGTAACACCCGATATTTATTTATGATAAAAAAAAGTAAGAAAGGAAGGTGAGGGTGTGGAGGCTCGAACCCGAGACCTCAGCCCTCACCACCCATCATGATAACCAATTGAGCGAAGTGCTCTCTTATGTCAAGTATTACCAAGGGTAATATTTGTTTGTTAATCAGGTAGTTTATCTGAGTTAGCTTTAATGTGTTTCGGACGTTTCACCTACCCAAGGGTATGCCATTCTCTTCCAAGTTCGAAAAAAATATCCCCTAACCCAACGCTCCTACCTACCCCGACCGGCCATCGTTGCTCCCCCCTCCACCGTCACTCCGTGCGCAACACCGCCGCCACCGGCGTGTGCGCCGCCCTTCCCGGAGCTCATCCCCAGTAGTCACTCGCCTTTCCCCCGCCGCCATCGTCGTGATTCAAGGGCAGAAGGTTCGACGAACCCTACCCTGAATTTCGTCAGCTTTTGCTCGCCGTTCAGCCTCCGTCAGTCATCCGTTTGGTGTGTTGTTTCCACCACCGGGCTCCCCGCGTCGAGCCAAGCAAAACCCAGCTGGCCCGTCGTCCATTCGCCGTCAGGAAGTCGTTCGTCGGAGCTACGTAAGTTCTTACGACCCTTCGATTTTCCACAACGTTTTCCGTTTAAATCCGATGATTTTTCGGGCTTGTGTGGGTTGGGTTAGATCAATAATTGACTCTGCCATTTTTTCCAGGTGAAATCAATCCGTTACGGGCTCTCCGACGAGTTTTCGGTGGCCATCCGATGTTATTCCGTTTGGGTAAGTGAGCCGGCCTGAACCGGCTGACCGGTAGGCCCATCAGCCAAACCCAAGCCCAAAAACCCGGATAGCCCAAAAACCCAAACCCAGTAAACCCGAGCCCATCGCCCGAGTCCGGCCCGACCCATCTCTGACCCGAACCGACCCGTGTCTAAGTCAACTCGTTGAGTCAACTCAGTGAGTCAACTCGCCCGAGTTGACTCAGTGAGTTAACTCACCGAGTCAACTCAGTTGACCCATGTTGGTTTCTGACGTCATCAGTTGACCTGGCCCCGTTGACTTTGACCTGCTGACGTCAGCGCTGACTTGCTGACCTCAGCGCTGACTTGCTGACGTCAGCGTTGACTTTGACCAAAAAGTCAAACTTTTCGAAAAGGCCTTATTTTATGTTTTTTGACGTCCGGAGTCCGTTTTTGAAGCCTATTTTGCGAAATTCCGACTCTAAGGCCCCCGAATCTGACCTTAAACCCAAACCATGCATATGTACTTAATTATCCTATTAAGATACCAGTAAATCGAATAAGTGACTAAAATAGTGTTTTAATTGTGTAAAGGTACCCGAGACTCATGTGACCACTCTCCAGCTCAGCCTAGCTCCTCACGACCCGCTCACCATCACGCTTCAATGAATATCAGTATGAATTCAAACCCTGCGTATAAGAATAAGTTTAACTCTTATTTCACATTATGACCATTACTCTTTCTTGATCTAGGATCCGACCCCGTATCTGAGCGTACTGAGGCAGGTGTCCGTTAGACCCTTCTCCGACCAGCTTTGAGGTGTGTTCCATGTGTGCTATATTCTGTTGAATGAATTGCTTAATGATTTAATCATAAACAATACTGTGTTGTTTAATATCTTAATTGTTGTTGAAATTGCATCACTATGTTAGAATGAGATGAAATGATGAACTGGTTATATAATGACATTCTCTACCGACATGATGCATGTTTGCTCAATTCGTATACTTGTAATATGATTTCTTGATCTGTGATGGAATTGCCTGATTATCTGATGAACGTGAAAGTATGACATGTTAGCTTGACCTGAGATGTTACAATATGTTACATGTTTAATGATGAGAATGCCTGCTTTGCTCAATAGGTATGCCCAATTATCTGTCAAAAGTATAAATCTTCTGTTTCTGATATTCTGAATAGAATGCCTGCCACATGTACTCTGTTATTCATATCTGAGATCTGGACACTGATTACTATCTGGGGTATACTATTGGGTTATGTTGTGAAGTTTCTGTTGGTACAGCCCTGATCAAGCTGGTAAATCCTTATGGACTCAAGGTCTCCCCTTGAGTGACACCTATGCCCATTGGGCCTAGGGTAAGTCCTTATGGACTCAAGGTCTCCCCTTGAGTGGCACCTATGCCCATCGGGCCTAGGGTAAGTTCTTATGGACCTAAGGCATCCCCTTAGGTGGCACCTATGCCCATCGGGCCTAGGGTAAGTCCTTATGGATGCAGTTCTGGGGGACTACATTTGGTGTATGGTTGGAGGGTAGTCACTAGTAAACTCATGCATGCATCCGAGCATTTGCATTGATCTGCTATGTGTTATTATGATCTGATTGTTATGTATTCATTGCTTGTTTGATCTGCACTTATTGGAACACACTGAGCTCCCTATCTCATGCCTTCTTCTTCTCCCCTTTCAGATACTTGTGATAGGCTACCCCTTTTGGACCCGGCAACTGGAGGATCGGCACATTTAGCTCTAGACTGTTGTAATGTTCTTATCTTCTAAACTGTCTATATTTGGGTGACTTATGCCTATATTTTGATACGACTTATCTTTTGGTTTTGCCAGGTGTTGGCTTTTGATATAACTGAACACTTTATGCTTTCATATCATCTATTTTGTAATCACATGATACTAAACTTTTTCTTACTACTTTTGGATGGATTTGAAAGCGTTACTAGTAGATTTTATAATCGTTCTGAGAATTGTATTGATATGTATTTGATAACAGGTTTTATTGTATGATTCGTAAATCTCCCGAAAAGGGGAAACTATGTCAGTTTTGATATTTTGACTATGATATTTCACAAGGGTTTGATTACAGGTTGTGACTGCCTGGAGTTGGGTTAAACGCATAAGCGGGTCCAGGTGGTTACATTTAGTGGTATCAGAGCTTTTGGTTTTAAAAACCTCGGACTGTGTATGAGTCTATTTTACGCAATGTTTGAAAAGTTTTACAAAAAGTGTTTTGAAATGAGCTAAGTCACCCAATTTTGTCTGCTTAATTGTGTTCGATTCTCCATTGCTATAAACTGACCCTAAGCTTATTCCTTGTAGAGGTCTTCTGCTATGAGTACTGCAAGAGGACGTCGACCTATTCGGAGACGCGGTAGACATGTCCGGTTTGCCGACGCGATGAATGATCCGGTGGTGGAGCCACCTACTTCAACTCCTGTCCCTGGTCCTACTGAGCCTTCCGTACCATCTGGCCCTACTGTAGTGACTGCTCCTCAGTCTGCCCCTGGGATTGATGTGTCTACTCCGGTTAGAGGAGCACCGTCTTCTTCTGAGCCTCCCACATCTGTTACTGACGAAGCCCTTAGTAGGCAGTTTTTGCAGTTGATTACTAGTGCGGTTAGAGCAGCTGGTATTGTCCCTGAGGTTCCTATCTCTCAGACCTTGATCACGAATGGGGCGAGAACTTTTGATGGCCCTACTGGTGGAGCCCCGACCGAGGCAGAGGAATGGCTCCACGATCTGGAGAGGCGTATGGATTCTTTGGGTCTTGAGTCACCCAAGAGATATTTGGGAGCCGTCTCTATGTTGTATGGGAATGCTCGTACTTGGTGGGAATCTGTGGTTAGTAGTGTTCCTGCAGCCCGTTTGACTTGGGACTTTTTCAAGGAGCGCTTCAAGAGCCGCTTTGTTGGTGAGCGTTACATGAGGCAGATGCAAGAACGATTCAGGACATTGACTCATGGTGATATGTCTGTATCCGAGTATGAGATAGAATTCTTGGGCTTGCTCAGATTTGGGGCTAGTTTAGTGCCCACCGAGAGTGGAAAATGTCGTAAATTTGTGATGGGGCTGAGATATGAGCTATGTGTTCATGTTGTTGGTCATCTGGATAAGGAATTCGATACTTTAGTTGAGAAAGCTAAAGACCTGGAAGAAGTTAAGCTAGCAGCCACTGGTGGAGGTAGAGCTGACCGAGAGCGGTCTAAGAGGCCTCCTAATCCCGAGCCTTCCTCGCGTCATGTAAAGAGGAATCGCACTTCTGGTCGTCAGAGAGGTAATTTTGGATCCAGACCTGATGCTTCTTCGACCCCGGCTGCTAGTAGAGGTGATTCGTCTGATTTCACCCCTATGCCTCTTTGTGTGCATTGTGACAAGCGACATGGGGGCGAGTGCAGAAGGAAGACCGGTGTATGTTTCTGATGTGGGTCTGGAGACCATTTTCTGAAGAATTGCCCTGTCCCATCTTCTGCACCTCGGGCATCCTCCCAGACCCCTGCACGCTCACAGACTTCCGTACAGACTCCGGCCAAGGGTCGTAGTCAGAGTAGACCTTCTGCATCTGCTGCTAGGATAGACTCTAGAGCACGGTCCCATCAGAGTGGGGGACCAGTTTTGTCTGAGGCTAGGCAGCCAGCACTTGTTTATGCTACCAGACGACGTGATGATAGAGATGAGCCAGATGTTATAGCAGGTACATTTACCATTTTCTCTGTTCCATACTTTGCATTGCTCGATAATGGTTCTACCCACTCCTACATTTCAAGATCTGTTTCACGAGACCTTCCATTTCCGTTAGAAGCCACAGTAAATGTTGTTACAGTTATGAGCCTAGTAGGTCAGTCGGTGACCGTGGATAAGGTGTTTAGGCGTTGTCCTCTTGAGGTTCAAGGGGAAATCTTTCTGGTTGATCTTATGGAGCTTCCAATGGAGGAGTTCGATCTGATCTTGGGTATGGATTGGTTGACTGAGCATCGGGTTAACCTTGATTGTGAATTGAAAAGGGCAACCTTAAGGACTTCTGATGGTCAGTCAGTGGTTCTAATCGGTGAACGTAGAGGTTACTTGTCTAACGTAGTATCTGCCCTGACCGTCGACAGAATGATTCGGAAGGGATATGAGACCTTCATTGCTTCTCTCCTGAATACGAAGGGTTCTCTATCAAAGATTGAAGAAATTCACACTGTCAGCGAATTTCCTGATGTCTTTCCCGAAAAGTTGCCCGGATTACCTCCGGATAGGGATGTTGAGTTTGAGATTGAGACTTATCCGGGGTCTGCACCTGTATCTATGAATCCCTATTGTATGGCCCCTAAAGAGCTTAAGGAGTTGAAAATTCAGTTGCAGGAGCTGCTTGACCGAGGTTTCATTCGACCTAGCTCTTCACCTTGGGGAGCTCTAGTCCTCTTCGTCAAGAAGAAAGATGGTTCACTCCGATTATGCATTGATTATCGGAAGTTGAACAAGCTGACAGTTAAGAATAAATACCCGTTACCCAGGATCGACAATTTGTTTGATCAATTTCGGGGAGCCACGGTTTTCTCAAAGATTGATCTTCGGTCTGGATACTATCAACTGAAGATAAAGGGATCTAATGTTGCGAAGACAGCTATCCGCACTAGATATGGGCACTATGAGTTTCTTGTGATGCCTTTTGGTCTTACCAATGCACCAGTTGCCTTCATGGACATGATGAACCGTGTGTTCCGACCCTATATAGACCAGTTTGTTGTGGTGTTTATTGATGATATCTTGGTTTATTCTCGGACAGAATCTGAGCATGTTGAACATTTGAAGATTGTTCTGCAAACCTTGAGAGAGCATCGTTTGTATGCTAAGCTGAGCAAGTGTGAATTTTGGCTCAGAGAAGTGACATTTCTGGGGCATGTTGTATCAGCTCAAGGTATCCAGGCTGATCCTAGTAAGATCGAGGCTATCACCAGTTGGAAGCCTCCCAAGAATGTCTCTGAGATCCGTAGCTTTCTGGGTTTAGCTGGTTACTACGGCCGCTTTGTTGAGGGTTTCTCCATCATTGCTGCCCCTTTGACGAAGCTTTTGAGGAAGAATGTTCCTTTTGCTTGGTCTGATGCCCAGCAAGCTAGTTTTGAGAAACTGAAGGCGGCTTTGACTCAAGCTCCGGTCCTTTCACAACCCGAGTCTGGGAAAGACTTCTCAGTGTATAGTGATGCCTCACTCTCCGGGCTTGGTTGTGTACTGATGTAAGATAGGAAGGTAATCGCTTATGCATCACGTCAGTTACGACCACATGAGTGTAACTATCCGACCCATGACCTCGAGTTAGCTGCGGTGGTCTTTGCTCTGAAAATCTGGAGGCACTATCTCTACGGAGAGAAGTGTTATATCTTTACTGATCACAAGAGCTTGAAGTATATCCTCACTCAGAGGGATTTAAATATGAGGCAACGTCGTTGGGTTGAGTTGTTAAAGGACTATGATTGCGTGATTGAGTACCACCCAGGAAAAGCCAATGTTGTTGCCGATGCCTTGAGTCGTAAGACTATATCCGACCTGAGATCTCTGTTTGCCAGGATGAGTATTTATAGTGATGGCAGTTTGCTAGCGGAGTTGCAAGTTAAACCAACTTTGGCCGAAGAGATTAAGGCCAAGCAACTCTTAGACAATTCCTTACTCCCAGTCATGCAACAAGTTGAGCAGGGATCCACATCTGTTTATGCCTTCGATCAGGATGGCGTTTTGTGCTTCAAGGGTCGTTATTGTGTTCCCGATGATGCCGACCTGAAGCAAGCCATACTTAGTGAGGCTCATAGCAGCCCTTATGCTATGCATCCTGGTGGAGACAAGATGTACTAGAATCTGAAACAAAGGTACCGCTGGGAGGGTATGAAGAAGGATATATCAAATTATGTATCGAAGTGTATGACCTGTCAGCAAGTCAAAGCGAAACATCAGCATCCTTCTGTTTGCTACAACCCATTAAGATTCCTGAGTGGAAATGGGAGCGTATCACGATGGATTTCGTTACCGGGTTGCCTCTGACTCCTTCTAAAAAGGATTCTGTCTGGGTTATTGTTGATCGACTCACCAAGTCAGCTCACTTTATTCCTGTACGAGTTACTTATTCTCTAGAGAAGCTGGCTAGGCTGTATATCTCAGAGATCGTCAGATTGCATGGGGTACCCTTATCTATCATATTTGATCGAGATCCGAGGTTCACTTCTCATTTCTGGTCGGCCTTGCATAATGCTTTGGGTACGCGTTTAAATTTCAGTACATCCTTCCATCCTCAGACTGATGGTCAGTCTGAGAGAGTAATTCAGGTTCTTGAAGATATGTTGAGAGGATGCGTGATAGACTTCCGCGGTAGTTGGGAAGATTTCTTGCCCTTGGCCGAGTTTGCTTGTAATAATAGCTATCAGGCTAGTATTCGCATGGCCCCTTATGAAGCTCTGTATGTTCGTAAATGCTGAACTCCTATCTGTTGGACCGAGTTGTATGATAAGAAGACTTTGGGTCCGGAATTGGTCCAAGAAACTGAAGAGACTGTCAGATTAATCCGTGATCGCTTGAAAGAGGCCTTTCACAGACAGAAATCTTATGCTGATCGAAGAAGAAGAGATATTGAGTTCGAGGTCGGTGATCAAGTCTTTCTGAAAGTATCTCCATGGAAGAAATTTCTGAGATTTGGAAAAAAGGGTAAGCTGAGTCCGAGATTCATTGGGCCGTACCGTATCATGAAGAGAGTTGGGCCAGTTGCCTATCAGCTTGAGTTACCTCCTCAGCTCAGTCGTATCCATAATGTCTTCCATGTGTCCATGTTGAGGCAATACCATTCAGATCCTAGTCATGTCATTCAGGTTCAGGATGTAGAGTTGAGGCCAGACTTGTCCTATGAGGAGGAACCAATCCAGATCTTAGATTTTGATGAGAGAGTCTTGAGGAACCGACGCATTCTGATGGTAAAGGTACAGTGGAGAAATCGGAATCCTAGTGAGGCTACATGGGAGATCAAGGGATCCCTGAGAAAGCAGTTTCCACATCTGTTTGATTCAGGTAAATTTCGAGGACGAAATTTTTTCTTAAGGAGGGGAGAGTTGTAACACCCGATATTTATTTATGATAAAAAAGTAAGAAAGGAAGGTGAATATTTGTTTGTTAATCAGGTAGTTTATCTGAGTTAGCTTTAATGTGTTTTGGACGTTTCACCTACCCAAAGGTATGCCATTCTCTTCCAAGTTCGAAAAAAATATCCCCTCACCCAACGCTCCTACCTACCCCGACCGGCCATCGTTGCTCCCCCCCTCCACCGTCACTCCGTGCGCAACACCGCCGCCACCGGCGTGTGCGCCGCCCTTCCTGGAGCTCAACCCCAGTAGTCACTCGCCTTTCCCCCGCCGCCATCGTCGTGATTCGAGGGCAGAAGGTTCGACGAACCCTACCCTGAATTTCGTCAGCTTTTGCTCGCCGTTCAGCCTCCGTCAGTCGTCTGTTCGGTGTGTTGTTGCCACCACCGGGCTCCCCGTGTCGAGCGAAGTAAAACCCAGCCGACCTGTCGTCCATTCGCCGTCAGGAAGTCGTTCGTCGGAGCTACGTAAGTTCCGACGACCCTTCGATTTTCCACAACGTTTTCTGTTTAAATCCGATGATTTTTCAGGCTTGTGTGGGTTGGGTTAGATCAATAATCGACTCTGCCATTTTTTCCAGGTGAAATCGATCCGTTACGGGCTCTCCGACGAGTTTCCGGTGGTCGTCCGACGTTATTCCGTTTGGGTAAGTGAGCCGGCCTGAACCGGCTGAAAGGTCGGCCCATCAACCAAACCCAAGCCCAAAAACCCGGATAGCCCAAAAACCCAAACCCAGTTAACCCGAGCCCATCGCCCAAGTCCGGCCCGACCCATCTCTGACCCGAACCGACCCGTGTCTGAGTCAACTCGTTGAGTCAACTCAGTGAGTCAACTCGCCCGAGTTGACTCAGTGAGTTAACTCACCGAGTCAACTCAGTTGACCCCTGTTAGTTGCTGACGTCATCGGTTGACCTGGCCCCGTTGACTTTGACCTGCTGACGTTAGCGTTGACTTGCTGACGTCAGCGTTGACTTTGACCAAAAGTCAAACTTTTTGAAAATGCCTTATTTTATGTTTTTTGACGTCCTGAGTCCGTTTTTGAAGCCCGTTTTGCGAAATTCCGAATCTAAGGCCCCCGAATCTGACCATAAACCCAAACCATGCATATGTACTTAATTATCCTATTCAGATACCAGTAAATCGAATAAGTGACTAAAATAGTGTTTTAATTGTGTAAAGGTACCCGAGACTCATATGACCACTCTCCAGCTCAGCCTATCTCCTCACGACCCGCTCACCCTCACGCTTCAGTGAATATCAGTATGAATTCAAACCCTGTGTATAAGAATAAGTTTAACTCTTATTTCACATTATGACCATTACTCTTTCTTGATCTAGGATCTGACCCCGTATCTGAGCGTACTGAGGCAGGTGTCCGTTAGACCCTTCTCCGACCAGCTTTGAGGTGTGTTCCATGTGTGCTATATTCTGTTGAATGAATTGCTTAATGATTTAATCATAAACAATACTATGTTGTTTAATATCTTAATTGTTGTTGAAATTGCATCACTATGTTAGAATGAGATGAAATGATGAACTGGTTATATAATGACATTCTCTACCGACATGATGCATGTTTGCTCAATTCGTATACTTGTAATATGATTTCTTGATCTGTGATGGAATTGACTGATTGTCTGATGAACGTGAAAGTATGACATGTTAGCTTGACCTGAGATGTTACAATCTGTTGCATGTTTAATGATGAGAATGCATGCTTTGCTCAATAGGTATGCCCAATTATCTGTCAAAAGTATAAATCTTCTGTTTCTGATATTCTGAATAGAATGCCTGCCACATGTACTCTGTTATTCATATCTGAGATCTGGACACTGATTACTATCTGGGTATACTATTGGGTTATGTTGTGAAGTTTCTGTTGGTACAACCCTGATCAAGCTGATAAATCCTTATGGACTCAAGGTCTCCCCTTTGAGTGGCACCTATGCCCATCGGGCCTAGGGTAAGTCCTTATGGACTCAAGGTCTCCCCTTGAGTGGCACCTATGCCCATCGGGCCTAGGGTAAGTCCTTATGGACCTAAGGCATCCCCTTAGGTGGCACCTATGCCCATCGGGCCTAGGGTAAGTCCTTATGGATGCAGTTCTGGGGGACTGCATTTGGTGTATGGTTGGAGGGTAGTCACTAGTAAACTCATGCATGCATCCGAGCATTTGCATTGATCTGCTATGTGTTATTATGATCTGATTGTTTTGTATTCATTGCTTGTTTGATCTGCACTTATTGGAACACACTGAGCTCCCTAGCTCATGCCTTCTTCTTCTCCCCTTTCAGATACTTGTGATAGGCTACCCCTTTTGGACCCAGCAACTGGAGGATCGGCACATTTAGCTCTAGACTGTTGTAATGTTCTTATCTTCCAAACTGTCTGTATTTGGGTGACTTATGCCTATATTTTGATACGACTTATCTTTTGGTTTTGCCGGGTGTTGGCTTTTGATATAACTGAACACTTTATGCTTTCATATCATCTATTTTGTAATCACATGATACTAAACTTTTGCTTACTACTTTTGGATGGATTTGAAAGCGTTACTAGTAGATTTTATAATCTTTCTGAGAATAGTATTGATATGTATTTGATAACAGGTTTTATTGTATGATTCGTAAATCTCCCGAAAGGGGGAAACTATGTCAGTTTTGATATTTTGACTATGATATTTCACAAGGGTTTGATTATAGGTTGTGACTGCCTGGAGTTGGGTTAAACGCATAAGCGGGTCCAGGTGGTTACAGAAACAACAACACTTTTGTGCCTTGATGAAGTTGTATTCTTGTCGAGTCTAGAAATTATTATAATTCTGCTCCGTCTAAGTTTTTATTATAAATATTTTTTTCAGCCATGGTTTCTTTATGCATCTCATTCTGAAACACCATATAATTCATTTTATGCCGAAAATATATAATGCAAAGAGTACATTATGAATTAAACTTAAAATTGAATTACAGGCCCAAGATTTTGGGCAGCAGGGAACGAAGATGAGAAGAAAGATGTGGCTTCAGAAGATAAAACTGATCGTTTAATTTGCGAAGGTGAAAGGGGTGAGCGGCCGGTGAGGGTAACGCCGGCGAAGGAGTGGGTGGCCGCTGAGGGTGTGGTTTGAGGTTTTGAGTGTTGGGGGTTTGGGGTTTTATTTTAAATTTTTTATTTAATAATAATAAAATATAATTTGTTTTTATTTTAAATTAATTTTTATATTTAATAATAATAAATATGCCAAGTCATGCCAAAATATTAATAAAATAATTCAAAGTGATCAAAATAGATCAAAAAAAAGTTAAGTGAGTAAATTGATTGTTTTGAAAGTTCAATGACTAAAATAGGTCTGAGAGAAATGTTGAGTGATGATTTAGGTATTTTACCCATATATAATAAATAACTCAATTACAAACAAAACTTATTTATTAAGATAGCAAGCATATTTGGTCGGTTGGCCAAGCTGCTCATCTGTGTTCCCTCATATTCTTTTTGGTCATGAGTTCTAGACCTAGTAGGAGAACCCTCTTCCTTCCCCTAGAGTTCGCCCTTCCCCTCCTATATATGTAGAATTTAAATTAGGATTTGTCAAAGAAAACTTACTTAGCAAGAAAATCTACCCAAACTAGATTCTCACTTTAAATCAAATTCTTATTGAATACATGTCACAAATTCTAACAATTGGATTCCAAACTCATCCTTGAACAATTTCATCTTTCATACTGTTAGGCTTGATAGACTTGATTTCCTTCAACCGGTTTAGCTTTCCAAGTGTAAAGAAGATTGTGTTTTCGGTGTTAGTGGTGGAAGCAAAAGATAGACAAAATTGAAACATGATTTAGAGCGGTTCGACTTTCTAACCAAAGCCTACATCCACTACCTTAGCTACCCACCAAGGATTTCACCAATTCACTAAGAATTCTTCCCCTTTTCTAGGCTAAGGAGGCAACCATTTACAACCAAAGCTCACCACCCGAGCTTTGGGCACACTCTTTAAACAAGAGAATTCAAAGCAAACGAAATCCCTCTACAAGGTTGATGTTTGCACACTTAAACTTTCACCCAAATCCTAGAACACTTGAGCATACATTTACAATTTGAGCTCACAAGTGTTGTCTATACAAAGAATGACAAAATTAGGCACTAAGTCATTTCTTTGATCATAATGTTGTTGACAATTGAAGGATTAGTGTTGGGTTTTATGATGCTCGATTCCTTCAACCGATGTGTTTGCCAAGTTCAGAGAAGAATGTATTTTTGGGTGTTTTAGTGGGAGGTGAAAAATGGACAATAAGACACAAGGATTTATAGTGGTTCAATCTTCTAACCAAGGTATACATCCACTACCTTAGCTCCCCACTAAGGATTTCAACAAATTCACTCTAGAATTTCGTCATTTTTTCTAGGCTTAGGAGGTAACCTTTACAACCCTCAAAGCTTTCTACCCAAAGCTTGAGTAAACCCTCTTTACAAGAGAAATTCTTAAAGCAAACTTGAAATCTCTCTAATAGGTAATTGTTTGCACTAATATGCTCTCATCCAAAACCTAAACACTTGAGCAAATATAACAATGTTAAGCTCACTAGTGTTGTCTAAGCAAGGGATTTACAATTAAAGCTCTAGACACAATTTTTCATCGTAGTGTTGTAACAATTGAAGCATTAGCCTTCTCTTGATGCTTGGAGATTCCTTTTATACTTCTAATTGAGTTTGTAGCCGTTACTAGCCGTTAGGGTTGAATTGGAGCCGTTGGAGACTTTATTTCCCACCATAAATGCAGTTCTGCAGCCTACCGTATCGGTACGCCATTCTTCAGAACTAGCCGTTGAACTCTTTGTCAGCCTATGCGTATTGATACGCTTGAGAGCGTATCGGTACGGTCTGCAATTTAAAATATCGTTGGGAAATAGTCGTTGGGGGTTGTTAAAGCAGGGATCGGTACGCTTAAGAGGAGTATCGAAATGACTCATATCTGTATCGATACAGGCAAGCTTGTATTGGTACGGGTTTTGGAAAAATCAAACTTGGGTAAAAAAGGTATCGATACGGGGTATACCGTATCGGTACGGGCTTGCTGAAAAGCCAGGTTTGACTTCTTTAAAACATTAAGGGCGCGTTTGGTTCACTGAATGAAAGATTACTCCTGGGAATAAGATTCCTGGAATGTAACATTACCTGGCATATTACTAGGAATGTTGCATTACCTTGTTTGGTTTATTTGGTAGGAATGTAAGATTATTGTGTTTGGTTGGAGGTAAATAAGATTATCTGAAAGTGAAATTTACTAAATTGACCGTGTGTTATATTTTCTTTTTAACGTGTTAAACTTTCAATATTAAATTAAAAATATATGCACAAAAAATTATAGAATTATTTTTGTTACACTATTTAAAATTTACAAAAATAATATATCTATCATATTATTAATATAATTATTATATTAGCTATTTTTAATAAAAATATAATTTATATTTACATACTCTCGTTACCTTCTATTAAAATATTTTTGTAAATTTTTTAAATGCTAAACTTTTAATATGCTCAAATTTTTAATTTTTTATTACTTGTGACAGATTGTCAAGTAAATTAAAGTAAATGAGTTCTGTAATACTAATAAGAATTTATATCATAAGTACCTACTAAAATATTTTATAAGATGATAAATATCTTATAAGTAAAAGAATATTGTGTGAAAATATTATCTCTTAACTTATTAATTTACATCACATATATTTAATCATCTAATTAAATTAAATAAAGGATCTATGTGAACAAAATTCATTAACTTGAGGGTAGTATGGTCCAATTGGTGGGAATTGACAAATACCTAAGAAAACCAAGGGAATCACATTCCCACCATTTAATGAAAAAAGGCTAATGTTGGGAATATAATATTACCCCTTGGTGGGAATGCTCTCTAACCAAACGTGGGTATGTGATTCCGGAAAAGATCATTCCCCCAGGTAATGATCTTTTCCGCGAACCAAACGCCCCCTAAAAGCTTTGCCAAAAACCTTTTTAAATACATCAAACTTATTTTCAAGTTGTTTGGACTTAAAGACATGTTTCAAATTCTTTTCAAATTTGTCCAAAACATTTTTCAATTATTATATCAAAACGCTTAGTTCATCAATTAGTCTTCCATGGATGCTTGGAGGTCCCTTTTATACTCGCAATTGATCTTCTAGCCATTGTAGACCTTTGGGATTGAATTGGAGCCGTTGGGGGGCATTTTTCCCGCAGTCAATGTTGTTCTAGAGCTTAACGTATCATTACTCGAATGACCGTATCAATACGATCCTCGTCAAGAACTAGCCGTTGAGCTCTTCAAGCTAATGAGTATCGATATGCTTACGAGCATATCGGTACGGCCTACATTTCAAATAGTCGTTGGGAAAATGACCATTGGGAGCGGTTAAGGTGTATCGGTACGCGATACAACCGTATCGGTACGCAACTAGCCGTTGGTGGGTTTTAAGGCACTCTGTATTGATACTGCAAAAGCGTATCGGTACGGGTTTTGACTATTGGAATTTTCATCTAGCTGAAACTCTAAAGTGTGTCGATACTGTATATACCATATCGGTACGATGACTTTGAAAACGCAGGTTTGACTACTTAAAACACATTTCGAACCATTTCAACGCCTTGTAAAAACCCATAAACATATTTTCAAGTTGCTTAGACTTACAAAACATTTTGAAATCTTTTTCAATTTAGTGCAAATCAATTTTTCAATTATTATATCAAAACATATATCTTAACAATCTCCCCTTTTTGATATAATAAAACAACTTGAAAAAATTGTTTGTGATTCTCCCCCTTTGTAAAATAATTTTGAATAAGAGACAAAAAATTTAAAATTTGAAGCTTCCCCTTATTCTCACTCGAAAAATCAATTTTTCAAATCATTTCTCCCATTTTTTGTTCTATCAAAAAGAATTCAAAAGACTTTAAGTTCAAAATAACATAGGAGGTTAAAAAAATTTGACACTAATAAGAATTTTGGTTTTAAAAATGGCTCTCCCTTACTCAAACAACAAAAAGTGTTAGTCCAACAAATATGATAATCTAGTTGAAATAAAAAATAAATCAAATTAAACAAAAGAAAATCAACTAGATTTTACCACACTTGAACCCAAGGGGGATGTGAAACCTTCTTTCTTTCAAGTGTCTTTCCTTGTGTGTATGTAGCTCTCCCTCAATATTTGACTTGTTGATCATTCTCCATCACACCTAAAACAACACTATCGAGTAATTTTTGGTATCCAAATTGCTTTGGATCCATAAGCGTTAGTAGCATAAAATTTAGTCCCCTTAGGAATCCATTTTGCAAATTCATCCTTTTTAGTTGAAGTGATTAGTCCTTTTGGGACCCAAACACTTCTAAAACATTTGCCATTTAAAAATCTAGGGGCACTAGATTGTCCTTGATAAAATTTTGTTTTAACAAAATTAAATTTGGAGCGTTCTCCAATTTCACATGTTTGAACATTTTTGAAAAATAAATTCTTTTTGAGGCCATCAATTTCCCTTTGATGATACTCTTAAACTTTTTTGAAGCAAGTTTTGTAAATAAAAGTTCTTTTTCTCAAATGCTTCAAACCTTGCTTCAAGTTCGAGATTTTTTTTGGAAAGCAATTCATTTTCAATTCTTAACTTTGAAAGCAACTTTTTGTTTATAGAAAATGAAGCCTTTAATTCCAAAAACAACTCATCATAGGCTTCTTGTAACTCATCAAAAGTATATGAATTTGAACAAGATGAGTTAGAAGTTACCTCACCCTCTTGGAGTGTCATCAAACACAAGTAGGCTCCCTCATCATCGGTGGAGTCTTCATCACTCCAAATTGTCACATATGCTTGCTTTGAAGATGATCCCTTTTTGTTTCTCTTGTAGGAATCCTTCATCTTCTTCTTTGATTCATGTTTGGATTTAGCCATCTCGCTTTTCATGAACTGGGTGAACTTTTTGAAGAGATGAACCATCTCTTCATCTTTATTTTCCTCCTCAATTGATTCTTTGTGCTGGCATGTGGAGGATGGAAGGGCAATGACATTGACATCAATGCCTTGCTTCTTAATCTTCTTCTCCTTCTCCCTCTTCAAGGGTTGAGACATCATCTCATGGGTGAGCAAAGATCCAACGAGCCCGTCAAGCTTGCGCTCCTTCAAGTTCGTTGCTTCTACAACTACCGTCTTTTTGGACGCCCATGAATTGGGAAGTGGGTAGATCAACTTCCGAACGAGTTTGTCTTCCGGAATCTCCTCTCCAAGACCTTTGAGTTGGTTGAAAATTGTGAAGAAACGACTGAACATCCTCTTGATATATTCATTTGGGTCCATCTTGAAGTTCTCATGCTCTAAGTTGAGAAGACCGATCTTGGTCTAATTTACTTCGTTTGTTCCCTCGTATGTGACCTCAAGCTTGTCTCATACCTCCTTGGCATCTTCAGAAGAAGACATCCTCTCATAGATGTTGGAGCCAAATGCACAGAAGAGAATGTGCAAAGCCTTGCAATTTAGCTCCATCTTTTTGCGATCATCCGCACTCCATTTCGCCTAGCTTCGTTGTGGCACGAACGGACCATCCTTCACTATGTCCCAAAGCTTGTAATCTTTGCCCGTGATGAAGAACATTGTCTTTCAATAGGTATAGTTGGTCCCGTCAAGAAAGATGGATTTTCGATGGATTGCATCATTTCATCGGTTGATTGTATCGTTGGTCGACCTAGTCGGGATCGCCTCAATAGGTGGTTAAACCTTCTCGATTGAGCCTTGCTCTGATACCAATTGTTAGGCTTGATAGACTTGATTTCCTTCAACCGATTTAGCTTGCCAAGTGTGGAGAAGATTGTGTTTTGGGTGTTAGTGGTGGAAACAAAAGATGGACAAAATTGACACACGATTTAGAGTGGTTCGAATTTCTAACCAAAGCCTACATCCACTACCTTAGCTATCCACCAAAGATTTCACCAATTCACTAAAAATTCTTCCCATTTTCTAGGCTAAGGAGGCAACCATTTACAACCTAGACTCACTCACCAAGTCTAGCAACCAAAGCTCACCACCCGAGCTTTGGGCACATTCTTTAAATAAGAGAATTCAAAGCAAACGAAATCCCTCTACAAGGTTGATGTTTGCACACTTAAGCTTTCACTCAAATCCTAGAACACTTGAGCATACATTGACAATTTGAGCTCACAAGTGTTGTCTATACAAAGAATGCGACAATTAGGCACTAAGACATTTCTTTGATCATAATGTTGTTGACAATTGAAGCATTAGTCTTCCATGGATGCTTGGATGTCCCTTTTATACTCCCAATAGATCTTCTAGCTGTTGTAGACCGTTGGGATTGAATTGGAGTCGTTGGGGTACATTTTTCCCGCATTCAATGTTGTTCTGGAGCTTAACGTATTGATACTTGAATGATTGTATTGATACGGTCCTCGTCAAGAACTAGTCGTCGATCTATTCCAACTAAAAAGTATCGATACGCTTACGAGCGTATCGATACAACCTGCATTTCAAATAGCCGCTAGGAAAGTGATAGTTGGGAGCAGTTAAGGCGTATCAGTACCCGATACAATTATATCAGTACGCGACTTGTCGTCGGGGGTTTTAAAGCATTCTGTATCAATACAACAAAAGTGTATCTGTATCAATACAACAAAAGTGTATCGGTGCGGGTTTTGTTTACTGAAATTTTCCTGTAGCTGAAACCCTAAAGCGTATCGATATAGTGTATACCATATCGGTACCGTGACTTTGAAAACGCAGGTTTGGCTACTTAAAACACATTTTAAACCATTCCAAAGCCTTGTAAAAACCATTAAACACATTTTCAAGTTGCTTGAAGTTACAAAACATTTTGAAATCTTTTTCAATTTAGTTCAAATCAAATTTTCAATTATTATATCAAAACATATATCTTAACACATACAATAACACACTTCTAGTCCTTCCTTCTCCACAAATTTTTCATAGATGAAAAGAGTACAACACAAACATGCAAGAAACATAACGAAGACAATACTCGACCCTCAACTTCATAGTTTAACACCACCAACATTCCCCTGCAAAAGATAGCCACAAAGCCTCATATAACCACCTAAAACCATCATCCAAAATAAGTCTGCCTCAACCTACTTAAAACAGTTTTTACCCTGTAACATTCTGCCGATAACAACTAAATCTAACACCACCAGCAAAAAACTTCAAAACTTGCAAGAGCATGCTCCCCACCTCCTTGCTGCACAAAGACCAACTCAATCAAAGAATTCACTGGAAGCAAAAACACATGGGGAAACAAAAACCAACAACAATCTCAAAGCTAGCAATAAACACACCTCATAGTCCAAAACAAAAAGAAATAACACGACCACTTAAGAAATCAAGCCTTAACCTTACTACCACAAGTTTCATTTTAAAAACACATTAGACCCCGTACCGAATTCTCTTATAAATAGACCTTGAGGCTCGCTCAGTTTAATACACAAATATTGATAAGCCCCACCAGAAATTTATCCCTCTGAACAATATACACTATTGTCCTTTTTCATCTTGCTTTCGAATATAGACTCAAAGTTCCCCTCAAGATTAGTCTTAAATCCTAAAGAAGGAAAGTCAGCCTCACTACCGTTATGTTCAAAATCCCCATCAAGCCTGCCAGCGACCCTGTTTACATCCTCAGAGCAATCAAAAAGCCTCTTCCCAGGACAATCCACACCAATTGTTGCATCCCAATCGAGGGAAACACCATTCGTATCTTTCGAGCAACTTCGAAGTGAATTCAGCACATTCGGCATCTTCTCCGATGTGTTAGAATTGAAACTTGATTTGGATTCTTAATGATAAAGCAAAAATTAGCATATTAACACTTGGAGATTGGATGCATTATGGCAGCACAATGTGGCAAAAAATTGGATGAAGTTTTGGTGGCTCAAATCCTTATTAATTAAGGAATGGATAATGGAAGCAAGCATGGCTACGTGGAAGCTTCATAAAGAACTTGGTGGCACATTTGAAGTCAAATCAAGTAGATGTGGAAACATTTGAAGGCTTCTTATTGAGTGGAAATCTAATGAAGTATTTCGAAATATGATAGCTAATCAACGTGTATGGCAGAAAATAGTTTTGAAGTTAAACACGGCAAGAAACGACAATAACTAAGGCGGTTTAGTTCTCCTATATATATATGTGTGTGTGTGTGTGTTTTAGTTCTTAATTTAGAGATATATAAGTCGAGTGAATCAAGAGAAAGAAAACAATAGATTGTGAACTGGAAAAAAAACGAGAGAGAGAGAGAGTTAAAGCTTAGCAAAGCTTTGAATTGTGTTTGTAAACTAGCCGCAGCTAGTGAGGTGTTCATGTTGTACTTGTATTTTGTTCGTATTAATAATATCGTGAGTTATAAAGTACATTAAGTGCCCACTAACGCTTCCAATAAGTGGTATTAGAGTTTGGTTCGACTTCGATTTCAAGCCACGAGAAGATGAAAAACATGATCCAGTCCTAAAATCCTGAGATTGACCAAGACGAATTATGACAATTGGTGTATTCAAATAAAGGCATTACTCGATTCGAAAGAATGTTGGGATATTGTTGTAAAACGATACGACGAGCTGGAAAATGAAGCAGCAGAGACGGCTTTGACCAATGAACAGAAAAGAGTACTAAGGGATGTTCGTAAAAGAGACCAAGGGGCGTTGTATTTCATTTTCCAAGCAGTAGATGAATCTAAATTTGAAAAAATTCCAGAAGCAACAACTGCAAAAGTAGCGTGGGAAACTCTGCAAAAATCACTCCAAAGAATTCAGAAAGAAAAAAATGTATGTCTTCAATTGCTTAGATCCGAGTTTAAAATGCTAAAAATGAATGGCACGGAAAGCATAGATGACTATGTTAACTGTGTGAAAGCCGTCGAAAATAAAATGAAAAGAAATGGCGAAGCACTCGGCGAGGTCAGAGTGAGAGAAAATTTTACGATCACTATCACGTAAATTTGATTATGTGGTCGTTGTGATTGATGAATCAAAAGATTTAACTCAAATGAGTATCAACGAGCTTGTGGGATCACTCCAAACCCATGAGCAGAAAATGAAGTTGAATGAAGATACCGATAATCTGGAGCAAGTTCTACAAAGCAAGTTACACGTCAATAAAGTTGAAGCTAACAGCAGCTACACACAAGGAAGAGAAAATCGTTGAGGATATCATGAAAGATACAGAGGTGGACGGGGAACACGCTGGCGTGGTGGTCAATCATATGGCAACAATCAAACAAGTGAAAATGATAACCACCCACTCGTAGACAAGGATAGAGGCAGATATCAACAAAGAGGTAAATTTCAGATACAATGCTATAGTTGTAGCAAATATGGTCATTACAGTTACGAGTGTAGATCAACTCCAAATCAGGGCGAAAGAAGTTATGTAGCAGTAGTTGAAGAAGAGAAAAATGAAGATTCTTATGTGTTTCTTACTTATAGAGGAAATGAAGAATCCAAGAAAAATATTTGGTACCTTGATTATTGTGCCAGCAATCACATGTCTGACAAAAAAAATTATTTGTGGAGCTTGACAAAACGATATGTGGTCGAGTAACTTTTGGAGACGATTCACACGTAAAAGTCAAAGACAAAGGTAAAGTTATGATTACGCAGAGAAATAGTGAGAAAAAATACAAATCAGGTGTTTATTATGTACCAGCTATGAAAAGCAATATCCTCAGTCTTGGTCAGCTTCTAGAAAAAAGATATAAAGTACAAATGAAGAATCGTTCGCTTGCCATCAAAAATAATAATGGAGAATTAGTTGCTCAAGTTGAAATGACACGAAATCGCCCTTTTACCGTTGACATCGAGGCAGGAGACGTGAAGTGCATAAAGACCTCAAGTAAAGATAATTTGTGGTTGTGGCATTTAAGGTATGAACGTCTTGGATTTTCAGGCTTAAAGTTATTGTCAAAAGCAAATGTGGTGAATGGTTTGCCAGAAATCAACCCTCCAAATCAATTGTGCAAGGCTTACATCAAAGGAAAACAACACAAACAAAGCTTTGAAGTCGAAAAATCCTAGAGAGCAAGAAGACCATTGGAGATTGTGCACACAGATATTGTTGGTCCTTTTGACATCTCATCACTTGGTGGAAACAGGTACTACCTAACTTTTATTGATGATTATAGCAGAAAGTGTTGGGTATATGTTTTTAAAGAAAATTTAAAAGCATTGGAAAAATTTAAAGAATTCAAAGCAATGACGAAAAAGCAAAGCGACTAATATTAGTTCTTAGTTTAGAGATATATAAGTCATGAATCAAGAGAAAGAAAACAATAGATTGTATGCTGGAAAAAAAAACGAGAGAAAAAAAGAGAGTTAAAGCTTAAGAAAGCTTTGAATTGTGTTACTAAACTAGCCTCAGCTAGTGAGGTGTTCGCGTTGTACTTATATTTTGTTCGTATTAATAATATTGTGAGTTATAAAGTACATTGAGTGCCCACTAACGCTTCCAACACAATGAAGCTTCACTGCTCATCGAATCCTTGGTCCAAACTTTTGATCCACGCTCACCTTCTGTTTGTCCTCCATTTAATCTAATAGTGGAGATGAGTTCTGAAACGTTAATGCTGAAACTCTCCTTCCCCACTTCAACCACCACCTTCTCATTGATTCTTGACCACTTATTTGTTGAACTGGAAAACTATTCCCCGCGCCCCTTCTATCATGTTGCACTTTCTTCCAAAACGATGATCTACCATAAAGATAAAACCCGGTTACCTGGATGCTGCTGCCATCGCCGATTTCTCAATCGTAACTAACTACAGTGGCGAAGCCACATGTATGATTGGGTGGTCACAGGCCTACCTTGAACTTTTTAAAGTTTACACATTTAGCTTCATTTTTTTTTAATATATATGAATTAATCTTTAAATTTTATAATTTGTGTCCACCCTAAAATTTTGAAATTTTTTTATGACTTGTGTCCACCCTCATTTTTGATCTACTACTGACTGACTAGAGCAAAATCACCTTTAAAGGAAATGAGCAACATCTTCATAGCCATTTTTACTGATGTTAAGAAATGATCTCAGTAAAAAAAATATTTTTTTTTTCTTCTGATTATTCATTCAAATATAGGCATATGATTCTCAAATATAAGATAACCATTTATAATCTTAAATTTCGTGGCTCAAGTGTCCCTTACATGTTACAATACTAGTCAGGTAAATTACATAAATCATTATTAAATTTTACTCTTAAACTTATTTTGATCACTGAAATTTCAAAACGTTCAATTTACTCACTGAAAATAGAGATTAAACATTTTTTATCACATTTTCGTTACTTTTTTTGACGACGTTCATTTATCAGTAAACGAAGAAATTTTTCCAAAATCTGAACGGTAGAAAGCCTCATGAGAACGAAAGAAATAATATACTGAGAAACGGGCTCCATCCAACAGCGGATGAGGGAGATTAGAGAGAGAGAAATCAAAATTTTTTGCCTAATTCGTGGAGTTCAGAGCACTTTTGGATGAAATGGAGATCGGATTTAGACTCGGGGAGCGAAATGAAATGTCTTGTGAAGGAAGACGATGGTGAACGATGGAGTGACAAAAAAGTCCAATGTCTAAACTCCAATGACCAAAAATATTCAATATCTAAACTTCAGTTAGTAAATTAAATGTTTTGAAACTTCAGTTACCAAAACAAGTTTGAGAGTAATGTACAGTGATGATTTACTTAATTTACCCATACTGCCTAATGTTTGTTTATCCGTAATACAAATGTCGGATTTGAATTCTAAATCTATCAGATACCATTTTTAAAGGATATATGGTACTTTTAATTACTGTTATTCACCAACATTGAGATCAGATAAAATGAGAATCCATAAACAAAAATTGTCAGACCAAATAGAACCTTAAACAGAGATGAGCATAATAAAATCAACCACACTTATTGAAAGAAACACCTGCAATTGCCCAAATACATAAAATGATTCAAACTTCATTCCCCAACAGACTAAGCAGCATGTCCTTGTAGTCCCCACTGGTGTACTTATCAACAGCTTCTTCAAGAGGCATGCTGTTTCTCTTCTGATACAGCTCTTTAATGTCCTTCAGGTCCTTTTCCGCCCTCGTAACGATCACTCTCGTAATCGCATCCTCGTCGGTTCCGAACCTCTTGAACGAATTCCGCAGAACCTATGACACGCAGCAACAGATTCGAGTTCACGTACACAGATTATGTTGATGCCTGATGGTATAGTTAGGACTTAAGATCATAGGGCCTCTCACCTTTTCGAAGTACTTTTTCGAGTCCTTGAGGCATCGGACCGCGACACGGAGTGTCGCAACGTATTCGTCTTTTGAATCAGTTGGTAAACTCTGGAGAAACAGCAGAGGTTAATTAACAACACAGCTTGTTCTTTGAAAGATATTCGAAGCTTCGGGTTCGGGTACCTTAGCAATGGAAGTGCCTTGTGCTTCTCTGTAAGAATTGAAAGTGGCTTGGATCTGCATTCTGCTCCGAGTAGTAAGGATCCGAATAACATCTTCATGCTTGAATTTCTTGTCTTTGATAGCTTCATGGAGTTCTTGGGCTTCGGATTTTGCTAGTTTAGTATTCACCTCCTCTCCATCATATCTAAATGCACTCACCAACCCAACCAAGAGCTGTAAACAACAATTAAAAGTTTCAGAAACTACACCCGCCGAAGCTCGGAGGCCGGAGCTATTGCGGTACACGGAGATCCTATATAGACGCGAAAAAAGGTCGTTCGGTGCCTGAATTAGGCCTGCGGGACACGGCCGGATCTTGAGGCCTCGAGCGACCTATGACCTATTAATCTGAATCCATTTGTCACATATCTAAATCTGTTAACAATGATATAACGGATTTAGATATTCGAATTCCGCAAAAATAAACCGGATTCGAATATGTTGTGGACTGTAATCAGTTAAAATGGTATGGATAAGAAGATGCCTGTCGAGTTTCTCCCTTTGTTTTATCGGCAACCTCTTCCTCCAGGGACCGCTTGTACCGAGCGTGATAGGCTCTTCTTATACAGAAAAGCTCCTCAGGGGATCTGGTGCACGAAATTTCGACCAGCACGGATGTTCATCGCTCGATTTCCTTAGCTCAACATTCGCCAAAACCGCATCTCGATCGACCGGATCCAATATCCAACGATACACCGCTCTCTACATAACATATTCCACAACAATGATCATATCACACATATATGAATGGATGGTGCCATTTTTAATTACCTCGAATTCACCCGAAAGCTCCTTTTCGAGACGCTTGATGAGATCTTCCTGGTAAAGATCTTCATAAGCTTGCCTGATTTGCCTTCTCTGGACTGCATTTCTATAACCCAACACTGCAATTATTGCCTTCTCATCTGTGCCCCACCCTATCAAAATTCCGACAACAAAAACAATGATCAGAACATGAAAAAAGGTGAGATTTTTAGAGAATTTTCAATGTGTAATAACCTTCACAGGCCTTCCGAATAGTTTCTGCATCTTCTTGAATTGAAAAGTGTTTAGGAACAGCAATGGTGGCCATCCTTTTTCTGTCTGAACTTAACCAATTTCTTGAATCTGTCTGCAGATTGTGGATATGATTTATAGCACTGAGTTTTTCACAATGTTGTGTATTACCCGAATTCGAAATGATTGCTTAATAGGGATACGTGTTGCATATACATATGTTCAATTTCTTAATATTTTTCATTTATTTTTAATATATTATACTCTTGCGCCAGGTCTTTTTGTTTCTTAGAAGGAAAGATATATGAAGTTTTTAATGCATGTTTATGATTTTTCTATTTTTGACAAGTTTTAAAGGGTGAAGTACATAAATAATCACCAAAATAAGCTGAAATGATTTTAAAAGTTATAAGATGGTCATGATAATTTGTTGAAGGATTTATTTGTTGTTTTAGTTATAATTGAAAGATTAAATGAGATCTTTCTCTCTCTCTCTCTCTTAATCTCATAAAATTTGTCTTTTTGTGTTTTAAAATTGTTTTACGTAGGTTGTCTAATTTAAAAATTCAATAACTTTTATTAAGCGTGTTTCCTTTCTTATCCTCTTTCTAGTTTTTCAACAAAATAAACTTTAACTTTTAAAGATTAAATTGTCATTTTAATTATTTTACAACACATCTCTTACCCATACTTTTTCTTCCAAAAACTACGTACGTCAACAAGGGACAAATTTTGAGGGACAGAGGGAGTATTAATTTAACATGTTATGTCATGCATCCTTTGACAGCAATTAACCGAGTCTAGTAACATGATACTCATTTTGCAACATAATCAAAAATTTAATGATTATTTTATAACTTATGAATGTTTCGTAATTAAAAGATCATATAATTTGCATATTTATCAATAAATTTAAATCAATTTAACTAAAAATAAATATAATTTGTATAATTATCTCATGATCAACTTTATTCAACTAAAAATATATGACACGTGTGCTTACTTGATATTTTTATTTTTTTATATAAAAACTTGAAGAGGCCATACAAGATCACCATATACCTCATTAAAAAATACTTTCGTATTTAAAAAAAAAAGAGCACGTTATGACAATAGAAAGATTTTATCAATAATTGTGGTTGACAGATTAGAAGATGCTTGAGCTGTTGATTTGACTGATGACGGTGGATACTGAAAACGTAATTCATTATCCACGTACTTTGAAGGATTGTAGAACTTTTTTATCATAGAAATAACAATTTGATATATGTTATGAATATTTATCTATGTGGATGTCTATCATGATTAGAACTTTATCAAAAGAATTTGATTTATTTATTATTAAGAATATTATCTCTATGAATTAGAGTTTAATGTATTATGTACTTCTTATGCCTATAAATAGATGATTCATTGAAGGCATTGTATACAATTCTATATTTGAGAATAATACAAATCTCCCTCTTTCTCTCATCTCTTTGTTCTTCTTGTTCTTATTCTTGTTCTTCTTTATTTTATTCACAACACGTTATCAGCACGATCTCGCTCGCTCAATTACTGTGATTATTGTTGGTGGTTCTTGAAAAGAATTTCAATTTGATATTGGTGACTACATCTATCATATATTCAGCTTACCTTGGAAAGTATGGTATGTTTTACTTATTTATATACTAATATAATGACTGATTTATCATTCTCCAAAAGTTAGTATATTCACATCTATTATTTGGTTATTATTTTAATTTATTATTATTTTATTCATATTTGAAGTAACTCTTGAATTAACGAAAATTAAAATTGTCGTCGTACTTCATTAGATGGATTGATAAAGCAAACCAAATTAAAGCCCTCAAGGATTTCAGCTAAATGCTATTGGGCGCACAAGTTGGAACATTTTATTACAGAGTATATTAGTTTTATTCGAAGTTTTTATTATTCCATTCTAATTTATAATTGATTCAATTCAAGGATTGTGTTGTCATGTGATTGTTATCTATTTATTTTATCATTATTATTATTATTATTATGGTAATTTATATGAATAAATTCGAGATATAAAACAACTTTATTATTTGTATCAATTACTTTGTATGTGAATCAAAGGCAAAAGGAATATGTTACTTTGATGTGTTTATAGATTCATCAAAATGTCGCTTGATTTTAATTATGGTTGTTTATAATTTGATCACATCAATTATAGTTATGTTTATTCAACTTGATCTATGACTACTTTTATACTTTTTGATCTAGTCTCAAATAAATTTTTTTATTCTATTGATAAAAGTCGATGCTTTTAACCGTGTTTTGAGTTTTACATGTATTCAAATGAGTTGGAAAGAGACATGGTGTAAAAAAGATTATGAGAAGATGCCTTGGTTCATTTGCTACGTCATCATTGTCTTTGAGACGAAATTCAATATCGGTAAACTCTATTTTATTTTTATCTTTTAAAATACAATTTTAAAGTGCGATAAATCATGATGATTTTGGATTTACAAGAAGATTATTATAAAGTCTATATTTGCTTGAAAGCAATATTTCTTCTTCGTCGAAAAACTCGACCATAGACTTCTCCCAATTTCAAGTTACGAAAATTCGTCTTGATCCAAAAAAATTTATGGGAGGCATTCCTTGAAGTGAATACAAAGCATGATGTTTATTCCATGCGATTATCAATGATGGGGCATTCCCTGAAGTGAATGCAAGCATGATGTTTATTCCATGCAATTATCAATGATGGGGCATTCCCTGAAGTGAATGTAAGCATGATGTTTATTCCATGCAATTATTGGATCTGTTTCATTCCCTGGAGTGAATGCAAACATGGTAAATCATTATTCAATTAGAGACATAATTTCGATATAATCCAAGTATAATTGGCTGGACATCCCGTTCTGCGAGGCTACTGGTCTTAAAGGAGGTTTTTAAAGGACCTTGTGGACAGGTTTAACAATGCCGCGTACGAGGATTAAATCTTTGTTCTCTATGATAAGGATATGTGAAAAAGGTTTTAAAGGCCCACTGGCTCTACTCCATTCCTTGAAGTGAATGTGAGATTACATTATGGAATGAATAAAAAATCACATTAAAAGTAGTGATCGTGGTCGAGACTATGAATATACACATGAAAAATATAGTCGTATGAAGAATACTTCTACCCGCTGGTAGCAAAGTTATAAGGATGAAAAGAGTGATAAAGATCATTCTAAGGAAGTGAAATCCTTTTACCAATGTGATGTTATAAACCATTGATTTCGTACTTGTCAAACGCCAAAGTATTATGGACTTTATCCATAATCATGAATGATAAATGAAATAAAATATAAACAAAATTTGTTTATGGCGTTATTGATCCAACTCAATTGGATATTGTTAATTTTCTCATAACCTTTGAAGGGAATAATTTACCATTTATTTTATTTCCCTTATAACCTCTAATAGGAATAATTGATTTATTTTATTTTATTTTTATGTTAATTCGTTTTATTTATTATTTATTTATGTTAGTTTGCTTTATGTTTATTTATTTCATATATTATTTATTTACGTTTTATGTTAATTTATTATTTGAAGAATATGATTACTTCCGGAATAAAATATACAATGAATTGTGGCTATTTATGCCTAGAATTGTGGCTATTTATGCCTAGAATTGTGGCTATTTATGCCTAGAATTGTGGCTATTTATGCCTAGCAGATAATGCAAGTACTCATATTGTACTTAAGCATAAGAAATAATTTTCCCATTTAAATGCAAGGGAAAATATGAGTAGTATTTCTCAAAGTACTAAAATATCAATACTTCGGAAGAGCACTTGAAAGTTTATCTCTGATAGATAATCGACTTGATATGATGTGCTATATTTTATATTTTTCATTCCTCGAAGTGAATGATACAAAGTACATATTTTCATTACCTGAAGTAAATGAAACAAAGCACATTTTGAAAGGTGCACAATTATGCATTTCTCGATTAAAATGCAAGGGAATAATGTGAGTACTATATCCGGAAGTACTAATATCACAAAAGGCTCTGGTTGAGCAAATATGTTATTGTCAAATGGAACTTTATTCCATATTCACAGTGCGTTATACTCGTCAAAGTCATAAAGAGAGCAATATGAGTTCGCAAACTATCCCTTTGGGAATTATAGATAACATATGTTATCAATTGGCATTTGAAATAAGCCAATATTGATATAAGTTTTGGTAGCCAAAAAGTCAGTTGAAAGCTCTAGAAGAGCTATATATTACTACCAAAAGATAATTTCAATTGAAAGCTCCGAAAGAGCTAAATATATTCCTATTTAAAGGAACAATTTTAATGGTCGTACTAGACATGTACGAGTGAGATTGAATTACATGTTATGGTAAACAAGGAGTTTACAAATTCAGAGATATATGCACACACATATATATAGTTGGCATGATCCGTTAGACCATCCTGATCAATGGTGCAGAAATTATTGAGATTTACATGCACATATATTAAAAGAACCTGTAGTTCTTGTGATGCTTATTCTCAAAGGAATGAATTAAATTCCACTTATTAAAGAACATGAAGTTCTTGTGTTGCTTAAAGGAATTGATTAAATTCCACTTACTAAAAGAACCTGAAGTTCTTGTGTTGTTTGTTCTCAAAGGATATATATGATCCCACTTACCAAAAGAATTAGAACTTAAAGTTCTTGTATTGAAGTTGAGACTGTATGTCTTGCATATCTGAACGAAATATGGGCTCATATATCCACAAATGTGGAAAGTTTTATATGATTTTAGTAGATGCATCTACATTGTTTTATCGACTTACAATCAGAAGTTTGTGAGATTGATTCTAAAAATATTCAGATTATGCAGTTAGACTATTCGTCTTGAAAAGCTAGTGGATTTATATTTTAGGCTATATCAGTTGTTACAAAGCCTATTGATTATGAAAAATATAGTTTAGCAAAATTTCAATTGGATGCCTCCTATTTAATAGCTAAACTATGAGAACAAAAGAGTTATTATTTATATGGTGTTTCCATATAGCAACACTTATACGCATCAAGCCAACGAGTTATAATAAACTCCCCGTTATGATTGGTTTTTGGTCAGAAACCATACATTTCCCATTTTGTGATTTTTTAATGTGCGATATGAATTGCTCCACCACAACGCACAAAATGGGTAAATAAAAGGGTTGAGAATATATATTGAGTACGAGTCTCCTTTTATGTTTAAATTCTTAAACATTAATTGGAGAATCATTTATGACATGATTTTGCTCAACATCAGGGGGAGATAATAATCAGCTGGATAGAGGAAAATGAATTATCATTATCTAGATCCTCGTATATGAACTAGAAGTTCATAAGATAATTCATGTTATTACATGTCAACTGCAAGACATATTTACTGACCCAATGAGAGTAATTAAGTCTCATATACCAGCTGAAATGCTCTAAGTTTAAAGTACATGTTAGGGCGAGATAATGTAAATCATGCCTGAAGCATGATAGTTGAAATGGTTCCAATGATCAAAATTCTCGTAAATAGAAAGTAATATGAGATGGTCATATATTGGAGGCGGGTGCTCCTGAAGAGACCCAAGACATAACAAATAATAAAACTCTTGAAGAGTTTCAGGTACCTGGAATAAAGATTGAAATCTTGAAGAGATCTCGATGAGTTATGTCATTACGAGAATGGAACCAGAATATTGGAAAGTTGTCGACAACGATTTTACATAAAATACTTCTATAGAAGTAAAGAAAGAAATCGAGGATCTTTTATAAAATCTATCCAGAAGTATAGATATTGAATTGGCCAATGTTGAAAGACGCTTTGAACTTCTAAAATAGAAGTATTTGGACCACCAGTCCAAACACCTAAAGGTGTAATGCAAGTGAGGCACAAATAAGTAGTCGTAAATACGACTTAAACTGTGATTTATGAAAAGTTTTAATTACTTCATGGTGGATGCAATTACTTTGGCAGTTTTGAAAATTTTACACGCGTCAAATTATTTGTGGATCCATATTTATCCTTGAAGGATCTAAAATGCTATAAGCATTTGGAAATTTCTGAGGAAATTTATTTAAACATGTCTCATGAATATTTTTGGCACATTTGGTATAATCGCCTTAGTGAATACTAATTGAGAAAATATTATAAGAATGATCAGATTTTCTTATGTATTTTATAAAGGAGTTTGGATCAAGATCCATTATGATAATTTTAGAACTCCTAAAGAGCTTCAAATTGGAAACTCATGAAGTACTTTCAATACAAGTACTTGAATCTTGACATCAAGTTTATCTCGACCTGAAGATCGAGCATTTTTATATATATTTTTTTTGTCTATGAATAGACATAAGCTGAAAGAATCTTAAAGAAGATTCAATATGAATAGAGCATATCTATTGAGTATCCCAATAGTTGTAAGATTGTTGGATGTGAATAAAGATAATTATATCTTTTCTTGGTCTTGAAGCACTATATATTAGTTGGTCAAGAAATATCTATGAATATACAAAGATCATTACATTTAGATCTTCAAACATTCGTTGATGCCTCCTCAAATGTCGTAGAAATAATTGTTATGCATGAGGCAAGCCAAAAAATGTGTTTGGCTAAGACTATTGACCCAACATATCCAAAAGATATGTGGATTTACTTTTACAATATATGATAAAAGCTATCTTGTGTGAAGATAAAGCAAGATGTATATCTCAGTTTGAAAGTTGATACATCAGGGAACATATTACTCCAAAGTTTCATCCCTCGTGATCTTTAGAAAAAAATGATATTCAAGATTAAATTATGAAGATTCAAAGATTTTCTGTGATGTTTTCATGAGGGGGAGTAAATACGCGTTGCACTCTTTTTCCCTTAACCGAGGTTTTGTCCCAATGGGTTTTCCTGATAAGGTTTTTAATGAGGCAACAAGTTATGCGTATCAAAGATGTGTGTACTCTTTTTTCCTTCACTGAAGAATTTTTTTTCCCACTGGGTTTTTATCTTAGTAAGGTTTTAACGAGGCACATTATCTTCATAGACATCCAAGGGGGAGTGTTATGAATATTTATCTATGTGGATGTCTATCATGATTAGAATTTTATCAAAGGAGTTTGATTTATTTATTATTAAGAATATTATCTCTATGAATTAGAGTTTAATGTATTATGTACTTCTTATGCCTATAAATAGATGATTCATTGAAGGCATTGTATACAATTCTATATTTGAGAATAATACAAATCTCCCTCTTTCTCTCATCTCTTTGTTCTTCTTGTTCTTATTCTTGTTCTTCTTTATTTTATTTACAACAATACAATGTTTATACTATCCAAATCTCTTTTTATTTATAAACCGTACATATTAAACGTTTAAGTATGCTCCAACAAGACTTATGGTATTTTTAAATACATGGAGTTCAGAAAATGATGATCGAACAAGCTACATTAAAACCAGAACAAGTGAAAATACATGAAAAAATATTGTCACAACCAGATAGAATCTTAAATAGCGATGAAGAAGATAGTGACTCAAATCAAATAATAACGTCAAAAACATTTTGTTAAAAAAAACACCTGCACATGGCCTACTAAAGAATTATTCAAACTTCACTCCCCAACAGAGTGAGCAGCATGTCCTCGTAATCCCCTCGGGTGTGCTTATCAACAGCTTCCTCAAGGCGCACATTGTTCCTCTTATAATAAAGATCTTTGATTTCTTTTAGGTCCTTTTCGGCCCTCGTAACGATCACTCTCGTAAGAGCATCGTCATCGGTTCCGAACCTTTTGATCGAGTCCCGCAAAACCTACAACACACAACGACAAGTTCGAGTTCATGTATACGGATTATGTTGATGCATGGTACTAGGATCACAGGGATTCTCCTTCTCACCTTTTCGAAGTACTTTTTCGGGTCCTGGAGGCATCGAACCGTGATGCACAGCGTTTCGAGGAACTCGCTTCTCGATTTATTTGGCAAGTTCTGGAGAAACAACAAAGGTTAATCAAGAATGCATAGCTTGTTCATTGGAAGATATTGCAAGCTTTGGGGTACCTTATTAATGGAAGTGTCTTGTTCTTCTCTGTAAAAATTGAAAGTGGCCCGGAGCTGCAGTTTGCTCCTGGTTGTAAGGATCCTAATAACATCATCAGTGTTGAGTTTCTTGTCTTTGATTGCTTCATGGAGGTCTTTGGCTTCAGATTTTGCTAGCTTGGTATTCACCTCTTCTCCGTCGTACCTAAATGCACTCACCAACGCAACTAAGAGCTGTAAACAACAAGCAAAACTTTCAGAAAGTGTATGTTACTTAATTATAGGTTTAGGAATAAACATATTACTTTTTTAAGGTAATAATCCAGTCACATAGGTTCAAGAATAAATATATCATTTTTTTCCTGAAAGTAACAATTCATTCACTCAATTATAGATTTAGGAACAAACATGTCACTCATTACAGGTCATTATGTCATTAAAATTGAAATGACTAGGTATACAAACAATTTTAGTCCCAAAAACTTATGTATTTGATTAATTTGGTCCTAATTTGAAATAATTCAATAAACTTACCCCCTTCACATTTAAAAATTTCAACATTGGACAATTCTGACACACCCTGCGATCACTTACACACTTCGTGCTATTGTTCATCAATGTGACGATTAAAAGATGTGATAGCTCAACAGACACAGACACTTCACTATTGGACAGCTAACAAACTAATGAAATAGACTTATTAAAACTTTAACACCACCTGTTAGTATACATAGTTACTTCACTAGTAGAATTTTTAAATACAGATGGTTAAATTTATTAAATTATTTCAAATTAATATCAATCAATAAAATGCATAAGTTTCAAGGATTAAAATTGTTATTATTAGAAGCATTTGTTTTAATTTTAATGACATGGTGGCTTGCTTATCATAAAATTTTAATTGAGTGACTTGTTTGTTCCTAAACATATAATTGAGTAACTTGTTTGTTCCTAAATACATAATTGAGTGATTGAGTTGTTACTTTTAGAAGAAGAGTAACGTGTTTGCTACTAAACATATAACTAATTAATGACGTGTAGTATCCTAATCTGAATTCGCTTTTTTAGAAATTAGATATCTAAATCTTGTAACTAGGATTTCTGAATTTATAATACTCAACAAGAAAAACAATGTGAAATGGGAAAGAGGTTGCCTTTTGGGTGTCTCCCTTGGTATGATCGGCAACTTCTTCCTCCAGTGAGCGCTTGAACCGAGCATGATAGGCTCTTCTTATACCCATGAGCTCCTCAGAGGATCGGGTGCACGAGATTTCGACAAGCACCGAGTGTTCATCGCTCGATTCCCTTAGCTCCGCATTCGCCAACACCGCGTCTCGATCGGCCGGATCCAATATCCAACGACACACTGCTCTCTATGTACACATTTCACAACAAGAATCATAGTAAGCAAAGAATACGAGATTGAAATAGTAATGATGGTGCCATGCCATTGTTAATTAACCTCGAAATCACCCGAAAGCCGTTTCTCGAGACGCTTAATGAGATCTTCTTCGTAAATCTGTTCATAAGCTTGCCTGATTTGTCGTCTCTGAATTGCGTTTCTATGACCCAACACTTCAATTATGGCCTTCTCATCGGTGCCCAACCCTATCAAATTTACGACCACAAATTCATAATATATAATTACATAATCTGCCTTTGAATTTTAATAAAACCCAGATTTATTAGAAAATTTCTCGTGTATAAATAACCTTTACAAGCCTTCCGAAGAGCTTCTGCGTCATCTCTGATTGAAATCCGTTTAGGAACAATAATGGTGGCCATTTCCTTTTTTATTTAACCTTAGCCAATTTCCAGAATCTTTCTGGAGATTATGAATGGAATTTACAGGAGACTTATTGCCTAAGACTGTTATATATAGTACCAGATTTCCACCATGCATTATATTACCCGAATTCGAAGTGATTCGTTAATATAGATATGTCTGATATACGAAGAACTATTAGATGAGTCTGGCTCACTACGTTATCTATCGTCTCATCCAATGAAAAAAATTTATCTTATTTTTTTCAAGGTGCACCTCTTTCCTACATGTAACTAAGGAGTGAGTAGTTACTTGAAAGTTACACTAAAATGGGAGAATGTTATTGGATGGACCATAGATGACGTGGTAAGTCCGGTCCATCTAATAATTCCTCCTGATATACATATATTTAGTTTTAAAAACTAATTTTTATTTACAATTTCTAATAAATTTAAATAACTTTTAAGAATATAAATTCTGAAAAATTAACCAATTTCTATTTTCACTTTGGTCATTTTCACTTTTGATTAGGGGTGTAGCACCTAAAAATTATGATATCTGAATTTGTCTGAAATTTACAAACTATTATTTTTTAGGGTAAACTACGCCAGATATCACCAAACTATAGACACTTACTCGTTTTTACCATTAATTTTTTAATTGGTCCAATTTTAGCACTAAATTTTATTTTTCGGCTCGTTTATGTCACTGCTCCATTAACTCCTTAACGGGACGATGACATGGAGCACAACATGATGACTTGGAAGATATACCAAAACGACATTTTGGTGCCGCTATTTTGATACTAAATGGCCCAAAACAACGTCGTTTTGCTGGAGGAAAATTTAAAAAAATATGCACTTAATGATATTTAAACCTAAAACCTTCAAAATCAAAACTAACTCCGAACCACTAATAAACTTAACTTTATTTTATTTTTAACACATGTAACACCCGTGTTTTGGGCCTAGGAGTTAGCCGGGTTATAGTTCGAGTCAAATAAAACTTAATTAAAACAATTCAATTTCAAATAATGGCCTAATTGAGTTTTGGGAAAAGGGAAGGGACTAAGGTTGTAATTTTACCCAAAAGTTTTGAAAAGCAAGACAACTTTAATAAAAAGTTGTCTTCCTCCCTCTTTCCTCCCCCCTTTCACGTTAGAAACTCCCCCACCATTTCTAAACCCTTTCAAACCTTGTTACTATTCCATTGATCTTACTACTTGATTTCAACACAAATTTAAGAGGTAATTACGTTTTCTCAATCTCCTCGTCAATCTCTATCTATCCCTTGTCTTAGATTTCAAAAATATGGGGTTTTGAAAATTAGGGTTTATATTAAAGTTTGGGTTTTTAAGGGGATTTCGAATTGGTTTTGATAAATTGAGTTGGGGTTTTAGTTAATCATGTTATAATGAGTAACATATATCAAATTGGTTGAATTTGGGTGAAAATTCGTAGCATGTTCTTGAGGTAGATTTTAAGGTAGTAAAATTTGGGTTTTTGGTGGGTTTTATGTTGAAATTGAAGGGCTGGTGGTCTACCTATGTTAGGAGGGTGATTTGGGATGTTTTGGAAGTCATTTGGATGTTTGGAAATTGAATTTTCAGCAAGCCTTTAGGGGAGCACGAAAATTGGGATTTTAGGAGATTATGTGATTTGAGAAATTGTGGAATTTGGGTTGTGTTAGCAAAGTATATTGATGGTTGAGCTTAGCATTGAATTGGGAAGTAATGTGTATGTTTTGTTTGGCTAGAAGCAAGTGGAAGCGTGGAAGAGGCTTTGGGACCGAATCCGGGTGCATAGGAGGATTGTTCGAATCGCTAAGGAAAGGCGGTGAGTGGTTTCAACTTGTTTTAAGTTTGGTTCGAGTATGTGTAGTGGGAGTGTGTGTGAAGTGTGCTTGGTAGGCCACTCATAGTTAATTCAAGTTGTTGATTTAACCATTGATATCCATGAATGCATTTATGTTTGTTTGACTATGCTATTATGATTGTGGTTGATGGATGTGAGTTATCTTGATATGCATCTATGAGATTGAGCATGAATGTGGTTGATGATATATATATGATGTGGTTATGATAATTGGCACTAAAATAATTACCGGTTGTAAATGATCGATCATTATTATAGTGTGCACACAAATTGAGTCAAAACGTACGTGGCCTTGATGGCGTTAAGTCATCAAGGAGGAGTACGGTGATGTAACATTCCACCGGAAGCTTTTATTACATTTCTACGAGATGATGAGTGGAATCCCATCCGTAGGGCATGTGGCGATGAGTGGAATCCCGTACATGCAAGGTCCGGTGATGAGTGAAATCCCACCGAGGTAAAGTGTTGTTGAGGTTTAAATCCGCACAATCGGGGTAATTAAAGTGGCCAATTAACTTGTTTATACATTGTGATATATGATGATGTTATATGTTGGTGATATATGGTGTTGCTATATGATGTTGATTTTGATAATTGAGCTTGGTAGGATCGAGAAACCATATATGCCACTTGAAAGACTAGCTAAGTCTACTTGATTCTATGTCTATGCTTGATGTATGTAAGAATAGGATTAACATGCTTGAACCCTGCATTGTTGATGTTTTTCGTTTTAGAGCACCCTCACTAAGCTTATAGCTTACGCTCTCTATGTTCAACAATGCAGATCATTAGCGTGGTGTTAGCTCGAGGTAAGGCAAGAAGGGCTTTCCAAGTTGTTGCTCAAGTATGGTTAATTTTGTAGTAGTTAAGCAATGTGGCAATAGGGTGTTTGTATGAGCCTTGTATGACTCTTTCAAATGATGTTGTCTTGGATTGATGTTTTGGATTGTAAAGCATGTAATACTTTGATGATTGATGGTGTGTGATGGCATGCTTTAGATGCTTAGGTTGCCTTGTGTATGAGTGCAAACCTCTTGTGTTGAATTGTGCCATTTGGGCTCTTGAGCTTCCATGTTTGACCTTAAATGCTGAATTTACTCTTTTGTTGGAATATCATGTTCGAATGCCTTGATTCATGTTAATTGCTACGTATGGCTCATGTATGATTGCTTAAATGATTGTATGTGCGAGTCTTGTGAGTGTTAATTCATGCCTTTGGTCCTTTTTAAGCTTCTACATATGTCTATGCATGACCTTAGTGTTTTTCATAGTTAGGAAGTCCTTAGGTTGGGCAGTAAGTGATCCCCTGCACTAAGGTTTCGAAACCATGGGTAAGGTTTCGAAACCTTTGCAGAAATCTGGGCTTCCAGACCTTACTGCCAACCAAAGTTTCGAGACCTTTGGGTAAGGTTTCGAAACTATGGTCAAAGGTTTCGAAACCTTCCCCAAGGTTTCGAAACTTTTAGTGAAAATTGGGTTCCATGGGTCACTTGCCAGCCAAAGTTTCGAAACCTTTGGTGAAGGTTTCGAAACCTTTGCTTAAAACTGCACTGTTTTGACTTGTTGGCCTTTTTAAAGAGAAAAACACATAGGAATTAAGATGCCTTTAGTCAAGATTAAAATTTGGGTGTTTGAATGTGGTTTGGGGTTCGAAATGTGTCAAGATTAAAATGAAAAAAAAAATTAGGGTTGCTAACCGAGGGGGAACCCTTTGGGTTTCGCTTCGGTTTTCCCCCTGTAGCCCACTCAGACCGGTCATCCGGCCAGACCAGGACGAGGGGGTTACATTTGTCGGTATCAGAGCCTGAGGTTACCGAGACCTCGGGCAGGTAAGTGAGGTAAGATTAATATATTAAATGCTTGTGTTGTTCGATGCATGATTTGCCATGAATCCTTGATGCTTGATTGATCGTATGATGTTTTGAATGCATGAACTGTTGTGTCTGGTGTAGAGTGAGTGCCCATTGCTACTATTACTTAATTTAAAAAGATTTTTGAAAAGAGGAATATTTGAGCACTATTGGACCCTTGCTTTGACTAACGTAATCCTTATCTGTTTCTTGTTGTAGTTTACCTTGCTAGTTGAACCATGAGACCACGTGGGAGGCCTAGGATGGTTCGACCGGAACCACGGGCAGAGGCTCCAAGAGTGGAGCCGGTAGTTGGGGTTGGAGCTCAAGTGGGAGAGCATGTGGTTGGAATTGGAGCTCCTCCACCACCTCCACCACCACCACCTCCTCCACCGGGAGCGGGAGGTGAGGCTGGGGCCGAAGGTGAGGGACCACAAGGAGGTCAAGGTGGCCAAGGACCGGCCGGAATTGACTTAACTCCGTTGGTTCAGGCGATAGCCGGGGCATTCCAGGCTGCAGTAGCTGGAGGTCAGGCAGCTCATCATCAGGGTGAGGGCACCAGATTACCATTAGAGAGACTTCGGGGCCTTGGGGCCGAAGAGTTTAGAGGTGCTACTCCGGAGAGGTCAGAGATGTGGTTTGAGAAGACCGTCCGTATTCTTGCTCAGATAGGATGTACTGGCGAGCGCAAGTTGGGATGTGTTGAGTCTCTGCTTCAGGGTGATGCCTACACCTGGTGGGTCACCGTTACTTCGGGGATGGATGAGACCGAGATCACTTGGGAGTTCTTTGAGACAGCTTTCCGGAAGAAGTATTTGGGTCCGCGATACCTCGATGAGAGGAAGAGGGAGTTTATGGCATTGCTTCAGGGGAGTATGTCCGTGACTGATTATGAGATTCGGTTTGTCAGATTGAGTCAGTATGCACCTGAGCTTGTACCTACTGAGGTGGAGCGTTGTAACCGCTTCCGATATGGGCTGAGTGAGGAGATCAAGACTTATACTCTAGCTTCAGACTACACTGATTTTGATGTCTTGGTCTCGAGGGCCAAGGACTTGGAGCACAGTTTGAGTTTGACCAGGCGGTCAGGTGGATCTAGTTCGGGTAAGAGGTCCAGCAACTTTGATAGAGGTGATGCCAAGAGGCATCGGAACAACAGACATCAGTATGATCATAGGCGTGGTGGCGGTAACCACGGTAGGGGCCATCAGGGCCAGAGAGATGGTGGGAAGTTGCCCACATGTGCTACTTGCGGGAGGAACCACACCGGTGAGTGTTGGGGAAATTATCATTCCTGTTGGAGTTGTGGTGCTAGAGACCACATTAGGCGTGACTGTCCACATCAGGTGGGACAGGCACCAGCTCAGGCTCCTGCTCGAGCCAATGACTTTCAGAGAGGCCGCGGGCGCGGTAGAGGTAACTTCCAGCCGAGGAATGATGGTCAGAGGAACATAGCTCATGTAGTGGCAGTCCAGCTGGAGGGCAGAGGACAGGCTAGGGTTTACGCTCAGCGCGAGGAGCAGCATGACACCGATGTGATCGCAGGTAACTTCTCGATACAGTCTTTGGGTTTGCTTTCTTTGATTGACTCTGGGTCTACACATTCCTACATATTGAGTGAGCATGCACAGTCTTTGAACTTGCCTTGTGAGATGTTAGAGGTAGGAGTTAGTGTTACTAGTACCTTTGGGGACACAGTAGTAGTTAAAAAGATATACCGAAGGTGTCCGTTGATGGTTCAGGGGCATGTGTTTCCAGTGGACATGATGGAACTTCTTTTCTATGATTTTGATGTGATTTTGGGTATGGACTGGCTCATGGAGCATAGAGCTAGGATAGATTTTGAAACTAAACGGATTTCTTTGAAGCTCACAGATGATTATGAGATTGTAGTGGTGGTTGAGAACGTGAAGTTCTTGTCCAATGTGGTTTCAGCGTTAGAGGCTAAGAGGTTAGTGGAGTTGGGGTGTGAAGCATACTTAGCGTATGTGATGAACCCTAACATGAGTGAGGTTAGACCTCAGGACATCCGGACAGTATGTGATTTTCCTAATGTGTTTCCGGAAGAATTGCCAGGGTTACCACCGGACAGAGAGGTAGAGTTCAGCATTGAGACTTATTCTGATTCAGCTCCTGTTTCGATTGCTCCGTATCGTATGGCACCGAAAGAATTGAAAGAGTTGAAGACTCAGTTGCAAGAATTTACAGATAGAGGTTTTATTAGGCCTAGTTCTTCACCTTGGGGTGCACCAGTATTGTTTGTGAAGAAGAAAGATGGAAGTATGAGAATATGCATAGATTATAGACAGTTAAATCAGTTGACAGTGAAGAACAAATATCTGTTGCCTAGAATTGATGACTTGTTTGATCAGTTGAGAGGAGCATCGGTCTTTTCGAAGATTGATTTGAGATCAGGTTACTACCAGCTAAAGGTTAGAGAGGTTGATGTACCGAAGACGGCCTTTAGGACTAGGTACGGTCACTATGAGTTCTTAGTCATGCCTTTTGGGTTGACTAATGCACCGGCAGCTTTCATGGACATGATGAATAGGATTTTTCATCAGTATCTAGATCAGTTTGTAGTTGTGTTTATTGATGACATCTTTGTGTACTCGCGAACTGAAGAAGACCATGACCGACACTTGAGACTTGTTTTGAAGACTTTGCTAGATCATCAGTTGTATGCGAAGCTCAGCAAGTGTGAATTCTGGATCCGAGAAGTAGTCTTCTTAGGACATGTAGTGTCAGCCGATGGGATTAGAGTTGATCCGAAGAAGATTGAAGCCATTGTTGAGTGGAAGCAACCGAAGTCTGTGACAGAGGTACGTAGCTTCCTAGGCTTAGCCGGATACTATAGGAGGTTTGTAGAGGGTTTCTCTAAGCTAGCCGCTCCATTGACACAGTTACTTCAGAAGAGTGTTCAGTTTGAGTGGACAGATGCAAGACAGAGAGCCTTTGAGAAATTGAAAGAAGCTTTGACCCAAGCACCGATCTTGATTCAGCCTGAGTCCGGGAAGAACTATGTAGTCTACAGTGACGCTTCTTATGTAGGGCTAGGATGTGTTCTTATGCAAGACCAGAGAGTAGTGGCTTATGCCTCAAGACAGTTGAAGACTCATGAGCGCAACTATCCGACCCATGACATAGAATTAGCTGCAGTTGTGTTTGCTCTGAAGATTTGGAGGCACTATTTGTATGGTGAGAAATGCACAGTATACACCAACCACAAGAGTTTGAAGTACATTATGACTCAGCGAGATTTGAATCTCAGACAGCGTAGGTGGTTAGAGTTGCTAAAAGACTACGATCTTACTATTGACTACCATCCGGGTAAGGCCAATGCAGTGGCTGATGCATTGAGTAGGAAGATGGCCGTGGACTTGAGAGCTATGTTTGCTAGATTGAGTTTGTCCGGAGGTGGTGGCTGGATAGCCGAGCTTCAGGTTCGACCTACTCTAGGTCAGTTGATTCGTGAGAAACAGCTCTTAGATAGATCTTTGGCACCTCACGTGCAAGATATAGCCGAGGGTAGATCTTCATATTACAGTTTCAGCACTGATGGAGTTTTGTGTTTCAAGGATAGAATAGTTGTACCAGAAAACAGTGACTTGAGACGTACGATCTTGACTGAAGCCCACAGTAGTCCGTTTGCTATGCATCCTGGAAGTACGAAGATGTACCGTGATTTGAAGAATGAGTACTTTTGGGTTGGCTTGAAGAGAGATGTAGCCGACTTTGTGAGTAAGTGCTTAGTGTGTCAGAGAGTGAAGGCGGAACATCAGGTTCCCTCAGGTTTGTTACAGCCGTTGAGAATTCCGGAATGGAAGTGGGAGAACATCACTATGGATTTTGTTTCGGGTTTGCCTTTGACTCCTACGAAGAAGAACTCAGTTTGGGTGATAGTAGATCGTTTTACGAAGTGTGCTCACTTCTTGGCAGTCAACACTACTTACACTTTAGATAGATTGGCCGAATTGTACATTGGTGAAATTGTGAGGCTACATGGTGTGCCGAAGTCCATTGTGTCAGATAGAGATCCGCGGTTTACTTCTAGATTTTGGGAGTGTCTACATACAGCTTTGGGTACCCGTTTGAACTTCAGCACTTCTTATCATCCCCAGTCAGATGGTCAGTCAGAGAGGGTTATTCAGATCTTAGAGGATATGCTGCGTTGTTGTATCATAGACTTTCAGGGTACTTGGGAGAAGCATTTGCCTCTGGTAGAGTTTGCGTACAATAACAGTTTTCAGTCGAGCATTCAGATGACTCCAGTGTGTTGGGCCGAGGTAGGACAGAAACTGTTACCTATGCCGGATTTGCTCAAGGGGACAACCGACAAGGTAAAATTGATTTGTGACCGTTTGAAGGCTGCTTCGGATAGGCAGAAGTCCTATGCCGATTTGAAGAGAAAGGAAGTTGAGTTCTCAGTGGGTGAGAAGGTATTCTTGAAGGTGTCTCCGTGGAAAAAGGTGATGAGATTTGGCCGAAAAGAGAAGTTGAGTCCGAGATACATAGGACCGTATGAGATTGTGAAGAGGGTTGGTCTCGTTGCTTATCAGTTGCGTTTGCCGTCCGAGCTTGAGAAGATACATGATGTGTTCCATGTGTCGATGCTTCGCAAGTATAGGTCCGATCCATCACATGTTATGCCCGTAGAAGAAATTGAATTGAATCCGGATTTGACTTATGAAGAAGAGCCAGTGGAGATCTTAGCTTCGGACAGTAAAGTGTTGAGGGGTAGATCGATTGAGTTAGTAAAGGTGCGGTGGCGACGTAGAGGTGTGGACGAGGCCACTTGGGAAAGGAAGGAGGATATGGAAAAGCAGTTTCCGTATCTCTTTCAGTCAGGTAATTTCGGGGACGAAATTCCTTAAGTGGGAGAGAGTTGTAACACCCGTGTTTTGGGCCTAGGAGTTAGCCGGGTTATAGTTCGAGTCAAATAAAACTTAATTAAAACAATTCAATTTCAAATAATGGCCTAATTGAGTTTTGGGAAAAGGGAAGGGACTAAGGTTGTAATTTTACCCAAAAGTTTTGAAAAGCAAGACAACTTTAATAAAAATTTGTCTTCCTCCCTCTTTCCTCCCCCCTTTCACGTTAGAAACTCCCCCACCATTTCTAAACCCTTTCAAACCTTGTTACTATTCCATTGATCTTACTACTTGATTTCAACACAAATTTAAGAGGTAATTACGTTTTCTCAATCTCCTCTTCAATCTCTATCTATCCCTTGTCTTAGATTTCAAAAATATGGGGTTTCAAAATTAGGGTTTATATTAAAGTTTGGGTTTTTAAGGGGATTTCGAATTGGTTTTGATAAATTGAGTTGGGGTTTTAGTTAATCATGTTATAATGAGTAACATATATCAAATTGGTTGAATTTGGGTGAAAATTCGTAGCATGTTCTTGAGGTAGATTTTAAAGTAGTAAAATTTGGGTTTTTGGTGGGTTTTATGTTGAAATTGAAGGGCTGGTGGTCTACCTATGTTAGGAGGGTGATTTGGGATGTTTTGGAAGTCATTTGGATGTTTGGAAATTGAATTTTCAGCAAGCCTTTAGGGGAGCACGAAAATTGGGATTTTAGGAGATTATGTGATTTGAGAAATTGTGGAATTTGGGTTGTGTTAGCAAAGTATGTTGATGGTTGAGCTTAGCATTGAATTGGGAAGTAATGTGTATGTTTTGTTTGGCTAGATGCAAGTGGAAGCGTGGAAGAGGCTTTGGGACCGAATCCGGGTGCATAGGAGGATTGTTCGAATCGCTAAGGAAGGGCGGTGAGTGGTTTCAACTTGTTTTAAGTTTGGTTCGAGTATGTGTAGTGGGAGTGTGTGTGAAGTGTGCTTGGTAGGCCACTCATAGTTAATTCAAGTTGTTGATTTAACCATTGATATCCATGAATGCATTTATGTTTGTTTGACTATGCTATTATGATTGTGGTTGATGGATGTGAGTTATCTTGATATGCATCTATGAGATTGAGCATGAATGTGGTTGATGATATATATATGATGTGGTTATGATAATTGGCACTAAAATAATTATCGGTTGTAAATGATCGATCATTAGGATAGTGTGCACACAAATTGAGTCAAAACGTACGTGGCCTTGATGGCGTTAAGTCATCAAGGAAGAGTACGGTGATGTAACATTCCACCGGAAGCTTTTATTACATTTCTATGGGATGATGAGTGGAATCCCATCCGTAGGGCATGTGGCGATGAGTGGAATCCCGCACATGCAAGGTCCGGTGATGAGTGAAATCCCACCGAGGTAAAGTGTTGTTGAGGTTTAAATCCGCACAATCGGGGTAATTAAAGTGGCCAATTAACTTGTTTATACATTGTGATATGTGATGATGTTATATGTTGGTGATATATGGTGTTGCTATATGATGTTGATTTTGATAATTGAGCTTGGTAGGATCGAGAAACCATATATGCCACTTGAAAGACTAGCTAAGTCTACTTGATTCTATGCCTATGCTTGATGTATGTAAGAATAGGATTAACATGCTTGAACCCTGCATTGTTGATGTTTTTCGCTTTAGAGCACCCTCACTAAGCTTATAGCTTACGCTCTCTATGTTCAACAATGCAGATCATTAGCGTGGTGTTAGCTCGAGGCAAGGCAATAAGGGCTTTCCAAGTTGTTGCTCAAGTATGGTTAATTTTGTAGTAGTTAAGCCATGTGGCAATAGGGTGCTTGTATGAGCCTTGTATGACTCTTTCAAATGATGTTGTCTTGGATTGATGTTTTGGATTGTAAAGCATGTAATACTTTGATGATTGATGGTGTGTGATGGCATGCTTTAGATGCTTAGGTTGCCTTGTGTATGAGTGCAAACCTCTTGTGTTGAATTGTGCCATTTGGGCTCTTGAGCTTCCATGTTTGACCTTAAATGCTGAATTTACTCTTTTGTTGGAATATCATGTTCGAATGCCTTGATTCATGTTAATTGCTACGTACGGCTCATGTATGATTGCTTAAATGATTGTATGTGCGAGTCTTGTGAGTGTTAATTCATGCCTTTGGTCCTTTTTAAGCTTCTACATATGTCTATGCATGACCTTAGTGTTTTTCATAGTTAGGAAGTCCTTAGGTTGGGCAGTAAGTGATCCCCTGCACTAAGGTTTCGAAACCATGGGTAAGGTTTCGAAACCTTTGCAGAAATCTGGGCTTCCAGACCTTACTGCCAACCAAAGTTTCGAGACCTTTGGGTAAGGTTTCGAAACTATGGTCAAAGGTTTCGAAACCTTCCCCAAGGTTTCGAAACTTTTGGTGAAAATTGGGTTCCAAGGGTCACTGCCAGCCAAAGTTTCGAAACCTTTGGTGAAGGTTTCGAAACCTTTGCTTAAAACTGCACTGTTTTGACTTGTTGGCCTTTTTAAAGAGAAAAACACATAGGAATTAAGATGCCTTTAGTCAAGATTAAAATTTGGGTGTTTGAATGTGGTTTGGGGTTCGAAATGTGTCAAGATTAAAATGAAAAAAAAAATTTAGGGTTGCTAACCGAGGGGGAACCCTTTGGGTTTCGCTTCGGTTTTCCCCGTGTAGCCCACTCGGACCGGTCATCCGGCCAGACCGGGACGAGGGGGTTACAACACAAATAATATATACGCCAAACTGTTGAGATCAATTCAATTTATTTTATCATATAAATAATATTAATCTATATAAATAATATTAATATATTATTTCTAATATAATATATTGGAAATAATATTAATATACATATATTAATATATAAATAATAAATAAAACATTTATATGTAAATAAAAATTTTATATTATAAATAATGTTAAATGTATAAATAAATAATATATTAAATATTCAAAAAAACTAATTTTAAAAAATCCCATAATTTTCAAAATTTACAAAAGCCCCAAAATCTACTAAAACATAAACCTTAAACCCTAAAATTTTATTTATAAAAAATAATATTAAAATATATCAAAAATATATTATTATAAAAACTAAAAAAATTAATTTTCAAAAAAATCTAAAATTTACTGAATTTACAAAAAAAAACCAAGAATTCACCAAAAACCTAAACCCCAAATCCACCCATTGTCATTACTAATGGGTTTAGGGTTTTAGGGTTTAAGAATTATGATTTAGGCTTTTAGGGTTTATAGGTTAGGATTTAATGTTTTAGTGAATTTTGGAGCATTTTGTAAATTTTTGAAATTTTGGGGTTTTTTTGAAAATTAGTTTTTTAATTTTTATAATACTATTTTATTTATGGGTAATTGTTCTATACACAAGCGCTTGTGGAAACTTTTTTACACAAGCGCCTTAGTTTTAGGGGTTAGGGACTTCGTTTAGGGTTTAAAATTTAGGGGTATAACTGTAGTAGTTTTGAATTTAGGGATTGTTGATAGAATTTTGGGTTTAGGGTTAAAATTTAGGGTTTATAGGTTAAAACCTAAATCCCCACCCATATTACCCTAAAACTAAACCATAACCCTAAACCCTAAATTCTAACCCTAATTCCTAAATTCTAAACATGAACCCTAAATTCTAAACCTTTACACTAAAACCCCTAAACTCTAAACCCTAAACACTAACCCTAAACCCTATAATTGAGGCGCTTGTGGAAATAAAAACTTTCCACCGCCAGTGTATAGGATATTAATCCTTTATTTATATATATATATAATATTATTTTTTTATTTATTTATATATTTTATTTTATTTTTTTATTTTTTATATATTTAATATTATTTATATATTTTATTTATATATTTAATATTATTTATAATATAATAAATTTTATTTTATATAATAAATTTTATTTATTAGTTATATATTAATATATTATTATATGTATATTAATGTTATTTCTAATATATTATTCATATAATAAAATAAATTGAATTAATCTCAACTGCATTTTGACATATATATTATTTGTGTTAAAAATAAAACAAATATGTTAAGTTGGTTTAGTAGTTCGAGATTTGTCATTTATTTCAAAGGTTCTAGGTTCAAACCCCATCGAGTGCATATTTTTTCACACACAATAAAGCTTATTGGTAAAATTGGACCAATTAAGGAGTTTACCCTATTTTTTTATTAAGTTGTGTTACAATAAAATTCTTAAGACAAATACCAGGATTCAAACTCACACCATTAATAAGGTAGATAAGCATCCATGACCACTAAATAAAACAATGGATTACAAACAATTTTGTTTTGATATAATATTGATTAAATATTTAAAATTTAGCCCATCTAGTTTCGGCTCATAAATTTGATTTCTTTGTCTTTGTGTGAATTAAATGTTCTAGTTTTATCCTCAAAATATGATTTTTATTTTAAATTAGTCCTTAAACTTTTGAATATTTCATTTTCATCCCTAAACTATAACCCTCATTCTAAATTGGTCCTTAAAATTTTTTGATATTCCAATTTTGTCCTCATATTATCGTTTATACCACATCATATTATTACATGATACATATTAGTGTTTCCTGACAATTACCAGTTTTTATAACATTTTATTAACATAGGATATGTTTAGCATATACCGATAATTTAGGGATGAAAAAAGAATGTTCAAAAAGTCTGAGTACTAATTTGGAATGAGAGTCATAGTTTAAAGATGAATGCTCAAAAGTTTTAGGACCAATTTAGAATGAATGTCATAGTTTGGGGATAAAATTTGAATGTTTAAAAGTTTAGGGGCCAATTTGGAATGAGTGTTATAATTTGGGAACGAGTGGTGTAATTAAATCTTTAATTAATAAAAATATTGTGAAATGTAGAAAAACGGAAGATGTTCATCCTAGGAGGCACGGGTTCAAATCGTTTCATCTTCAAGGTGTATGTGCATTGTCAAAATGTTAATAATCTATATGAACAGATACTACCTTCTAATCACCTTTAGAGCATTCAAAAAAATTAAATAATAGTTAGTGACAAGTCGTCGTTTAACCGGTCAAAAATAAATAAATAAATTAACCTCTTTCGAAAAATAATAAAATAATGAAATTAAGTAGTTATAGGGAAAGAGAGTCGATCCACAGGGAGATTAGTCGTGATTCTTGACTTGAATTTGTCGGATTTGAATTCCCAGGAATATCTGTAAAAACAAGGAAATAAAAAAGGGGGTGATCTGATTTTGAGTGAAGTAATAAAATAAAATGCAAGAATTAAAAATGATAAGAAAAGCCAAGTATGCAAATTAGCCTCGAACCAGCTCCTTCAATTCTTTCGATCACTGAAATAGATTTTTATTTCGGGGATCATGTCGGTTACAGTCTACGAGGCCCAACCCATCGTAACTTGTTTCTCTCTCGAGTAACCAATCCTCCCAAGTCTATCTTCGAAAGATGGTTCTTAAATAAATCAACCACGTCTATCGCTGTTAAAATATTTAGAATAAAAGCAGGAAAAACCCGACTCAAAAATTGTCTAAAATAGAATCGCTTCTGATTTTATCTTTCCTTAGCGGACCGCCGCTAAGAGTGTTCACAGGAAGTCGAAATTTGCCACAGGCCGATCCTTCCTCCCAACTATGTTTTTAAACGATTCCAGACCAACGAGCTCTTTTTTATTTGAAAAACGGTTAAAAACCTTTAGTAAGGCCGATTGCCAAACTATCTAAGCAGAAAGATAAAAATGATTTCCCAAAAGAATTTAAGCAAGTTCAATTCTCACGAATGGAATTGACTTGGCTGGTTCTTGGCTTAAAAGATTTAGCTAAGCATGATATTAATTATCATACTTAACTTGTTTTTAGAAAAGTAATTAAATAGCATAAAACAAATGGAACAAGGAAATAAAAAAAAACCTGAATTAAAACTAGAAATATTTACAAAGGTAGAAATAAAAATACTCAAAGCTAAGAGATGATCTTAAGCCTTCACCAAAGGTTGGTATTTATAGGCTTAGATTACAAGGATAAGAGATAGGAAAATTTAAAATAATAAAGTAAAAATAAAACAATTCAAATGTTTTGAAATTTAAATGCAGGAAATCTAAACGGATAAGCTGATAAGATCTCTCAGAACGTTCAAGAAGCTTCTAGAAGTCGCCACGCAACTGCCACGTCAGATGCGTCGTGCCCAGTGTCATGCCCACGATGCCAGTCATGACCAGAATAATAAAAAGACTGCAGAAATGCCCTCTTTTGCTGTTGTTTTCCAGAATTAGGTCCCTTGCATAAAATATAGCAGAATGAAATGGATTAGGTAGCAAGAAATCCTAAAAACTTGAAAAATAGCAATTAAAAAGTGTCACATTTGAGAGCTTATCAGTTAGAGTCCTAAGTAATTTGACTAAAGCTTTGGACAATGGAGTTGATGAAATCTCAAGCATTTGATCCCACTACCCATAAGTTAGTGTGATCCTCGTTCCACAGTTTTTGTAACTATTTAAATTTCAGAATTAATATTAGGTAATTATTCCATGCACCAGCGCTTGTGGAAAGTTTTTTTACACAAGTGCCTTAATTTTAGGGTTTAAAAATTTCATTTAGAGTTTAGGGGTTTTAAGTGTAGTAATTTTGAATTTAGGGGTTGTTGATAGAATTTTGGGTTTATGGTTAAAATTTAAGGTTTATAGGTTAAAACCTAAATCTCTAACTATATTACCCTAAAACTAAACCCTAACTCTAAACCATATATTCTAACCCTAAACCAAAATTCTAACAATGGACCCTAAATTCTAAACTCCTACACTAAAACTCCATAAACTCTAAACCCCTAAACTAAAATCCTAAAATTAAGACATTTGTGGAAGCAAAAAGTTTCTACCGTCTATGTATGGTTTAATAATCTATTAATATTTTGGGTTTAATTTTGATACAGGTTCCGTTTATTTTACACAAATGTGCGTATTTATACTAAACCCTAAACTCTAAAATTTAACCTTTGAATTTTAAATACTAACCTTAAATATTAACCCCTAAATTAAACCTCTAACCCTTAAAACTAAAAGGCTTGTGTAAATTAAAGTTTATACATCCCTGTATTAAAGTTATTCTCTAATATTTTTGTGTTGACTCAAATCATAAATGACCCGATTGATAATTATTTTGAACTTGTTTACAAAGAAATGAATTTAATTGGATGAAAAATAGTCAAAACATGAGTAGAAAGGGGAATAAAAATCTTTTATTATTTTTGGTGTATCTATTTATGCCCTTACACTAAAAATTAAGTTTAAGATTTAGAGTTTAAGGTTAAGGTTTAGGGTTAAATTTTAAAAAAATTAGGGTAAAATATAAGGTTTAAGATTTAAAATTTAAGATTAAGGCTTAAAATTTAATTTTTTAATATTTTTTACTTGCATCTAAGAAAACATGACCTGTTTTTGTTTTGTTTTCTCGTGGAAACTTGGGGACAAAGGCTGAGCATGTTAAATGTCCTACCCTTTTTCTCCTCCCATTGTTTTCTTGTCCTTTTTTCACTCTCCTATTTTTCTCCCTTCTCCTCCATTGCCAGGTTGAAAGCTCTAGTAAAAGAGAACTTCTAGAGGTTTTTTAATCATTCAATAGTCTTGATTGTGTCGAAACCCGTTTTAAGCTTGAAAAATATTTAACTTGAAATTATGTGTGTTTTGAAAATGAGAGTTGTTCTTGATTATTTTGGACTAGGATAATCGAATACTTATAAAATTAACCTCTTGAAAAGACTTTTGATGTTACTTTTCGAATATAGTGTTTGTTTATTTTTTTTAGTCTTTAATAAAACTCATACATACCTTACAAATAAAGTTGTTTAAACTCGAGTATTATAAAAAAAATATTATCTTTTTTCACTAAAACTACTAATCGAATCCTATTTATGAAATTTAAAAAATCATTAATGAACAAACCACATTAAAAACCATACCAAATGAAAATACATGAATAAATATTGTCAAATATCAAATAAAACAATATCATCAAGAAGGCTTATTTAAAAACAAAAACACCTGCACATGTCCTAACAAAGAATTATTCAAACATCATTCCCTAACAGAGTAAGCAGCATGTCCTTGTAATCCCCTTTGGTTTCCTTATCAACAGCCTCCTCAAGCCGCACACTGTTTCTCTTGTAATAAAGCTCTTTGATTTCTTTCAGGTCCTTCTCAGCCCTCGTAACGATCACTCTCGTAAGAGCATCCTCGTCGGTTCCGATCCTTTGCATCGAATTCCGCAAAACCTACCCCACACGTTTGTATATACGGTACATTAGCGAATTGTGTGATCATATATTTGTCGTTGTCTATAACAGACAGGACTTCTCACCTTTTCGAAGTACTTTTTCGGGTCCTGCAGGCATCGGACCGTGATACGCAGCGTTGCTAGGAATTCGTTTTTCGTGTTATTCGTCAAATTCTGGAGACACAACAGACGTTAATCAGGAATGCATAGCTTGATCTTTGGAAGATATTGGAAGGTTTGGGCCTTTGGGGTATACCTTAGTAATGGAAGTGCCTTCTTCTTCTCTGTAACAATTGAAAGTGGCCTGCAGCTGCATTTTGCTCCTCGTTGTAAGGATCCGAATAACATCGTCGTTGTCGAGTTTCTTGTCTTTGATAGCTTCATGGAGATCTTTGGCTTCGGATTTTGCTAGCTTTTTGTTTATCTCTTCCCCCTCAAATCTAAATGCACTCACCATCCCAATCAAGAGCTGTAAACAGCAAGCAAAACTTTCAGAAATTATGCCTGCCTGTCTCGGAAGTCGGAGCTATTGCGATGGACCGAGATACTATAGAGACAGGGAAAGATGTGGTCTGGTACCGGAATTAGGTCTCCGGTACACGATCAGATCATGAGCTCTGGGGTGAGCTCAACCTGTTTACTAGCAATCATAGGTCCATAGGAATGGTAACAAATTGGATATATTGCAGATTTAGATATTCAAATCCGTGTCCGCAAAAATAAGCTGGATTCGAATAAAATTATTGGAGGATGTATATTCGTATCCGCTCTGATTCTGAACTGTAATTAAAATATCTAAATTTGTAATATCCAATCCGAAAACCAAGACAAAGAGAAGAAAATAATATGGATAAGAGGATGCCTTCCGGGTGTCTCCCTTGGCATTATCGAAAATTTCCTCCTCCAGGGAACGTTTGTATCGAGCGTGGTAGGCTCGTCTTATAGACAATAGCTCCTCCGAGGATCGGGTGCACGAAATTTCGACCAGCACCGGGTGTTCGTCGCTCGATTCCCTTAGCTCGACATGGGCTAATACCACGTCTCGATCGGCCGGATCCAGTATCCAACGATACACTGCTTTCTACATATATATTTCACAACAATAACCATATCAATCAACAAAAATGAAATAGAAATGGTAATGGTAACGGGCTAACGGCGGTGCCAACCTCGAAATCACCGGAGAGCTCCTTTTCGAGACGCCTGACGAGATCTTCTTCGTAAAGCTCTTCATAAGCTAGCCTGATCAACTTCCTTTGAGACGCATTTCTACGACCCAGCACTTCGATTATCGCCTTTGCATCGGTGCCCCATCCTACCAAATTTACGACGATGATTATACACAATCTGCCTTTGCATTTTAACAAAAACCCGAATTTAATTTATATATATAAAGCTGAATTATAAGAAAAACAATGTTCAAATACATGAAAACCCCAAGATTTGTTAGGGAATTTTTGATGTATATTAACCTTTACAAGCCTTATAAAGAGCTTCTGCATCATCTCTGATTGAAACCTGACTAGGAACAGCAATGGTGGTCATTTTCTTCTTTGTTTGACCTTAACAAATTTCCTGAATCCCGCTAGAGATTATCAAAGTATAATATTTATAGTATTAGATTTTTCACAATACAATATGTTACCCGAATTCGGAGTGATTGCTTAATATAGATATGTGTTCGATATACATGTCTTCAATTTTTGTTAATATTTTTCATGAACTCAAAACATTATACTTTCATTTTCATACAGGAGGATAGCTATTTCATACACAGGTGGTGAATACAAAAAGTTTCTGTTAGAACTAAATCATAAATTAATATGAAACCTAAAATTTAGGATCTATCATGTCAAATCATCAAGAACAATAAACCGAAATAATCTGAATAAGGAAGCGTACCTGAATTCATTGATAGATTAAAAATCTTGAATCTTGATGTGGAAATCCCAAGAACTTTGGTATTGATCTTCCAAGAAGATAGGTTATCTCTTGAAGTAAAACTCTCTGACGGGAAGGAGAGAAAAACAAGTTAACCTATTTCTTGGGGACCACTACCTCTTTATATAGTTGATTTAACCAACTATTAAATATTTATAACTATGTCCCTCATTGAATTATAAATATATCTTATGGTATCTACACTTTTATTTCCATGACATTTTAATACCTATGACACGCTTAACATAATTGGTCACTTAGATTTGTGTCATACTTTATAATAGCAACATACATTTTACATATGTGCCCACAATTGCGGATTTTAATCCAACAATCTCCCACTTGGGCAACATATGTTTCCTGATAAATGTACAACCTTATGAGCTCAAAATTTTGCTATTATATAATAGGTATTCTATAACAATCTCGTCCATCAACTATATCCACATAGGATCAAAGCGGTCTTCGCCATATCAATCATGACTGGACCCATCAATGGTCACGTATACAAATATAGTCAAATGACATAGATCAATCATGGATGTGTAGCATGGAAAATTACATGAAATGTAAACCATACATGTCTATTTCCAACTGGTCCTCCTAAACCTTAGTGAGATCAACTTTACTGAATTCAGAGTGTGCATAAACCAAAAGAACTTTATTTCTGCAGAAAATAATCTTAAGTAACTTTAAACTGAAGTAACTGAAATTGTGTCTAAACCGAATGAACATTTTTCAAAATTACAAACTCCCACTAAAACCGAATATCCTTAAATAACATTACACCCACATGAGTAGTGTGCTCATGAAAGACCTAGGGTGACAGTTTCTTAATATGCGCGCAATTATGGAGTTTGTACCAACATGCTCTATAGACACACAACCACTCTGAATTTTCTTTAACAACTAGGAACTTAATATTTATGTGCTTTAAATTTGAAGTGTTCCTATTGTTTATAGAATAAATGAATGCATATTTATTGTCACAAAATAACTGAAGTGGTCTTTCTATTCAATCTATAAGTAGCAGTTCATGTGACAAAATTCGTTTGTATCAATATTCTATTAGAATCGAAGTCTGTAAACCTAATGATCTCTAACTTACCAGAACTTCGACATGTGAGCATGCAATTTTTGTTCTCTGAAGATATCTCGTAACCTCATTGGCTGCTATCCAATGGTTCATAATATGATTACTTAAATATATGTCTAACATTCCAACAAAGTACACAATTTCCAAACGCATACATACTTAAGTATAAATTAGATTCTCAATAGCTTATGCATATAGAATCTTTTGAATTTTCTAAATTTCAAGGTTACTTTTAGGGCATTGAGTAAGATAATACTTATCTTCTTTAGCAATATGAGTGTCACTTGGTTTACTCCCACTGAACTTGTAGTATATACAAGTGTCAACCAAATTTATCTCAAACCCGAATGAGATAATCAACATGAAATTTATAATTTTATTAATAAGAGTCTTACATAAACTTATAGATAGATTTCTTTAATTTACATATCATTGACATTGTATCATAAGACACAACTATATGATTGTACCATATAAATAGTTTCTTCAATGTCGTCATTGAAAAACAAAACAAGCTTAACATCTATCTAATATAGCTTAAGACTAAAACAAGCAACAAGTGAAATAATTATCTTGAAAGAGTCTTTCAATAAAAACTTGAGAGAAAAGTCTCTACAAAATTAATGTCTTCTTTTAGAGTATATCCTTTAGATACAAGACGTGCTTTATACTTATCCACATTATCATTTGCATCCCTCTTGGTTTTAAATATCCATTTACAACCAATTGGTTTGCACCTTAAGGTAATGAGACAAGTTCCTAAACTTTATTGTCTTGCATAAAATTATATTCTTATTGAATGACATCAATCCACTTTTGAGAGTTAGAACTTTTATGGTTTGATAAAAAAATGATTGAACATTTTCTATCATTCCATTGTTACCTTATTTTCTTGAAGAAATACAATATAATAATCTGGAATAGTATTTCATCTTCCTCTCGTGGACCTCTTTAATGACACTTGTTTTTTTTAAGGTTGTTGAGTTTGTTCTTCTGAAACAATTACCTTATCTTGAATGGGAGTTGTTCAACATTGTTTTGTTGAGGTACTTGATTCACTTCTTGATTAATGATAGGTTGAAAACCTAAACATTGTCAAAAGTGATAGTAGGAATTAAATTATAATTCAATTCCTCCTCAATAACAATGTATCTAACCTTATTTCTCCCTCCAAACTCAACATCCAAAAAACAATTATAAATCTCTCCTTAAAATAATCTTAATTGTGGGATCATAAAATTTACAGTCCATGTATCACTCAAAATAACCGAAGTAGTTGCTCGCTTTTAAAGTTTAATTTCTTTACATGTGTTCTAACTTATACAAAAGAATCAACACTTAAAAACTTATTGTCGTTTCTTTTGGCTAGAACTCTTAGCAACTTTATTTAAATATTTTCTTTATTGTCCTTATTCTTAAAGACACTAACTAAATTAGCACTAACAAAATAATTATTTTTACACTTATAATGCTTCAACCTTTCTTCCTCTTGAACACGATGAGAAATGAACCCAAATAGAGTATATTTCTCCCTTTGACAGTTGTAACTTGAATTGGTTAAATTGTATAGGAAGCAATATCAAAACCATAAGAACAAACAATTGTTAGAAAGTTCGATCTAATGTGCCTTAAATTTTGAAGTAATATTGATAAGTGTTTATTTTGGTTATGTTTTTAGTCCTTGTTTTGATCGAATATATATGCTTGAAGGACTTAATTGGGCGTTTTTGTGTTGTTCTTGTGCAGGATACGTAATGACAGAAACGAGTTGAAGTGCTGCAGAAAATACTGAATTCGTGGGCAGATTCATGGGCATGAACCAGGGCATGAATGTTGACTGGGCGCCACATCAGCACCTTCTAGAAGATGACGTCAGCAAGCTTGATAACCTATCAGTCCACTTATCAAGATAGCCTATCATCCGAATTTTATCTTTTAAATTTAAAACTTTGATATTTATCTTATGTAATTTTATTTAAATTTATTTTAGGATTTATCATCTTAGGTTTTTAGGGTTTTTCAACTACTATAAATACCCCACTTTGGGGGTGAATTAATCATCAATCATATTCCATTGTTCTCTTCTTCCTTGAGTAATAAAGTTCTCCATTTTTTTTTCTCCATTTTCTTTTCTCCATTTTTATTTATTTTATTAAGTATGGTTTTTTCACAAACCATGCTTAACTAAACTCCCTTTAGCCAAAAGCAACGACAAACCCGACAAACCTCGTGAGATTAGGAAAATACTTCAATCCTTCAACAACTCCTTTTTAGATTCTCTGCAAAGTTGATTAGGCAATCGGCCTAATCTTTAGGCATCGCAATTGTTTCATTCCGAGAGCGCGCATCGGCTTGAAGTGGTTTAGATCCATCGTTGGGGACGAGGAAAAGCTTGTAGCCAATTCAACTCCCTAAGAACAAACTTAGTGGCGGTCCACTAAGGGGAATCGAAATCAGAAACAACTCTCATCGAGACGAATATCCGAGCACGGGCTTCACCAGCACTAACTCAGATCTGGGTTAGCATCGATTGCCGTGGCTAATTCACAAAAGTTTGACTTCAAGGATTGCCCTGGGAGTCGAATCTACCAACGAGAAGTAAGTTACAAGGGTTGGGCCTTGTAGACTGTAACCTGCAGGAAAGTTGAAGAAAAATCAACTTCAGTGATCGAAGATGTCGTGGCAAAGCGTGGCTTGAGGCTATTTCTATCCATAATTCTTTCTCAACATTTATTTTTACGTTTTTACTATTTTTCTCATTTAATTCACCATTCTAAAATCCCCCTTTATTTCCTACAAGTTATTGGTCTAAATCAGAAAAAAGGTGTTAGAGTTCCTATTCCCTGCGGATCGACCCTTACTCTCACTATATTAATTTAATTCTTATTTATTTTGAGTTTAAGGTTTTATTTTTGACACTATACGACGCGTGTCAAAATTGGCGCCGTTGCCGGGGAATACGACAAATTACTAATATCGTTTTATTTGATTTATGACCAGGAGCAATCCGGGAGAACAATTTGATCTCATCCCGGAAATCGAAGCACTAGCCCGAAAGTTGAACACACAAACACTTCGGGAAAAGAAAAACAAAAGACGCCAACAGAGACTCGAACGCGATCTAGAAATCACATCCGAAGCAGAATCGAGTTACGAGCCCAATCTGATGGGAGACGAAAATCAAACCATACGCCAACTAAATGCGGTGCCCGATGGCCAACAACCTATGTGCATAACTTTCCCGAATGGCGAAACACCGTTCGTGCTAAAAACGGGTTTGATCCATCTCTTGCCTACCTTTCACGGCTTACCGACGGAAAATCCTCATAAACATTTGAAGGAATTTCACATGGTTTGTCTAAGTACAAAGCCACAGGGAGTATCCGATGACCAAATCAAACTTAGAGCATTTCCATTTTCCTTAGCTGATATAGCGAAAGATTGGTTATTTGATTTACCCCCTAATTCTGTTACAACATGGACTGACATGGCTAAACTTTTTCTTGACAGGTTTTTCCCTGCAGCGAAAGCGAGCGAAATCAGGCGCAGCATCCTAAGCATTCAACAAAAAGAAGCTGAATCCTTGTATGAATACTGGGAGAGGTTTAAAAAGTTGTGTGAAAATTGTCCACAACATGGGTTGTCAGAACAAACCCTCCTCCAATATTTTTACGAAGGATTGACGCCTATGGACATGAAGGTGATAGATGCAGCAAGTGGCGGAGCTCTAGTCAACATGACACCAACGGCGGCTAAAACACTGATATCAACCATGGTCGCCAACTCTCAAAGATTCAATCAGTCTAGCGAACCATCTCGAAGGGTTCGCGAGGTAAGTACAGTTTCATTAGAAAACAAAATCGATAAATTAGCTGAAATAGTGCAAACTCTTGTTGCAGATAAGAGAAAAACAGCTAGACTTTGTGGAATCTGTACCAGCCCAGAACATCCGACAGACTGTTGTCCGATGATTCAGGAAGATGATATCGCTCAAGCCAATGCCATAGGAAATGCATATAATCAGGGATGGAGAAACCAATCAAACTTTGGTTACGCACAAAACCAGAGGCCAAATCAAGCTTATCAACCAATTGCAGCACAACAATATCAACCGCAGAAGCCATCGTTGGAGTCGATTGTTGAAAAGTTAGCGCTAGCCCAAGAAAAATTTCAACTAAAGACCGAAGCTCACTTTGAAGCAATTGACAAACAAATAAGTCAACTGGCGTTAGCGGTAAGTCGCTTAGAATCCAAGGGGAAATTACCTTCTCAAACGGAGCCTAATCCAAGAGAGAATGTGAACGCCATCACTCTACGAAGCGGTACAGTCATCGAACCTAAAGCTAAAGAAGATGGCGTACAAAAAGAAGAAGAAAAGCAATCACCCCCTACTAGAAAAGGTATGCCCGATCCAACCCCTGTACCTTCTCCCTACGCTACACCACCACCCTTCTCGTCGAGATTAATGAAAAGAGACAAACAAGCAGAAGAAAACGAGATCCTAGATGTGTTTCAAAAAGTAGAGATCAATATTCCACTCCTCGACGTAATCCGAAAAATCCCAAGGTATGCTAAGTTCCTTAAAGATTTATGTACTAATAAACGTCGTCTTATTGGAATTGAGAAGGTTAATCTAGGAGAGCATGTATCGGCAGTCTTCCAGCGAAAGTTGCCACCAAAATTGAAGAACCAAGGTATGTTCGCCATTCCCTGCAAAATCGGTAAAGTGGGTATTAAACGAGCAATGTGTGACTTAGGGGGCTCTATTAATGTTATGCCTCTTTCATTTTATAACTCACTTTCTGCTGAGCCTTTGAAGGATACAAAGGTAACCATACAGTTGGCGGACAGATCCATAATTTACCCAGAAGGATTACTAGAGAATGTCCTGGTAAAGGTAAAAGATTTAATCTTTCCGGCGGATTTCTATGTTATTGACATGGAAAACGACCGGGCCAATAATTCTTCCGAGATCCTCCTTGGCCGCCCATTTTTGAGCACTGCAAATACAAAAATCGATGTGAGAAGCGGGATCCTTACAATGGAGTTCGATGGCGAGGTGGTAAAATTTGATGTTTACAAAGCGATGCGACATCCTGATAATGTTGTTAGTATAAATTTTATAGATGTTATTGAGCCCGCCGTTGAAGAATTTATAGAATCTAAATATGTTGATGATTCGTGCAGGGATTTGAAGGATCACGACAAAGGAATTAAGGAGTTAAAAAATGTTTCTTCTGCTTATTCTGATTTACGCCTAACTCCATCGAAATCTAAAATGTTTTCTTTCATTTTGCAGGAATTGAATTTGGAGTTAAAATTACCTCCAAATAAATTGAAGAGTGAAAGAGAAAATTTTCCAGTAAAAAAACTCCATAATAGCAAAATTTCTCGTAGGGAAATACTCAGTTGGATAAAGCGCAAGAACTGGAAGAAGTATTTGTCGCAATGCCTGTAGTCTGAACCAGGTCGTCGAGCTAAACGACGTTAAATAAAGCGCTAGATGGGAGGCAACCCATTTCTTTTTATTTTTCTTTATTTTTAATGTTATTTAAATTTTCTTTTTATTTAAAAAAATTAAAAAGAAAAAAGAAAAAGAAAGAAAAAGAAAAGAGTCAAAATTATCTAATCTATTTAAAAAAATTTAATTTTGATTTTATATTTTTCAAATTTATCTTCATTATTTTTCATATTTTTTTATCTACTTTTAAATTTATTTTTATCTCATCTTATTTATCTTTTTGAATTTATTTTATTATCTCATCGTTTTATCCTTTTTATTTCGAATTCTATTTTTATCTGATCTTTTATTTGTTTTATTTGCAGATAATTTAGATCGAATAAAGAGATGAGAAGCTATCAGGATTTTGTGGGCTGAATTTTTAATTCGGATTTTATCCCTTTTTCACCCAATCAAACCCATATTTCAAGCACTTTTCTTATCTACCCGGTCAACCATCACACTCCAAACCAAATTTAAATACCCATGGACCCCACCTACACAATTTCCTACCCGGTCAAACACCCAATCACCCAATTTATTTATTTTTTTATCTTTTTTTCCCTTTTTATCTCTCCCCCTAGCCGCAGCTTTATCCAACTTTTACCTAAGCTTTCAATTAAATCCCGTGGACCCCACCCCAAACCCAAAGCAATACACGACACCACCCCCACCCTCCTATTTATTTACCCACCAAACCCTTTAACCAACATTTAAACCTATTTCTACAATTCCTCACCTGCTGAAAATAAACCCTACCTTCCCTCTTTATACGACTTTCCCAGCCACCCGAAACATCACCATGCCTAGCACCAGGAACCAAGCTCGCCGGCTTCTACAGCAGCCACCACTCGTCATCGATGGCCGCAATTGATTAGGGGAGTCTCTCCTTTCTTCTCTTTTATTTTAATTTTTCATTTTGGGACAAAATGCATCTAAGTGAGGGGGAGGGAGATATGCTTATCAATTTTTATCTTGCTTATCCGTCTTGATTGTTCACTTGAAATCTTGATTTTATTAATTTAAGTTCTCTGTTTAAATCCTTAATTTCGCCTTGTCTCACTGTTTTCACATGATTCTGAATCTATCTTGTTAGAAAACTCTAGGTTGCATGGTAAATTTTTGGCATGATTAATTTTTAATTTTATTATGACATTTTATTTCTCTATTAATCCACATGATGCTTACCTAAGTACACAAGACATATTTGTGAGATTTTGAGCCTAATGAGCATGCATGATATTTGCTCTTTGTTTCTTTGAGTGTGCCTAGCTAAATTAGTTGCATTCTAGAACTTGTCTTTAAATTCTTTTTGAGATTACATTGATTGATTATGATGCTTTAATATGATAGAGGCACTAGGTTTAAACCACTTCTCTTCCCAAATAAATCACCTACCCTTTAATTAATTTCCCTTAGTGAAACAATCTTTGAGCCTTAGCCTTTTTCTTGAAAATTACCACATTTTAAGCCTAATCCAATTTCTTCTCAAATCCATCACTTTTGTTCCCTTTTTCGAGACAAAATTCATCTTTAAAAAAAACTGTGCAGAGTTGATTCGAATATACAGTGCAGAATTGGATCAAATATACAGTGCAGAAAATTGTTCGAGTCTGCAGAAAAATAAAAACAGAAAAAAACACAGTGTAGTTCGAAAAAAAAAAGAAAAGTACACTGTCGAGCAGTTTTGGTTCGAATGAAAAAAAAACAGTTTCAAATATATTTTTTTTTGGGGATGATTTTTTGTCTTGGATTTTAGCCTTTATTTTCAGCCTTTATCCTACCCTTACCTTAGCCCCATTACAACCCTTATTTAAGACCTCTTGATTTTTGCATCATATTCATGTTAGTAGTGGAGATTAGATTTAAACACAAGCTTATGGTTATGCTCTAATTAGCTTTGGCTCGAGTGATTTTTCTCTACCCTTAAACACTTTGAGTGACATGAGCGATTCCTTGTGAGGGTACTTGGTTTGCATCATTGATGTTAGTAGAGTTTTTAGAATGTCGTCTTAGCTTTAATTTATTAGTCTTGCCATTTATCTATTTTTGCTCCTTAGTTTTCTCTCATGATTTGATGCTTAATCATATTGAGAATTTTTGAGACTTCGTGAAATTAAGGATGAAAACTTGAACTTAAGATTATTTAATTTTGAGATACTTGAGGACAAGCATCGGATTAGTGAGGGGGAATTTGATAAGTGTTTATTTTGGTTATGTTTTTAGTCCTTGTTTTGATCGAATATATATGCTTGAAGGACTTAATTGGGCGTTTTTGTGTTGTTCTTGTGCAGGATACGTAATAACAGAAACGAGTTGAAGTGCTGCAGAAAATACTGAATTCGTGGGCAGATTCATGGGCATGAACCAGGGCATGAATGCTGACTGGGCGCCACATCAGCACCTTCTAGAAGATGACGTCAGCAAGCTTGATAACCTATCAGTCCACTTATCAAGATAGCCTATCATCCGAATTTTATCTTTTAAATTTAAAACTTTGATATTTATCTTATGTAATTTTATTTAAATTTATTTTAGGATTTATCATCTTAGGTTTTTAGGGTTTTTCAACTACTATAAATACCCCACTTTGGGGGTGAATTAATCATCAATCATATTCCATTGTTCTCTTCTTCCTTGAGTAATAAAGTTCTCTATTTTTTTCTCCATTTTCTTTTCTCCATTTTTATTTATTTTATTAAGTATGGTTTTTTCACAAACCATGCTTAACTAAACTCCCTTTAGCCAAAAGCAACGCCAAACCCGACAAACCTCGTGAGATTAGGAAAATACTTCAATCCTTCAACAACTCCTTTTTAGATTCTCTGCAAAGTTGATTAGGCAATCGGCCTAATCTTTAGGCATCGCAATTGTTTCATTCCGAGAGCGCGCATCGGCTTGAAGTGGTTTAGATCCATCGTTGGGGACGAGGAAAAGCTTGTAGCCAATTCAACTCCCTAAGAACAAACTTAGTGGCGGTCCACTAAGGGGAATCGAAATCGGAAACAACTCTCATCGAGACGAATATCCGAGCACGGGCTTCACCAGCACTAACTCAGATCTGGGTTAGCATCGATTGCCGTGGCTAATTCACAAAAGTTTGACTTCAAGGATTGCCCTGGGAGTCGAATCTACCAACGAGAAGTAAGTTACAAGGGTTGGGCCTTGTAGACTGTAACCTGCAGGAAAGTTGAAGAAAAATCAACTTCAGTGATCGAAGATGTCGTGGCAAAGCGTGGCTTGAGGCTATTTCTATCCATAATTCTTTCTCAACATTTATTTTTACGTTTTTACTATTTTTCTCATTTAATTCACCATTCTAAAATCCCCCTTTATTTCCTACAGGTTATTGGTCTAAATCAGAATAAAGGTGTTAGAGTTCCTATTCCCTGCGGATCGACCCTTACTCTCACTATATTAATTTAATTCTTATTTATTTTGAGTTTAAGGTTTTATTTTTGACACTATACGACGCGTGTCAAATATAAAGAATTTTTATAATCTACTCTCTCACATTTCCTTGACCCTTATACTTCATAGACATCAAAGAAAGCATAAGTGATGTCATCTTAACCTTAATGTTTTGGGTAAAACATTTCTTAATTTCGTCAAGGAAACCCTTAGTATGAATAATCTCTTTAGATTTGTGCTCCTAAAGACATCTAGAATGTTGTGTTTTATGATCATTAGACTCATGCGATTTGAACGATCTCACATCTCAAAATACCTTTTATGGGTGCTTACCGCAGTGAGAGGTACAAGTTGTTCATTCCTTAGTGCAAAGTCTATGTTCATTAATCAAAATACTATATGTAAGTGTCTTTTCTATTCCTTGAAATTAGTTTCACTAAACACGAGTGTAGAATGTATTTAACAGATATTGTGACAACAAAAATAAATTACCTAAATATAGAACGAAAATAAGTAAATAAAATAGAAACAAGCTCACATAAATATTCATAAGTAAACAAATAAATTCAAAATAATGACTAGTTCCCCTCAAGATACCAAGCACAACATTAATATCAAGTCTTTGGACAGTAATATTAATTGTAAGCGGTACTCTTGTTGTAGCAATCAAACATTGACAATAAACTATGTCAAACAATGGGCTAATCTTTGGACTAACGTATTGCTCACATAAAATACCTTATAATCGTCACACATTTATCGCCACAGTTGTCGTTGTAATTCTGCCAAATATTAACTTTCCTTTAGGCCAATTAATAAACGCATGAATTACAAAAACCCATAATCATCTTAATATTTTAAATAAACTAATCTACACAAAAGCGGTCACTTTGGTGACATTATGTTTCAATTAATCCATTAAAATATTAGACATCCGAAGCCAAAATATGAATTTAATTGTTTCAAAACGTTTGTCTTAATTTTATCTTTCAATCAAATTAAAAGATAACCAAAATAATAATAAATTTGAATAAAGGTAAACATCATATCAAGATATCGGACACTCCATTAATATTTCATCTTTGGACAAAACATTAACTTGCAAGTTATATCTTGGTACAGTAATCAAACATTGATAATAAGAACATGTCAAACAGAAATCTTCCTTTGGGCCGATTTATTGCTCACATATAAAACTGAATAATTATCACATGTTTATTACCACAGTTGCACATGTAATAATGTTAATTATTAACCTTCCTTTGGGCCGATTAATACTAACATAATCCGACTTACATGCACAAAACCTTCTATATTTTAAAATAAAATAATTTCCACAATAGAGGTCACTTTGGTGACTTAATGTTTCAATTAAATTATTTTAAAATATATACTATAAATATACCGATATTCAAACTTAAAATTGCGTAACAGTCAAAACTGAAATTTCTGATAACACTTAAGTTTCCGAAATAACCCAAAATAAAGTTGTCTGAATGGGGCTATCAGAAATCGAAAAACCTAACTCTTTGACTGTTTCTTAAAAAAAATATCTTAAACCTTAAACATGCATTTACCAAAATTATAGTCGAATTCAAAACAACCAATCTTTAACTAAAAATAAAAACCAAAGTATCATATTAATGAGTTCAACAATGATAACATAAAACTTTAATTTATCCATAATAATCTAACGATCACAATAGAAATTTTTTGAAAAGAGTGAATCAAATATGAATTTCATTAGATTATTTGTCATGCTTTCCAAAATCAAAACTAAATGTATCACTAACAAACATAAACAGTGAGTGATTCAACGCCAAGCAATTGAAACCAAAGTACAACCAAAATGTATATCCCTAATTAATTTTGCATAAACATTTAAGACCCTTGAGTATGCATCTAAACTGTCCAGACTTGAATTTAAAAAGTATGCCCTTAACGTGTAATAAACCTAATTTTGAACAAAATTTCAAGAGTTGAGTTTACAAATATACACTATCATTCAACACTCAAGAAACTGAAATATCAATTGCTCTAATGTCAAATCACCGCACCATCAGCAAGGAACAGATAAGCAATTGCTTAACACTTGGTTAAAATAAGAATAATCGAATTCTAACTATTAGCAAAATATAAATCTGATCCATAACAAACATTAATCGAATAAAAAAACAGTGATAAATAGAAGGAGATAAGAACCAAATTAAATCACTATATTTTTATCGATTTGTGCACCATTATCAATAATAAATATGGTCGCATAAAATTACAGTATGAAAAAAACCCCTAATAATTGAATATTAAATTTTAAGAACAAATATACCTTATTGTCTTAAAACCGTAAAAGTCAAAACCTGGAATTGTTTTAAGAATTCGAATCCATAAAGCCTTAAGGAAAAAAAATCTCAATGATTCAACATGACAAGGCTTTGATGCCACTTGTTAGAACTAAAACATAAATTAATATGAAACCTAAAATCCAGGATCTATCATGTCAAATCATCAAGAACAATAAACCGAAATAATCTGAATACGGAAGCGTACCTGAATTTATTGATAGATTAAAAATCTTGAATCTTGATGTGGAAATCCCAAGAACTTTGGTATTGATCTTCCAAGAAGATAGGTTATCTCTTGAAGTAAAACTCTCTGACGGGAAGGAGAGAAAAACAAGTTAACTTATTTCTTGGGGACCACTACCTCTTTATATAGTTGATTTAACCAACTATTAAATATTTATAACTCTGCCCCTCATTGAATTATAAATATATCTTATGGTATCTACACTTTTATTTCCATGACATTTTAATACCTATGACACGCCTAACATAATTGGTCACTTAGATTTGTGTCATACTTTATAATAGCAACATACATTTTACATATGTGCCCACAATTGCGGATTTTAATCCAACAGTTTCTACTAATGTCTTAGTTAGGTTTAGGGTTAATAGTTTGAAATTGATGGATTGTGATTATAATTTAGGGTTTATGATTATAATTTAGGCTTTATGATTATAATTTAAGGTTTATGGTTAGAATTCAGGGTTTGTAGATTAAAATCTAAATCTCTAACTCTATACTCTAAACTCTAACCGCTAAACCTTAATTTTAATCATAAACTTTAAACTCTAATCACGACCCCTGAATTCTAAAGCTCTAAACATAATAATCTATCCTCTAAATCATAAATTATAACCTTAAATCTGAAAATTCATGTGCTTGTAGAATTTTTTTATTTCCGCCGCCTCTGTAATGAGTATAAATCCTTTATAGAATACATTTATTGTGAGGGTCTTACTTTAATCACTCTCGACCTTATAAGATTTACACACTCAAATCAAATGTGATTTGAGGATATTAAGAATTTATACATGGATTTATATTCAATACACGGGAAGTGAAAATTAAAAGTTTCTACAAACGCTTTAGTTTTAAGATTTAGAGATTTAATTTAGGGTTTTGGGTTTATGTGTTTAAGGGTAGGGGTTTAGAATTTAGGGATAGTGGTTAGAATTTAGGGTTTAGAGGTTAGGGTTTAATTTTTAGAGTGATATGATGAGGAGTTAAGTTTTAACCTACAAACCCTAAATTCTAACCCTAAGTCCTACACTCTAAATTAAATTCATAAACACTAAAATTAAAGCGCTTGTGAAAACTTTTAGTTTTCACCGCCGGTGTATGAAATAATCATCTTTATACAAATCAAATTAAAATAGCCTATATTTGAGGTTTGTAATTTCTACTCCCACCTATTACATCTTCAAAAATTAAAATCAAACTCTTTTCTTCTGAATATGAAATTAAGACTCTAACTCTTAAAAATTAGTTACAAGTTACTTTTGATTTTGTTTGTAATAACGGGCTGAGTAAAAAATAATCAGAACTTGAAGAATTTATCAACAAAAAAAACGATTTTTTAACAGATGGTTTAAAAATTAATAAGAAATAAAACGTTAAACACTTTGAAAAGAAGTGTTAAGACATCTAAAACAAAATTGATATAATTTAAACTATTATTTTATAATTAATTCATAATAAAAAGAAAAAGTGACATATGAGAACACTTGTCAGCATGGACAATAAAATAATGTGACTTCCAAGTAGAAATTTGGAGTGTTGGTGACATCAAAAGGGTTATTTTAAGAAGATAAAGAGCACATATTGTTAATGTCAAACCTCGTATTTATTAGATATCATTTTTTAGATTTAAATATTAAATAAGTGTCTATAATATCCTATTTTTTCTATTCAAGTCCTTAAATTATTTTTTAAAATAAAATAGATGTATAAAGTTTTTCTGCCTAACTTTAAAAAACCATCACCTAATCATCAATTGATATGTGGCTAAAAAAACTTAAATTTATAAAAGAACTAAACAACTATTTAGACAAAAATTAAAACTTTAGGTATGTAGTTTGACAAAAAAAAAACTTAAACACTTATTTTATTTAAAAAATAATTTAAGCACTTAAATAAAAAAAACTTTAAGTACTTATTTTATATTTAAGTTTTTAAAGATAATTATAGGGATCAATGAGCTAGCTAGGAGTTAGAGAAGAGACAATAGACAATTGTTTAAGAAAACAACCACTCCATTAAAACCAAACCAAATGAAAACAAACATTGTCCCACCACATACAAACTTAAACAAAGATTAACACGACAGTAACTCATAACAATAAGGTCCAAACTCAAACCACAACACACTTAATTAAAACATTAGAAAATGTCCAAATAAAGATTTTCAATCTTCTTTCCCCAACAGAGTAAGAAGCAATGCCTTGTAATCCCCTGAGGTGTCCTTGGCAACAGCTTGGTCAAGAGGCACACTGTTTCTCTTATGATACAGCTCTTTGATATCTTTCAGGTCCTTTTCGGCTCGTGTCACGATCACTCTCGTAAGCGCATCCTCATCGGTTCCCATCCTCCGGATCGAATTGCGCAAGACCTTTTCAAAGTACTTTTTTGGGTCGTTGAGGCATCGGACCGCCGTACGCAGTACTAGAAGAAATTCATCACCTGAATCACCTTGCAAGAGCTGGGAAAACAGGAAAGCAGATGTTAACTGAGAATTCATCTAAGCATAGAATTTTTTTAAGGTAATCGGAGCATCGATACCTTAGTAATGGAAGTGCCATGATCATCTCTGTAACGATTGAATGTTGCCATGAGTTGCATCTTGCTCCTTGTGGTCAGGATCCGGATAACTTCTTCGTGGTTGAATTTCTTGTCTTCGACCGCTTCATAGAGAATTTTGGCTTCGGAATTTGCTAGTCTGGTGTTTATCTCCTCCCCATCATATCTGAATGCAGTCACCAATGCAACCAAGAGCTGTAAACAGCAACCAAAACATTCAGTAGTTACTCATGTTGTTCTCCGATGGAGGCTCGAGTTCGAGCTATTCCAATGGCCTAAGGTCACTGGAATAGCTTCAATCTGGGTTAAACATAAAAATGGAGACAAAGAGGAACATAATAAAATCGATTAGGACATGCCATTCGAGTGTCTCCCTTGGTGTGAGCAGCAACATCTTCCTCCAGGGAACGCTTGTATCGAGCCTGATACGCTCTCCTTATGGCCAACAGCTCTTCAGGGGATCTGGTGCATGCAATTTCAACGATCACATGGTGATCGGGGCTTAATTTCTTTGTCGCAACATTAGCCAAGACGGCATCTCGATCGGCCGGATCCAATATCCAACGATACATTGCTCTCTGCATATTCCACAGCAACAATTCTTAATTACATTTAAAAGACATAAACAAATCATATAACATGACACAAGGAAAACATATATGACGCTGCCATTGTTAACTAACCTCGAAATCACCCGAAAGCTCCGATTCGAGACGCTTGATGAGATCTTCCTGGTAAAGCTCTTCATAAGCAAGCCTGATTTGCTTCCTTTGAGCTGCATCTCTGTGTCCCAACACTGAAATTATTGCCTTCTCATCTGTCCCCCATCCTATCAAAGTTTACAAGAACATAAACATGTAAAATTTCTAAGGACTTTTTTTGACAATAAAAATTTTCTAAGGACTTGATCAATGCATAAAAGAATTTCAATGTATGATAACCTTTGCAGGCCTTTCTAAGAACTTCTGCATCTTGTTGAAATGAAACCTCCTTTGGAGCATGAATGGTGGCCATTATATCTATGAGTTTTAAGAGACTTTACTAGAGACCCCTATTTATAGTTCTAAGTTTCCAACAATGCTCGAATGAACGTATGTATTCGATACGAATATATTTATTTTTTAAAAATATTTTATGTAAGTGAATGATAGTTATACAAAATATGTATCAATATAATATTAGAAAAAAATAAAGAATTAGGATGACATATATAATTTTTAATATAAAGAAATAATATGATATAATTGAACTTAACGCCTAGAAAGCACCATATTTTGGACTTTCTGGTTTCTTGATTAGTAGAAAATACACCTTGCTAGCTAAACCATGATTTGCTTGGGATTATTAACCCATTGTAACAGATGCTTCCATTACAAAGAATATTAATACTAACTTTCATTCTTCTAATATATATTCAAAATATACTTATAAGTTGTACTAATCCTGTTTCGAATTAAGAATTTTGGAGTATTTTATTATTATTTTTTCCTCTATTAATCAATCTAATAAATGGTAACCTATATTGATAATGCCAACCTTAGATCTTTTATGTGTGTTAGCCTGTTAGGTGAACAAAATAACCTAAGCATTTATGTGGTTCACCCTTTTTCAGCCATTGTTAGCAAAACTTTCTGAACTAATATAAGAGTATTAAGGTCCGTTTGGTTTTAGAAAATATTTTTTGTTTTTGTTTTCTGTTTTTATTTTCAGAAAATAATTTTTATTTTTAGTTTTTTAAAAATTAGAAAACATGTTTGATTAATAGAGATGAAAAGTTATTTTAAAAAATGAAAATAGTGAAAATGTGTTTGGTTTATAACTTTTCAAAATAGAAATGAAAAAATAATAATTACTAAATAATAGAAATAAAATATAGTTAGAAAATATTATTATAATTATAATAAATAACATACGAGTAGATAAACCAAAGTTTTAAAAAAATGACATTAGAAGGATTCGAACCCGGGTTAAAATGAAGTTAAAATTAAAAACTCATTGTTTTCATATTTTTCATTTTCCTAAAACGTTTTCGATGAAAACATTTTTTTATATTTTCAAAATTTCACTTATTTTTATTTTCATTTTTTAAAAATTATTTTCGATTTTTTCAATTAAATATGTTTTCTTTATCGTTTTCTATTTTCTAAGAAGATGAACTTTACAAATTGTATTTATTTTAATAGTAATAAAAAAAATTGACATATGAAGCTACTTGTCAGTATGACAATAAAAATGTACTTACCATGTAGAAAATGGGTGTTTGTGACGTCAAAGGGAAATTTCCCACAATATTTAAATATATATTTAATAATTATAATTTTTTTATTTATTAACTAACTAATCCGAATTAAAGATGTGAATATATATTGTGAGACATCATTTCAACTTACTTTTTTCAAACCTTAGTTAAGGGGCTTGGCATCTGATCCCTGCTAGATCATGTAAAAAATACTTTTTTTAATATTCCGATATGTTTACATATAAAATCTGTTCATTAATTTTATCCCTTTGATAAGATACACACCGTGCAGACAAGTTGCTTGAATCTGAGTCTCCTATGAATAACAACATTCTCTTATCCACCAGAACCGCTTAATAAGTTCAACAAAATACCTTATTTTAAATGAATAATCGTATGCTTGGTTAATAAAGTGTTATTATAAACGAATAATCCAATTTCTACCAAATGAAGCTGCAAAAACGACTGTGCTTGGAGGTCCATGATTAACTTCAGATTATATTATAAGTACTCTATCGATTCATATATTATCTTTCCTGTTTTAAAATTTAATCGACTCGAAATATAAACAGTCACGTCATCTATCGATAAATTACCGCCCGCGACGACGGTTATACGAATGTAACTTGAAAAACAAGTTTGGATTGCAGAAATGAAGATTTTAAGTTACCTTTACAAGCTTTATGAAGTTTCTCAGCATCTTCAGCAGCAGAAGTGTGGTCAGGAGCAATGAGGGTAGCCATTGATACAAGCTGCAAAGAAATAAAAACAAATTATATGTGAAGAAAAGCTTGTTTTTCGACCTTATTTATAGCAATCAAACCTTCGTTTTAATAATAAAAACCCTACGTTGAAGTTAACGCCAACTCACGCCTCTCATGCTTTGTTTTTCATCTTTTTCTTTTTTGGCCCAATTAAAAAACCCTGGAAAAAAAAAAGAAAAAGAAAAGGTGAAACGGCTGGATTAGTTACAAATTAATTCAGTTTAATTAATTATTACTATATGGTTCTGTTTTTGTTTTCTTGTTTGCATGGATGCAAATTGTCATAAAGATTGTGGATTCTCCAGATTTTCCTTCACTTTCTCGAGGTTTCTTTTTATCTTTATGGTTGGCAAGGCATCATTTTTATTCCTATGGACGAAGTCTGAAAAAATTTATATTTATTTGAACTTATAGTTATACTAATCTTTTAAAGGGACTATATTGAAATTTTAATCATTATTGGGATCTAAACTGAAATTTTACCACGGACTAAGATGTAAATCTCCAAAATTTAACAGATAAATGTAGCAATTTTCTTATTTAGGAGGATATGGCGCCTGCCTTCCTATCATAACATTTTAAAGTTTTGCTTAACGAAGAAGTATTACATTTGTACTTTTATTATGTTATTTTATATTGGGTTAGATTAAATTATATTATTATGTTAACATGGACTGATTTAATTAGATGATTAATTTAGTCTTTTAAACTCTGTTTTTGGTTTTATTTTATAGAATTTTTTAGTCAAAATATATCGTTGATAAATTTCATTTAAAAGATTGTACAAATTTTTTTAAAAAATAATAAGTTTTACTTTTCATGTTTTTAATACCATTTGAAGTTTAGTGTATTTTTTCGCATTGAATTTCAATAGTTGTGATGGGATTCTTTTGTAATTATTTTCACTTTAAATATAATTTGGTATACTTTTCTTGTTCAAACAAACTATTTTTCTAAAAACTCTAGCCGCATAGCTCTCATCTTCTTCCTTTATTTTTTTTTATTTTTTAACAATGATATTAATCCTAATTCTAGTTGCTAACCGTCGAGAATCTATTGTTGTCTTTCATCTTCTACTTTTTATCACTTGTCTATTTTTTATTTTTTAGTTTTGAATAAATAATTCTAATTTTTTGTGTGTTTTACTCTATCTCTTAGTACGTTTTTTCCTGCCTTTTGACACGTTTTTCTTTTTTTATCGGTCGTTTGATCATTTTTTATTTAATTTTTTATTAGGGTTAGATTTGACTTTCTTGACTGATTAATACGGTGCTCTTTTTGTTATTTTGTTGATCTCCCTATTTTGGACCATCGAACTAGATTTGAATATGCGCTCGCAATCACCATTTTTGTTTGCGGTTGAATTGTGGTAATGACCATGTTGTTAATGTGACTTATTGTAATATGCATTTTTATGTTGCTTTTTATTGTTTTACTTTTCATTGTCGATCTTTGGTGATGTTTGTATCTATCTTTTGTTTCGAGTCTTTGGGTTGAATTTTTACATTCTCCTGTTTTGATCTCGAGACGCTAGTTTATTATAGGAATATGACCGAATTAGGTCTTTTTGTTTACTTAAATCTAAACTTTCATTGTAATTTTAGATATATCTCATTTAATAAAAATAACGAATTTCAATTAAAGAAAAGAAAGAGTTTAGTAAAAAAAATTTAAAGATCGAGTTTAGTAAAAAAGAAGTTCTAAAGATAGATTCTGTAGATTGACCGAGTGATAAGGATATTTATGTTACCTCATTTTGTATCTTGTATTGTATCAAATTTCAGCATTTGCCTTGAAAATATAATATCTCTATTTAATAAAAATAAAATAAAAATTAAGCCTCACTTATAGTTAGAGATGTGCATTTTACCCGACCCGGTCGGGTCAGATCTTGTAGAAATAATGTTTTGATATAATAATTGAAAAATGATTTGGACTGATTTAAAAAGTATTTAAAACATTTCCAAAGTCCAAACAACTTGAAATTATGTCTAGGGAATTTTTCAAAAGGGTTTTTCATGTTTTTCAAAGCCAAATTTCACAAAACTGTCCAGGTGTTTCGAAACACCTTAGGGCGTTTCGAAACAGGTGCTTCCAGTGGCAAAAGCGTTTCGATACTCGTATCGAAACGGGCCTTCATTGGACAGGATTTTTGCCCAGCGTTTCGAAACGGGCTAGGCCGTTTCGATACGCCCACGTGGCAATGACCCCAACGGTCATAAACCCCAACGGCTATTTTCCCAACTAACTTTTAAATGCAGGCGTTTCGATACGGGCTTATAGCGTTTCGATACGCGTTCCGAAACGGCAAGGGGGTGTTCCGAAACGGGTACCCTGACAGACTGAAACGGCTCTTTCTACATTGAGAGTATTTCGAAACGGCTTCGAGCGTTTCGAAACGGGGAGCTGCAGAACTGCATTTATGGAGGGAATTAAAGGCTCCAACGACTCTATTCCAACCCCAACGGTCCTAAACGGCTATAAACTCAATTGGGAGTATAAAAGGGACCTCCAAGCATCAAGAGAAGGCTAATGCTCATATTGTCAAACATCAAATGATCAAAAAGTGTCTTAGTGCTTAAATTGTCATTTATTGTATAGACAAACACTAGTGAGCCAAAATTGTCAAATTTGCTCAAGTGTTTTAGGTTTTGGGTGAGTGCTTCATTGTGCAAACAAACACCTATTAGAGGGTTTAAGTTTGCTTTATTTATTTCTTTGTAAAAGAGGGTTTTGTTGAGTGGATCGAAAGATCGATAATTACCAAGAGGGGGGGTGAATTGGAATTTTAAAGGATTGTGAGTGGAAATTGGCAAATTAAAAATGATGAACAAGGGATTTAGAGTGGTTCAAGTTCCAAATGAACTCTACATCCACTACCTTAGTCTCACTAAGGATTTGCAACAATTTCACTAAATTGATCTTCCCCTTTTCTAGGACAATGAGGCAACCCTTTACAATTTCGGTTGATTTTTCTACCCAAAAATCAACCCAACCCTCACACAAGAGAACAAAGAAATTTGTAGGCTAATTAGATATCTCTCAATACAAATGATAGCCCCAATACAAGCACTCAACCCAATTTTACAAAATATGAATGAAGAACACAAATTGGGATTTTACACAATTTGGGATTTTTGCTTAAATGCTTGAATTTGATGTTTGGATGTTTGCTTTTGGATCAATAGTTGTTGCTGATGCTTTTGGATGTCTCTTTTATACCTTCTCATTGATTTCTAGCCGTTTGGGTGGTTGGGAACATAAATGGAGCCGTTGGAACCCTCTCTTGCCACCATAAATGCAGTCTGCACCAACCCGTTTCGGAACGGACTAAAATAGAAAGAGCCGTTGGGGTGCATTTAAGAGCCCGTTTCGAAACGCCTTAGGGCCGTTTCGGAACGATATTGCCACTGTCAAGGGTCGTTTCGGAACGGTCTTAGCCCGTTTCGAAACGCCTTAACTACTTTCAAAAATTCAGTTAAAAACTTATAACGGTCATAATTTTGAATTCATTTTGAGCCCTGTTTCGAAACGACATGAATCCGTTTCGAAATGAAAATGCTACTGTCAAGGGTCGTTTCGAAACGGCCTTGATCCGTTTCGAAACACCCCTTTTATATTTAAAATTCAGCAAATATTTGAAACTGTTAGCCCCTTTTTAAATCCAATATGAAGAACAGTTTCGAAACGATTTATCCCATTTCGAAACGTTTACAAGTGTTTCGATACGCGTTCCGGAACGGTGGTCGACAGTGATGAAAATGTTTCGAAACGCCTCTGGGCCGTTTCGAAACGGGTGCTTGAAAATCACTGTTTCTGGTTTGAAACACTTGGAAAAAAATATTTGAAAGGTATGTTTTTAACTTAGGCATAATATTAGAACTATATGGGGATATATTGAGGACTTAAAATTCGTTTTGACTTTTTCAAATTAGTCCTTAGGTTTTTAGTTATATCAAAATTAAAATGTTTGTTTCACAATCTCCCCCTTTTTGATATAACAAAACCAAAGTTAGAATTTTTGGGAAATTTGAAAGTTTTGAAAATATTCTAACTCCCCCTTAATTTAAGATAGGTTTTTAAAGTTAAAATAAATTTTTTGATTTGAAATCCAAGTTGTAAACCTTTAAAAACCTTTTAACATTTTAAAACGAATTTTAGTTTAAAGTGTGGCTCTTAAATTTCTTCTCCCCCTTTTTGTTAGATCAAAAAGAACAATAAAAGCTCATAGAGAAGATAAAGGATTAGTACCAATAAGCAATAATAAGCAACCATATTATAAATTCATAATCAAAATATCCAAAACATAATTCAAACATTTAGTTCAAACATAAAAACCCAAATAAAATAGCCATAAGCATAGGTCCTAAAAACATGAGAAAACATAAAGATGCAATCTTAATCCTAAAAGCATAAATAATATGATATGATATGAAGATCCTAGGCCTCGTCATCATCATCATCGCTCTTGGCTTGAGAACGGTGAAACTTCGTCCATTGCCCATAAAGAGTGGAGAAGGAAAGGTCCAAGTTGGAATGAGAAGTCTCAAGAGAAAGAAGGCGATCCTCGACATTCTTCAAACGATTGCCCATTGTTTCAAAGCCCGAAGCAATGCTAGTGTCCAAAGCATTCATCCGAGTGTCCAAAGCATTGAACCGCTCAGTGAGGAAAGCCGTGAGGGCTTCATTGTTTGCAACTGGAACTTGCGGTGGAGGAGCAACGGGAGCAGGATCCGCTTCTCTATCAACTCTTTCCCAAACACCATTCACATATTGGAACCCGGACTTTCGAAGGGATGACTCACCAATCTTGGTCTTGCGAGGGATCAGAGAGTCGTAGGTACAATCAATGCCAAGATTATCAAATAGGGCGCTCAAGACAATGCCATATGTGAAAGACTTCAACTCATTCGTGTCAATAAGCTTGATATTATTGACTATCTCGGCAAAAATTATCTTAGGCACATTTGGGCGCTCACCCTTACGGAAACACTCTAGCCAAAAATGATCAGTGTGACGGATATGAGAGTATTTGCCTCCGGAAGGACGAATAAACCAAGACACCATCAAGTGAAGAACTCTATCGTGCACATCCAAATAAAGAGCTTTGCCGGTAAAATGGCCAAAGTGGCGTTCATCCTCAAGACCCTCATCCTTAAGCTTAAGAGCAGACTCTAAAAGTGCAACATTAACAACAAACTTTCTGCCTAATAAGGATGATTCAATTCCTATGATCTCGGTTTTGGTCTCATCATAAAGAAAACGAGCATTTGAGTAAAAGAGGAGTACCATGTTTTTGTAGCAAATATCCGGAAGGCTCAAGAAATCCATGAGATTCCACTCATCCAAACGAGGGAGATAACGAAAAAGGAATCGCTCGGAATTGAGGAACTCAAGATCAATGACACGTTACTTACGAACCGCGAAATCCTTGACATAAGCAAAGCGAGCACGCGCGTCCGAATTTTTAAGAGATTTCTGAAAAAGCATGGTGATGTTCGGACGAATGCTCGAATCACCGGATTGAACGGCCTTGCGCTTTTTGTTCGATTGATCCGCCATCTAAAAACATTAAGCAAGTGTTTTAAAATTGAGTGTATGCATTGATAATTAAAATCAATCCAATAATAAATCTCACTTAGGTTTTTGAAAACAAAATTAAAATAAAAACAGTTTAAAAAAAATACGATTGAAAAATTATATATTCGAATCAAAAATTTTGAGATTTGAAAAAAAATTTACAAGATTTTGAAAACCCACAACAAAAACATATAATTTATACAAAAATAAAATTTTCTAACCTAAGATTCGAACAAAAATTGAAAGAAAAAGAAAAATAGAAAAATTACCTTAGTTTGGGATTTTGGATGATTTTGAAACAATCCTTGCACAAGATTGATGAAACTTGCTTAGACTTGAGTTGAAGAGTAAAACCCCTCACAATTTTGTGGAAATCAAAGAGTTTTAGAGGGTATTTATAGAGAGGAAGGCGGTTTAGGGTTTTAGAGTTTTATAGAAAGTAAACTTTATCATTAAAAGCCCTAATTTAAAGCAGTCCGCGATGCCGTTTCGGAACGGTCAAAACCATTTCGGAACGGGCGGCTAGGGTTTTGACCAGTTGAAGACCATAAACAAATCGTTTCGATACGGTGTTGACTGTATCGAAACTTCCTTTGACCCGTATCGGAACGCGTTCCGATACACCCCTTGGCAGAATCAAAAACGTTTCGGAACGCTTTTGAGGCGTTTCGAAACGCCCTTCTCTCAGAGCTGGATTTAAGGTATCCGTATCGAAACAGGTTCACCCGTTTCGATACACCTGGGCCTGGAACTGCAGATGAGGCTCTAGAAATGCAGAAAAATGATCTTTTAAGAGGCCTAACATGTAGGGGTGGGAATTGTCGGGTACCCGGGATTCGGGTACCCGGAAAACCGGGTACCCGGTTCATCTGGGTACCTCTTTAAACGGCCCGTGTCCCGGCCCATTAAATTCGGGTACCCGGGATTCGGGTACCCGTAAAATTCGGGTACTCGGGTAATCGGGTACCGGGTACCCGGTTCATATATTTTTTTTATTTTTTTTTATTTTAAAATTAAAAAAATCATATGTTAAACACAAAAAAATTTAAAAAAAATTAAACTTAAAACTTAAAAGAATATAATACAAACATAGAAAAAATATAGGGATTTAAACTTAATTTTAAAGTGAAAATATTAAGAAACATAAAATAAAAATATAATTTTAAATATAAAAAATATATATTAAATTTTATCGGGTCGGGTCGGGTACCCGGTAAAGGAAAACTCTCGGCCCGTGTCCCGGCCCGTGTCCCGGGAAATTTGCCGGGTCGGGTACCCGGCCCGATCGGGTATTTTTTTTCCGGGAATTACCCGGTATTTTTGTTTCGGGTAGTCGAGTTTTTGGGTCGGGTCAGTCGGGTCGGGTATTTTCTCCCACCCCTACTAACATGCATATATGTCATGAATGAGCAGGCAAAACATATTTAAGCATAAACATACTCCCCCTAACTATAAGCATGGATGAAATCAGGAGTTTAAACACATCAACATGGCATTTCACAAAATCAAGCATATTCAAGCACAAAAGAGGTCCTAAAAGGTCAAGATAGGCTAGCTAGACCTAACTCTCTCCTAAGGGGCCAAAAACGCTCTTTGTCTAAGGGTTTTGTAAAAATGTCCGCTAATTGATTCAAGGTGTCTACATACTCTATAACCACATCTTCCTTAAGGACATGATCTCTAATGAAATGATGCCTTATTTCTATATGTTTGGTTCTAGAGTGTTGGATGAGATTTTTAGTTAAGCATATTGCACTAGTGTTGTCACATTTTAGAGGTATGGTTCCAACTTTAATTCCATAATCTAAGAGTTGTTGCTTCATCCAAAGGACTTGAGCACAACAACTCCCTAACGATATGTACTCGACTTCGGTGGTAGATAAGGCTACACTATTTTGTTTCTTAGAGAACCAAGATATGAGCATACTACCTAAGAATTGGCAAGTTCCCGAAGTACTTTTCCTATCAATTTTGCAACCCCCATAATCCGCATCCGAGTAAGCATGTAGGTTGAAGGTAGAGTCTCTAGGGTACCAAAGACCTAAACAAGGAGTGTCTCTAAGATACCTAAAGATTCTCTTAACGGCTATAAGGTGAGACTCTCTAGGACTAGCTTGAAACCTAGCACACAAGCAAACACTAAATAGGATATCTGGTCTACTTGCGGTAAGGTAAAGCAAAGATCCAATCATAGAACGATAAAGCTTAGAGTCAACACACTTACCTCCTTCATCTTTGTCAAGCTTTGTAGATGAGCTCATAGGAGTGGCTTGAGGCTTTGCATTCTCCAAGCCAAACTTCTTGAGCATATCCTTTATGTATTTTGCTTGGTTGATGAAGGTGCCATCCTTCTTTTGCTTGATTTGGAGTCCCAAAAAGAACGAGAGCTCCCCCATCATGCTCATCTCAAATTCACCTTGCATTAACTTAGCAAACTCTTGACAATGACATTCATTAGTAGAACCAAAAATAATATCATCAACATAAATTTGAACTACTAAGATGTCATTTTTATACATTTTTATAAAGAGTGTAGTGTCCACCTTACCTTTTTCAAATCCTTTTTCAATAAAAAAATTTGAAAGCCTTTCATACCAAGCTCTAGGAGCTTGTTTTAAACCATAAAGGGCTTTGGTAAGTTTAAAAACATGATTTGGAAATTTTGAATCTTCAAAACCCGGTGGTTGTTCCACATACACTTCTTCATTTATAAAACCATTTAAAAATGCGCTTTTAACATCCATTTGAAAAAGCTTGAAATTATGATAACATGCATATGCAAGCAACATCCTAATGGCTTCCATTCTAGCTACGGGTGCATAGGTTTCATCAAAATCTATTCCCTCTTCTTGAGTGTAACCTTGTGCTACAAGTCTAGCTTTATTTCTCACAATGTTACCACTCTCATCTAGTTTGTTCCTAAAGACCCATTTAGTTCCTATTGTAGATTGATTACTAGGCCTATCAACTAATGTCCATACATTACTTCTCTCAAATTGATTTAACTCTTCTTGCATAGCCATAATCCAAAAGTCATCTTTCAATGCTTCTTTTATATTTTTAGGCTCTATGCATGAGATAAATGCAACATGGTTCATTAATCTAAGAGAAGAACGAGTGGTTACTCCCTTGGATGGATCACCCAAGATTTCACCATCTTTGACATAGTTCAACTCCCTTAGGTAGCTCACTTCCTTTTCCTCAATAGCCAAGTCCTTCAAGGCTTCAAGAGGTGGTTCTTGTGTATCTTCTTCTTTTGTTGGAATCTCATCCTCCTTTGAAGTTTGACCTCCATCAAAGGCATTTATGATTCCTACATCATCATCATCACAAGAATCCTTCCTAGGAAGGAGGTTATCATCGAATACAACATGAATAGATTCTTCTACTACTAAAGTTCTTTTGTTAAATACTCGATAGGCTTTAGAGGTTAAAGAGTAACCTATAAAAATGGCTTCATCACTTTTTGCATCAAATTTACCTAAGTTATCTTTTCCATTATTTAAAACAAAACACTTGCACCCAAAAGGGTGAAAATAGCTAATGTTAGGCTTTTTAGAATTTAAAATCTCATAAGGTGTTTTCTTTAAAATTGGCCTAATCATAACTCGATTTACAATATAACAAGCGGTGTTTGTGGCTTCCGCCCAAAAATATTTAGGTAAATTATTTTCACAAAGCATAGTTCTAGCCATTTCTTGTAAAGTTCTATTTTTCCTCTCAACTACCCCATTTTGTTGAGGAGTTCGAGGAGCCGAAAAATTATGGCTAATACCATTTTCATTTAAAAATTCTTCAAACTCTAAATTTTGAAACTCGGTTCCATGATCACTCCTAATATGAGAAATTTTAAGCTCAAGATCATTTTGTGTTAATTTTGAAAATGTGATGAATTTTTCCAAAGCCTCATCTTTAGTACTTAAAAAGAGAACCCAAGTAAATCTAGAAAAATCATCAACTAGCACAAAAGCATACGATTTACCACCCAAGCTCATAGTCCTAATTGGCCCAAATAAATCCATGTGAATTAATTGTAAGCATCTACTAGTAGAAACATCATTAATGGATTTAAAGGAAGACCTATGTTGTTTACCCTTTGAGCATGCATCACAAATTTTATCATTTGAAAATTTTATTTTGGGCAAACCTCTAACTAGATTTAGAGAGACTAGTTTTTCCAAAACACTAATGCTAGCATGTCCTAGCTTCCTATGCCACAACCATGCATCATTTTCATTTTGAGCAACTAAGCATGCATGAGATGTATGAATGTCATCTAAATGCACCATGTATATGTTTCCTATGCGATGACCTATGAGCATAATACTATTTGATTTAATGTCTACAATTTTACATCCATTTTTATCAAAAAGAACATTAAATCCTTTATCACATAATTGACTTATGCTCAATAAATTATGTTTAAGACCATCGACATATAAGACATTTTCAATAAGAATGGTAGAGTGATTACCTATGGAGCCAATACCTTTAATGTGGCCTTTGGAGTTGTCACCAAATGTTACTACTCCTCCACTTTTTGGCTTTAAATCCATGAATCGACTCTTGTCTCCGGTCATGTGTCTCGAGCATCCACTATCAAGGTACCATGAGTTTTGACTTTGTGCTTTGGCCTTGAAGCAATGCTCCCCCTACAAACAAAGATATTAAACCTTGGTTTTTGGTACCCAAATCATTTTGGGTCCATGAGTGTTAGCTCCCAAAACCTTGGTTCCCTTAGGAATCCAAGATGACATAGCAATAATATTATTAGATTTTACAAGTTCCTTAGGAACCCATACACTTCTAATTCTTTTAGCTCTACTATGTCTAGGGTAGCTACCTTGTTTGTAGTAATTAGTCCTTTTCTTAGGTTGGTGTGTTCTAGATGATTCTCCTACTTCATGCTTGACACTTCCAACATTTTTTAAGGACTTTTTGAGCTCATTTAGCTCACCTAACACCTTTTGGTGTTCACTATTGCATTGAGACAAAAGATTATTAAGATCAACATTTTCATCTTGAAAGAATTTAAGTTCATCTTTTAATCCTAAAATCTTTTTCTCAAATTTAGAATTAGCTTGAGTGAGTGAGTCATTTTTCTCATTTAGCTCTAAAATGATTTTCTTGTTTTTAATGACCGACTCCTTAAACTTCTCAACTAATTCATCATATACCTCTTGTAACTCATCATATGCATCATTTAACTCTTCATATGAAAAATCTAAAGTAGATGTGTTAGAGGTTACCAAGGAGGAATCTTCCTCAAGTGCCATGAGACAAAGATTAGCCACTTCTTGTTCGTCATCCTCCGATGACTCCTCATCACTCCAAGTAGCAAGCTTGGCTTTGAGTTTCTTCTTCTTCTCAAAGCCCTTCTTCTTGAGTTGAGGGCACTCCGAACGGATGTGGCCGGGTTGTTTGCACTCATAGCAAATGATGGGATCCTTTCCTTCTTCTTTGTTCTTGCTTTTGAAGTCCATTTTTCTTTGGATTTTTCTACCCCGGTTGGACCTCATGAAGCGTGAGAACCGTTTGGCTATCATAGCCAATTCTTCAAGTTCATCCTCATCACTAGATGAGCTCTCATCAAGTTGAGAAGCTTTAGCCTTGAGAGCTATACCCATCTTCTTCTTCTTCTCAACCTCAAGCTTCTCTACCCTTTTCTCTTCTTTCTTCTTCTCATCTTCCCTTCCTTGCTTCATGATCTCATGAGTAAGGAGAGAACCCACAAGCTCATCAAGCTTTAATGTCTTCAAGTTCTTTGCTTCGATGATAGCGGTTCTCTTCCCATCCCAAGATTCGGGAAGTGAATAGAGTAGCTTCCGGACAAGCTTGTCTTCCGGTATGATCTCTCCATATCCCTTTAGACCGTTGACGATTGTGGAGAATCGATCAAACATCTTTGACACCGTCTCATCGGGCTCCATCTTGAAGTTTTCATAACTAAGATTGAGAAGTCCAATCTTAGTTTCTTTGACATCATTGGTGCCTTCATAAGTGGCCTCAAGAGTGTCACACACTTCCTTGGCACTTTCAATGGATGAGACCTTTGAGTAGATGTCCGGACCGAAAGCACAAAAAAGCATGTGGAGAGCTTTATCGTTGACTTGAATCTTCTTCCTCTCCTCTTCACTCATTTCGGCTTTCTTCTTCAACACCATCTTGCCTTCACCATCTTGCTTCAATGGAATGTATGGCCCATCCTCAATGACATCCCACACAAGATAGTCACTTGACTTGATGAATAGCCTCATTTTGTTCTTCCAAAAGGAATAGTTGTCACCATTGAAGAAAGGAGGCTTGGTGGTTGATTGTGACTCGTACGTGCCGGAACCGGAGGTTGAAGCCATTTCTTGATAATTTGATGATCACACTCTTCCAAGGATCTCCTCTTGTGGTTGTTAATCCTCAAAGAGTTAAGCTCTGATACCAATTGTTGAGTGGATCGAAAGATCGATAATTACCAAGAGGGGGTGAATTGGAATTTTAAAGGATTGTGAGTGGAAATTGGCAAATTAAAAATGATGAACAAGGGATTTAGAGTGGTTCAAGTTTCAAATGAACTCTACATCCACTACCTTAGTCTCACTAAGGATTTGCAACAATTTCACTAAATTGATCTTCCCCTTTTCTAGGACAAGGAGGCAACCCTTTACAATTTCGGTTGATTTTTCTACCCAAAAATCAACCCAACCCTCACACAAGAGAACAAAGAAATTTGTAGGCTAATTAGATATCTCTCAATACAAATTATAGCCCCAATACAAGCACTCAACCCAATTTTACAAAATATGAATGAAGAACACAAATTGGGATTTTACACAATTTGGGATTTTTGCTCAAATGCTTGAATTTGATGTTTGGATGTTTGCTTTTGGATCAATAGTTGTTGCTGATGCTTTTGGATGTCTCTTTTATACCTTCTCATTGATTTCTAGCCGTTTGGGTGGTTGGGAACATAAATGGAGCCGTTGGAACCCTCTCTTGCCACCATAAATGTAGTCTGCACCAACCCGTTTCGGAACACGGGAACCTGTTTCGGAACGGACTAAAATAGAAAGAGTCGTTGGGGTGCATTTAAGAGCCCGTTTCGAAACGCCTTAGGGCCGTTTCGGAACGATATTGCCACTGTCAAGGGTCGTTTCGGAACGGTCTTAGCCCATTTCGAAACGCCTTAACTACTTTCAAAAATTCAGTTAAAAACTTATAACGGTCATAATTTTGAATTCATTTTGAGCCCTGTTTCGAAACGACATGAATCCGTTTCGAAACGAAAATGCTACTGTCAAGGGTCGTTTCGGAACGGCCTTGATCCGTTTCGAAATACCCCTTTTATATTTAAAATTCAGCAAATATTTGAAACCGTTAGCCCCTTTTTAAATCCAATATGAAGAACAGTTTCGAAACGATTTATCCCGTTTCGAAACGTTTACAAGTGTTTCGATACGCGTTCCGGAACGGTGGTTGACAGTGATGAAAATGTTTCGAAACGCCTCTGGGCCGTTTCGAAAGGGGTGCTTGAAAATTACTGTTTCTGGTTTGAAACACTTGGAAAAAAATATTTGAAAGGTATGTTTTTAACTTAGGCATAATATTAAAACTATATGGGGATATATTGAGGACTTAAAATTCGTTTTGACCTTTTCAAATTAGTCCTTAGGTTTTTAGTTATATCAAAATTAAAATGTTTGTTTCACAGGTTTTGATCAAGGCTTTGGGTAGAAGCTTGATCGGTTGTAAGGGTTTCCTCCTAATCCTAGAAAAAGGGACGAATCAATTAGTGGATTGATTGTGAAATCCTTAGTGGGGAGCTAAGGTAGTGGATGTAGGTGCTTGTTAGAAGGTCGAACCACTATAAATCATTGTGTCTATTCTCTTTTTAGCTTTCTTAACCCTTCCACCCAAAAATCCATCTCTCCACCTCTTGGTGAACTAGTTTGGTTGATCGAATCGAGCCCCACACATCCCAACAGATCTTTTAATAAAAAAATTAGTTCAGGTCGGTTCGGGGTTTTATTAAGGGTGTAGTCGGGTTAAATTTTAGGGTAAAAACATCCGACCCAAGACTAATATCATAATTTTTTAGGGATATTTGTAAAAATACTCCCTCTTTATATATTTTTTATAACTAGGTCCTTAAAATATTTTTTATTTACAATTTATCCCTTAAAATATTATTTTTTACAATTAAGTCCTTAAGATTGATTTTTTATAGGTTGGGTTAGACCAGGTTAGTTTAGAGTATTTATTTTTTAGGTCAGGCTGGGTTCAGTTTTAGAATAACTATTTTTGGGTGGGCTAAAAACCTGACTCGAACTTATCCCTACTTATAGTTATATTTGATGATGATCTATAAATATTACTTTCGATCTTTCATGAGGCCAGTAACATGATTTGGTCCCATTAGATTTGATATTACCATCCAAATTTAAATCTAGTCACAATAACATTATTTCATCTGTTAAATAACTCAAGTTAGTGCTTTGGACACCAAATTCATTATCATAAAATAAAATTGATATTCATATTTGTTATTAAAAAATGTAAGGGCTTATAATAAATCCAAATATTATCCTAATCTGTTAAAATGAAATAAATATTTTGAAATATATAGTCTTACTATCTCATTCATCTTATAGTAAATGATGCATACCATTGAAAAATTATTTATATTTATTTTAAAAATAATAATAATATAGAATCATTTGAATATATATATATATATATATATATATATATTTGTAATTGGCATTTGTATTATGCTTCCATAAGTAATATTGCATGAGTAAATCACAGGGTAAGAGTCTCCACTAAGGATGGTTATCTATCGGGATTTTGCTGACCTACACCCAACCCGAAAATTTAATGCAATTACAAGAGTCTAATTTAACCCGATATTTTATGATGCTTTATACGATTTGAATTCAACTTAATTTTTAAAGTAAAAATTCGAACCCGACTCAACCCGACATAAATAAAAAGGTAATTTTAATTTTTATTCGGTAAAATAGAAAGTTAATTGAAAAAAATACAAATATAAAGAGAGAATTATAATAATTTATTTATTTTTATTAGAGTATGAGGATATGGGCATTATAACAATTATACATAAATATTTAAAATAAAATTAAATTATTATTTCAGCTCGAATCAGATTGAATATTTATCATTTTAAATTCAAACACGACCTATTTTATTCTTAAAACCCGTCAGGTATTGGTTAAATGACCAATCCTAGTCACCACCCCACTTTCAGTAATGAAAGTATTTGTATTATGCTTGATAATCATGAAAATGAAAATGAAATTAATAGGATATATATCTTATTCTATACAAAGACCAACAAGGACTCCGTGGCCCAATGGATAAGGCGCTGGTCTACGGAACCAGAGATTCTGGGTTCGATCCCCAGCGGAGTCGATTCTGTACTTTTTCCCCCCATTTTTTCTTTTTGTTCCAAGCCTGAACCCAGCATTCGTCCGTAATGTAACCCAGCCCAATTAACAAGTTCCAGCCTTTCTCGTCAAGACCGGCGCGGAAATACATTATATTTTTTCTCTACCAATTCACGAGCCAACTATATGATTGTTGGTTAGTTAATTCGGCCACCACCAAATTGAATTAATCGAATTTTTTCTATAACCATTAATTGAATTGAATAGTGTTCAGTTAATTCAGACGTTTTTTAAATCAACTGAACTTTGTTATAAGTTGTAAGTTTGCGGTTTTTCTTTAATTATATTAAATTAATTTGAGTATTTTCTCATATGAGTTGTAAATTAGTAGGGTCTTAACATTTTAATGAGTCGGGTTAAAAATAGTTGAGTCTATGTTTAAAATACATATGTAATATATATTATCAAATATTTAATATTTTTAGTTTAATTAGTGGTTTCGAACCGAATTAACTGATAAACAAGTTTAAAAAAATTTAACCGTTAACCAATCGAACATCTAATTAATTGACCGAACCAAATTTTAAAACTAAAGTGATATCCAATTTGTTTTTACTATCACCTAATTTTTAATAAAAATTAAAATTTAAATATTACAAAGCTTTTATGCTATTTCAAAATTTAAAATTTAGTTTGAATTTTCTTTTGCGAAAATAAATTTTTGTATTTTTTTATTTGAAGATTTTTGCTCCATCTTCTAACTATGAATTGTTGATCTGACCGTTATAAAAAATAATAATTTTTAATGCGAATTTATTTTTATTAAATCAATGTTATTTGAATTTGAATACGGATATCAAATAGCTATAATTTAAACCTACTCGGATAGATAGAGAGTAATTAATTATCTAAATATCTATTGTAACCCCCTCGTCCCGGTCTGGCTGGATGACCGGTCTGAGTGGGCTACGCGGGGAAAACCGAAGCGAAACCCGTTAAGGTTCCCCCTCGGTTAACGACCCTAAAAAAATTTCTTTTTATTTATCTTGTCTAAATGCATTACCATTACCTATGTGAAACATGTCAGCGGAAACAAAAGCAATACGAAGACCAACTATTCAAGACATCATTCTTAAAACAGTCCATTTTCTGTAATTAAGCAGGCCGTATCGATACACTTGTCAAAGGTATCGATACGCCTTGACCAAAGTCAACACTCAAGGGTCAACACAGGAAGACCGTATCGATACACCTGTTAAGGGTATCGATACACCCTTCCCATTCAACATCTCGTGGTCAACGAGATAAACCCGTACCGATACACTAACCCACCGTATCGATACGGTAACATCTCACCAAAATCTCAGAATTCCAGTGAGCAAAAACCGTATCGATACCCCCCGTATATCGATACGCCCAGCCAAACTTGAGCCCTGGAGGCAAGGCCGTATCGATACGGCCCTCAGGCGTACCGATACGCACTGCACTGCAAAACTCCCAAACTCAGCAAAAACGAACAAGACTCGAACCTAGATGCAATTTAGGACTTCCCTAGACCCAAACAAGCATTCATACAACATTTACAAATCATTATTTAGCCATACAAGCATCCAACATGTACGTACATCAAGGAAATCATGCAATTGATCAAAGATGACATTTAAGCATTCAAGTCTCATACTTCAACACTCTAACATAAAGGCAACCTCAAAAGGCACATAGCCAACATTCATGGTAAGCAATTTAGGCATGGATTACAGTTCAAACATGGCATCAACAAGCCATACAAAAACAACATAAACATGGAGTCTAAGCAAGCTCCTAAGCAACCAACAACAACCATCAAAACAACTCATGTCCCATTGCTTAACTATTACATATTCAACATTTAAAAGTTCATACTTGATGTACTCAAAGCCAACAACCACACTTGGAGGCCCTCCATTTGCGCTAGCAACCCACGAACTAAGAATCTGCAATGTTGAACAAAGAGAGTGTAAGCAATGATGCTTAGTGAGGGTAAGCTCTTAAAAACAAACCTCAACATTGCAGGGTCCGAGCACGATCTTAGCCAAGACAAAATTACATATTTACCAAGGATCCACAAGAGCCACAAGATAAAGATGCATGAGCAATATTCAATTAAAAGCCATGATCAACAAGCTCTATTTCACAACATATGTAAACACATATAACATCCAAGTAAGGATCACATATCACAACACATTGATACACATATCAATCAACGTTGGCACCTAGCTATGACCCGAATACGCGGATAACACGTTGGAACTCACATCCAACAACCACTTTACCTCACGGTGGGATTACACTCATCACCGGTCTCGCGGAGGGGATTCCACTCATCCTCACGCCCCGTCGATGGGATTCCTCTCATCATCGACTATATATAAATACAATTTCCGGGCGAACCCGTACTCCTCTTTGGTGACTCAACGCCACCAAGGCCACGCGCGACTTTTGACTCATGTGTACACACTAACATCCTAATGATCGATTATTTGTACTCAAGCATACTAGTGCCAACATTTTACTCATTCCACATTACTCATTTCAATCAATTCCGTGCTTAGCACGTACTCACCATGAACACAATCATGAACCATTACCATGCATGCCTTAAGCACCATAAATCATGCCTCATCCCACATGTATACACAATATACATAAATCAATCATATCACAAGTCATACGAGGCATACACATTCATGTATATAAGTTCATCCAAAGGCTCTAGATCAAGTTTAGGATTAGGCTACCACCCTAATCCTAACTCTAGGTGGGTTTACCAAGCCCAACCTAGTTCACATACTCGAACCATTCATTTAAAAACCATGTAAAACGTTTAACCACTCACCTAAGCTTCCAAGCTCCAAGCCAAGCAAGCAACCACTCTCACAATCCCGGATTTCTTCCCGAAGCTTCTCCAACACCAATTCCCGCTTCTAAACAACCTTAAACACATTTCAAACAATTCCAAATCAGCCCAACATCAAAAGACCAACCCGGAATACAATTCAATCACAATTTACCATGTTGCAAGCTATGAACAAATCCCATTTTTAACCAACTCGGACAGCCCCAAAACCATGTCCAAAAACCATGTTTCCAACCTCAATTACACACACAAATGATCCCAATTCAACCCCTATTCATAGTACTATCAATAGCCTATCAAAACCCACCTAAAACAACCCCCAAAACTCACCCAAAACCCTCCAAAAACCCCATGTTTACCCAAATCCGAAAATTGCTCAAAATCATTCAAAATTCACATATGTTATACCATTTGACCTCTATGCTTCATAACTAACCATATTAAATCAAAACATTTAACTTAACAACATAAAGTTTCCATTTTTAATCAAAATCTTTCAAAACTCTATTTTCCAAAACTTCTATGAAAATGAAAATAAATGGTACTTTTAAAGAGAGGAAGTTGAGGGGAAGTCAAAAACGTTATTACCTTTCAAAATGGAGTTGAAATGGATGAGAAATGAGATGAAATAGTAACATGAAGAGGGGAGCTCCTATTTCACGTTGGGTTCTCTTTGAAGAAGAGGATGAATAGTAAAAATGGTGTTTTATTTGTATAAAGGGGATTTAAATTGAAAGATGAGTAAATTACCAAAAGGCCATTAATGAGTGGCTATTCCCTTGTTCTTTAAAAAGCTCTTCAACTTGCAATTAAATCAATTTGGTCCCATTTCAAATATTTATTTTGAAACCCGAAATTTTAAAGGATCATTTTAATTATAAACCCGAGCCCAAATAATATTAAAATATTATTTTCACCTAACCCCTAAACCCGGGTGTTACATCTATAATTTCTCTAATATTTGAATAATAATTTGGATATGCATAATAGTAGGGGTGTAAATGAACCGAGCTTGAACGAACAAGCCTCTGTCCGTATTCGTTTGTTTAATTTTAAAGGTGTTTATGTTTAGTTTGTGTTCGTTTAAATTTTTAATATTGTGTTTAATTTTAAAGGTGTTCATGTTCAGTTCGTGTTCATTTAAATTTTTAATATTGTGTCCGTGTTCGTTTATTTATTTTTGAAGGTGTTCGTGTTCGTTTGTTTAGTGTTCACGAACGTGTTCGTTTAAGAGTTCGTGAACGTGTTCGTTTAAGAGTTCGCGGACATGTTCGTTTAAGTGTTCGCGAACGTGTTCGTTTAAGTGTTCACGAACATGCTCATTTATTCGTTCGCGAACATGTTTGTTTATATTTTAAGAAATGTTAACTAAATTAACAACAAACAAACAAATAAAAAGCAACAAATTAAAACTTACATTTAAACATGAGCTTAATATAATATCCTTAGCAACAACAAAAAGTATTATTTAGGTACATCCACAAACATTTTCATTCTATAAATGAGCTTATAAACAAGCATGTAAACGAGCCTATAAACAAGCTTATAAACGAGACTATAAGCGATCCTATAAACGAGCTTATACATGAGCGCATAAACGAGCTTGTTCGTAAACATAAACGAGCCGAACACACCTTTGTCCGTGTCCGTTCGTTTATTAAACGAACATAAAAAATTTGTTCATACTCGTTTATTTAACTTAATAAACGAACATAAACGAACGTTATACGAACGGTTCGTCGAACGCTCTGTTCATCTACACCCCTACATAATAGATTTAATAGTCTAATCCATATTTAGGGGACGAAATCAAAATCAGCTTTCATATTTTTTTATAAAATCGAAATTAAAATTGAATCAATTTTAGAGAAAAATAAATGAAATCAACCAATCATTAAAAAAGTTACGACGCGGGTCAGTCCAGATTAATCGAGTCGAAACCCTGAAAATCGAAAGGGCAGCCGAAAAAAATAATTTAGTTGATTTGATTGGAAAACTTATCAAATTGACTTTTAATTATTGGATGACTGAGGATAATCCTTGAACTAAGGATAAACAAAACTCAACTCGAGAAATAAAATAAAATTTTCCGACTTGATTTGACTTCAATTTTTGGAGCTGAGACTCTCAACTTTGCTGATATATGTATATCGTGTATGATTATGGAAAAGTGGTTTAAATTGAAACTCATTAGTACCATAATTTGATAAATATTTTTCAATTAAATTTGAACAAAAACTCGATATGAATTTTATAAACTTAACTTGAATAAAAAACTTAATAAAATTCAAATTATAAAATAAGACTTGTCAATTAGTCTAACTAAAAATAATTTTACTCAACTCGATCTAATACTCACTCGTACATTTTGAACGACTTTGATTAACGGATACTTGACCTATAGATACAATTTAACTGAATAAACTAAACAGCAAACATCAATTCAAAAGCCGCCCAATAACGACTCGGAAATAGATCGGCTCATTCCTAACCTCATATTCAGATGCGCCCAATTACACGTGTCATCTTATACGCCAACCACCTCCCACGTCACGTGAATTGGGTCCCACTTTCCCTCCAAATTTTCTCTCCTCTATCTCTGTTACTGTTACCGTCTTCGTGTTTTATTGCTTAGTTTTCTCAATCCTCTGTTTATCTCGAAAAAAAATATATCGTAAAATGTAATTTAATTTTCAGTTTTCTAGGCTTGATTTATAAATTATTTGCTCTTGTTTTAGTTTCCTTTATAGTTTTTTAAATTGTTGGTGGAATTGACGATGTGTGGAGTAATTGCAGTACCTGCTTTTGAATTGGGATTCGGAATCGGATTTGTGATTAGCTGCAGGATTCCTTAGCGATGTTTGATTGGAACGACCAAGAGGTAATTAGATCGAACCTTTTTTTATCTTCAAGAAATTGTATTCCCCTGTAAATGACTATTTTTAAACAATTTTTTGTTATTTTATTAGTAACTTGCCTGGAGATATTCATTTCTTGATGTATTGGCATGTTAGGGAAGGCTGCATAAGCTAATCTGCAGATTTTCATGAACAGTTGCATTCATAGTACTAAATTGGGTTGCGGATGCGAACGTTGATTTTAAATGCGTTTGCGGTTTGCGGTGTTATGACAACCTTCAAAACCGTTACGATGCGTCCGTTGCGGCCACAATTTAATACTATGGTTGCATCCTAGGCTTTTCTTTATGTCTCACTTTTTTTGGTCCTGGTTGAAGCACTAACACATCTTGACCATTACTTTTGTTTGCTTAAGGAAATGGAATAGCCTTTTGAGGTTGAATCTGTTAGCTTGACATTCAAGTGAGAGAACAGAATTTTAATGTTTTGTTTGATTATTAAAGAAGTGGTGTTATGGAAGTTAAATTCGCGGGAAGGGTGCTTTGAACTGTGATTCAATGTAAATAATCAAACACCACCAGGTCCAATCAACATAGAAGCTGTAAACATTCTAGAGATCAAATTCACTTTTGGAATAAAATCTTGTTGAAGGAATTATGAGTGAATTCAAGACATTTGAACAAAATGAAAGAGAATTATGAGGATTCATGGAATAAATGAGAGCATGACACAAGTTAACGAAGCAATGATCTGGACTGCTGAGAGCCTTTGATGAGTTTTGTCCATAATTCCCATGGAAGAAGCCTACCTATCCTTCTAAGAGTTCTAAATAATTTCTATCTTTTTGCCGAGGAGCATAACATTTTGATTTATGCTATAGCTTTTCAACTGTTCTGTTCTACTTAAATATCATTGATTGCTTAAAGTAATGATATTAATGGTGATGTGGACCTTTTTGTTGTATTTTCAGCTAACAAATATAATATGGAGTGAGGCTGGTGAGACTGATGACCATATAGTACCTTACCAAGATGGAAGTGAAAACTGTCAGAGTAAGAAGGAACGGAGTGAAGATACTGCAGCCAAGTCTACTGAGAAGAAGACACCTGGGGATAAAGTTGATCTTCATAGAAGCAGTGCCGATCGCAATGCAAATGGAAGGATTGCCACCTCAAGATTTGGCATGGACTTGTGGCCAGAGTTATCTTTATCTAGTGCAGCAAAAACTGATCATGATTCCATGGCTAGTGAAGTTTCTGACAATTTGATTGAAGTAACTGAATGTAGCTCAAAAAATGGTGAGAATATTTTTTATCAGACTAAAGCCAATAGTATTTGTTTGATCTTTATCCACATTCTCTTAACAGAAGAAATGACTGAACTTAGTAAATATATTAAAATGTTTTAAAATCCCAATGAAGGTAAAGAACAAGGTGATTTTGTTGACTACAGCTGGGCAAACATTGGAAGCTTTGACGATCTTGATCGAATTTTTAGGTAAAGCACATTTTTTTCCCTTCTTGTAGCTTAGCTTATGGAAGTATTGTCTTGGCAATCTAGTCTGAAACTTGCAATCGGCAATTAGTATTTGCTTCAGTTCTTGTTTCCTTTCAAACATGGTCAGTAACCACAGGATAACTTTTGTCACTGTGGAACAACCTTTGTTGTCTTCACATAATGTCCATTTATTTCTTGGCCTTGTGAATCTGATTTTTTTTTTACTTTTATTTGCTCTAAGTAATCCTTAAATGCTGAACCAGAACTAAATAACCCAAATGATTTTCCAAATTTAATAAAAACTTGTTATGTGTTCCGATTTCATGGCTGTGTTCTAAACTAGTATACGAAAAGCCTTTGCAGACAGAGGAGTGCAATGTTCCCACCCCCTTCTGAGGAAAGAAGAGAAATCCTGTCATAATGTTCCTTTCCTTGTTTATCCTTCTTTTATCTATACAATGACATCCATCTGGCTCAATATTCTTACATGTTATTTTGCAGCAATGATGACCCAATATTTGGCAATGTAAGTCTTGGTACTGCTGATGAGTTATGGTCCTCTTCTAAAGAGGTAACAAACTGCCCCGGGAAATCCTTTCCTACTACTGTCGACTCTCCTAGCCTAGCATTAGGAGCATTAAAGAGCATGTCTGAGAATTTGGAAGTAAAAAGAGAATATAAGCAAGAAGATAATCTGTTTATTACCCTTAGTTATGGCAAGCTGGATGGTTCAACTTCTCATGGTCTGCATAATGTGGAATTTCCTGGAGATAAAAGTAAATCCATAGGTGAGGGGGTGTTCATGGTTAACCGTTGGTTAACCATTAAGGAAGCGTCCTTAATTTCTATGCTTTTTTAGGTACATTCTCTATGCATTTCCCCTCTAATTGCACTAAGAACATATAACTTTTATACTAAGAACATAACTTATAGGTTAACCGTTATAGTATTTTGGTTAACCGCGAACACCCCTAGGTGAGGAGGTATGGAATATCAACATGCTGTATTATTCATTGTTTCTTATGCTTTTAACCAAACCTAAGGAAATACTTAATTTCTATTTTCATTTTCACAGACGAATGCTGAAACTGGGGGGGAAACCTCTGCACCTAAGTCTCACCTGGTTGCTGAAAAAGTTATGACCCCTAATGTGTTGGCTGATAAGGTATTACCATCATACTCTTAATACTTAACTATTCTTCTAGCCTTAGGCTTCTGGTTTTCCTCTTCAAGATTTAGAGTAAAATACTATTTTCCTGGTCCTGGGGATGGCAAGAATTTATGATGTTTCTTTCATTGTGTATTTACAGAACTATGGGAGTGAGTTTATAGAACCTTTCTTGAGGTGCTATATGGGGTGGGGAAAGAGCGTAGCATCTTTCACTGAAGTATATCTAAATAAATGGTTTTGTTAGCTATAAAGAAAACAGATGGTTGGAATTGTTTATTATGAGCCCAAAATTAGTGGTGTAGTTATTAGTTCATGAAATTTGTAATAATGTTCTCCAATGAAAACCATCTGGGCATAAAGTGCCTCTAATAGTCTAATTCTGATGCTATTGTGTAGTTTCCAGTGAAAATGAGAGTAGTAGAGTACCTTTCAAGCTCTTGCTGCAATGTAGTTTTAAATTTTATTCAAGCTTTTGGCAGATGCACTGATATAACTTGTAGTTTGGAATAGGCTGAGAAGGTAAAATTATGTAGATATTCTATCATTCGATATATATACTATAATTTATTGAGCTAAAAAGGTCCACCTCTTAGGTATTATGTGAATTAGGAAAATAACTATCAGGGAACATTATACTTTGGAACATGTTGAAGTTTGCTAGCTATATACAGTGACAACAGGTTAACTGATTCGTACAACTATTGAAGTTTGGAATGATAGATATTGCTTGAACATCTGAACTAAAAACAGCTTCTACTTATGCATATATAAAAGGGTTATTATTTGATTCACTGCCAATGGGAAAAAATGTTTTTCAAGCAGTGTTCGGACACTTGGCATGATTTGAACACTGCTTGTGAAATTATTTTTTTCCACTGCCAGTGTATAATAATCCTATATAAAATGCATGATAGCCGACTTCTCAAAAAATAATCAATAAATAATGTATTGCATTAATTTACCGGCATTATAGTTATAGATTTAGGCTTTCCCTTCTAGTTGTCAAAGTGTTATTTTAGTTATACTTCTCTGTGCAGGAATATAGGCAGAATAAGCTGCTGAAATTTCATAAAAAACCTGAAGACATGGGTAAGTCAAAAATAGTACAGAATTTATATGGTTCCCGGATTCCATCTGGAAACCTGTTGATTCAATGTGAGAAGAATTCGGCAACCTCCGTGGTAAAATCTTCTCCATCTTCAGTTGCGAGTCAGCAGAGGCAGCTTCAAGGATCGGACTCACTGCAGTATCAGCACATCTCCAACACATTTGTAGCTCCTTCCACGTATGGGAATCTTACAAACCAATATCCTACAATACCTGTTTTGTCCAACATCCAGTCCAGGGAAATATATCATCAACCTTTACTTCCTTCTTATGAGGTTTCCCCTGTCAAGTCAAATCCTGTAAACAGGTCAGCTCCAACTGCTGCAAAATCCTCAAGAATGACCCCTCAGGAAAAGATCGAGAAACTGAGGCGGCGCCAGCAAATGCAGGCACTGCTTGCCATTAAGAATCAACAACAGCAGTTTACTCATCAAGTTCCTAGTACCAATCATGCTGTCTTTCAAAACTTTAGTCAAGAAAATCAATTTCAACTTGCTGAGGATTTTGAAGATCTTAGTCCTCTTGCCTCATTTGACCCGAATTCACCATTAGAGAAAAATGACTCTAATACGGTCGCTGTTGCAATTGATGATCATTCAGCAGAGGACACAGTACTCAATCAGCTACAAGATATAATTGCAAAGGTATGCATGACGACCTGCTGGTGATTCTCTCCTTGCAGGCTAATAAGGAATTAGTGATACCGTCAAATCTATTTTTGCAGCTGGATATCAGAACTAGACTTTGCATAAGAGATAGCTTGTTCCGGTTGGCTCAAAGTGCGATGCAGAGACATTATGCTAGTAACACGAGCAGCACTAGCAAAATTAGCAAGGATGAAAATGAAGTTTCAAACGAAGATAAGAACCATAGCAGGTTGGTAAACTCTATGCTGTTGCATTTTAAAAGCAAAACTGATTTTTTTGTTATCGTTCAAAAGGTTAACCTCTATCTGTGTTTTTCTGTCAAACTGAACTCTTCTATAGTCTTGATGCTATCTGAAATTGATGATAAAAAATGCTCTTAAGTGTTTCGCAAATGGAATTCTGCTCGCTCTTAATGAATCAAAACATGAAACTGTCTCTAGCAGAATCCTTATCATCCTGTACCATGCCATTCTATTATTGACAAGATTCAATCCCCTTTTTTCCCGTAACTAGACTCTGCTAAAATAAGAAGCTAAAAATATGTGCTTTCTGCTGCCTCAAATTTGTTTTGGTCTTTATGTTGTTAACAGCCGGAGTGCGGTCCTTGTCTAAGTTAAAGAACTAATGCTTACGTATATATGGATTATCCGCTTCTCTGTGGAGATCTTATAAGTTTCAGTGATCAGCACATCCTCTAACAACCATACGGTTCTCCTTTTCTTAATATTTCTATAATAACATTTTAAGTCATTCTTCTCAACTTCTAGGTATTTCGCCGATAAAAGCTTTTAGACTTAAAATATCCATCTCTGACCTTTTTAGACTTAAAATATCCATTTCGAACCTTTAGTACTGCATTTTACTCTGTTGCAGTTGATTTGCATTAGAAGTTTAAGTCTCATCTTATTTTCTTGAATATAATTTTGCAGGATGTCTGAAACAGAAACGGAGACCAATCCCATAGATCGTACTGTTGCTCATTTACTCTTCCATCGGCCTCTGGTTTTGTCCCGAAAGCATCCGCAGACTCCCGAATCACCAGCTTCCACAAAGCTCCCATGTGAAGGCAAAACAGTGAGTTTAATGAGTTTGCCAATGCGTTGAATATTAGAGTTAGACAATTCACATGTTAAAAAACTCGTACTTACCAGGTCTCAAAAGTTCCCTCACCATTGTTGGACCCCAAACATGTAGAGCAATTTACGAACAGCCCTTTCGTATATGCTTCCGAGAATGCACCAAACAATCAGCCTGCTGATGGTGGAGTCTCACAAAGAAATCTGGAACTCTTCTAAGGGTAATTACGTTTTTTTACTTCCATGCCTATTAAATGTATGCTTCAGATTATTATACGGATTTACTGGTAATTCGAAGGTATTCCTTTTCTTGTCAGCTGATCCTTTCAAACTTATCATGGTGCCATGAAAATCATCCTAGCTTAACAGAATCTTTATCGATTGGCAGGATCCAGAGCTGTAAAACATCATAATTTCGAGAATCTGTGGACATCTTTTGTTCGCATCTGTAAACTAAAACTGCATAGGTAATCTTGTTTGAAGTCATTGTTAATTATGAATCTACTGTCTGAAATTTTCCTCTAGTCTGTCTATCTTCTAGGCTCTAACATACTCCCTGGAGACAACTGTTGTATGTGTCATCTAATCTATACCTTTACCTGATGTGCAACATCATCCAACTCTGTGAAACATTATGTTGTTTTGACTTCTCATTTTGCCTGAAGTATCCGTATCCGACACTTGTGTCTAACACACTTAGACAAGAAAAAAGACGTATCGTACGTGTGTCAATATATACCTGTCTGATGTTTACACCCTAGTTTCAGTAACATAGGTGGTGCTGGCAAATTGATATTGCAACTTTTATTCTTCCTCTACAGCTTTAGTCTAATTGGAAGTTCCAATAGCTAAACCGGTCATAGAATTGATGCCTACTGTGTGCGTCATTAGCTTAAATTGTTGCTATATATTTATTCATTTAGTAAATAAATATATTATCCCACATCTGTTTAGTCCTAAATTACGTTTTTTTAGAGTAAATTACATATTTTCCTATATTCGAGATTTTTTTGTCTATTACTAATTCGTTTTATGTCGGATGCTTAATATAGAGTTAACATTTTGATTTGCTGTTGTTGCATGTTTCTCCTACTTGTTACAATGTTGCTATTCATTCACTAGTTATCCTTTAGAGGTGACAGCCAATATATATAGTGCTTGAATCCCAGCTTTTGTAACTCTTTTTTCTATATTCGAACTATATTTCCGAACTCAAAAATTACAAAATGAGAACGACATATATATAGGAAAAATTATTAGATGTGTCTGGCTTACCACGTCATTTATGGTCTATTCAATAACATTTTTAATTAATATTATTTTTATGGATTTATATTCAATAATTACTATATTTTTTATTATCACTATTATTAATTTTAGTTAGTATTTGTTCAACATATACTTAAGGTTTTAAAATGCACATATGTCTTGCAGACAAAGAGAATTGAACTCGGATGTTACATTTGGGTAAACTATAATGATGGTCACTCAATTATGGTTAAGATTACATTTGGGCCACCTACTTATTAGAAGTTACATTTAGGTCACTCAATTATGGTTAAGATTACATTTGGGCCACCTACTTATTAGAAGTTACATTTGGGTCACTCAATTATGGGTAAGATATTTGGGTCACCCAATTATTAAATGTTACATTTGGGTCACTCAATTATGAGTAAAGTTACATTTGGGTCACCCTTCATATTTTGAAAAAAATAATATCAATTTGTGTATTAAATTAATTATGGCTAAGATTACATTTGGGTCACCCACTTATTAGAAGTTACATTTGGGTCACTCGATTATGGGTAAAGTTACATTTGGGTCACCTTTCATATTTTGAAAAAAAAATCAATTTGTGTATTAGATTAACTAATGATTTCAAATGAAGTACTCTAGTGTTAACGGGGTATACAAGTGATTTGGAAGAAAAAATGACTACATTAATATATTTTTTAAATATGAAGGGTGACCCAAATGTAACATTACCCCATAGTTGAATGCTCCAAATATAACATTTAATATTTGGGACCCAAATATAACAAATGTGTCCCAAATATAACTTTACCCATAATTAAGTGCCTACATGTTCTAGTTTACTCAATAAAATATTGTAGTCACTTCAATGCAACATAAAAATGGAAACATTTTTTAAAATAATGATATTATAAAAATTAAAATTCAATTTAATTGGTTCATACAGTTATCTCGAGAGAAAAAAATAATTATCATATTCATAACATATAATCTGCTTTTGTAGGCAACCTACTAAAGAAATTCTGGGGAACATTTAACACATCTTTTCCCAACAATGATGCCTCATTACATAAATCCCTCAAAAAAACATAAGAAAAACTTTAAGACTAATTAAATAATATAACATCAAAGATCCAACAACACAACACACAAGGAATATTGGTGTAATTCTTGGGTCTCGCCGGTTTAGCAGTGAGTGCAACCTCTCCAACAGCGTTGCAATGCTATCGATCACCGTCACGAACCTCCCCACGATACTTCTAAGCCGGTTGTATCTCATCTGGAGAACATCGGATTGTCTCGAAGATGGGAAAGTATCGAACTCTTCGTCCACTCGTCGTCTGTTATGGGAACGAACAGCTTGGCACGATGTGTGTCGGATGCATCGGTCGCTTCCACCATTGGAAAATCGTAGCTTGGATACTGTATAGAATCAGTGCTGGCAATATCAAGTCTGGATTAAGAACTATAATGCAGTAGGCTGCAATGACTACAACGGTTGCTGTCAGATTCTTCCACTTGCGGATTTCGTTCCATTTCGGATCGAAACTGTCGACTACCGTACAGATCATAAACTGTCGACTACCGTACGGTGTACAGATCATAAACATCCCAAGTATATTGTTCATTCCATTTCGGATCGAAACTGTCGACTACCGTACGAGTCTTTACCCACTTAGGCCCATATTTCACCACACAATAAGCATTGGTCGTTTCACGGCCATCTCTTACCTTCATTGGCTGCAAACCAGTAGCATCTATAATCCCCAACTCCAAAACTCCGATCATAGTCGTCTACAGCGCTTTCGCTGTAGGCCGGTAATCGCTTCCAAAGTGAACTAATTCATGGAACACATGGTATCCGCCGTCAAGACTTACCCTCATGTTAAGCTTACTAAAGAAATTCTCCTCTTTCCTCACACCATCTTCAAACACTATGTTTTCAAGATTGTACCACTTCGAGTCAGCCGGTAAATCGACATCCGACAAACGAATTACGCACTTCCCTAAATGTCGAATTCCATTGTTTTCGAGCCTATCTTCCACCATTATGATTAAAGGATCGACAAATGGTTCGGCAACAACGAACATCATATCCTCATTCCATGTGGGATTCACATTCTTATCAGGGAAACTCTGCTCCTCAATATCACATTTTCAGAATTTTTTTATTTTATTTAAAAAATTCTTTAAAAATTTTAAAAACTTATAAAATTATGAAATATATTTTTTAAAAGAAATATATAAAAGTCACATGACAAAACTATAGTGTGTCACGTGGCTATAATATTTCAAGTAAAAAGTCCACAATTAATGATTAAAATTAATTAAATGACTTAATTAATTTAATTTGTTAGTTCAGTGACTTAATTGAATATAAAAAATAAAAAAAAATATTTTTTTTCAGAAAATCTAAAAATATATATATCTCAATAATAACTCATACATTGTGAATTGGCAGCATGGAGCATCTAGTTCACGAGGAATCAATTATTGTGAAAGGCAGAAAACATGTTTGCTACTGTTATATAAAGGTGTGCATTTTTGGATACCGCATTAAATTTAATCTGAAAAATTGAATATTTAAATTTTCAGATTGATAAAATAGTAATTCGTATCCGATTAAAAAAATCGAATATTTAGATCGGATATTTGGATATCCAATTATTCGGATATAAAATTTGGTTTAAGTATTTTTTTTCGAATTTGACGGTCGTGTCTATAAAATTTTTAGATTTTTGAATATAACAAGTAACAAATTGTCAAATATAACAAAATTTGCATCAATAAAAGTTTTGAATTTTTGGTATAACAAGCATCAAATTACTAAAATTAACAAGATTAATATTCACGAAAATTTAAATTTTCAGATTTTATATTTTCGAATTATCTGAAACTTGAAATATTACTTTCGTATCCAATCCAAAAAATCGAATCAAATATAAATAAAATACAGACCGAATTTCTAAAATTTTTAGATCAAATCAAATCGATCGAATCAAATACTTCCGCACAGCCCTACAGTGTTATCCATAGAATTGTTGATCAAACACTTAGGGAAATGGTATATTGTGATTAAGGATATCAGATGAGTATAATTTCGTGGATTGTAAATTATATTCATTTTATTTAGAATGGGTATAAGTATGAGTTTAGTGACTAATAGGTAGATGTGAATGTCTAAAGTCATACTCATTGCAGGTACTGAATAAATAATGGGTTTGAAATCTTACATGTTCCATACCCGCCCACCTTGCATCTATTCGTCCCGCATCCAAATAATAAGGTTATTTAATAGAAATGAAATATAATTTTATTTGTATATGTATATATTAGGTGACGATGGAGTGAATGAATGTGTTTGTTATCATTTATGTCGAATATGTTTGTAAGCATTTTGAGGAATTTTGAAATGATTAATGGAGTTAAAAATCAAGTTTATAAAATATGTTCGAGATTTTACGTACAGTAAGTGAGTTAAAAAAATCACCAAAAATTCTATATAAATAATTAGGAAGTGGTCCATATATCGTTGTACTCGTGAGTAAGTTAAGTTTCGTTTAGAACAAACCGAGATTGATTCCGATATGTATTTTAAAAAATACGAAATTTTAAGTGATCGGAGGTCAGAAAAACATAGCAAGTGACTACTCCTAATACTAGTTCGGCAATAACTTTAAGAATTCGTTTGTAAACTATACAAGTGAATTAAAAGTGTATCGCCCTATATGGTTAAAAGACATTTGAGTCTAATTTTTTTTGAGTAAACAGAATGAAGTTTCGAGTTGTATATTATAAGATAAATGAATTTCTTTGAAAATAATACAATAAGGAACATGCTGAGTGCGGGTGGTGAGTATCCAACTAAACAATATATAAAGGGATAGATTTGATAATTTACTGCATGAACGGGTGTAAATTTAAAAATTATACCCGTCGTAACATTGGATATAAAATTTTAGACAAAATATAAATATGGGGAAGGATATATGCACCCATCCGCCACGTTTGCCATCCCTAATCGTGAAGGTTGGCTATACTGGAGTTCAAAGCAATAAGCCGGTGCAAGCTGCCCGAACCAATAGCATGGAGCCCATACCAATTGCTGATCAAACTCCACGCACCTTCTGAATCGTGCCTACATCTACATGTGCGTAGACTACGCAGCGTAATGCCCACTTCTAAATTCCCCTCCCCCGACATTTATTTCAATCCTTTTAAGAAAAAAATATTTTTTTGATTAATAGAGGTGGGTGTATTATATTTTTATATCAAGATTCGAACTCATATAAAATGGAGTAAGATAAATATTCTTAGTCACTAGACTAATTAGTAGATTTTAAAAAAAAATTAATATATGAATTTGATTTCAAGGTGCAATTTAATAATTATATTTTTATTCAATTAAATATATAGACTTGTTTTTATGGTTTAATTTGATACTTAAACTCTTTTTCGATCAATTACGTACATGAATTTGAATTTTAGGCACGAATTGATATATAATTTTGATTCGAGGTTCAGATTAGTTAAAATAAATTATTTATAAGTATCAATTGGATAAAAAATGAAATTCTAGTACTAATTTAAATAAAAAATAAATTCAAGTATTTAATTAGAAAAAAAATAGATAGTAAATTAAACTTTAAAAATCAAATTTAAATATCAAATTACTAATAAAGTTAAATTAAATTGCTAAAAATATATTTAACCAAAAAGAACTTTCTTTTTAACTTCAGACGCTTTTATTTTATTTTTTTTGTTTGTATTTTCTTGAGAAATTATTCTCTTCCAATCCAAATCCCAAACATCACACAGAAAATTCTGTAAAACTTTAAGTTGTGCGTGAATAATATTTTATTTTTGAATAATAACATCTGGATTTTATTAATCACCATAAAAGATTTTATAAATACAATGTATTAATAAAAGAGATGAAAAGGATTAGTCCACTAAAAATTTCATACAAATGTGCAAAGAAGAGCAAACACTTCTATAGAGATTAACATCATATCAAAACTCATAAACTTTCATGAATCTTCTCATCTCTAGCCAAACGAGACGCTTTACGAGATGAAAAAATAGTGGTGAGCGAACCAAACTATCAGACAGATTGTTCTAGCACACAGTTCCGATTACACCGGCTTACAAACTATCAAACGAGTGGGGATCAATCTTTTCTATGACCACAAACAGAATCAAATCAGAAAATTAACGCCGTGTGGATCTCTATATGAGCACCAAAAGACTGCTAAGGTATGCTAACATCGTACCAAACGACAAATAAAACGAACCACAAAGCGTACCATAAAGGTAGAGAAAACACGTACCATAAGAGCAAAGATTCTCACAAAAAAAAACTTAAGAAAATTAAAAACAAAATATAAAAAACAAGAAAAATAATAAACACCGACGGTCGACAACTGACACTAAATTAATGCCGCCGCCGATCAAGCAAAATAAATATGAAAAAGCCCAGTGGCGCTTATGGGGAAGGAAAGAAAATATTACTAAAATATACAACATTTTAAGTTTTACTTTAAAATGTTACTCACATCTAATTTAAAACGCTATTCTTTCTGTTTCACTAAAACTGTAGTGTATTGACATTTTTTTGTTAAATATTTTTAACTTTAATTTTTTATTATTTAAAATTTATTATTAATAAAAAATATAAAAATTTATTCTAAAAACTTTAAATCATGTAGTTTATATATATATATATATTTAAAAAATAATTATTTAAAATATATTTATAATCAAAATTAAAAAGATTTGATTAAAAATATCAATATGTGCCCGTTTTAATAAGATACAGGAGTATATGTTTTGACTGCACAGCAGAACGGTCCCACACGGGCCCCGTCCACACGTCTCTCTCTAATTTTAAAATCACCGGTTCCATTTCTGTCATATTATATATCTCATAAAATATCTAAAAAAACCCAAAAAAGGAAAAGAAAATGGAACGTTCTCCCATTTCTTTATAAAACTTTTTTCTTCTGCTTCTCCTCCTCCTTCATTTTGGACCGTCTTCACTCGTATTTCGAAGCTTTTTCCTTTTATTCAAATGGGGTTTTGAGTATGAATCGAAGGTACGTTTTCTGGGTTTTCTTTCTCTCTCTTTTTTATGGGGTGTTTTTATTTCATGGGTTTTTTCTTTGGTTGGTTATAAAGTCTCCTTTTTCTAGAATATTCTAGATCTTCTTGATTCCTTTCAGTAATTTTGTTTTTCAGAAAAAAATGTAGATTTTTCTCTTTTTCCGGTTTCTTTTATTGTTTATTTTGGTTTAAAAAATTATCCATTTTTTCCATCTACATTGTTGTAACTTGTAACGATTATGTATTTAGTTGGGTATTTTGAAAAACAAGTTCTAATCTGATTTTCTGATAAATATATGTTTTCTCTTTCGATGTTTAGGCGGAATTCAGAGCTGGGCGGTGAATTTAAGAGAGAAAGGGAAAATATTGGAAGTTTAAAGGAATTGGGAGGTAAGAACATTTGGTCCTTATTATTAGATCCTTTTTTATCATTTTTTCTTTTTAAGAGTGTATTAATTTTGATGATTTGCATTGAGGGGTACATTGGTTTAATTCTAATAATCAAATATGTACTATGAACTAATTTCATTCATTTTGTTGATTCTTAATTGACTTGTTAAAGAGCAAATATCAAGGTTGATCTTTGTGTTTTTGGATATCCATTTATGTCTGTTTGGGAGAAAAGATTGTTCGAAAGGGTTACTGCAGATGATCGAATGTTCTTTCGATTGTAAATTCGGCATGTAATTATGCTTTCTTAAGCAAGCAAAATAGTTTTTACCCATTAATTGTTAAAGGTGGAATATAGTTTCATGATGGTTAGTGATGATGAATGGAAAAAATAAGCTGCAGTGTTAAAAACATTAATACTTGTCGGCTTTTAAATGACGGTACCGACTCAGAGTAGCCATTTAACATAATAGCTTCTCTTGAAATCTGATTCAGATAAAGCAATTATATAGTATGTGAAATGTTAAACTGATTTGTGATTTTCTTTGTCCTTTCAGTTTAGATTGCACATAGGTACTAGCATGGCATCTGGGAATCCATTTTTTGATGACTTGAAGAGCAAGCCTGAGGCTATTGATCCTCCACAAAATGAAGACATTTTGGATGGTGAATCTGTGAATGATCCTACTCAACCCTCTACAAAACCAAATTTGGTCGTCTATAGCAGTGTTCGTGAACTGTTGGAGTGCCCTGTTTGCTTAAATGCAATGTACCCACCAATTCATCAGGTTTGTTCATGGGACACATTGTAATTGATTTTTACTTTCAAAATTTTGTTAAGCATACTATTATATGTGTCTGGGGTAATCTCTTGCTACTATCCATGGAAACCTTACTTGCTATGTTATTTGAGTGTCGGACACGGGTACTAAAAGAACAATGAAGAGACCGAGCAACATAACTTGCTCATACTAACTCATCCCTAAAGATATCTTTACCCAACCATATGTATGTACAAGATGAATCTATATTGCACACAATTGCTATTGAACATTACCTTACACCTTAACCGGTCAAAAAGGCTCAATGATTTATCTTTTGATCATCTTTTGTTGTTGTTATTCTTGTTTTCTCTAGCTATTGATCATTACTTTACCTTTAAGCAAATTGTAGTTTCGAATCATTGAATTAATTTGTTTAGATAAATGTATTACAATTTGATATGGAAAGGTAAAAGGAAGTTTCAATCAATGTCAATGTTAATACCCCATAAAATAGAAGCTTCACATTGGAGCATAATGCTACAATGTATACTTAGCAAGGCAATGACATGAAATTCCTGATTTGGTGGCTCTTTATTGATTTTGAATATTCATACGTGTATATATGCATTATGTTAATCTTTTTAACATTGAATACGAACACTGGTAACTTACTGTCCATTGTCTTTCTCTGTGCAGTGCTCAAATGGACACACATTGTGCTCTGGTTGCAAGCCAAGAGTGCACAATCGTTGCCCCACATGCAGGCATGAGCTCGGTAATATTAGATGTCTTGCATTGGAGAAGGTTGCTGCATCTCTTGAGCTTCCCTGTAAATATCAAAGTTATGGGTGCCTAGACATGTATCCATATTACAGCAAGCTAAAACACGAGTCACAGTGTTCGTATAGACCATATAGCTGCCCTTATGCTGGGTCAGAATGCACAGTTGTTGGTGATATTCCTTCTCTTGTTGCTCACCTGAGAAATGATCACAAAGTTGACATGCACAGTGGCAGCACCTTCAACCACCGTTATGTCAAATCGAATCCGCATGAGGTTGAGAATGCTACATGGATGCTAACGGTATTATTACCTTCTAGTTTGGAATAACTAAATTTTCTTCTGTTTTTCTTCTTTGTGATTTGACATGGCTATGATATTTTCAATAGATTGAACCTTGTTATTTTAGATTTTATTTAAAGATTCTATGAGAGATAGGCCACTGATTTTTGGATTTCTTTTCTCGATTTCTAGGTTTTCAGTTGCTATGGGCAGTACTTTTGCCTGCATTTTGAAGCCTTCCAGCTCGGGATGGCTCCCGTTTATATAGCATTCTTGCGGTTTATGGGAGATGATAATGAGGCAAAGAACTATAGCTACAGCCTTGAGGTGGGTGGGAACGGGAGGAAGTTGATATGGCAAGGGGTGCCAAGGAGCATAAGAGACAGTCATCGAAAAGTTCGTGACAGTTTCGATGGTCTCCTCATCCAACGCAACATGGCTTTATTCTTCTCGGGCGGAGACAGGAAGGAGTTGAAGCTTAGAGTGACAGGAAGGATATGGAAAGAGCAGTAATCGGAGCTCGGAGATGTATCATCTCTAAACTCGCCCCCGATTCTATTTTTTTGTAACAGCCAGTAGATTGGTTTGTTTCAGTACGTTTTACGGGTCTTCTGGTCATGTGTTTCTTGGCTTGTTTGAGGGGCAAGCTCTCTTTGCTTATCCATGCAGCAAATACATGAACTGAAAGATGTTAACATTAATGTCTAGAAATCTAGTATCTACCTATAATTCAATTTAGCTAATTAGAAAAATGCAGTTTATATGGTGCAAAGTACCTTCTTCTTTTTTTATTCCTCTTAGCTGCTAGTTTAGTTTGATATTTTTTTTCAAAGGATAAAATATCATAATTACATATCAACTTTTTTATATGGTTTAGTTTGAATTTTTTATATGATGCAAAGTACTAATTTGATTTAAATTTCACAAATGACTATAATTGTTATTGATATAGTATCATTTAACATTAAGGATTATTATTCTATATACCGGCGGTGGAATTTGAAAGTTTTCACAAGCGTCTTAATTTTATGGTTTAGGAGTTTAGTTTAGTGTGTATGGTTTAGGGGTCTAGGTGTAGAGATTTAGAATTTAGGGATAGTGGTTAGAATTTAAGGTTTAGGGTAATATGATTAGGATTTAGGGTTTAATTTATAAACCTTAAATTATAATTCTAAACTATAAATTTTAACCATTATCTCTAAATTTAAAACTCATTTATCTAAACCCTTAACCCCCTACGGCCTCTGCTAAGGAACACATGACTGGTGATGACTCGTTTGGCCCATGGATGATAGCTGAGCGTAGGCCCCGGCGCACTAAAGCAGTGCAAAATGCACCAAAGCAGTCGTCACCTTTGCCCGTGCATGGTTCTCGTTTTAATCCCATCTTTGCTGCTGAAGGTGATGTTGTTCCTGGTCCATCTACTGCTAGTCCTTCGACTCAGCCACCCCAGCCTCAACCTGTCCGTAAGCCGCCAGTGAAACCATCTGTTAAAGCTAAGAATAAAAAGAAACTTTCTGAACAGTCGGGGCCAAGATCAATGCCGATCCGTAAGCCTCTCACGATCAACTTTGCAGACTTCCCGGTTCTCTCCAAGTTTAGTGCGAAAGCTTCCAGTTCACGTTCGAGCTCCCATGAGGGTAAACTTGATAGCTCCAAACACGCTGTCACTGTAATGAAGGAGAATGCCGATCCTAATACTATCACCTCCTCCCAAAGGCCCACCGAAGATGCACCTAACACCTCCCACCAATCGACGAATGTGGACAATGTCTCTCTGCAAGAGGACCCCCCTGATAACTCTAAAACCCAAACTCCTGACCCTAAAGGTGCTCCAGGACTAGAGCCTATTTCAGAGTTGCCCTCCCACGTGGACGATGCTGCTTCGACTAATAGCCAGGCAGTGGCTATGCTTGAATGACTGGATTATGGTCCCCCCCCCCCCCGTTTTCTTGTCTTAGTTTATGGATATTAAAATTCTAAGCTGGAATGTACAGGGCTGTGGTAGCTCTCGTTTTCTGCCGGCAGCTCGTCAATTTCTACGTGATAATAGACCCGATGTGGTGTTATTTGTTGAACCGCGTATTAGTGGGAAAAATGCAGCCACTGTTATCGCCTCCTTGGGATTTCAGAATTCCCATCGTGTTGAAGCTATAGGATTCTCAGGGGGGATCTGGGTGGCGTGGTATGATATTGTCCACGTTACCATTCTTCAGACTCATTTCCAATTCATCCACTTTCGGATATCCAGCAACAGAAGCAGCTCGATTCTCCTGGCAACCGGGGTTTATGCTTCACCTTCTGCCTCTAGCCGCCGCCATCTTTGGCCCCATCTCGATCATCTAGCCTCCTCCATTCGAAGTCTATGGATTATGTTTGGTAACTTCAACGCGACTCTTAGCCTGTCAGATAGGAAAGGTTGCTCCCCATCTTCAAAACCATCCCCCGCATTCCAAAGACTCCTCTTTGATAATGGCTTAAGAGATATGGGCTATTCAGGGCCGTGTTACACCTGGTCTCGAGGGTTTGCAGCGGTCAGGCTTGATCGCTTCATTTGCAACTCATACTTCGATGAAACCTATCCGATGTCTACAGTTCACCATCTGCTTCGCATAAAGTCTGACCATCGTCCGATACTCCTGCAGATCAGGCACACAAACAATCGTGCATCTTCTCACCCTTTTCGCTATTTTGCGGGATGGCTCTCACATGATGATTTTCCAAGAATGGTGGCGGATAATTGGGTGCAAGGTGAATCTATCTCTGACACCATCCGTAAATTTGTCTTAGCTGCTGATACATGGAATAAAACCGTCTTCGGATACTTAGGCACAAAAAAGAGGATTCTCATGGCGCGTATACGCGGGATCCAAAAGGCCCTGGGTATTCGTCAATCTCGTTTTTTTTCCACCCTTGAAGCTGACCTACTCATTGAACTTGAACACGTTCTGGACCAGGAGGAACTTCTTTGGAAACATAAATCTCGGTCGGATTGGGTTGTGCTTGGTGACCGCAATACGCGTTACTTCCACCGTAAAGCCATTGCTCGTCGCCAACATAAAAAAATCTCTACTCTACAGCTCCAAGATGGATCCTAGTGCGATGATGATATCGCCCTTAAAGAAGAGGCAGTACGTTTTTATCAAGCATTGTTTGAGGACAGTGAACCTAGTAGGGATCCGTACCCTGTACGTAGCCATTTCCCATGTATTCCCGCTGAGTTAATTCAACAACTCGATGAGACTCCATCAGCAGTGGAAATCCATGCCGCTCTCTCAAATATGGCACCATTGAAATCTCCCGGTTGGGATGGGCTTCATGCCGACTTTTTCCAGAAGCAGTGGTCAACGGTTGGTCCCATGATTGTCACTATGATTCAAGGAATTTTTCAGGGTAAATCCCTTGAACCTGAGCTGAACCGCACCATTCTTGTTCTTATACCGAAGAAAGATAACCCACTATCGTTTGTAGACTTCCGTCCGATAAGTCTTTGCACGGTGGTTTATAAACTTTTGTCGAAGGTGATAGTTCGCCGGTTAAAGTCTATTTTTCCGGTACTCATCGATCATAACCAAACGAGCTTCATTTCTGGGAGAAGCATCACGGAGAATATTATTATAAACCAAGAAGTCATTCACTCAATGAGGCAATCTAAACAAAGGGATGGGTGGATGGCAATTAAAGTTGACCTCGAAAAGGCTTTCGATCGGGTACGTTGGGACTTCATATCGGAATCTCTTTTGGATGCGGGTTTTCCGGCCAATATCCGACGCATCATCATGCACTCCGTCACATCCTCCAATTTTCAAATTCAATGGAATGGTAGCCTTTCGAGACCCTTCTGGCCACAGCGGGGTATCCGTCAGGGAGACCCGTTGTCACCATATCTGTTCGTTCTTGTAATGGAACGCTTAGGCCACTTGATCAATGAAGCTATCTCCTCCGACGAATGGCAGCAGTTTCGTTTTGTTCGGAATGGAATTCCGGTTTCACATTTATTCTTTGCGGATGATCTCATCCTTTATGCTAGAGCTCTACGTGACCAAGCTACTACCATACAAAGTGTTCTATCTACCTTTGGTTTGCATTCTGGACATTGGGTAAATAAGGGGAAAACTGAGATTTATTTCTCTCCTAACACATCTCCATGGATACAAGCTGAAATTAGTGATATGCTGGAATATAAACGTGTGGATCGGTTTGATAGGTATCTGGGAGTGCCAGTACTCCATGCTCGTGCCACACATGCTGATTTCAACTTTATTTTAGATAAAATGAGAGCCAAATTGAATGGGTGGGCTAGCCGTACGCTCACTTTAGCAGGGCGTGTAACGTTGGCGAAGTCAGTGCTTACTGCAATTCCAGTTTATTTTCTGCAAACCTGTAGCCTCCCCAAACGAGTCTGTTTGGAGATTGAGAAGATCATGCGTCAATTCATTTGGGGCTCCTCTACTACTGAACGTAAAATTTCCTTGGTTAACTGGGATTCTCTCTGCCAACCTATTGAACATGGGGGCCTTGACATTCGGAAAATCTTCGATTTCAATATGGCCTTCGTTATGAAACTTGGCTTTGCTTTAGTTACTGCCTTGGACTCCTTTTGGGTCCGTATTTTACGTGAAAAGTATTGCATGCGTGAGGTTTGCCCAAGCACGGTATATCGTCCAAACAGTACACCTCTGTGGAAGGCGATAGCTGCTGCCTGGGATGATCTGAAGCCAAGCCTTGCCTGGTCCGTCGGCACTGGCCAATTGATACAACCCTTTGAGGACACCTGGGTGCAGCCCCTTGGTCCTTTGCGACCATTCATCAAGCAACCTGAAACAGCAGCGCATATCCACTGTATGTCGGACCTCCTTGATGTGCATGACAATTGGGATGTAAATACCCTACTGACTCTCTTTGATTTAGAGGTGGTTCACCATATTTTAAACGTCCGCTGCCCTGATGCCTTTGATGTTCCGGACAAACTGGTATGGGGTCTATCGCCGGGTCTTGCCTTTGAAATTAAATCTGCTTACAATCTCCGTTCCAGCGATAAATGGAGCCCAAAATCTCCCAGTTGGAAGAAAATCTGGTCTCTAAGTATACCTCATCGTATTCGTTTCTTTTTGTGGCTTCTGCTGCATGGTAAACCATTAACGAATGTGGAACGATGTCGTCGGTCTCTCAGCGATAGTCCCTACTGCCCGGGCTGCAACGCGGAGCCTGAAACAATCATACACATGCTTCGTGACTGCTCGCTAGCAATGGAAGTTTGGCAGAAACTTTTACATCCCAGGTATCACATGTGTTTCTTCAATTTGGTCCCAGAGGTATGGATCCTTGACAACATCTCAGCAACACCGGTTATAACGCAATGGGAAATAGATTGGCCTACCCTTTTCGCGTCAGTAATCTGGCATATCTGGAAAAGCAGGAATGAGGGTGTCTTCACTAGTTCCACCTGCCGGCCGTCTCAAGTTCTTCAGCGGAGTGTAACCTGGGCTAGATACTATGTTGAAGCTGCCGTGAGGGTGCATTCACCCATGCTGACTCCTCCCATGGCGCATTGGCCAAAACCTGATACAGGTTGAATTTACCTGAATACCGATGGTGCAGTAACCCAACAAAGTCACATCGGTTCAATTGGTGGAGTTTTCCGCTCTGATGATGGCACATGGTTGCTTGGTTAGAACAAGACAATAGGTGTTTCCTGCCCTATACAAACTGAACTCTGGGGCATCCTAATTGGTCTACAGATTGCATGGGAGAATGGGTTTGAAAGATTGCTAATTCAATCTGATTGCAAAGAAGCTCTATCTCGGTTGAGCAATGCAGCTGCCGCTACAGACGCCTGCTCGCTAGTCCGCAAGATTGTGCAGCTACGCAGTCGATGCTGGGCGACGGAAATCAAGTGGATTCCACGCAAAGTAAACACCCTGGCTGATGGCCTTGCCAAGTTTTCCAACCTTCCCTGTTACACATTGACCTTGTTTGATGATCCTCCTAGTACTCTTTGTTCCATTGTTAGCCATGATGCTTTAGGTTCGCTGTAATTTCTACAGCTTCTTTATATTCGAAAAAAAGTGTTTGTAAAAACTTTTAGTTTTTACCGTCAGTGTATCAAATAATTGCCCATTAAAATAAAATCAATGTTACATGTGTATAAATGAACTCAATTCAGTTCAGTAAACATCCTTTTTATTTGGGATTTGTTCTGAAAAAATCAATTGTAAGAGCGAATGGAGGGATGAACGGAATGGAGGGCAAGGACGCCAAGGACTGCAAGGACTGAAAATGTAAGAAGGAAGAGACAGATTCAGGAGGATGTAAGGATAGCTCGTAACAAAGAAGAACGCTGAAGATTGGGTTTCACAGTGTTCGTTGATAACATAAGCAAAAGGATCCACCATAACAGTCTGCAAGAGGCTTTTCTGGGATATGGTAGGGTTGTGGATGTGTATATTGCATACTGGAACATGAAACGCGCGAACAAACCAACAACTTTTGCATTTGTGAGATTTCGAATAGAAGAGGAAGCTGTAAGGGCAACAAGAGAAGGAAACGGCAGAATGATGGATGGATTCTGAATTCGGATGTTCAAGGCTTCACAGGGATCAGTACCTACAAGAACCAGAGGAGACAGAAAACCAAAAGTCGAAACGAAGATGTGGAAGCTACGCGACTCAAGATCGTACAAGGATGTGTTGTTAGAACGGGCAAAGGCGGAGAAGGAAACGGGCACTAAGGACAAGCAGATGCCGAAGAACGATAGTTTTGTTGGAGGAGGGAGCACTATGCAGATTAGTGTGGAGGAGTATCCAAAAATGGTTAAACTAAATTCAGATGGTAACAATAACAACATTATGCAGATTCCGACTAAAGCAATGGGGTGGAGAAATTGTTGTCTAGTAGGACAAATCAAAAGAATGTATAATATTGGTATTGTCCAAGAAGGCTTAGCATCCGATGGTATTCGAGGAACTGTATGTCCCTGGTATAATTTATTAGTGGTAATTCGACTCTATGACAAAGAGGAGAAGGAAAGCTGCTGGCGTAGAAGAGAAGAACTACTGGACTTATGGTTCGACGACCTTGAACTATTAGAGGGTTTCGAGGGGAAGTGGAAGGTTAAAACTTGGATCAAGTTACACGACGTATCGTTAAGCATATGGAATAAAAGCTTTTTCTTGGAAGTTGGAAGGAGATGGGGAGAAGTGATTCGACTTGATGATGATATGTCGAATTTGCTGCGTTTTGACGAAGCAAAAATGCTTGTGAGAGTCCCTTCGGTGGCAAATATTCCTGATAGGATTGTGGTTATAGTTAATGGAATCTCGAACCAGATTAGGGTCACAACAGAAGTGTTCGAAGAAGTAAGATTGTTCATCGACGGCGAAGCTCCGGGGAGCCAAAAGGAGACGAACAGTTGGGTAGAAACTGTGCCGGCAGGAGACCATGATGAAGGGACCGTTAGCCGAACACAGCCCGAGAAGGAATTATTATCGGTGGGAAACACCAAACTGTCAAATAATGTTTGTTTTCAGACATATCATTTAAAGCATGGGGAAAACATGCTCCCTTCTTTTATTTTGGATCAGGAACCTAAGAGTATGGAAAGCTTGGTTGAGGTCCCCATTTTTACTAATGACAAATTAATCTCGGGTCTAGTCTCCAACCCAAAGAACTTTGGGCCAAAGAGTGTGGAGGCCCAAGCAATAAGCTCAGAATCAATATCCAACGGATCAAGACTACAAGACGTCTTAGTCAGTCAAGCGGAGGAGCTGTGTCTTTCTGAGTCAGAGAATAATGCAACACGTGCTCAGGGAGTACTTAGAAAAGTGGGTGGGCTTTCCAGGCTACAGGATATTGGAACAGTGGGCCTCAGATCGGGCCTTGACATATTCAATTGGTGGATAGGACAGTCTGCTAAAAAAGCAAACAACAACAAAATTTCAAAGAGGAGAAAGTCCATTAACACTGGAAACGGGGGGGAAACAATACTCTGTCTCAACAATCACCGATTCCAAGGGCAAATGCTTTGAACCAAGATGCTGTAGAAGAGGATAGGGAGGCCAACGAGATCTACAAGGTGGGATAGAAATTAAGGGTTGAATTCGCAGTAACCGAAGAAGAAATCCTGGAACGAATTGCAGAGCTGGAAAAGGAGAACATGAATTGAAGGTCAGTTTGAAGCTTTCTTCTTACTCGGGTTATTCTGTTTTGGATGAACTTTACTATCTTATCCTGTAATGTGAGGGGTTTGGGGAGAGCAAAAAAATTGAGAAATGTGTGTAAGGTGATTCGGGATAACAGATCGAATGTGGTACTACTACAAGAAACAAAACTGAAAGAGGCTAATTGGTGGGTTAAAAGGAGGCTCTGCACGCAAAACCTAAGTGGATTTGAATTTGCTCCGTCTAATGGGGCAGCGGGAGGGCTCTTTTTGTTATGGGATACAAATTTCTTCAATTGTGAGAAAACGAAAATACATGAGAGATTGATTATCTCGGTGGGTGTGATTCAGTCAGTGAGTTTAAAATGTGGAATTATCAACCTCTATGCGCCAAATGATCATACCGAAAGGGAGAGGTTCTTCGAGTTTGTGTCCGGACGCATTGCCCCTTTATAAATCCCGGTCATTATCGGGGGAGACTTCAATACCATAAAGGCCAGAGACGAAAAAAGGGGATGACCCATGTGAGAGAGCTATGGTCGCGTTTGAGGATTTCATTCACAAGAACAGTCTGATTGATCTGCCTCTTACGGTGGGCGCATATACATGGTTCAAAGGAGGAATCAATCCGACAGCATGTAGGCTCGATAGATTCCTAATTTCGGCAAAAATTATAATGGCTTTTTCAAGCATCTTACAGGCAGTTCTGCCAAGAGGATTGTCTGACCATAATCCAATTACACTGAGAAACAGAAATATCAATAAAAGGAACCGTCCCTTTAAGTGGTTCTCACACTGGGCTGACAACCAAGATTTTGTGTTGATGGTATATAAGACTTTTAAGGGGTCACACAAGAAAAGCTTGAGTTGTGCTCTTAGGGAGGTCAAAGCGGCAACTAAAGCTTGGGTAAAAAAATTTAAAACTGAAGAAGAAGCTGCCTCACAGGTTTTGGACTTGAAAATCAAAGAGTTGGAAGCAAAATTACTAGATGATCCTGCAAATCCAGCTTTGGCTTCAGAAATCAGGTGTTTTAAAGCTAGATTATGGGAAAAATTCAGAAGAGAAGAATGAGAATGGCTACAAAAATCCAGATTGAAATGGTTCCAAGAAGGCGATAGAAACACGAAATTTTTTCATCTCTCGGCTTCAATCAGAAATCGGAAAAATCAGATATCAGCAATACAAGTGGGCAATATGAAATTTTAAGAACAATGGGACATAGAGAAGCAGTTTGTCGAATATTTCCACAAGTCCTTCAACAAAGTTTCAACACTCCCAGCGAAAAAGTTTCCAGGGAATTTCAACAAATTAAGCTCTGAGGCAAAAGCAATGCTTGAAGGCCCATTTTTTATAGAAGAAGTGAGCTTTGCTATTCAATCGATTGAGGGGAATAAGGCCCTGGGGCCGGATGGGTTCAATTTTGATTTTTTCAAAAAATTCTGGAATGCTTTAAAGGAGAAAATAATGGACTTCTTTCGGGATTTTCATGCTGGCAGATTGAAGGATCGGACAATAAACCACTCTTTCATAGCTTTAATACCAAAGAAAAGCTCTCCTTCGTCGATCGAAGATTATCGTCCCATATCTTTGGTGAGCAGCTTGTACAAGCTACTGGCAAAAGTTCTGTCAAGAAGACTAGCGAGATGCATTGGAGAAGTAGTGGGGGATAACAAGTTTGCATTCATTCAGGGCAAACAAATTTAGGATTGTGGCTTGATCGCAAATGAGATGGTTAATGACATTCGGAAGCGCAACAAAAAAGCTATAATCTTAAAGGCTGATTTCAGGAAAGCATACGACTCAGTCGACTGGAATTTTTTAGACTTTATAATGTAGCAAATGGATTTCAGTTCGAAATGGCGCAGATGGATTCGATTATGCATATCCACAATGTCTATGTCAGTGTTGATTAACGGATATCCGACTAAAGCATTTTCCATCAAAATAGGCTTACATCAAGGTTGTTCTTTCTCCCCTCTCCTTTTCAACTTGGTGGGAGAAGCATTAAGTAACCTCATTCACAGAGCAACTGAGTTGAATTTATTTGAAGGAATAAGGATGGGGCAAGGATCGTTCACTATCTCGCACCTCTAATTTGCTGATGACCTCATCATCTTCAGCAAAGCAAGTTTGGGAGGCGTGCTAAACATTGTGAGATTGCTGAAAATTTTCGAAGTGGCATCTGGTCTGAAGTTCAATATGAAAAAAACAAACCTCTTTGGAGTCAATATGGATGAATTTACGATAGATGAGTGGGCAAGGGTATCAAAGTGCAGCAGTGGAAGCTTTCCTACTACAGACCTTAGTCTCCCTCTCGGCCAGTCAAGAAATAATGCGGCAATTTGGAGCCCCATCATCGAGAAGTTCTCAAAAGCACTAGAGGGATGGAAAGGGAAGCTTCTTTCTTTTGCGGGGAAAGTGACATTAGTTAAATATGTTTTATGTAACTTACCAATATATTATCTTTCCATTTTTCAGATGCCGACTACCATAGCAAATGAATTAAATCGCAAGATTGCAAAGTTCTTTTGGAGTGGTAATTTTGATCGAGCTGTACATTGGATAAAATGGGAAAATGTATGCAGACCAAGGGAGATGGGTGGTTTGGGGTTCTTTGATCTAAAAATAAAAAATAGATCACTATTGAACAAATGACTTTGGAGGTATAGCAATGAACCTGACAGCCTATGGAGAAGACTAATCGATGCCAAGTATGGATATAATTCGGGAAACTTATTACCGAGCATCCATGGAGGAAAGAAAGGTTCGTGGATTTGGAAAAATGTAACTGCCCCTTTGTCAAAACCAAATGATACGTTCACTCAATTCGTACATTTTGCTCTCGGAGATGGGAAGCTTATAAACTTCTGGGAGGATCATTGGACGGATGATGTTCTCTCAAGACTTCGTTTCCTAGAATTTTTAGCGTGGCAATAAAGAAGTCAGGAAAAGTCTGTGATTTTGGAAAAAAAGATTAATGGGAATCGGGTTTGGGATATCAAAGTACAGAGACCATTGTTTGAATGAGAAAAAGAGATATGGGAAGCGTTCTTCAATACGATCAAAAAGGCGGCCAAGGATTCGGAGGAAAAAGACCTTTAAAATGGAGTGGAGATAGCGGGGAATGCTACAAACCAAAGAGGTATTGCGAAAGAAGCTCGACATTGGGAATGAGGAATGACAGTCTTTGGAAATTGGTGTGGCCAAATTATGCACCTCCTAGAGTCGAATCATTTATTTGGAAAGCAGTCCAAGGAAAGATCTCAGTTTTTGTTGAATTATCAAAAAGAGACATAACTAATCTCAATAGTATAAATTGCATATTATGTTCAAAAGCATGTGAAACAACTGACCATATTTTCTGCTATTGTGAGGTGTCTTGGCAGGTTTGGCAGAAGTGATCTCGACTTTGGGGGCTGAAACTGACAATTCCCAACTCAGTGAAGAATTTCCTAATTTATTGGGATAGTCAACCTATAAAATCCGCGGCTAAACCAATTTGGAGCTTAGCTTTTTTCGGGCTGTGTTGGTCCATATAGTTGGCTCGAAATGATGCTTTGTTCAATAAGAAAAACTGGACAGCATAGATGATCTTTGAGGCAGCTTATTTAGAATTGGATTTTGGGCAAAATGTAAATGGCCCTGGTCTTTCGCATCCATATCTGATTTTTTGTCTCATCCTAATTTAGTGACTGCTGACAGGAAAAGACGTACTCTAATGCCCAAGAATTCGTAGAATGCACCCTCGGTTGGATCTATTAAATTCAATGTAGATACAGCAGTTAAGGGTAGCTATGGTGAGGCTGGAATTGGTGGTATACTACGAGACCATGATGGTCGTGTCTTAGCAAAGTTCTCGAGATCAATTGGAATTACGGATGCAACAAGTGCTGAAATAAAAGCTGTACATGAAGCTGGGAACCTTTTGATTGCGTCAAGCTGGTATGGTTCACCTGAAATTTTAATCGAATATGACTGTGAACTAGCTATTAAATGGATAAACGGTGTAGCTGCTGTGCCCAGTGTATTTGTCAACTTAGTAGACAAGTGTAGACAGGTTCTCTGTAATCTACAATGCTCTTTGAATTTTGTTTTTAGAGAAGCGAACGTTGATGCACATGTTTTAGCACAACAAGGAATTAATTGTGTCTCATTTGATATAATGCAGTGTTGGAGTGTTGAGGATGACACTACATATGTGTAAACTTTGATCAGACAATTAATAAAATTTATTGGGTACTCTTTTCCCCTATTAGGTTTAGAGAGAGTTTTTAATGAGGCTCACTTTTCTTTCAAAAAAATGTGTATAAATGAACAAAAATTAAAGTTGTGTGTATAATTATATCAAATCAAATTTTATATATTATATTACACATTTGATAAAAAAATGTATATTTATTTTATGGTCTATGTTTAAGGTTCATGGTTCTCTACCTTAATAATGTTGTCTCAAAGATTCGAACCTGAATTTTCTCATTGGGATAATAATGTGTCTTGCCATTGCCCCTAACCCTTGCTGATAATTTTCTACTATTATTTTTTAATTTCAATAAAAAGATTTGTAAAAATGTCTGAAATTTAATTAGTTTATGTTATCTCAATTTATGTACAATTATCTCTTTACTTAATAAAAATTTAAATCCAAATTCCCAAAGGCCCAGCCCATAGAGTAAAGCCCTAAAATGATTTTTCTTTCACTGTTTTGCAAATCAATTTTCTCCCCCAAAATCCCAATTTCAAATCAAACACGCTCAAAATCCCCCCAAATCCAATCCCTCTTCACTTAAAATAATAGTAACGGAGTTTTCATAATTCAGACACCCAATTCTTCAAAGAAGAAGACGAGTGAAAACAAAAGACACGTGCTTTAAAATGGCGGCCTCATCTCCATCGGCGACGAAAAGCATCTCCGAGACAGCCACCGGCACTGCCACCGCCACGACGGCTACACCTCCTCCTCCGCCGTTTCAGCGTATGGATATGCTGCCTAAGACACAACGTGGGCTTAATAAGCCTAAATGTATTCATTGCGGCAATGTTGCCCGTTCCAGGTAAAAAGAAAATTGTTTGTTTAAATTTATTTTCATATGTAGTTATGTGATTCTTTTTTATTTTTAATTTCCATTTCTTTTGGCTATTTAGAAGAAATGATTATCTTATCCAATGAAACAGCAACACGCCTTAAGTTACTTCGAATTTTAGACTCCAAATTTATTTAATTTGGTTTCTGATTTTTGTTTGTTCAAAAGTTGCAGGAAATTTGTAAACTCCGCGATTAAGTTTAGATATTTAATTAGTTTAATCCATTCGCGGAGTTTTAAAAACTTCATTTGCTGGTGTTTGATTACGATTATTTCCTTTAATGGTTTATTGAGCTCGAAAAGCTTTCCTATGAATCATTCGTATTATTTCTTATGCAGGTGCCCATATAGTTCCTGCAAGAGTTGTTGCTCAAAAGCACAAAATCCATGTCATATTCATGGTATGCCTAGTAAACTTGAAAGATGAGTTTATTTTGGTTATTGTCAAATGTCAGTCGTTTTGGTGGTCGGATTATATCCAATTTTGTGGTTACTTGTGAAGGCAGATAGGGAGTTTTAATGTCGGTAGGTGATATAAAGTAAATTTCATGTCGGAAACTGTTAGAAAGTATATTATCTTGAAATACGTTATAATGATCCTAGCATTCTTGGTAGTCATCTGGTTGATTCACTTTCTTTAGGGGATGTTCTGATTCTTGAGGCTGACTTTCAGTATTGTTAGTTGCTTATTTCACGAGATAATATGTTTTAATTTGGCTGGAATGGTACTTTCTTCTATTGAAAGGCTAACAATATGCTGAGCTTAGGTTTAAGTTTATTCTGAAAACATGCTCTGTTAAGGTGATCGCATATGGGGTTATCAAACTCGGCTCATTATCTTTTATGTAGTAATTGTCACTGAAGGAGTTTAGTAGTTTCCTTTGATTGGGACAGAAATGAAGAATTTGTTCTTAATACTTGGGCGTATGTATTGCTAAGGAATGAAACAATGAAGACGTAAATAACTCAATACCTGATATATATTGTAATTGCAGTTTTAAAGTCAAATTCAGGCTTTTCAGAGAAGCCACCAACTTCAAGCACTCCTTCATCGGAGCAGAAGTCAACACAGGCGTCGTCTCAAGTGTAAGTTGCAAAGATCAGCTGGTCAATACATGCATTTCCTTTCATTTTTGAAACTATGACACAAAAAGCAGAAGAGCATTATATCTGTGTGAACCACTTGTGTTTCTATTTGAAACTGTCATTGCAAGGAAGCCGATGTAGTTCACCAAATTTGTTATTGCATGCATGTAACATTCCTTGTAGGAAAACGTGGCTGTATCATGTTGGTCAAAATGGGCCTCGCTGGAAATGTACATCCATTCTCATGTTTCGTATATTGCTATTCTACCATCACTGACGCTGTTTCAAGAATTCTTAACTAGCATAGGTTATGAAAACCAACCGACAATTGATTATTTAATGCCTTGGCTCTAGAATTCGTTTTGTTTCCTATCATCCCAAACTCCAATGTGAACTGTGTTTTCCTAAAATCTCCAGGGTCCCGTGACATTTTGTTTTTTATTTTTCGAGTTGCTGACTTAAGTATATTGGTTATGTACATCAGTTCAACCCTAGCTTTCTAGGCTTTAAATTGATTTTTGAGTTTGTCATTTAAGTTGTGGCTGATTTCCCCTCTGTTGCATGTTATTCAGAACACCCTTACGGGCTCCCTCATTTCGACAACTTTCCAATGCTTTTGCACAATTTGACAATCTGCAGGTCCGAACAAAGAAACACCTGACGAGAAAGGTTCGGTTTGGTTGATAGTAAACAGATACTCTTGTTCAAGTTTGTTATATTACTGTATAGGCCTTAAACCAGTATGTTATTTCAGGATGCTATAGACTTAAACGAATGGAGGTTTTCCAAGCTGAAGGAATTCAAGGATGGAAATATCGAAATTGAAAATGACGCTTTCGACCGGTACATGCAGAATATTAGTTTACTTGAGGAGGTCTTTTCTATAAAATCTATGGACGGAGGGTCCGATGAGGATGAAATGTCTAATCCTAGCCCCGCTTCAAAGGACGACGAGACTTCAGTGATGAGTTCAGGTCTGAAGCTGACCCTAAAATCTGACCCAGTGAGAACCGATAATGCCAGAAAGAGGATAAAACAAATTGTTGATCAAGGAATAGAAAAGCTTCAGAGAACTGAAGCAAATGATGGTGCTAATGATCCAGATGACCAAAATAAAGCGGACAGTAGGTTGAACAAGGTTAAAAGCTTGTGGGTTGAGAGAGCTTCAGTTGTAAGGGATATCGAAGACAAGTTGAACAAAGCTCGAAACGAAGAGGATCTAAAATTGTGTTTGGAGATGAAAGCGCAGCTTTATAATCAAAGCACGGTGTCATCTGAGACGGAAATGAAAGATCCCGAAGCATTTAACGAAGAGTATGCAGAGACTAAAGTAACTCCCAGGCAAGTAGTACATCCTCTGCTCACTCAAATCGAAATCGATCAAGAAACTTTCAACAAAATCAATGCACATTTTACTACCGTAGAGCAAATTGAAGATTTATAATTGTTAACATTTTACTATTTGTTCAAAAGACTGACTAGTCTTAGGTTGCAACTTGTTGAGCTATGATTAATGGTGGTGGTTTGAGCCTCCCTCCCTCTTTCTTTGGTTTAGTAACAGTGTTCAAAAGACTAAAGCATAATGTATTGCAGTAACTTGAATAATAACATAAAATCCGTTGCCTGCAACTATAATACGTCGAAATATGTCCATCTCCGACACGGGGGAAAGATATAGTTACCTTACGAAATTTGCAACGGTCTAAATTTGTCACTGACCAATCATGTAATATATGTAGGAACAGTATTACAGTACACTAATCTTCATCAAGATCAAAACAACAGAGTAGAGACAATAGGCAGGGCCAGACATGTATGTAGATCTTGCTCGGGAAACAGCATGCAAATCGACAGTATGCTAAAAAGTTAAACCAAGCCTCGATACGAAAGCAACACGAGAAGTTCCCGTACAAAAAAAAAAAAAATGATTACAGATCATTTTCACTAACATTCCACCCTTGGTCATATGGAATTTGGATGTATGCAGCATCACAAGCAAACGGAACGCCAGCATACATACCAGCAAGAGCACACCGAAAGCACTCTAAAATGGTATATAGGTAGGCGAATGCAGCAGCAAGTGGCATCCAGCGGCTCACGGTCCCGATCACCTGTAAGGCAATTTCCAACAGCATAGAGATAATTTTAATTTTAACCTTTAACATTTACAACTTTGTCATTTTGGCTCTCATCCTTTTTACGATAAATTTGGCCTTAACCTATGTCTTTTTGACAAATAACTTATTTTTTAACTAAAATATTAATTAAACAGTTAAATAATTAACGATAATTACATGACTCATACATATAAAATACATTTTAAATGGCATATCATCTAACATATCACATATTTATACATGAAATATAATTTTATTTTAATTTAAAATATAAAAATAAATAAAATTCAAATAAAATACTAAAAAAATTTAAAAAAAAAAAACAAAAGAAGTGGGAAAGATCGGTGAATCCCGATTTCTAAATGAATTATAACCTAAAAGACTGGTGAAATAAACCAGAAAAGTTTCAAAGTAAAAAAACTCATATTTGTTTACTAATATATATTGGAACGGTAAGTATGTGAATTCTAATTAGTTTTAGTTAGGGTTATAGTTCATTTAGGAATTAGGATTAACCAATCTTTCCCATTTTTGTTTTTTGTTTAATTATTTTTAGTATTTTATTTGAATTCTAATTATTTATAATTTAAATTAAAATAAAATTATTTTCCACTTGTAAGCATGTGATAGATTAAATGACATGTCATTTAAAACATATTTTACATATATGTGCCATGTCATTCTTATTAATTATTTAAAGGTTTAGTCGATATTCTAATTAAAAATGAGTTATTCTAAGTAAAAAAACATATGTTAATGGCTAAATTTATCCTAAAGAATGGATGAGGGGCCGGATGACAAAAATTATAAACATTATGGGTTAAAATTATTCTTATGCCATTTTTAAATTATCAGGACTATATATAATTATGATAAACTACATTTCAGGTCACTTAAATATGAATTTGGTAACAAATAAGTTATTTTTCATTTAAAAGTTAGAAACATGACATTTTATTATTATAAATTAGTTATTTATCGTTAAATATAAAACAAAAATATATGGGTAATTGTTCTATACACAAGCGCTTGTGGAAACTTTTTTACACAAGCGTCTTAATTTTAGGGGTTAGGGACTCCGTTTAGGGTTTAAAGTTTAGGGCTATAAGTGTAGTAGTTTTGAATTTAGGGATTGTTGATAGAATTTTGGGTTTAGGGTTAAAATTTAGGGGTTATAGGTTAAAATCTAAATCCCTACCCATATTACCCTAAAACTAAACCCTAAATTCTAACCTTAAATCCTAAATTCTAAACATGAACCCTAAATTCTAAACCTTTACACTAAAACCCCTAAATTCTAAACCCTAACCCTAAACCCTATAATTGAGGCGCTTGTGGAAACAAAAAATTTCCACCGCCAGTGTATAGGATATTAATCCAAAATATATTATAAGATAATAATAGTTTGTCTTAAAATTAAATAATCTATTTATTTGATCTTAATTCAAAATAATTTAACATGTTTGTAAAAATATTTTAACTTAATCGATGTTTGTAATAATCCTAAAAGATAACGTCATATTTCTGTTCATTATTCCAAATTCCCAAAACCATTCTCTCCGTTTTCTCCTCTGCTTTTATCCAATCAAACTGATGGGCTTCAATCGCTGGACAATCCCATGGAGGAAGAACCACCGTCGCACGGGCGCTTTCCGCCGCCAGTTGGGTTTGACTTGCTGTCGGAAAATCGTCAGGTAAAACAATATATTATGCAATTCTTTTCCTGTTCTTATTATTTTCAGTCATTTAATTTAGAAACCCAGAAAGCGAAAATTATCGTGCAGCTTGGATAAAAACAAACATGATATTTATGAATAATTAAAATTGTGAAGTGTAAAGTTTTAAGATGATAAAAGTTTTTTTTTGGAATACTATGTTGATGATGTTACTTGGAAGTATTGCCCGACTTTAATTCCTAGCTTATATTTTGATAATAGAAATCCTCTCTCCTTTTGGTGCTTCTATTTATGCTCGAACCCTAAAAAAACTAGGTTTTAGGTTTAGGGTTATTGTTTAAGGTTAGGGTTTAAGGAATTGAGTGTTGGGTGTATTTTTCAAGGCATAGGGTTTAGGATTTGAAATTTAGGTTTAGGGTTGGGGCATGGAAATTGTTCACATTTTGAACTATGTTACACAGTTGTTTAAGTTTCTCCAAAGTATTGGTGTCTTACACTTATTTGGATATGTATGGGGTACGATCCTCCAAATATATGAAAGTGCTTAGAAAATATTAAGCATACCTGTGCATTCTACACTCGCCTCCAAAATCAGATGATGCTCCGATAGCTAGAAAGAGATGGACTTGCCCGTGCCGTATACAAAGAACGCCTTTGTCCCATTTGTTAGAACTTGAAATTTCATGTTTTAGGTATTGAGTTTGAAACGGAGTATAGATGTGATTGAGACCTTTTTTTTCAATGAGAGAAACAGAGTAATGATTTGCCATTCTGTTTTTCCCTTTGCTCAACTTTAATCAATTTTCCTAAATTGTTCTTAAATGCAGCTGGCCATGAGTCTGCATGGATGCAGCGTACCCTTTCGGGGGTGTTTCAGTGAGTTCTAGGTTATCTAAGCCCTTTCCATGTAGTTCGATTTTTGCATTAATTCCTCATTTGCCTACAACAGATTCATTATTATTAATCCGGAGTTCTTGGATTCAAGATCCTGGCAAGTTAAAGGTACATGAAAATCCTTTTCTCCTTTCAAAATGCACATACTTACAGTAAGCAGAATGTTCTGAATTACGCTTATGAAAAAAACAAACTATGTTTCCGTAAAAGCTCTGCATATATGTATGTACACATTCTAGTTTGCTTCAGAATTGCCTTTCAAAATGCATCATCGGGTGTACTTACAGTAATTGGAATGTTCTGAATTAAGCTTATGACAAAACCAAACTATGCTTTCCTAAAAGCCTTGGCATAGTATATGTATTTTCTCATTCTAGTTTGCTTCAGAATTGTTTGTTATTTGTCTAAATTATGATCTTTGGTTTTTAGGTTTGCCTCTACTAAGTGGGGATTTTGGTGGTACCAACTTAAAGAGTAAAATTTTTTTAGATACCAACTTTTGAAAAGGTGTCGAGTTTAGGTGCATTTAAGCCTTAATATTATAGGACTAAATTACTCCTCAACCATGAATAGGTTTTATTGCTAAAGAGGAGCCACTGCAAGCAGTAGGGTACAACAGAGAAACTGACACTGAACAGGTCCACAACTCTTTTCCCTCACCCTTATGGTGAAAGATTTTAACGTGATCCTTTTACATTTAAAAGAAAAATACAGTAAAACTAAAAACAGGACAGAAACAAACATAAGGACACATCACATTAAACCACCAGGACATATTGCATAATCGTAACTTAAATTATATTTCTGAATGCCCCGTGTACAATGCCCGTGGAGGACGACGGGGAGGAGGACGGCGAGTAGGAGGAGGGGGACGACGGGCAGGAGGGGGAGGACGACGGGGAGGAGGGGGAGGCGGACGACGCGGAGGAGGGGGAGGAGGACGACGCGGAGGAGGGGGAGGAGGACGACGGGGAGGGGGAGGTGGAGGACGACGGGGAGGAGGGGGAGGAGGACGACGGGGAGGGGGAGGTGGAGGACGACGCGGAGGAGGAGGTGGGGGACGACGGGGCGGAGGAGGAGGGGGACGACGGGGCGGTGGAGGAGGGGGACGACGGGGCGGAGGAGGAGTACCGGGTTCGGGTTCTGGTTCGGGTTCTGGCTCTGGTTCTGGTTCTGGTTCGGGTTCTGGCTCTGGTTCGGGTTCTGGTTCTGGTTCGGGTTCTGGTTCAGGTTCTGGTTCTGGTTCGGGTTCGGGTTCGGGTTCGGGTTCTGGTTCGGGTTCAGGTTCGTGAGCAGGAGGCAGATGAACTTCGTTTTCATCACATACATATTCTGCATCCGATAACTCGGGGCAGTCTACAATGTCAACAGGTGCTTCTCCGTGTACCCTTGTATAACAGAAACGGATCTCCCACAGCTGATTCCTTTTGTTGCATGCAATTTGAGGATGTACTCCATATTTCTCCTTCAAATTTGTGTGTACTTGGTCTAATGTATAAGATTCTCCAACTTCAATTCCCACATCTGGTTGGAGGGCCAAAACCAAAGCTCTCATCATTAATCTCATTTAATAAATCAAAACATAATGACAAAGTCCAATCTTTTGTTTAAAAAGTTGCCAGGAAAATCTGTTTTTATTTTTCAGTTTGGTCAGTTTTATGTTGATTGAACTGCCGTATCATTTAGTTCTGGGTTCAGCTTGTAATAAGAAATGTGGGTATAAGCAAATCACCTTCTCTTAAATGTATGAATCGGTCGGTGAAGAGATCTAAACTAGTTCTGAAATAGCCAACAGGATCGTTTCGGAAATCCGAACAGATCCCATGCCGTTTCCATTGAGACGACCAAATTAACGGATAAATTGAGTCCTTAAAGGGGTTTGGCCAAAACTCCTTTAAGTCGTCGTAGAAGGGTTCCCTCTCCAATAAGATCTACAAGTTCAATAACAACAAATAAGAACATGCATGCAATCCATAATATTATATATTAATTAAAACCAAAATTTGCTCACATCAAGTTCTTCTGCCGGAATAAAATTGTTGTTGCACTCGGCATCAGGGGGTTCCACCGGTCCGCCATTGCTACGTTGTGGCCGTAAACCATGGATGGTAAACCTTTCGGGTCGGTCATCAACACACTCCCTTCCCCAAGGTGCGGGATCACAAACGGAAGGCGGCCATTGGAGAGCGAGTGAGTAAGAGTTAAAAGGTTCGACAGAAACTACGGAGGCTAGGGTGGCTAAGAATGCAGAAGCTACCAATAATACTTGCCATACATGCATTTTCTACTGCTTACTTCTTCTTCTTGTATTCTGCATGGCTTTTATAGCAACTCTGAATTTGTCTCGTAATGTATATATATTATTTTATGTTAAAAAAACATGTTCATTATGTTTCACAAGATGAAGAAGACAAAGTAGATATTCATGGAAAAATAATCTTACCAATGTATTAATAACACTTTATATGTATGGATGAGAACCAAAATTCTCTTTCTCTCTCTCTCTTTTTTTTGTATTTTTATGTATGTTTCGACGCACACAAAAATTAAAAAAAAAATACATGTTCATTATGTTTCACATGAAAAAAACAACTCGATTTTTTTGAAAAAATAATCTTACTTTTTGAATATGAGTATTTTTAGTTTTATTAAAAGTGGGAAATTTTAAAAATACAATAAAAGTTTATAACTCTAAACAAATTTGACTCAAATATATTCTTAAAAGCACGAAAACTAACGCCTCTGGATCATAGACATGACCGTACAAAGAAAAAGTAAAAATTCTAATTCAATGGCTCAAAACAAAATAGATACAAACTTCAGCAAAGCTCGACAATGAAAGGCAAAAACCAACAACAATCAACATTAAAAATGCATATTACAATAATAAGACACGTTGACAACACGATAATTACTACAACTCAACCGCAAATAAAAGCGATGATTGTGAGCTCGTATCCAAATCTAGTTCAAGGGTCCAAAATAGTGAGATCAACAAGATAATCAAAAGAGCGTCAACATGATCAGTCGTGGCGGCGCCAAATCCAACTTTGATAGAAAATTAAATGAAAAAAAAGAAACGACCAATCAATCGATTAAGAGAACAAAAATTCTTTTTTTTTTGTATTTTCATGTATATTTCAACGCATATAAAAATTAAACCTTAAGTCTTAACCTTAAATTCTAAATCTATTAAATTAAAATAAGAAAAAAATATGATTGGATGATTAAATTTTTTATTAAATTAAAATAAGGATCAAATTGATAGAATATATAAATATAGAGGATAAAATGTGTAAGTACACAAATTTCTATTAACTACCGGTCATCTCCTCCGTTAGGTCTTAACCGCATGTGACTTAATTGATACCATTTAAATAGTTTTGTGGTCAAAATGATAGAATTGAAAGTATGGTGGTCATTCGGAACCAATCCATAATTAGGTAACTATTTGAGTAGTTTACCCCTGTATATATTATTATAAGATATTATATGTTCATACATATTCTTAACCCTTTAACAATATACATACATCTTATAGACAAAATAATTAAACTTATATCTCTTGAGATAAATATCATCAACTTTTTCACTGACACAACTTATTACATTCAACTAGAGTCGTACATATTCAGCTAGAGTCATACGTATATATGGCCACCTTGGGACCACTTGTCTTTTTCATCATCTTGTGAAACACAATGAACATGTTTTTTTAACACAAAATAATTTTACAAATGTATTAATAACACACTATATTACTAACGAGTTGGTCCAAGTCGTAAGTAGTTTGATATTGTTTAAATAAAGTTTCGGGTTCGAGGCGTTGTGTATGTAGAAAATCCTTGCTGGGAGACTCAAACACCAAAATCAGGCGTACAGGTCGGTCCGGATTAATCAGGGCAAATCCCTAAAAACCGAAAGGCAACAAAAAAATAACACACTATACATATAGATGTGAACGAAAATTCTATTATTTTTTTGTATTTTTTTATATTTCAATGCAAAAAATTAAGCATTGAGTTTTAACCTTAAATTTTCAATATTAAATTCTAAAAACTAGATTTAAACCTTAAACTTATTTTTAATATTAAAATTTACATAAAGACATTAAAAAAGACAGAAAAATTCCGTTCAATAAATGTTTATATGGTGCATATTGGTGGACGAAATTTAGTGTAATATTATATTAAAGAAATATTATTTGTTAGGTTTTTCATCTAAAGTCTCTCTTTTTTTAGTTTTTTTTCTTAAAGAGTGTTACCTTTGGGGATTGTCTTGGTGTGTAATATAGCTTTTCTTTATTTTCTTTGTTATTTTCCTTTGTTATTAGTATCGAATAAAAATTCATTATGTTATAGTGCATTGCAAACATATTAAATCATATATGAATATAAAAATGGCATTGTTGTAACATTCGAAGGCTCCATATTAACCATTTTGTTTCATCTTCACATCGCAACATTTGTGATTATCTTTAAAAATAAAAATTTAAAATAGTATTGAAAATCTACCCTTCTCCAACTACAAAAAAATCTCTAATTTTATAATACCATTATAAATTTATGTTTAAAAAGTGGCAAAGCAAAAGAGATAGCCTAGCACTAAAAGTAAAAAGTGACTCATTATTTTCATAATTATCTCGAAGAAATTTAAAATCTAAAGTTATTGTCTAATCTAAATATGACATAACTCTTATCATATTAATTATCCATATAGATTTATCATTCTTTCTTAATTTGTATGCATCTTATACATGTATTTCATATATGTTTGAATATGAATATTAAACATTATATTTTCAATTCAAATACATAAAAATATTTAAAATTTTATATATGGTTATATCAAATATAGGTATTTAATATTCATCGATTTTGATTATATAATAATAGAGTTTTCTAGGTCGAACTATAAAGTAAAAGAAGTCGCCCGGGAGAATTTCAAAGCTAGAATTTAGTTTCTTTTCAAAACCCTACAATTTTCTCTCTATCTTAGTCTTTTCTTATGTAACTAGAAATACTTTACAATATATATATATATATATATATATATATATATATATATATATATATATATATATATATATATATATATATATATATATATATATATATATATATATATATGCATTATACTTCATATTTTAAAAATATTATTATTAATATAAGGTAGTAGTAACTAGAGAAACAAATTACTTAGAGAGTATTTACTTACTTGATATAAGGAACTTGTGCTGGTTTTACCATTTCATGGTAATGTTGTGCATGAAATTTCTGAACTTTCCAAAAGCGATATCGTTCGTGCAATTCGAATTGAATAAGTGCTTGACATCCAACTCTGCTTATTGGTTTTAGTTTGCGTTTTCTATTAGGTAAATTATTTCACTTTTGCTCCATATAACTCTCTTTACGACACACCAAAATTATCTTTCTCTTTTTGGGGGGGTATTTTTATGTATGTTTAGACGCACAAAAAATTAAAAAAAAATACATGTTCATTATGTTTCACAACATGAAAAAGACAACTCTATATTTTTGGAAAAATAATCTTACTTTTTGAATATTTGTACTTTTAGTTTTGTTAAAAGTAGAAAATTTCAAAAATACAATAAAAGATTACAACTCTAGTAAACAAATTTGATTCAGTCATATTCCTAAAATCATGAAAGCTAACGCCTCTAGATCATAAACTTGACCGTACAAAGAAAAAGTAAAAATCTTAACTTAAAAGCTCGAAACAAAATAGATACAAACATCACCAAAGCTCGACAATGAAAGTAAAAAATCAACAACAATCAGCATTAAAATGCATATTACAATAATAAGGCACGTTGACAACACGATCATTACCACAACTCAATCGCGAACAAGAGCGGTGACTGTGACCTTGTATCCAAATCCAGTTCAAGGGTCCAAAATAGAGAGGTTAACAGGATAATCAAAAGAGCGTCATCTTGATCAGTCGCGGCGACGCCAAATCCAACCTTAATAGAAAATTAAATGAAAAAAGAAATGGCCAAGCGATCGATTAAGAGAACAATTTTTTTTGTATTTTCATGTATGTTTCAACGCATACAAAAATTAAACCTTAAATTCTAAATCTTAAACCCTAAAAACTAAATCATACATCCTAGACCATAAACCAATTTTTTTAATATTAGAGCTTACATTAGGACACTAAAAAAGGACAAAAGATCAATTTGATCCTAATTTTAATTTAATTTGATAAAATTTAATCATCCAATCAAATGGTGACACACTACAAGAATATGCATTTATAGTGACAATGAATATGGCCACTAAAAGCATTAGATTATAACTTCTAGTGACAAAATTTTCAAGTCGTCACTAATATAATAGTGGCAACTTTGACAAATTCCTTTACAAATATTCAATTTTTTAGTTACCATGTTTTTTGGCACAAAAAAAAAGGATTAATAATAGTGACAAAATGTTGGACACTAATATTTTCATATTAGTGACACAAAAGTCGAAACTAATATTATTCATATTAGTGTCAAAAAGTCAACCAATATTGTTCACATTAGTGACAAGCATTTTGTCACAAATGTAGATTTAAAGTGTCTAAAAAACAAACAATATTGATGTTCAATTCTTTCGTCACAAATGTGCATTTATATAGGGTCTAAAAACATGTCATATATCAAATATTATTTGTGACAGTTTCTTTGCTAAAAAAATTACTGCAATTACATCTATAGAATTTACAAGATAATAAATGAACAAATATATACATCAAGTTAAAGCATTCATAGTTCCAAAAGACCAACATGCATTTGCTTCCTACAAAATGAGAACAAGTATATATATATATAAAAGAGATACTATCTAGTCCTCATTAAAAACCTCTTTAAATTTAATTAGAGAAAAAAAGTACTTAAGATAATATTTACAAAAAAATCATCGAGATAAACTCGCCAAAATTAAAACAAAAGGGAATACAAGCTCAAAATACTAAAACCGAAGAAAACATCATCCTAAGACAAGAAATTGCAACTTGCTAACCCCCAAGGTCCGTACGCAGGTGAGCACTTGTGCATGTTGAATGTTGATGGCTGAATCTGGTCTAGGTCTTCCTAGTCGGCGGACTATTAAAGGACTGAGTAGTCATGTTATGGTCACGACCCATCTTCGCTAAACAAGTAGCATTATTAAAAATATAGTATAATGCAAAAGTAATAAATAACCTTAGCCAATACTTATATTATATCATTGAGCACATCTCACCTATTAGGGAAGTTCTAGGGTGAGACGCCTTAAAATGAGGCGCAACCGAAATTCTTATAAAAATTGCAAGAATTTCGGTATTAACTTTTTCGGTATATACCGATTTTTTTATAAAATGTTTAAAAATTTTGAAAGGGGAAGAATTTCGGTATGTACCGAAATTCTTATACTTTTTGTAAGAAATTTAGTACATACCGAAAAGTTTATACCGAAACTTTTACAATTTTTGTCGCGCCAATTTTTAACCTCATTTAAAGGCTACTCATGTTAAAAAAACCTCACCTATTAAACATTAATAAAACTTGTAAAAGTACACTTGACATACCCATTTCGTAACAGGAAAAATCAACTCACAACCCACAACCATATGTATTAAGTACACAACATAACAAACTAACCTCTTGAGGCTTCTTACAACCAAAAGTAGCAATTATTGGAGCAACTACTAATCCAACAATGAAAGCTTATGATTCTTATTTTTTCAATTTCTTTTTTATCTGAAAATAAAAAATATCCATCTAGTTGCTAAAAAAAAATATTTAGGATAGAAATTGACAAGTAAATACATATAGGGGAAAAATTCGACTCGACTCGAAAAAATTGAATTATTCGACTTGACGCGAAAAAAATGACTCGTTTTAACTCAACTCGTGATTTCATAAGCTCGACTCGAAAAAATTTCAAATAAAGTTGAAGTTATGAAATGGAAATTCGAATAACTCGGAAATTTTATTAATTAGTTGATCAATTTTCAAGTTCGATTCGAGTCTGTCAATTTTGTCTGATATGTTATCTATAATATTGTATATCACATGTGAAAATATGAAGATATATATATATGTATATCGTATATGGATATAGAATGTCGTTAAAATTGAAATCAATATGTATTATAACATTATAAATAATTACAATTAAATGTGTACATAAACTCAAAAACTCGACTCGATTCGAATTTTATAAAATCATCTTGATTCGAAAAAGTTTTAAATAAAGTTTGAATCATAAATAGAACTGATAACCTCGAATAACTCAACTTTTTTTATTTGACTCGACTCAACTTCATGGAACGTCTAACTCTAAATACATACATGGGATGTTAGGGGCACGATGTCATAAATTTAACGTAAAATAATTACTATGATATCTATTTCTAATTTTGAGTATTATAACATGTTTTAAAACAAATACCAATCAATATATAAAAATAAAGATGGTGACACGTTCAATTTAATAAATTTAATATATATAACTAACTAATAAGATGGTAACATGTGTCACAATCTTATTGGTTTGAAAATAAAGCAACAAAAAAAAAATAAAGAAAAAATAGATAATTTTTATTGATTGGTACATGAATAATGTAACAAAAATACCCATAATATAATTTATCATTTATTAGGAACCAGACCCAAGCAAACAACAAGGACAATTAAAGCTCAAACCTCTAGGCCAACTAACTTTACATGCAATAAATTGATAACACACTTTTAAAGGTTATTTTGTTGATAAAAATTTATATAATTAATAATATTTATTATTTTCAGACAATATTTATATATAATAAATTACTAAGATTAATAACAATATTTATATAATTAATATCAATACAATTTTTTTTTAATTTTATTTTTGAAAAAACAATTATTAAAATATATTTATTAATAAGTTACTAAGATTTCTAGTTATTAAAAACATTGAAAATATACTTAATTATAAAATAATTTATTAATAAAATATATGAAAACAATTCATATATTTTATGGAAATAATCAAATTTTGAGATAGATCCAGTAGAAATTAATCAAATTTTCATATATTTTATTAGTAAATTATTTTATAATTAATATATGTCAATATTTTTAATAATTTAAAAATACCAGTAACTTATTAACAAATATAATTTAATAAGTTGATAATAGTTTTTCCAAAAATAAAATTAAAATATTATACTCATATTAAAATTAATCATATAAATATTGTTATTAATTATATTAATTCACACCAACAAAGTAACCTTGAAAAATGTGTTACCAAATCGTCAGATATAAATATGGTTGGCCCCATGGTAGTTGCCTTGCCTAATTCTTTTATTAATTCACACCATCTCTTCGTATTGTCTTTGTTTCTTTGTTTTCAACCAATTATTTCTCACCATATTATTGGTATATTAAATCTACTAAATTGAAATTAAAATAAGAAAAAATATGATTGGATGATTAAATTTTTTATTAAATTAAAATTATGATCAAATTGATAGAATATATAAGTATATGAGACAAAATGTGTAAGTATACAAATTTCTGTTAACTGCCATGTCATCCCCTCCGTTAGGTCTTAACGACATATGACTTAATTGATACCATTTAAATAGTTTCGTGGTCAAAATGACAGAATTGGAAGTATGGTCGCCATATCGGAACCAATCCATAATTAGATAGTTATTTGAGTAGTTTACCTATGTATATATTATTATAAGGTAGTATATGTTCATACATATTCTTAACCTTTTGACAATACACATACATTACAGACAAACTGATTGAACCCGAGTCTCCTGAAATAAGTAACATCCACTTTTTCACTGAAACCACTTGTTAGGTTCAGCTAGAGTCATACATATTCGGCTAGAATCATACATATATATGGCCACCTTGGGACCACTTGTCTTTGTTTTGTGTTAAAAAAACATGTTCATTGTGTTTCACAAGATGATGAAAAAGACAACTCGATCTTTATGATAAAATAATCTTACCAATGTATTAATAACACACTATATGTATAGATGTGAACGAAGATTTTTTTTATTATTTATATTTCAACACATAAATTAAACCTTGAACCTTAACTTTAAAGTTTAAATATTAAACCCTTAAAATTAAATTATATATCTTAAACCCTAAACTTATAATCTTAAACCCTAAACTTATATTTTAATATTAAAATTTACATAGAGACAAAAAAAACAAAAGAGTTACGTTCAATAAATATTTATATACTGCATATTGGTGGACGAAATTTAGTGTAAGTATTATATTAAAGATATTATTTGTTAGGATTTATCTGAAGTCTTTTTTTTAGTTTTTTTCGTAGCGTGTTACCTTTGGGGGTTGTCTTATTGTGTAATATAACTTTTCCATTCTTTCATTTGTTATTTTCCTTTGTTTTTAGTATCAAATAAAAATTATTTATATTATGAATTCATTTTTTTCGTACATCTTGTTGTATTTATTCATCTGCTTTTATGATTGTGGACGAAGTTAGGATTACATGTTGAAAGGAAAACATAAAATGTCTGAAAGTGAGGGCAGATTCATTATTAATCATGTAACCTCCTCGTCCCGGTCTAGCCGGATGACCGGTCCGAGTGGGTCACACGGGGAAAACCGAAGCGAAACCCGTTAAGGTTCCCCCTCGGTTAGCAACCCTATTTTTTTCCATTTTAATCTTGTCACGTTCGAGTATTAAATTCCAAGTGATCAAACAGCGGAACATACCACACGAGACAACATTCAAACCCTCAAACCACATTCAAACATCCCAATTTTAATCTTGACTAAAGGCATCTTAGTACCTATGTGTTTTTCTCTTCAAACAGGCCAACAAGGGTCAAACAGTGCAGTTTTGGGTCAAGGTTTCAAAACCTTTGGGGAAGGTTTCGAAACTTTGGCTGGCAGTGACCTCTAGAACTCAATTTTCACCAAAAGTTTCGAAACCTTGGGTAAGGTTTCGAAACCTTTGACCATAGTTTCGAAACCTTCCCCAAAGGTTTCGAAACTTTGGTTGGCAGAATGTCCAGAAATCCCAAGATTTGTAAAGGTTTCGAAACTTTACCCATAGTTTCGAAACCTAGGTGCTGGGGAGCACTTACTGCTTAACTCTAATGTCTTCCTAACTATGAAGAACACTAAGATCATGCATAGACACAAATAAAAGCTTAAAAAGGACCAAAGGCATGAATTAACACTCATAAGACTTGCACATACTATCATTTAAACAACCATACATGAACCATAGATAGCAACCAAGCAATTAACAAGGCATCCATACATAGCATTCATACAAAGAGCAATTCATGCATATATGGACATACAAGCATTTAAGATTTCATGCCTTAGCAACCAAAACACGTAGACATTCATGGCATGTAACATAAGCAATATTTACAATCAGACAAGGCATCCACTAACCAAGCCAACAACGATATACATCAAAGCTCAAATCAATAACACCTATCCCATTGCTTAACTATTACAATCTATTACTTAAAACTCATACATTGAGCTCACCAAAAGCAACACTTGGAGACCTTTCCTTGCCCTTGCCACCCACAAGCTATTTATCTGCATTGTCGAACAAAAGAGAGCGTAAGCATAAAAGCTTAGTGAGGGTAAGCTCATAAAACAAACATTCGACAATGCAGGGTCCAAGCACGAGCAATTTCCATAATGAAATGCATGTTCTTACCTCTGATCCGCATAAGCCAAAATGAACATGATGCATGAACATATAGTCAACATTATGCCATGCTCAACAACCATAAGCTCAACTTAGCATGATACAAAATCCAAAGCATTAGCCACATCATATATCAATTCATAAGGACATCGCATTTCATGTCATATAAGCACATAAGCATAATCCCACATTGGTATATACATACAATCTCATATTGGCACCTAGCTATGACCCGAATACACGGATAACCCGTTGGAACGCATTTCCAACAACAACATTACCTCGGTGGGATTCCACTCATCACCGGTCCTTGCATGTGCGGGATTCCACTCATCGCCACATGCCCTACGGATGGGATTCCACTCATCATCACGTAGAAATATAAAAGCTTCCGGTGGAATATTACATCACCGTACTCCTCCTTGGTGCCTTAACGCCACCAAGGTCACGTACGTTTTGACTCAATTTGTGTGCACACTCATCCTAATGATCGATCATTGTACCCAAGCATACTAGTGCCAACATTAAACGCAATCCATTTTTCATAGCTACATGCATATGACAAAGCATCAAATATCATGTCTCACATGCATGTATTTCACAACCCAATACCATGCCTAGCATGTACTCACCATGATCATCATCATGCATAATTCACAATCCAATCCACATGCATAGCAATGCATCAAACCATGCCTCAACAACATGTATAACACAATATACATAACTACCGTAAACACCTATAATTAAGAGGCATAACAAACAATTAGAAGTTCAACCAAAGTTCCCTAAACTTAAGCTTGAGATTAGGCTACCACCCTAACCTCAACTCTAGGTGAGTTTACCAAGCCCAACCTAGGTCCACATGCTTGAACCAATGTTTAAAACCATTTAAAAACAATAACCACTCACCTCTACTCCAAGCTCAACTACCAAGCAAGCATCACCTTCAAGTTTTCGGATTTCTTCCCGAAGCTCCTCCAACGCAAACTCTCGCTTCTAAACAACCTCAATACAATTCAAATAATCCTCAAATCAGCCCAACATCAAAATATCAACCCGACATACAAATTCAAATATCAAACCCAACATTTCAAGTCATGACCAAACCCCATACTTAGCAATTTCGGACAGCCCTAATACCTCTTCCAAAAACCTTGTTTCCAACATCCATTGCACCCACAAATGATCCCAAATCAATCCCTAACCATAGTACTACCATTAGGCTATCAAACCCCACCTTAAACAACCCCCAAAACTCACCCAAAACCCTCCAAAACACCATTTTCGTACTAATATTTTACCCAGCAGAAAATCATGTTTTTAAACACCCAAATGACATCTAAATGGTCTCAAATCATCCCCTTAGCATACATATACCACCAGCCCTCTAATTACACCCTAAAACCCACCAAAAATCAACTTTTTGACACCTCAAAAATGGGTTTAAGGACCCATTTCGGAAATTCATCAAAATCCAACCAAATCAACATATAATGTGTATTTTGACATGATTAAACAAAACCCCAATACAATTTATCAAAACAAATTGAAAAACCCCATTAAAAACCCAAATTTCCATATGAACCCTAATTCCCAAAACTCAATATTTTCGAAATCTAAGACTATAGATAAATAGAGGATAGAGAGGAGGTTAAGAAAATATATTTACCTCTTAATTTGGTGTTGAAATCGAATGGCAATAAAATAGAATAGTAGCTAAGGTTTTAGGAGAGTTTGAAAACATGGAAGAGGGGTTTGACATGGGAAATGGGTGTTGGGAAGAAGATGACAACTTTTTGCTAAAAGTTGTCTTGCTTTATTTAAAAATTTGGGCAAATTACAACATTGGTCCCTCCCTCCTTATTAAAGCTCAATTTGGTCATTATTTATAGTTGATTTATTTTAATTAGATTTTATTTGACTCGAACTATAATCCGGCTAACTCCTAGCCCCAAAACACGGGTGTTACAACTCTCCCCCACTTAAGGAAATTTCGTCCCCGAAATTTATCGATCACGGAGGGCCACTGAAACATGCACCTCCACGCTTTCCTCTCTCACCACAACGTACTAAGCAACTCGAAAGACTTACCACACAACACTTGCTATCTTACACTAAGATCTCAACTGATTCTTCAAGGCATGCCAATTTCAAACTCAAGTCAATCTCTTCAACAAATATAGCACGATACAGATCTGACTCACATTTCTGAATCATAGATACACGTAACACATCTCAAACCCCTTTCTAACTCTGGTGGTAACCGCAACAGATAACAACAGAACTAGCCCGATTCACAAACTCATACAATACTGCTTGAACACTTGACTCATAACTTTCTCTGACTGATCCTCTGTCTTCATCAATTAACCAAACACTATGCAGACGTCTTCAAAATTATTCTAGTTGAAATCTCGGATCTTTATTACTCACTTTTACTGCGAATCTTCCACGGATGTAACAAACTAGAAGAAAACTGAAGCTCAGTCTTGACACGCTGGCAATTTACATACTTACTCTCATACTGAACCACATTATTCATCCACTCATTCCGGAAGTACTCATCTTCAACCCACAATACGTCTTCATACTACTCATATGCAATACAAATGAACCACCGTGCGCTTCGGCCAAAACAATACATCTCAAAACACTAGGTCAGTCGGTACAACTATTCTATCTCTGAAATGCAAAACTCTATCATCTCTGGACTGTATTCTGAAGGTCTTCTTTCCACTATGTCTTGCACGTGAGGTGCCAAGAATCTATCTTGCAACTGTTTCTCATCAAACATTCTGACTCAAAGTAGTCTCAACCCGAAACTCGGCCACAAAACTACTATCATTTGATATACGGAATTCGGCAATTGCAACTCGTAACTCAACTACTAATCTAACAGCAAATACAACTCGGAACTCGGTTGCTACGTAGAGTCTCTTCAGATAGTACTCAATCTTGAGATCACAGTCTTCAAGCAATTCTAACTACTCATGTTGTTCAAGTTCCAACCATTCCCAAGTCTTCAAATATTTCAAGCTCTAATGATACGTACATATACACTGCGCATTTCTTACTACACAAGCTTGTCTCCAAGTCTTCGAAGCAATTACAATTGTAGTTAACTCTATGTCTCATATCGAATAACTCTTCTCACGGTCTTCCAACTATCTTGATGAACAAGCCACAATCTTCTGTCTTGCATAAGCACACAACCTAACTCTACATGTAATGCATCACTGTGGTTCACAACTCTTTCTCTGACATAAGTTGATTCAAGGTCGAAGCTCTCTTCAAAGTTTCTTTCAGTTTCTCAAGGGCTCATTGTCTCGCATCTAACCACACAACTGAACATTCTTCTGTAGCAATCTATCAATGGAGCAACTATCTTCAAACACTATTTACAATTCTCTAAAAGTAACAATGCTAGACCTAGAACTATAGATATCTGTCACAGTCTTCAATTTCTTCCAACTCACATCTTCCTTTGTCTGTTCAAGATTTGTTCTAATACACTCTGCTAATTTTCATGTTCTAAGAGAACATCTTCATTAACTCGAAGTTCACGTTGTACAACTTGGTATACAATTAATTCTCTAATAGAATCTACCACACTAACTTCAAAACTTGCCATGATCTTCCTCGGTACTTGAATATACTCACGTGACATCTAGAAGAGCTACTACCACTGATCATGAAACTCAGAAAATTATTCTGCTCAACATCTCTATGAAGGTAACTAATACACTAGTCAAACAAAGCGGCATAACTCAGAGCTCAAGGCGATTACATCTTGCCCCTAAAGCTGTCTTTGGTACTTCAAATTTCTCACCTTCATCTGGTAGAAACGGATCTCAAATTAATCTTCAAATAGACTGAAGCACACACTAACTGATCAACAAATCACTGACACTTGTTTCGACTGTATGTAAACTGAACACATTCTCGTACTGTCACTCTTTCTTCTTCACAAATTACACTGTAGAACTCTGAGATGATGCACTAGGCCTAATTAATCTAAGGTCTAACAAGTCTCGAAGCTAATTCTTCAACATTCTCAATTCTGTCGGAAACCATAAGATACAGAGCAAATTAAAACACGAGCAAACTCGGAGACGACATCAATAATAAACTCTTCTTCGCTGTTAGGAGACAAACTGGGCGTTTCTTCTAAACACTTCTAGGAAGAATCACAAACTATTTTAACATTCTGCGGTCTAATCTTCGTTTAAAAATCAAATCCATCACAATTGCTCAGCAAGTCTGTTAACTAAACTCAATCAACCTTTGATCTCTAAAACTGGATCGACATTCAATAAGAAGCTCACATCCTCACCTACCACTACAGTCACACAAAAATCTGCAATTTCAAGGCAACTCTCTCTTTGTCTCAACGTACACACTAACTCCGTGCTCTTCAAGCCGAACCTTGTCAAAAGTTACATCAAAACCGTAGGAAGACGTTCGCTTCACACCTACTAGAAACTAGTAACTCTAAACCACCAACAAACATCTTCTGTACATCTTTCTGATCACTACTGTCTCCCAAAGAGGGCTAGTCACATGCGTCCCTACATCTAAGATCTCAACAAGTATATCCAATTTCTTACATGCTCACGCAAAAGGAGGTATTCGCAGAAATTGCAACTTCACATGTACACAACTGATAGTCTTCAGTCCTCTTGTTTTCAGATTGGTTCTTCAACAGAATCTGGCTCTTCTAAACTATTCTTAGAGCATCTCGTAACTTCAAGACTCAATTCTGATCGCACACAAATAGTCTTGCTGGACTTGTTCTACCCCTACCAAACAATCCTGAAGTCAAAGCTCAAGGCTCCCTTCTCGGCTCAACTATATCGGAAGTGACTTCATCTCTTCTGCTTGCTGGAAAACAACTCAACGTACACTGACTCAATCACACAAACTAGCTCCCACTCACGGACACTGACCGGCTGTCTTGCATTAAAATCATAGGCCAACCCCAACGGTCACCAACTAACACCTCACCAGGCATGTTCAACTTGCATACTTGCTAACAATGTACAAAGATACGGATTCAGAATCAACTGGAGGAAACAACTTGATACTGTACTAAGGGCTCATTCGATAAAACATTGACACCACTCTGACCCCCACCCATAGGCCTTCACTTCTTCTTACTAACTAATGCCAGAGTTGATCACACTGTCCCTCATCCACAAGAATCAACCCATATACACACTGTCTCAAACGGACGAATTGTACCTCAATTCTGGTACAACCATACCTCTCTAACTGAGGTGATGGACTCCCTCAACCTAGTCCACCCTTTCAGAAACTACGACTTCTATTTACCGAAAAGCAATTAGATCAACAACAGTATCAACAGTAAAACATACAAGATTGGGTTAGCAAGGCAAGGCTTCCAAGTGGCTCAAGTATGTTTCCCTCACTTAAAAATCTCTTTTTCGATGTAATAGTAGCAATGGGACTCTACTAAACACGTTTCAAACAAATCAACACACATACATGCTCAACCAAGCGTATAACAAGGCTTACTTGCTAAACAAGTAAACATATGCGTACGATCAAACAACATACGTTCTCAATCAAACAATCACACATCACATCATACACGGGTAACGAGCAACATGCTTTTAAACGAACAATTAACATACTTGTCATACAAGCAATCATACTTACAAAGCAAGCAAACACCGTGCATATCAATTCAAAACTTAAACTTACCTCACTTACCTGCCCAAGGTCTCGGAAACCTTAGGCTCTGATACCAACAAATGTAACCCCCTCGTCCCGGTCTAGCCAGATGACCGGTCCGAGTGGGTCACACGGGGAAAACCGAAGCGAAACCCGTTAAGGTTCCCCCTCGGTTAGCAACCCTATTTTTTTCCATTTTAATCTTGTCACGTTCGAGTATTAAATTCCAAGTGATCAAACAGCGGAACATACCACACGAGACAACATTCAAACCCTCAAACCACATTCAAACATCCCAATTTTAATCTTGACTAAAGGCATCTTAGTACCTATGTGTTTTTCTCTTCAAACAGGCCAACAAGGGTCAAACAGTGCAGTTTTGGGTCAAGGTTTCGAAACCTTTGGGGAAGGTTTCGAAACTTTGGCTGGCAGTGACCTCTAGAACTCAATTTTCACCAAAAGTTTCGAAACCTTGGGTAAGGTTTCGAAACCTTTGACCATAGTTTCGAAACCTTCCCCAAAGGTTTCGAAACTTTGGTTGGCAGAATGTCTAGAAATCCCAAGATTTGTAAAGGTTTCGAAACTTTACCCATAGTTTCGAAACCTAGGTGCTGGGGAGAACTTACTGCTTAACTCTAATGTCTTCCTAACTATGAAGAACACTAAGATCATGCATAGACACAAATAAAAGCTTAAAAAGGACCAAAGGCATGAATTAACACTCATAAGACTTGCACATACTATCATTTAAACAACCATACATGAACCATAGATAGCAACCAAGCAATTAACAAGGCATCCATACATAGCATTCATACAAAGAGCAATTCATGCATATATGGACATACAAGCATTTAAGATTTCATGCCTTAGCAACCAAAACACGTAGACATTCATGGCATGTAACATAAGCAATATTTACAATCAGACAAGGCATCCACTAACCAAGCCAACAACGATATACATCAAAGCTCAAATCAATAACACCTATCCCATTGCTTAACTATTACAATCTATTACTTAAAACTCATACATTGAGCTCACCAAAAGCAACACTTGGAGACCTTTCCTTGCCCTTGCCACCCACAAGCTATTTATCTGCATTGTCGAACAAAAGAGAGCGTAAGCATAAAAGCTTAGTGAGGGTAAGCTCATAAAACAAACATTCGACAATGCAGGGTCCAAGCACGAGCAATTTCCATAATGAAATGCATGTTCTTACCTCTGATCCGCATAAGCCAAAATGAACATGATGCATGAACATATAGTCAACATTATGCCATGCTCAACAACCATAAGCTCAACTTAGCATGATACAAAATCCAAAGCATTAGCCACATCATATATCAATTCATAAGGACATCGCATTTCATGTCATATAAGCACATAAGCATAATCCCACATTGGTATATACATACAATCTCATATTGGCACCTAGCTATGACCCGAATACACGGATAACCCGTTGGAACGCATTTCCAACAACAACATTACCTCGGTGGGATTCCACTCATCACCGGTCCTTGCATGTGCGGGATTCCACTCATCGCCACATGCCCTACGGATGGGATTCCACTCATCATCACGTAGAAATATAAAAGCTTCCGGTGGAATATTACATCACCGTACTCCTCCTTGGTGCCTTAACGCCACCAAGGTCACGTACGTTTTGACTCAATTTGTGTGCACACTCATCCTAATGATCGATCATTGTACCCAAGCATACTAGTGCCAACATTAAACGCAATCCATTTTTCATAGCTACATGCATATGACAAAGCATCAAATATCATGTCTCACATGCATGTATTTCACAACCCAATACCATGCCTAGCATGTACTCACCATGATCATCATCATGCATAATTCACAATCCAATCCACATGCATAGCAATGCATCAAACCATACCTCAACAACATGTATAACACAATATACATAACTACCGTAAACACCTATAATTAAGAGGCATAACAAACAATTAGAAGTTCAACCAAAGTTCCCTAAACTTAAGCTTGAGATTAGGCTACCACCCTAACCTCAACTCTAGGTGGGTTTACCAAGCCCAACCCAGGTCCACATGCTTGAACCAATGTTTAAAACCATTTAAAAACAATAACCACTCACCTCTACTTCAAGCTCAACTACCAAGCAAGCATCACCTTCAAGTTTCCGGATTTCTTCCCGAAGCTCCTCCAACGCAAACTCTCGCTTCTAAACAACCTCAATACAATTCAAATAATCCTCAAATCAGCCCAACATCAAAATATCAACCCGACATACAAATTCAAATATCAAACCCAACATTTCAAGTCATGACCAAACCCCATACTTAGCAATTTCGGACAGCCCTAATACCTCTTCCAAAAACCTTATTTCCAACATCCATTGCACCCACAAATGATCCCAAATCAATCCCTAACCATAGTACTACCATTAGGCTATCAAACCCCACCTTAAACAACCCCAAAACTCACCCAAAACCCTCCAAAACACCATTTTCGTACTAATATTTTACCCAGCAGAAAATCATATTTTTAAACACCCAAATGACATCTAAATAGTCTCAAATCATCCCCTTAGCATACATATACCATCAGCCCTCTAATTACACCCTAAAACCCACCAAAAATCAACTTTTTGACACCTCAAAAATGGGTTTAAGGACCCATTTCGGAAATTCATCAAAATTCAACCAAATCAACATATAATGTGTATTTTGACATGATTAAACAAAACCCCAATACAATTTATCAAAACAAATTGAAAAACCCCATTAAAAACCCAAATTTCCATATGAACCCTAATTCCCAAAACTCAATATTTTCGAAATCTAAGACTATAGATAAATAGAGGATAGAGAGGAGGTTAAGAAAATATATTTACCTCTTAATTTGGTGTTGAAATCGAATGGCAATAAAATAGAATAGTAGCTAAGGTTTTAGGAGAGTTTGAAAACATGGATGAGGGGTTTGACATGGGAAATGGGTGTTGGGAAGAAGATGACAACTTTTTGCTAAAAGTTGTCTTGCTTTATTTAAAAATTTGGGCAAATTACAACATTGGTCTCTCCCTCCTTATTAAAGCTCAATTTGATCATTATTTATAGTTGATTTATTTTAATTAGATTTTATTTGACTCAAACTATAATCCGGCTAACTCCTAGCCCCAAAACACGGGTGTTACAAATCAAATTTTAATATACATATATAAGGGTAAAAATGTATCTGGGGCAAGAGCCCGTCCCACACATCAAAGGGCTTTGTCCCTGTTTGTAGCACGATTCTGGTATGTTTTGTGACATGAATTTTGTCTATCTTTATGGTAGTTTGGCGTTCATATAGCAGTCATCACGACGCGCCCTTTGATAAAGGAAGGTAGAATGTGTATCATGATTAGATCCCCTTCTGCGATAGTTTACCGATACAATTAGAATCGTTAGAAGAACAATCTACAATATTAATTTCTCGATCTCTACTCATACATCAATATAATTTTTATTTAAAAGAAAAAAAAAAGTTTTTTTATTATGATTGATAGGGTTTTTTTTATAGAAGATGAATGAGGAACTTAAGTGATTTTTTTTATTCTTCATGCTCTTTGAGTTACATATTTTAATTTTCTTTGATTAAAAAAGTTTTTTTTATAGACTTGACCTCAATTTTCTTATATTTTACCAAAAATAAAATTGGTACTAAATAGGGGTGTTCAAATCCGGGTATTTGGATATTCGGATACCCGAAGTACCAGGTACCTGGATCGTCGGGTAGTTTAAAGTGCGACCTGTGTCCCGACCCGAGTTTTACGAGTACCCGTTAGTCGGGTACCCAAAAGTTTTGGGTACCCAAAAATTCGAGTATTTGGATACCCGAATATAAAAGTATGTATTTTTTAAATATAAAAATATTTTATTAATTTAATATAAAAATATATAAAAAGAACTTTGGGAGTTAAAACAGACTGAAAACTCTTTTTACAAGAAGAGGGAAAAAGTTCATTAGATCCAAGAGGGAGACCAAAGCACACAATTCTTCCATGCCACTATTGCTTCAAGGACTAAGAAAAACACCATTTGTGTGCTGCACAATGACTCGTGTAATAAACTTGAGATGTTTTTCATTTTTTTAGAAAGCAATTAGGTACTTCTGGCCCTAATGTACAGGGCAGCAATGTTGACCTTCTCCAAAATCTAATGCAATATACTCTACCTCCTGCGGCATGCAATGATCTTACTAAAGTGGTCACAATTGAAGAACTAAGTAAGCCATTTTCTCCTAGGGTAATGATAAGAGTCTGAGTCCCGATGGCTACACTCTCTTTTTTAAGAAGGCTTGGCCAATAGTTGGCACTGATGTCATCTTTGCTATTAAACACTTCTTCGAGACTAACTCTCTCCTGCAAGCATTCAACGCCACTGCTATTACTTTGGTTCCTAAGATCCCAAACCCTTACGTGATGAAAGAGTTTATGTCTATCTCTTGTTGCTCCGTCATCTATAAAGCTCTCACCAAACTACTTGTGAACAAACTCTTGCCCCTGCTCTCTAGTATGATCCCTAAAAATCAATCTGCCTTCATAAAAGGGAGAAGTGTTGTGGACAATACCCTGTTGGCACATGAGATTGTTCGAGGCTATGTAAGAAAATTCTTGTCTCCAAGTTGTGCATTGAAAGTCGATCTACAGAAGGCTTTTGATAGTTTACCTTGGAATTTTATCATGTGCATCCTAGAAGCGATTAGGATTCCTCAACAGTTCAAGGATTGGATTTGGACATGCTTTTCCACTACCAGATTTTCGGTGAATTTTAATGGGAGTCTGGTGGGATTTTTCAAAGGGGCTCGAGGGATCAGGCAAGGTGACTCATTGTCTCCCTACATTTTTGTGCATGCCATGACACCTATCTCTAAGTTTCTTGATCTTGTTGCATCTAGAGACATCTTCATATTCCATCCCAAATGTAAAAAGATAGGCTTGACGCACCTCTGCTTTGTTGAGGACTTGCTCATCTTCTGTAAAGGTACTCTTGATTCTGTGATTGGAATCTAAAGTGAGCTTGATCAATTTTATGAACTCTCTGCGTTGAAGCTCAATGCTTCAAAGAGTGAGCTCTTCTCTTCTGGTTTATCCCCATCTGAGCTTGAGGCTATACACTTAGCTACAAAAACAAGACAACCTCCCTATCCGTTACATTGGCGTTCCACTAATCACAAAGAAATTAACTAAAAAGGACTGCCACTTGGCTACTTGACATCTTAGCTATGCATGCCAGTTACAGTTGATTAACTTGGTCCTCTTCGACATTACAAACTTCTGGTGTCGGCAAGTATTCCTCCCCAAATCTATCTTGAAAAGGATAGACCAGCTTTGTTCGAGGTTCTTTTGGAAAGGACGAGATTCACCTATCGCAGGAGCTCGGGTCAAATGGCAGACAATATGCTAGCCCAAGGCTGAGGGGGGGCTTGGTCTTAAAGACTTAACTTGTTGGAGCAAGGTATGTTGTTTCCAGTTGATTAAAAACCTTCTTGCTACTGATGGTTCTCTCTGGTGGCATGGGTAAAGGTCTACGCATTCAGCAATGAAGATTTCTAGACATTTACTTGCAAGAAGAGCATGAGTTGGACCATCAAAAAGCTCCTCAAGTTTCAATCTGATATCATCTCTTCTCCATTCTATCTTCACTCAACTCTGTTAGCAACCACTTTATTTGGACTATGATCCAGGAAAGAAGAGAAAAAGTGAACTGGCAAAAAATGGTATGGTTCCCACAACACATTCCCAAGCACAGTTTCATTACCTGGTTTGCTTTCCATGATAGGCTTCCCACCATGGACAGGCTAATCAGGATGGGTATTGCTACTAAAGGTACTTGCAAGCTTTGCTATGCTGCTGCTAAACCTCGAGACCATCTCTTTTTAGTGCCCTTTTTCCGCAAAGATATGGGAATCACTCTTGTCTTTATGTGGAGTGAATAGGCAAGTCGGGGAATGGAATTCTAAAGTATTTTGGACTGTTGGATACATGAGGGGGAAACATTGTTGGCTTAGCTCCTTAAACTCTCATGGAATGTTGTCGTTTATTACATCTGGGATGAAAGGAATAAACGACATTACACTGACCAAACTAGATCGCCAGAAGTTATTATAAATATTGTAAAAGAGACCGTACAGATTAAAACAACTCATAAGGTTTTACATAGACATGCAAATACTTACACATCTCTTTGTACAGCTTGGGGTCTTACATAAGGCACATTTATGAGTGTCCTTACCTTTTCTTGTAGCGAGTTTTGCCGCTTTCTTGGATAAATACAATACAAAACTTATCAAAAAAATATAAAAAAAATATGTATTTATTAGTTTAATATAAAAATATGTATTTATTAAATATAAAATAAAAAATAAAATGTTTTATTAGTTTAATATAAAAATATGTATGTTGAATATAAAAAATATTAATTTCAAATATATTCGGATACCCGGTTGTAACCAGGTACCCCAAAATTTTTTAATTTTGTGACTCGGGCCCGACCCAGGTAAAAACATTATGGGTAAATACCTAATTATTTATGTTCGGATAGTCGGGTTAGGTCAGTCGGGTCATATATTTTTTAACACTCCTAGTACTAACAACTTGTTATTAAACTATTTGTTCATCTCAAACATTGTTGTAACTAATTTTATATTATAAAATCTACAAAACTAACACATGGCTAAAAAAAAAATTAGATGTTCCCCAAAATGGAGCACGGCTTTCCTCTTCAAGCGCACATTAGCAGGACTAATGTGGCCCGAATCTTGCCGTTGTGTTCTTCATTTTGTCACCGTCGTTTCATTTTTCTGTTCACATCTGTCGTCTCTGTTTACACATGGTTTCTTCTTCCACATTCGACTGGCGGAAGTTTTTGACGAAGTAGAAGATCAAACTTTGGATTTTCACCCAATTCGATCGGTTGATGGAGAATCTATTGTTCAGCCGCCTCCCCAAGTCTTTGAGTTTGGAATCTCAAATTGGAAACATGCTTTGGTAGGCCAATTCATTAGGTCGGCTCCGAATTTTAGTGCCCTTCAACGTATTATCGAATTACTTTAGGGGAAATCTGTGAAGGTTAGTCTTGTTGGTTCTGGTCTATATGTTTTTCGTTTCCCTAATTCTGATGACTGAGACAAGATTTTAGAGGGTGGTCCCTGGCACATACAACACAAACCTTTGATTCTTAGGAAATGTGAGCCTAATTTGAAAAAACTTGATTTCGACATAGCTCATATGCCCATTTGGATCCAGCTATATAATGTTCCCCTTGAGTTATATAATAAGTCTGGATTGAGCTATATTAGTAGTGCAGTTGGCAAGCGTCTCTATATGGATTATGTTACTGCAAAATTAGAGTGCCTTGAATATGCGAAAGTTTGTATCGAATTACCTGCTGGTAGCTCTATTCCTCAAATTGTTAGGGTGATGTTGCAAGATGGTAGCATTGTTCTCATTAGAGTAGTTGTCCTATGGATGCCCCCTTGTTATTCACAGTGCAAGATCTATGGCCATAGTGACAAATCATGTCCTTTATTGCATGCGAAGACAAAAACCTTGAAACAAGTCTGGAAACCGAAACCTGTTGCCACGACTGGTGAGTGTTCTGGAGTAAGGAATGAGGCTAATGATTCTTTAACCCAGTCTGAAAATGCAGAATCTGTTAGTAACATGATCGATGCTGAATTAACCGTAGATATTGCAGAAACAGTCAGTGGCACTTCCGTTGAGGATGCTGTCATCCTGGATCTCATTGAACAGTTAATCAAAAATGTTGTTTCTTAAGGCACTGATAATCAGGATTCTAGTCTCAGTTCATGTAGCCCTGCTGTGCTGGAGACTCTCGAAAATGATTTTGTAACACCCCTCGCCCGGGTTAGGAGCGAGGAGTGTTACGATGTGCAACAAACTTATAAACATATAACATATAAGCTCAAACCGAACATACTTAACATATGATATTCAAGCAATCCATTTCAAGTAACATAGCCAATACACACTTAAATACACTTAACATAGGTTAATCATACATGTAACTAGTCATTTAGGGGGGCTAACTAAAACTTTTAACATATCAAGATCTTGTTACAACCTTAATGTGTCTAAACATGTAATCATTTGCAATCAAACAAACACATCTATACAAACAAGAACCATGTAATCAAACAAACTAGATTAGTCCTATCGTGAAGCATTCGAACTAACTTGGATCATTCAAGGTACATTCGAATCATACGTAGCTCAAGACAGTGCATTTCGAACAAGCATGGATCAAGATGGAAGCATTCGAATTATATGCATGTTCCTATGTAGGCTATATATACATTGATCTATTCATTTCTAACATCCAAGTCAATTGTATAACAAACAAGTACAATGGCAACAAGGACTATACTATCATATATCATGCCATTCAAAGGTCCATTGAACATATCCAAACACATATAATCATATCATAAGTCATAATTTAACCAAATATCATATATATATATATATATATATATATATACAAACTTGGCAAAAATGTCATACAAGACTTAATACAAACATAACTTAGTCATCACAAACCATTAGCTTAAACTTTATATACATAACAAGTCATGTGTTCATATTTAACAAGTATATCAACCAAAATGCATGTGACACCACTCTAATACACAAGTCTATGCTACTCTCTAGAAGTCTAAACAAAAGGATCACATCATACATGATTCTTGCTTGTAACTTGGTGCTCCAGGAACTGATTGGGCAACTTTCAATCAACACAACTTGTTGGTTTTGGAAGGAGGAAATAAAGAGTGATAAGTACAAAAGATGTAATTAGTGAGGTAGTACTTAAATATATTAATTTAGTCTTTTAGGTGTCTTATTTCAATTAGTCAAGGTTACGTAGCTAGGATTCATATTACATAAGCATCACCTAGCTAGTTTAAACATGATAAAGAATCACTTAGCTAGTTTTAGAAGCATGAAAACAACAAGTAGGCATGTAGGTACATTTGCATCAAAGAACAATGTAAACAAATCATCATTTAACAATACAAACAATGAACTCATAGCATATCTTGTACATAGAACAAACATGTAATCGATCAAGTAATACATAAGCATATCACATAGTCACCATTCGAATAGGCATCTTAGGCATGTAGATCATGTATGTTTCAAGCAAAATCATATTAATGTTTAAGCCTTTAATGTCTTGAACTCATGTTTCATATAATCACAATCGAATAACATAACAAGTCACATATATCACTTGTTACATGTCTTATTCAAGTACTTATAGTGTTTTGCCTTGGTAGATTAGTATGACTAGGTAATAAAGTCTCTTTAGGTACAAGGTACCAATTCAAAGGATGCACAGGGCATCAAAATCAGAGGGTGCACAATGCACCAAGGTGTCTTCCACACCATCACAAGATAACCAAATGATCAACAGAGGATGCTCAAAGCATCAATTACACAAGGTTTTAACAACACCAACAGAGAGTACACAAGGTACTAATTTTAAAGGAGCTCTAGACTCTAAGGCATGTCGTTCTACCTAAGACCAACTAGTCAACCAAGGGCTTATAGTTTCTTTTAATTCAAACAATCACAAGTCAAATCATTAACAAGCCAACCTATCAATCATGTAGCACATAGCATGTTGCAAGCATATAAGTTCTATCTTTGGTCAAAGTCTTACTGTCTCTAACATATATAAGTCATATATACCCATTCATACAACATGTAACATTCAAAGGAAGTAGCATAAAGATCACATAGAACTCGTATAATCCATCAATCAAGTGCATATACCATGTATCACACAATAGCACTAAACTAGTAGCAAACATAAGCAATTCTCTTTCCATTTAACCTTCTTCCCTTAAAACATTTACCAAATATAAATTAGGTTCATTTCATGCTTTCAAGTCATCATATATTAAAATGAAAAAATTGGTTAGGACACTAGTCCTAGCCCTAAGGATTAACTACACTCACAATACTCCAAGCTTAGCTAGTCTTGATCCTTGATGATTATTCCCTTATTCTTCTTACAAGTTGGACCAGCTCTTGACTCCACCAAGGTGTCCTCAAATTCTTGGTCTAGTAATCCATATAAAACACATAGAAAACATATTAGCATCCAAACTATGCATAGAGTTCACTCAAGCAAACATTTACCAAACAAACTCAACTGTTTTTATTTTTTCAGTTCTGGACAGTTTGAGTACCTATCACTAATCTGATCATATCTTTTAATCTATACGTCAGATTTTCAATTAACTTACCTTTTTGGAAATCGTATTCAAGTACCTTTCCAACCATATATGGTACATATTTTTCTCATTTCTAGACCAGTACAGATTTATATTCCAAACAATACAAATGTTTAGGGACTAAACTGCCAACTAGTGTTTTACGTTACTTTAGTGTGCATTTTAATCTAGGCCCTTAACTTGGTCATTTAAGCCCTTCTAACCACTGTATACTCTGGTTCATTACATGTTATTCAAGTCCATTTAAGCCACTAAACGTGACAAAACAGTCCCTAATTTCTAGCTAGTTTCCAGATCAGTCCTTTTTAACATATCAAGCCATTTAAACACTATAATCATCCATTTCAACTTACTTAACAACCAAATAAATTTACATTTCATTCATATATTGTCTCTCTTGTTTTTAGGCATTATTTCCATAACAAATTACAGAGCATTTAACTCCCTAAACTTTTCAACTTTATCAAAACAGTCCAGTGCACAGTTTTGCATTTCTAGCTAGTTAGCATGCATTTTAACACATTATTCAATCAAGTTAATTCCAATTTCAGTTCATATTCAATTTATATCATCAACCTACATTATTTCTCTCACGATAAACTTTTTCCAGAAACATTTCTAAGGCCTTATAATTTCAAATTTTCACAAAACAGTCCTAAGATGCATTTGGGCAGCATATAACAACAATATGTGATCTATTTTCAACCCCTATTGTAGAACTAAGTGTTTTGATATAATATTTGAAAAATGTTTTAGACTAAATTGAAAAGAATTTAAAATATGTTTTTAGTCAAAAACAACTTGAAAATATGTTTAAGGGTTTTCAAGGCTTTGGAATGATTTAAAGTTCATTTAAAGTAGTCAAAACCAAGCTTTTCGAGTGCCCGTTCCGATACGGTCTGGTACAGTACCGATACGCCTTAGCGTTTCAACTACAGGATTTTTCCAGTAGCCAAAACTCATACCGATACGCTTAGCCGTATCGATACGGTGTGTTTTAAGTCAGCCTAACGACTAGTCGCGTACTGATACGGTTGTGTCGTGTACCGATACGCCTAACAACCCCCTAACGGTCATATTTCCCAACAGTATTTTAAATTGCAGGACCGTACCTTTATGCCAGGTAAGCGTATCGATACACATCAGCTGAAGTGCACAACAACTACTTTCTTATCGGGACCGAATCGATACGGTTTGAAGGGTATCGATAATCCAAGTTGCAGAACTGCATTTATGGTGGAAAATAAAGGCTCCAACGGCTCTAATCCATCCTTAACCGTCCTCAACAGCTACAAACTCAATTAGGAGTATAAAATGGACCTCCAAGCATCAAGAGATGGTTAATGCTTCATTTGTCAACATCATAATTATCAAGAATTTGTCTTAGGGCTTTATTGTTCAATTTATTGTATAGACACCACTTGTGAGCTTAATTGTCAAATTTGCTCAAGTGTTTAGGTTTTGGGTGAGAGCTTTAATTGTGCAAACATATACCTTCTAGAGGGATTTCTAGTTTGCTAAGTCTTTCTTGTGTAAGAGAGTGTTTGATCAAGCTTTGGGTAGAAAGCTTGATCGTTGTAACGGTTTCCTCCTAACCCGAGAAAAGGGGACGAAATTCTTAGTGAATTTGTTTGGAAATCCTTAGTGAGAAGCTAAGTTAGTGGATGTAGACCTTAGTTAGAAGGTTTAACCACTATAAATCCTTGTGTTAATTGTCTATTTTTCCATTCCCACAAAAACACCCAAATATCCCACTTCTCCACACTTGGCGAGCAAGAACGGTTGAAGGAATCGAGCACTATATAACCCAACAATTGGTATCAGAGCTTGGCTCAATTGAAGAGGATTAACATCCTATTGAGAAGATCCGGCAATCTCGATCAACATTTTATACAATCGACTCAATGGCGTAATTCATCGACAAACCCCCTTTCTTCGACGAAACTCACTATGCTCATTGGAAGACAAGGATGAAGTTCTTTATTAAGTCAAAGGACTACAAGCTTTGGGACATAGTTGAAGATGGTCTGTTCGTGCCTCAACAAAGCAAGGCGGAGTAGAGTGCCGACGATCGCAAGAAGATGGAGCTTAATTGCAAAGCCTTTCACATCCTCTTTTGTGCATTTGGCCCAAACATTTATGAGAATATTTTTTCTTGTGAGAGTGCCAAGAAGGTATGGGACAAGCTTGAAGTCACATACGAGGGAACCAACGAAGTAAAGGAGACCAAGATCGGGCTCCTCACCTTAGCGTATGAAAACTTCAAGATGGATCCGGAAGAAAACATCGAGAAGATGTTTGATAGGTTCTCCACTATAACCAATGGAATCAAAGGTTTTGGAGAAGCCATTTCGGAAGAGAAGCTTGTCTGAAAGCCTATCTATTCTCTTCCCGAGTCATGGGACTCAAAGAGGACCGCCATCAACGAAGCAAAATATTTGAAGACCTTGAAGCTTGATGAACGCATAGGGTCACTTCTCACTCACCAAATTATGAAGAAAGAAAAAGAAGAAGAGAAGAAGAAGAAGAAGAAGAGATAAGAAAGATGGGGAAGAAAAGGATCATGGAGCTAGGCATCAACGCAAGTGTCGTTGCTCTCAAATCCTCCACATGCCATCATGTAGAACTAAGTGAGGAGGAAAGCGAAGATGAAGAGATGGCATATCTCTTCAACAAATTTGCCCGATTCATGAAGAGCAAAATGGAAAAATCCAAGCATGAATCGAGGAAGAAGATGAAGGAATCCCACAAGTCCAACAAGAAGGGATCATCTTCAAAGCAAGCATATGTGGCCACATAGAGTGATGAAGACTCCACCGATGATGAGGTAGCCCACCTATGCTTGATGGCCCTCAATGAGGGGGAGGTAACTTCTAACTCATCTAGTTCAAATTCACATTCTTTTGATGGGTTACAAGAAGCCTATGATGAATTGGTTTTTGAGTTTAAGGCTTCATTTTCGAAAAACAAGAAATTGATTTTAAAGTTAAAAACCGAAAATGATTTGCTTTCTAAAACCAATTTAGAGTTTGAAGCAAAAAATAAAGATTTTGAGCTTAAAGTTTTAGATTTACAAAAATTACTTCAAACAATGGAAAAAGATCATCAAAAAGAGGTTGATGATCTCAAGAAAGAAAAAGATTTGATTTTCAATGAACTTCAAAAGAAAAATAATTTAGGAAAATCAAATTTTTATGTAAGACAATCTAGTGCCTCTAGATTTGTAAATGGTAAAGTTTTTAGAAGTATTTGGGTCCCAAAAGGACTAAGTACCTCAACTCAAAAGGATGAAATTGAAAGATGGATTCCTAAGGGGACTAAGTTGAGTGCTACTAACGTCTATGGATCCAAAGCAATTTGGATACCAAAAATTACTTGATTGACTTTTGCAAGGTGTGATGGAGAGTATCAACAAGTCAAACTTTGAGGGGGAGCTCCATGCACACAAGGAAGGATACTTGAAGAAGAAAGGCTTCACATCCTCCCTTGGGTTCAACTGTGGTAAAATCTAGTTGTTCTTGCTTTTATTTGATTTATTTTTGTTTATTTCAACTAGATGATCATATATGTTGGACTAACCTTATTTGATGCTTTGAGTAAGGGGGAGCCAATTTTGAAACCAAATTTTTAATGGTGTCAATTTTCTTTTACCTCCTAAGTTATTTTGAGCCCAATGTCATTTTAAATTCTTTTTGATATAACAAAAATGGGGAGAAATGATTTGAAAAATTAAATTTTCAAGTTTTTCAAGAGAATAAGGGGGAGCTTTAATCTAATTCAAATTTTATGTCTCTTATTCAAATTTTAAAATACAAAGGGGGGGAGAATCCTAAACAATTTTTCAAGTTGATTTTATTATATCAAAAAGGGAGAGATTGTAGAACTAAGTGTTTTGATATAATATTTAGAAAAATGTTTTAGACTAAATTGAAAAGAATTTAAAATATGTTTTTAGTCAAAAACAACTTAAAAATATGTTTAAGGGTTTTACAAGACTTTGGAATGATTTAAAGTTCATTTAAAGTAGTCAAAACCAAGCTTTTCAAGTACCCGTACCGATACGGTTGTGTCGCGTACCGATAGGCCTAACTACCCCCAACGATCTTATTTCCCAACGGTCTTTTAAATTGAAAGACCGTACCGATACACTAGGTAAGCGTATCGATACACATCAGCTGAAGTGCACAACGGCTACTTCCTTATCAGGACCGTATCGATACGGTTTGAAGGGTATCGATACACCAAGCTGCAAAATTACATTTATGGTGGGAAATAAAGGCTCCAACGGTTCTAATCCATCCTCAACGGTCCTCAACGGCTACAAACTCAATTAGGAGTATAAAAGGGACCTCCAAGAATCAAGAGATGGTTAATGCTTCATTTGTCAACGTCATAATGATCAAGAATTTGTCTTAGGGCTTTATTGTTCAATTTATTGTATAGACAACACTTGTGAGCTTAATTGTCTAATTTGCTCAAGTGTTTAGGTTTTGGGTGAGAGCTTTAATTGTGTAAACATATACCTTCTAGAGGGATTTCTAGTTTGCTAAGTCTTTCTTGTGTAAGAGAGTGTTTGATCAAGCTTTGGGTAGAAAGCTTGATCGTTTTAATGGTTTCCTTCTAACCCGAGAAAAGGGGACAAAATTCTTAGTGAATTTGTTTGGAAATCCTTAGAGGGAAGCTAAGGTAGTGGATGTAGACCTTGGTTATAAGGTTGAACCACTATAAATCCTTGTGTAAATTGTTTATCTTTCCATTCCCACAAAAACACCCAAATATCCCACTTCTCCACACTTGACGAGCAAGAACGGTTGAAGGAATCGAGCACCGTATAACCCAACACCTATTATGTAATCAAAGTTACATACAATTAATTCATGATCTTATAACATATTTCTAGAATTTAGATCATCAAAAATCATATTGAAACATTCCAAAACAAACCATGCATCAATCGAATTACAAAACAGTTTCGGTTTTCACTAAGCTAACATGATAGAAACACTTACTTTGTTCTTGGTTTAATTCCTATAATTATTTCATCAATTAGCAAGCTTGGAAACCCTTGTTCTTCAGCAGTTTCCCAGAGTTTTTCTCTCCATTTTCTCTCTCAAAATCGGCAGGTAGGAGAAGAATGGAGGAAATGATGACAAATCACAAAGATAGTGTGAATTTCGAATTAGTCCTTATAATTAAGTCTCTTAATTTATTCATTCTTTTAAATTAGTCCTTAACTAGTTCGATTAGGGCTTTCTTTTTTTGAGTTCAATTTGATCCAATTGAATGATCAATCAATCTAAATACTTCTAGGGTAATTTGAGGATGTTACAGATTTTCCCACCCTTCAAGAGTCTGTGAAAAAGAAAAAGAAGAGAGGGAAACCCCCTAAGGATAACTCCATTGCTGGTGGATCCCTAGTTAAGGAAATTCAAGTTTCCAAGAATGACAAGATGAATAAGCTTAAAGGCAAGAGTGTTGTCCATGTTGCAGATGTAAGTGTTCCCCACTCCATGTCTCAATGACCTTTTGTTTTTGGAACATTATGGGGTTTAACAACCCCAATAAACAAAAGAAAATTTTACGTCGCCTATCTAGCTTTAATGTTGATATTGTATGTCTATTAGAAACTAGAGTGAGGAAAAATAAATCAGATCACATTGTTAGCTCATTTTCTTCTGAATGGAATCATTGCCTTAACTATTCTGTTGTGGAAAATAGAAGAATCTGGGTCTTTTGGAAGAAGTGCATCCCTGTTTCAATCATTGTCGTTCATGACCAGTCAATTTCTTTTAAAGTGTATTTTCTTGGTAGGGATATTCTTATTACAGCTATCTATGGTCTTAATGATGGTTTTGCTCGAAAATTTCTTTGGGAGCAACTTAAAGCTGTTGAAGCCAGTGTTGGAGATCTTCCTTGGCTGGTTGCAGGGGATTTCAATATTTTCCTTGATGTTGAAGAAAGCTCTGATTATGAAAGACTGAGTTACTACTTAAATTCAGATACGTCCAATTTTCAAGACTGTTTAGATGATATTGAGATTGCTAACCACCCTTACAGTGGGCCTATACACACCTGGTCCAATAAGCAAGATGAGAGTTTTCTAGCAAGAAAGCTAGACAGAATCCTAGTTAATTCTGCTTGGCACATTGCTTTTCCCACTTCCTTTGTTGAATTCTTAGCCATGGGCGTCTCTAACCATTGCAGGAGACCCTATGCAAGTACTTTTTGGCATGATGAAAAGACTTAAGACAGCCTTGAGAATGTTCAACAAATCTCATTTTGATGATTTACCAGGACAAGTCATTCTGAAAATACATCAACTTGAAGCTATGCAACTCTCTAATCTTTTGGGGATGTTGTCGACATAGCTACTGAAAGATCTCTGCAAAATGACCTGAGTGCACTTGAGGTAGTTGAAGCCTCTTTCCTTAAGCAAAAGGCTCGTGACAATTGGATTCAAGATCTCATTTTTCCATAATGCAGTAAAGTCCAAGTGTAAAAGAAATACTATTCGATTGCTTGTAGATGAAGATGGTAACCGACTTGACACTTTTGATGATATGGCTTCTGAGATGATCAATTTCTTCATTGGCCTCATAGGCAGCAAAGATGACAATGTTCAAAACTGTTCTGTTGAATCTCTCTCTGAACTTTTGCAACAAACTCTCCCTTCTGAAGCTACGTCCACCTTATCTCGACTTGTCAGTGATTCTGAAATCAAGGATGCTATTTTTAAACAAAGTATTGATAAGAGTCTGGGACCGGATGGTTATACAGTTGGATTCTTTCGTGTTGCTTGGGATATTATTGGAGATGACTTTCTCAGAGCTATCCAACACTTTTTCCAGACATCTTGCCTACTTCTTTCCTTTAATGTTACATCTATTGCATTGATTTCGAAGGTGGCAAATGCTTCCAAACCTAAGGAATTCTGGCCCATCTCATGTTGCTCAGTGGTTTATAAGACCATCACCAAAGTTCTTGTTTCCCGACTGATTGAATATCTTCCATATCTGATTTCCCCCAATCAATCTGCGTTTATTAAGGGCAGAAGTATCACAGACAATGTTCTCCTTGCCCAAGAAATCGTAAAAGGGTTATTCTAGATCATCCCTTTCTCCGAGATATGCTCTTAAGGTTGACCATCAGAAAGCTTTTAACTTCATTGACTGGTCTTTTCTCCTAAAGGTCCTTTCAGCTATTGGATTACCCTTACAGTTTAGAGAGTGGATTACTGCGTGCATCACTACATCTCGCTTCTCTATCTCCCTCAATGGAACCTTGGTAGGTTTCTTTAAGGGTAAGAGAGGGGTCCGACAGGGTGACCTTTTGTCTCCCTACTTATTTGTCCTGGTTATGAATGTCTTGTCTTCACTATTGAATAATGTTGTTAAGCAGGGTATATTCAAATATCATCCAAAGTGTAAGCGTATCGGTCTCACTCATATGTGCTTCGCAGATGATCTTCTGATTTTCTGCAGAGGGGATTTGGATTCCGTTCTTGGAGTTCCCAGTATCTTGGAAGTCTTTTACAAATACTCGGGCTTGAAGCCTAACGCTTCCAAATCAGAATTGTTTGTCTCAAGTATATCATCCTCTTGCCTTGCTGATATTACTGAGAATTCTGGTTTTATGATTGGAAAAATTCATGTTCGCTATTTGGGCATCCCTTTGGTAACCAAGAAGCTCATTGTCAAAGATTGTGGGCCTCTGATCGATAAAATCTCCGACAAATTAAAGAAATGGTATGGGAAGCACCTCGGTTATGAGGGGCATCTACAGCTTATTCAATATGTGCTTTATAGCATAAAAACTATTGGTGCATACAAGTTCCTCTCCCAAAAGCAGTCCTTAAACGAATAGAACAACTCTGCTCATGTTTCTTTTGGAAGGGCTCAGATCAAGCAACTCATGGTGCGCCTGTTGGTTGGTCACAAATCTGTTCCTTCAAGTCTGAAGAAGGGCTGAGGCTTAAAAACCTAGAATGATGGTCTAATGCTTGCTTTCTTGTACTTATTCGCAACATTCTTGCCAATCATGGGTCTTTGTGGGTGGCTTGGACCAAATAATATGTCCTAAAAAACGTTGACTTCTGGCATGTAGAGACCAAACCTGATCTTAGTTGGATAATGAAGAAACTATTGAAATTACGACCCATTGCAGCTTCTCTTTTTGCCTCAAACCAAAACTGGTCGGTGGTCAAACCTAGATGGATCTGGAAGATGATTCGTGAAAAGAAAGAAAAGGTTCCTTGGCATAGGTTGGTATGGTTTCCCCTACACATACCCAAACATGCTATAGTCAGCTGGATGGTAGTCCTTGACTGCTTTCCCACGTATGATAGGTTACAAAAAATGGGTCTCTCAGTGGCTAATACTTGCCTATTATGTGGCTCCAATGCTGAGTCAAGAAACCATCTCTTCTTTGATTGTCACTTCTCACAATCTGCTTGGTTGCATCTTTTGCAACTCTGCAATATCTCTCGCCCCATGCTGGACTGGAATGGAGAGCTTGCTTGGGCTACTACTCATTTCAAGGGTAAGTCACTTCTTTCCGCCATTCTTAGACTCCCCTGGAATGATCTCATCTATAGTATCTGGCTGGAACAGAATGCTCGACACTTCAGGGGGAAAACTCAAATTGTTGCTGACATTGTTTTATTCGTTAAAGATATTATACGTCTACGTTTATGTTACAAAAATATAGATAAAACCACACAGGCGAATGCTGACCTCTGTATAGCTTGGAATCTAGAGTAGATTTTCAATTTTGTTTTTTTCTTTCGTAAAGAACTCTTTTGTACATGGTAGCAAATTCCCGCTTTCTTGGATAAATACACACAACACTTATCCCAAAAATAAAAACAAAATTGGTCATAACAACTTGTAATTTAACTATTAATTCATCTAAAAACGGTTGAAACTAATTTGTACTGTAAAACCTACCAAACAACACATGGTTAAAGATCATTTAAATCTCGATTTCAAGACAAAATCATAGCGTCGCGCCGCTCTCACAATTCTAATCCTATTTTCTTTTTTTTTCTTTAGATCTTGATTCATCGACAATTGACAAGTTCCGATTTTGTCAAATAAAAATAATCTTAATCTCTAAAAGTTAAATAGTGAAAGTAATATAGAGAAGTAAGGTCGATCCACGGGGACTTAGGAAAATTGACAGCTTTGCTTCTTTGTTTCAACCTTGATTTAACTACAAAAATAAAAGAGGGGGTTTAGAGATATTAACTGAGTAAAAATAAAGTATAAGTGAAAACAACAAATTGTAAAGAAAGAATTCAATGATGATGATTTAGCCATAGGCTTTGCTAGCCTCAATTTCGATCAATCGTCAAAATAATTTTCCCTTCTGGATAGTGTGTCGGTTACAGTCAACAGAGCCCAACCTCTGCCGCTAATTCTTCTCTCCGGTTAACCGAGATTTCCAAGTCTATCTCCGAAATTTGATCTTCCTTGGTCTAACCACGCCTATCGTTGTTAGCTCCAAGCCTCTTTGAGTACTGTAAGAGCCCAACTCGAGTTATGGTGTCTCACAGAGAATCGAACTCGATCTTGATTCCCCTTAGCGGACCGCCGCTAAGTTTGTTCGTAGGAAGTTGGAAGTGTAGAAACTTTAAAGGGATGGCTGATTGCCACTCCTTATTTCTAGAGAATCGAAGAACACTTTCCGAAGTTATGAAGTACAACTCAATTCCCACGACTAGAATTGAGCCATTGCAAAGCTTTAGGCTAAGTGAAAATTTAGCTAAGCATGGATTGGATCATGCTTAGCATTTGGTTTGGAAAAAGTAAATAAAGAAGAAAGTGAAAAGAAAATAAAGCTTCAATAGAAATCAACCAAAGAATTACAAATTTTCAATCTGAGTTCAAAGGTTGAACCTAAGGGGTATTTATACCCCAATAATTCTAACAATGTAAAACAATTAAAAATTATACTCCCTCCGTCCCACTAAAACTGTCACATGTTGACTTTTTCTGGTCAAAATTTTTCAACTTTGACTATAATTTATTTAAATAATTTAATTAATTAAAAATTATAAAAAATATTTTTGAAAACTAGTTGATTCAAAGTTTTTAAAATATATTTTTTTATATTTTTATCAATAATAAATTTTAAATTATAAGAGGTCAAAGTTGAAAAAGTTTGACCAAAAAAAGTCAACATGTGACAGTTTTAGTGGGACAGAGGGAGTAATAAAGATAAAGATAAAATATTTAAGATAAATATCCAAAATTAAAATCAAAGGTTTATCACAAAAGATAAAGATAATAAATTTTAATCATGTGCCTCGGGTTGAATTCTACTTTATCTTCGGGATATCCTTGTATTTATCTCTCATGCCCTTATCTCTAAGATAATTCTGAAACTCTCTTCAATATAATGTTGATCTGCCTTCTAAAAATTGCTGACTGGATCATCCAAATCTGTCAGGTCGGAATATGTCGTGCCCCATGTCATGCCCACGACTCCAACTACGATCCAAAAATAAATAAAAAATGCAGAATGCGCCCTCATTACCGTTGGTTCTGGAAAATAGGTTTCTGCACCAAAAGTCAGTAAAACAGAACCAAATTAGTAGTAATAAATTGACAACGAGAAATAATAATCAATAAAATACATCCAATTTTAAACACTCATCAACTGTAACGACCAGTACAGTTGGTAGCTTTTTTCCTTATATTTTATATCTAGTTCTTGTTATTTTTTATATATTTTTGAGCTTTTTTCTAGTTTTTATTTATCTTGTAGCACATTTTTTGTCTGCTTTTGTAGAATGTTTTTTCTCTGCCTTATGGCACATTATCGTCAAGGTTGGATTGAGGTGTAGTTTAGTGGGGTCAATTGACCCTACTTAGATCTAAAAAATCCTTGTAAAAAGCATGAAAGTTTGGAAGAAAAAAAAATTTAATGTACTTGAACCCACTTGATCTACCACATGGAACATAAAGTGATCAAACTCAAGCAAAAATTAAAAATAGCTTCTACAAAAGTAGAGTAAAGATGTTTGGGCCTTAAATTCTTTAGTATTTCAAATTATTTTGGTTCAAAAAATAATATTTCAAAATTTATATTATTTTAAAGTCTCATTTTTTTTTCTAATAGACAAAGTCATTGATTGTCAAAATTTTTAATTCGTTTGACTTTAACTTTGATTTTCTTGAACCCACTTGATACGAAGTCTAGATCCGCCAACGGTTATCATCTATCGTTGTGGTTGCATTCATGGATATGTTTTTGATGACGTTTGGCTCTGATTTGCGAATTGTCGGTAGTCTTCAGTAGTTTGATCTTCTTTTGTAGTTTGTTTGCCGATGCAGACATATCTATTTTACAAAGCAACCTCCAAAATTGTTAGTTTCGCTCATCACTCCTACTTCATACTTTTATAGATTTTTTTAACTTTGTCATTAATTTTAAAAAATAAAATAAAATAATTACCCTTCTTCTCCAGCTCCACTCTCTCCTTGATTATACTCATCAAAACCTTGGAATATTCTTCGAAATTTCAAACTTCTCCATCATGATCTCCAATTTCGGCCGTTAGATCGAACTGATTCTAAGATATGTCTTTCTCTTCATCAGTACCATCTTTTTCACCGTTGGGATCTATTGAAAAGTGTCACAAGCTTCAAGAATTCGACCAAGGTTGGAGATGAATACTTCCCCTCCTTTTTATTTTCTTTATTGATTATTCTTTTTTTATTTTCTTTATTGATTATTTTTTTTTTTGGTTTCAAGCGTTTTAACTTGATGATAAACACAAATTTATTTACTCTAGAATTTTTTTGGGTCCAATGACCGTCTGCTACGGCGGTTGGTCTGGTAGTCGACGACGGTGACGACTGACGGTGATCAACACAGCTTGCTTACCAATTTCTGAGTTTAGTTGAACAAGGAGAGGAAACTAAGAGTGGGGAGAGAAAACACAAAAATAAATAATTTATATTTTATATTGTGCCACGTGTTAATTAGGTGTTGGTTTTAATATTTTATATTTTTAAATAAATATTTATTATTTTAATTTTAAAAGTTAAAGGGCAATATTGAAATATCAATAAAATGTAGAGCACTAATCTTGCAATTATTCCATAGGTAAATGAAGGTTTTTTATTTTTAAAATGCAGTAAAATCTCTATAAATTAATACCATTGGGACCATTAAATTTTATTAATTTAAATAGATATTAATATATCGATAAATTAATAATTTATTAATTAAAAGAAAATGGTTCAATAACTTGTTGGATTATCTAGGCGAAAATGACGAATGTTTACAAGTTCAAAGTTTAGAGGAAATTGTGGCTAATATTGTTGAAAGTTCTACTAATGATGAAATTAAAGATGATTAAACACCACTTGAACTAGTCACGCGAAAGGAAGCATTGAATGCGACAACAACTCTTCACAACTTTTTATTGCAGTTGGAGAACTCAACGCCAGAAATTGTGGGTGCAATTAGAAAAGTTAGGGATGGAATTGAATTAAATTTGAATTTTAAAAAGAAACAGATTACAATAAATTCATATTTTAGCAAGTTACTAAAGCAGTAATTGTAATATTTATGAATTATTAATTTATAGTTTTGATGTGACATTTATATTTATAAAGGGAATCTCTAAAAAATTATTATATTATTATCTTATCGAATTTGATAATTTTTTATATTAGCTCAAGTCGACACCGGAAAAATTTATTATTTAATAGAGTTTATTAATTTAAAGACTATTAATTTATAGAGTTTTTATTATAAATGACATTCGTCAAATTTTGAGTGGACTGAGTGGTCCACGTCGGTGGTCGGCTTCCTTCATAGAAATGAGTAAATTTGTTGACGGAGAAAAATAAATGTATTACATTGAGGGGGAAAATAAATGTATTACACTGAGTGGTCCACGTCGGTGGTCGGCTTCCTTCTGTACCAATGAGATATTTAATTCAAATAAATTTTACAGCTTTGTTTAAATACGTCAGAGTTGTTATAATGTTTAAATATTAAAAAATTCTAGAATGGACTATAAACACCGTTAGACATCACTAACACTACACATCGACGAGCACTAAACTATTGTCTCGATTCTATTTGGACCACTGATCTTTTATTTCGTTACCAAACCACTTGATTATTTAAATGATATTAATCAAGCCACCAATCGTTAAAAAAATAACGAAGATGTTAACTTAACATGTAAATAAATTTATATAATTACACATATAATCCTCATTACTTACTGATGTGTTGACAATACATTCAAGTAATAAAGTGTGTACAAAGCACATATATCGATCCCACAATAGCTGTAATATTATTACAAGAAATGTTATTACTTCAACAAATTAAATAAAAAGAATGATAGATTGGTGTGTCGAGATTTGGAAACATAAAAATAAAACCTTGATCTAACCTATCATCGCTATAAGACAAATTAATCCATCTTTAATCACAATTTGGGCTCTTCGTGTTCAAGCAATACATGTACGCATTGTGCTAATCTTCCACATCCTTGTTCAGTTTCAGAACCTCAAAGAGTTAAATTGATATTTTATCTAAATTTTAAACTTAAAATTAGTAATTATTTAAATTTTGGGAGTCAAATTAAAAACTAACCCCTTTACTAATGTGTCACATCATCAAATTAACAACATTTAACTTCCAAGTGACCAAAATATTATAAATGATAACATAAATGATAAAAATGTTATAAAACGATAACATAAGTGATCAAAACATTATTTTTATAAGTTGGGTGAGAAAAGTAAATACTTATAAACAAAAGTGACCAGACAGAACATAAATTATTCAGAGAGCTGTCTTAGGTGAGACTGAGTTTAAAATTAGGATCATTTCTTGGAGTGTGATGGGTTTTGGCGATGAAGCAAGAAATAAATAAGGAGCCATAAGGTGGATATGTGAATAGAATCACTTGAGGTTAGAGCCTTATTCTCGGTTCGATTGATACACATGGGTTTGATCAGACATAACAGAAGTGATGGAGATTAAGGTGGCACTCGAGGTTTTTTTGGGTTCGGGAAGCCGTGTATGATTACTGTTAATAAAATTATATTTGCCTGAGTTTTTTTTTTAAGTTTATACTCTGGTTGTATGTACTCTTTTCCTTCATTTAAGATTTACGAAAGTTTTAATGAAACATGCAACGCAAGTTCAACGATAATAAAATTATATTTGTCGAGATAAAAAATCGATGGGTTGAGAGATATGTGCTTGATAATAGAATCTGATTCACAAGTTGATATGAGCTTGGTAAAGAGTTTGGATTTGAGACCTTCGTTGACGTGGAAACTACTTCTAGATATTAAAAATGGTAAAAATAGATAGGGCAAGTGAAATTTAGGGGTTGTTGATGCTTAATAAAATTATACTTCTAGACATTATTGGTGACTACCCGATGGCTCTTGGGAAAGAGTTGTTGATGCTCTCTAAGCATATATGGGACGTGTTGCTTCTATTTTTTCATTCGATGTTAATGACGGGTTATGTATGTCGATTATCATGGTCACTATTCTCTTCTTAAAAAGGTGTATTTAGGGGGTTGGATAAAATGTGTTTTATTATTCAAAAGAGCAGCGAGCTGTTATAAAAAAGAACGTATACAATTTATATAAGAGTAAAATTTCTCCGTCTCTAATCATGCCTTCTTTTATGTCTCACACTAAAAATCACTTAAAATTTAAATTCTAAACTCTAACCCTAATTTCCACATCATAAACCCTAAACTCCAAACTCTAAAAAATATACCTTATTTCTAATTCCATGAACTCTAACTACGACCCCTAACTTTAACCCTAAACCTACTTTTTTAAAGTGGAGGCACTAAAAGAGGCATAATTTGGGGCAGACGATTTCCATCTTTTATACGAGGGGTTGCCTAGTTAAGGATCTCTCAATCAATGCTCAACTGTATATTTACCCTATTAGTATTGTCTATATTTTTCCTATAAAAACGATTCCGTACTAAATCCTTTATACAAAAAATAATTTGTTTTATAGATCGAGAAGTCCCCCTGAATCGTCTGAAGTTACGCTCCTTCCAGATATAATATATGTAGTCTCCATGTGAGTTCATCTTCCCAGCACATTATCTCCCTAAACAATCTGCATTCTTGTAAAAATTTCCTCCACTCGCTACCAAAAAATGTACATCCAAAGAATAAGTAATCGTTAGTCTCCAAGCCAACATCACATAATTTGTATGCATCGTCAATAACTATTTCCATGCCAAGTAATCTATTTTTTGTGGGCAGCCTATCTAAGATGGCCATTCAGGCTATAAAAGAGTGTTTATGGGTTTGAAATGAATATCAAATCAATTTGTGCCATCGTAACTTAGCCTTCTCTCTTGAATACATACTATTGTAATTAAGCCACCCAGGGTGAACCTTCACCAGCTAATATCTTTTTCAAAAGAATTAAGTTGCAAGTTTTATTCCAACAGTTTAGGTTTTTCAATCACATTCCTCTTAAGGATTATTGATTCGGGCAGCACTAGTTGTCTGCTCTAATAATTGAATATACTAAATAGGACAACTTTGATCAACTGCATGTAACGACTGTAACCCCCTCGTCCCGGTCTGGCCGGATGACCGGTCCGAGTGAGCTACACGGGGAAAACCGAGTGAAAACCCCTTAAGGATTCCTCCTCGGTTAGCAACCCTATTTTTTCATTTTAAATTTTGTCTAGATGAGTATTCAATCCTATGTGATCATACAGCAGAACAACATTCACGAGACAAACAAACGAACTCAACCCAACATCATACAGTCCAATTTTAAGCTTAAACTGCAGGCGGTATCGATACACTTAAGGGGTGTATCGACACCCCTTGACTAGGTCAACTGGTCAGAGTCAACCCATGGAGACCGTATCGATACGCCCAAGGAGTGTATCGATACCCTCCCCAACGGTTAACTTCCTACGGTCAACGCTAAGATAACCGTATCGATACGCCAAGGGCCCGTATCGATACCGAAGTGGACAGTAGCTCCAGTGACCAAAAAGGTATCGATACGACCCCTCGCGTATCGAAACACGAGGCCTGGAACAAGAAGGCCGTATCGATACAGGACCAACCGTATCGATACCTCTGCTACGAACTTACAGGTTTGAGCTGATTTAAGGCACTAGGAGGCCCCTAAATCCCTCTAAAACCTCAACCAACACACTAACATCAATCCTAAGGCAACTCAACCATATAAGCATGCTTTAACTTGAAACCAAAGGCACAATCCAACTCAAGGTGATACACAAACCATACAAGCAACATAAGCTTTCAAGCATGGCATTCCAACAAAAGGCAATTCAACATTTAAGGTCATACAAGGAACTCAAAGCCTTAAAGGCACAAGATAAGCATATAAGAGGTTTACTCCCACATCAAGGCAACCTAAACATTAAGAGACATGCTAACACACACAACATTCATCATAGCATATCATGCTTACAAACCATAGTCAATCCAAATATCAACACATGTAAATGAGTCATACAAGCTCATACACAACCCTTGCCACATTGCTAACTAATACAAAATCAAGCACCGTACTTGAGTCACAAACTTGGAAAGCCCTTCTTGCCTTGCTCCGAGCTAACACCACGCTAATGATCTGCATTGTTGAACATTGAGAGCGTAAGCTATAAGCTTAGTGAGGGTGCTCTAAAACGAAAAACATCAACAATGCAGGGTTCAAGCATGTAAATCCTAATCTCACATACATCAAACATTGGCATATAATCAAGTAGACCTAGCTAGTCTTTCAAGTGGCATAGTATGGCATCTTACTTCATACTAAGCATCAATCATCAAATATCGACAATAGTAAATCAACATCACATATCACAATATATGAACAAGTTAATTGGCCACTTTAAATTACCCCGATTGTTGGGATTTAAACCTCAACAACACATTACCTCGGTGGGATTACACTCATCACCGGACCTTGCATGTGCGGGATTCCACTCATCGCCACATGCCCTACGGATGGGATTCAACTCATCATCCCGTAGAAAAATATAAAAGCTTCCGGTGGAATATTACATCACCGTACTCCTCCTTGATGACTTAACGCCATCAAGGCCACGTACGTTTTGACTCAATTTGTGTGCACACTAATCCTAATGATCGATCATTTACAACCGGTAATTTATTTAGTGCCAATTCTCAAAACCACATCATATATATCACCAACCACATTCCATACTCATCACATATATACATTTCATGATATACATGCATCAATTTAACCACAATCCACAAGAGTATAGATAGGAAAATACACAATAGCATACAATGAAGTCAAAGGCTAGAATTAACAACTTGAAGTAAGGAAATGGCCTACGAGCACATTCCACACATCCACTCTACACACACTCGAACCAAACTTTAAAACAAGTTTGAAACCACTCACCGCCCTTCCTTAGCTACCAATCGAAACTCCTACGAACCCGGATTCGGTCCCAAAGCTTCTTCAACGATCCCTCTTGCTTCTAGCCAACCAAAAACACAACCAATAGCCACAATCAATGCTAATATTCAATCAACACATAACCTATGAATTCAAACCAACTTCTTCCAAAATTTCCAACCACATTTAATCCCCAAATATGACAAATTCGTACTCCCTCAAACCTTGGCTGAAAACTCTACTTTCCAACACCCAAATGACATCCAAAAGGCCCCAAATCACCTTCCTAATATACCTAAACCAACAACCCTTCAATTTCAACCTTAAACCTCCCAAAAACTCAAGTTTTGACACCTTAAAATTTGCTCTAAGACCCTACTTCGGATTTTCATCAAAATTCAACCAAATTAACATATAATGTGTATTTCAACATGAGTAAACAAAACTCCAACTCAATTAATTAAAACAAGATGAAAAACCCTTTAAAAACCCAACCTTTAAAACAAGCCCTAATTTTCAAAACCCCATATCTTTAAAATCCAAGACCATAGGTAGATAGGGGATAAAGAGGAGAGTAAGAAAATGGTTTTACCTTTCAAAAACACCTTGAATTGAAGTTGTAATCCAATGGAATAGTGTTTGTAGAGTTGGGAGAGTTTTGAAAATGGGAAGAGGGGATTCACGTTTGGGAAAGGGAATGGGAAAAGGGAAGACAACTTTTCTATAAAGTTGTCTTGCTTTTTAAATCTTTTGGGTCCAATTACGACATTGGTCCCTCCCCTTTTTACTAAAGCTCAATTGGGTCTTTATTTAAGTTGAATTGATTTAATTAAATTTTTATTGACTCGAACTATAACCCGGCTAACTCCTAACCCCAAAACACGAGCGTTACAACTCTCTCCCACTTAAGGAATTTCGTCCCCGAAATTACCTGACTGAAAGAGATACGGAAACTGCTTTTCCATATCCTCCTTCCTCTCCCAAGTGGCCTTGTCCACACCTCGACGTTGCCACCGCACTTTCACTAACTCAATCGATTTACCCCCCAACACCTTACTGTCAGAAGCTAAGATCTCAACGGGCTCTTCTTCATAAGTCAAATCCGGATTCAATTCAATCTCTTCTACGGGCATAACATGTGATGGATCGGACCTATACTTACGAAGCATCGAAACATGGAACACATCATGTATCTTCTCTAACTCGGATGGCAAACGCAACTGATAAGCAACCGGACCAACCCTCTTCACAATCTCATACGGCCTTATGTACCTCAGACTCAACTTCCCCTTTCGGCCAAATCTCATCACTTTCTTCCACGGAGATACCTTCAAGAATACTTTCTCACCCACTGAAAACTCGACTTCCTTTTTCTTCAAATCGGCATAGGACTTCTGCCTATCTGAAGCAGCTTTCAAACGGTCACAAATCAATTTTACCTTGTCTGTTGTCCCTTTGAGCAAATACGGCATGGGTAACAACTTCTGTCCCACTTCGGCCCAACAAACTGGAGTTCTACACTTCCGGCCATACAAGGCCTCATACGGAGCCATCTGAATGCTCGACTGAAAGCTGTTATTATACGCAAACTCTACTAGAGGCAAATGCTTCTCCCAAGTACCCTGAAAGTCAATGATACAACATCACAACATATCCTCTAAGATCTGAATAACCCTCTCTGACTGACCATCTGACTGAGGATGATAAGAAGTGCTGAAGTTCAAACGGGTACCCAAAGGTGTATGCAGACACTCCCAAAATCTAGAAGTAAATCTCGGATCTCTATCTGACACAATGGACTTCGGCACACCATGCAGTCTAACAATCTCACCAATGTACAAATCGGCCAATCTATCTAAAGTGTAAGTAGTGTTGACTGCCAAGAAGTGAGCACACTTCGTAAAGCGATCCACTATCACCCAAACTGAGTTCTTCTTCGTAGGAGTCAAAGGCAAACCCGAAACAAAATCCATGGTGATGTTCTCCCATTTCTATTCCGGAATTCTCAACGGCTGTAACAAACCTGAGGGAACCTGATGTTCCGCCTTCACTCTCTGACACACTAAGCACTTACTCACAAAGTCGGCTACATCTCTCTTCAAGCCAACCCAAAAGTACTCATTCTTCAAGTCACGGTACATCTTCGTACTTCCAGGATGCATAGCAAACGGACTATTGTGGGCTTCAGTCAAGATCGTACGTCTCAAGTCACTGTCTTCTGGCACAACTATTCTATCTTTGAAACACAAAACCCCATAAGTACTGAAACTGTAGTCTGAAGATCTACCCTCGGCTATATCTTGCACGTGAGGTGCTAAAGATCTATCTAAGAGCTGTTTCTCTCTAATCAACTGACCTAGAGTAGGTCTAACCTGAAGCTCGGCTATCAAGCCACCATCTCCGGACAAACTCAATCCAGCAAACATAGCTCTCAAGTCCACGGCCATCTTCCTACTCAATGCATCGGCCACTACATTGGCCTTGCCCGGATGGTACTCAATAGCAAGATCATAATCTTTTAGCAACTCTAACCACCTACGCTGTCTGAGATTCAAATCTCGATGAGTCATAATGTACTTCAAACTCTTGTGATCGGTGTACACTGTGCATCTCTCACCGTACAAATAGTGCCTCCAAATCTTCAGAGCAAACACAACTGCAGCTAACTCTATGTCATGGGTCTTCAACTATCTTGAGGCATAAGCCACCACTCTCTTGTCTTGCATAAGAAAACATCCTAGCCCTACATAAGAAGCATCATTGTAGACCACATAGTCATTCCCGGACTCAGGCTGTATCAAGATCGGTGCTTGGGTCAAAGCTTCTTTCAATTTCTCAAAGGCTCTCTGTCTTGCATCTGTCCACTCAAACTGAACACTTTTCTGAAGTAACTGTGTCAAAGGAGCGGCTAACTTAGAGAAACCCTCTACAAATCTCCTATAGTATCCGGCTAAGCCTAGGAAGCTACGTACCTCTGTCACAGACTTCGGTTGCTTCCACTCAACAATGGCTTCAATCTTCTTCGGATCAACTCTAATCCCATCGGCTGACACTACATGCCCTAAGAAGACTACCTCTCGGATCCAGAATTCACACTTGCTGAGCTTCGCAAACAACTGGTGATCTAGCAAAGTCTTCAAAACAAGTCTCAAGTGTCGGTCATGATCTTCTTCACTTCGCGAGTACACCAAAATGTCATCAATAAACACAACTACAAACTGATCTAGATACTGATGAAAGATCCTATTCATCATGTCCATAAAAGTAGTTGGTGCATTAGTCAACCCAAATGGCATGACTAAAAACTCATAATGGCCATATCTAGTCCTAAAGGTCGTCTTCGGTATATCAACCTCTCTTACCTTTAGCTGGTAGTAGCCTGATCTCAAATCAATCTTCGAAAAGACCGATGCTCTTTTCAACTGATCAAACAAGTCATCAATTCTGGGCAACGGATATTTGTTCTTCACTGTCAACTGATTTAACTGCCTGTAATCTATACACATTCTCATGCTTCCATCTTTCTTCTTCACAAACAAAACTGGTGCACCCCAAGGTGAAGAACTAGGTCGAATAAAACCTCTATCTGTCAATTCTTGCAACTGAGTCTTCAACTCTTTCAATTCTTTCGATGCCATGCGATACGGAGCAATCGAAACAGGAGCAGAATCAGAATAAGTCTCAATGCTGAACTCAACCACTCTGTCCGGTGGTAACCCCGGCAACTCTTTCGGAAACACACTAGGAAAGTCACATACTGTCCGGATGTCCTGAGGTCTAACCTCACTCATGTTAGGGTTCATCACATACGCTAAGTATGCTTCACACCCCAACTCAACTAATCTCTTAGCATCTAACACTGAAACCACATTGGACAAGAACTTCACGCTCTCACCCACCACTACAATCTTATAGTCATCTGAGAGCTTCAAAGAAATCCGCTTAGTTTCAAAATCTATCCTAGCTCTATGCTCCTTGAGCCAATCCATACCCAGAATCACATCGAAACCATAGAAAGGAAGTTCCATCATATCCACTGGAAACACATGCCCCTGAATCATCAACGAACACCTTCGGTACATCTTCCTAACTACTACCGTGTCCTCAAAGGAACTAGTAACACTGACTCCTACCTCTAACATTTCACAAGGCAAATTCAAAAACTGTGCATGCTCACTCAATATGTAGGAATGTGTAGACCCAGAGTCAATCAAAGAAAGCAAACCCAAAGACTGTATCGAGAAGTTACCTGCGATCACATCGGTGTCATGCTGATCCCCACGCTGAGCATAAACTCTGGTCTGACCTCCGCCCTCCGACTGAACTGCAACTACATGTGCTATGTTCCTCTGACCATCGTTCCTCGGCTGAAAGTTACCTCTACCGCGCCCGCGGCCTCTCTGAAAGTCATTGGCTCTAGCAGGAGCCTGAGCTGGTGCCTGTCCCACCTGATGTGGACAGTCACGCCTAATGTGGTCTCTAGCACCACAACTCCAACAAGAATGATAATTTCCCCAACACTCACCGGTGTGGTTCCTCCCGCAAGTAGCACATGTGGGCAACTTCCCACCAGATCTCTGGCCCTGATGGCCCCTACCGTGGTTACCGCCACCACGCCTATGATCATACTAATGCCTGTTGTCCCGATGCCTCTTGGCATCACCTCACTCAAAGTTGCTGGACCTCTTACCCGAACTAGATCCACCTGACCGCCTGGTCAAACTCAAAATGTGCTCTAAGTCCTTGGCCCTCGCGACCAAGACATCAAAATCAGTGTAATCTGAAGCTAGTTTATACGTCTTGATCTCCTCACTCAGCCCATAACGGAAGCGGTTGCAACGCTCCACCTCAGTAGGTACAAGCTCAGGTGCATACTGACTCAATCTGACAAACCAGATCTCATAATCGGTCACGGACATACTCCCCTGAAGCAACGCCATAAACTCCCTCTTCCTCTCATCGAGGTATCGCGGACCCAAATACTTCTTACGGAAAGCTGTCTCAAAGAACTCTCAAGTGATCTCGGCCTCATCCATACCCGTAGTAATGGTGACCCACCAAGTGTAGGCATCACCCTGAAGCAAGGACTTAACACATCCCAACTTGCGCTCACCAGTACATCCCATCTGAGCAAGGATACGGACAGTCTTCTCAAACCACAACTCTGATCTCTCCGGAGTAGCCCCTCTAAACTCTTCGGCCCCAAGGCCCCGAAGTCTCTCTAAAGGTAATTCGGTGCCCTCACCCTGATGGTGTGCTGCCTGACCCCCAGCTACTGCAGCCTGAAACGCCTCGGCTATCGCCTGGACCAACGGGGCTAAGTCAATCCCGGCCGGTCCTTGGCCACCTTGGCCACCTTGACCTCCTTGTGGTCCCTCTCCTTCGGCCCCGGCCTCACCTCCCACTCCCGGTGGAGGAGGTGGTGGTGGTGGAGGTGGTGGAGGAGCTCCAACTCCAACCACAAGCTCTCCCACTTGAGCCTCAACTCTCACTATTGGCTCAACTCTTGGAGCCGCTGCCCGTGGTTCCGGTCGAACCATCCTAGGCCTCTCACGTGGTCTCATGCTACAGCTAGCAAGGTAAAAACTACAACAAGAAACAGATAAGGATTACGTTAGTCAAAGCAAGGGTCCAATAGTGCTCAAGTACTCCTTTTTCCAAAAATATTTTTAAATTATGTAATAGTAGCAATGGGCACACACTCCACACCAGACACGACAATTCATGCTTCAAAACATTATGCGAACAGTCAAATATTCAAGGATTCGTGGCAAGACATGCATCGAACAACACAATCATTTAATGCATTAAGCTAACCTCACTTACCTGCCCGAGGTCTAGGTAACCTCAGGCTCTGATACCAACAAATGTAACCCCATCGTCCCGGTCTGGCCGGATGACCGATCCGAGTGAGCTACACGGGGAAAACCGAGTGAAAACCCCTTAAGGATTCCTCCTCGGTTAGCAACCCTATTTTTTTCATTTTAAATCTTGTCTAGATGAGTATTCAATCCTATGTGATCATACAGCGGAACAACATTCACGAGACAAACAAACGAACTCAACCCAACATCATACAGTCCAATTTTAAGCTTAAACTGCAGGCGGTATCGATACACTTAAGGGGTGTATCGATACCCCTTGACTAGGTCAACTGGTCAGAGTCAACCCGTGGAGACCGTATCGATACGCCCAAGGAGTGTATCGATACCCTCCCCAACGGTTAACTTCCCACGGTCAACGCTAAGATGACCGTATCGATACGCCAAGGGCCCGTATCGATACCGAAGTGGACAGTAGCTCCAGTGACCAAAAAGGTATCGATACGCCCCCTCGCGTATCGAAACACGAGGCCTGGAACAAGAAGGCTGTATCAATACGGGACCAACCGTATCGATACCCCTGCTACGAACTTACAGGTTTGAGCTGATTTAAGGCACTAGGAGGCCCCTAAATCCCTCTAAAACCTCAACCAACACACTAACATCAATCCTAAGGCAACCCAACCATATAAGCATGCTTTAACTTGAAACCAAAGGCACAATCCAACACAAGGTGATACACAAACCATACAAGCAACATAAGCTTTCAAGCATGGCATTCCAACAAAAGGCAATTCAACATTTAAGGTCATACAAGGAACTCAAAGCCTTAAAGGCACAAGATAAGCATATAAGAGGTTTACTCCCACATCAAGGCAACCTAAACATTAAGAGACATGCTAACACACACAACATTCATCATAGCATATCATGCTTACAAACCATAGTCAATCCAAATATCAACACATGTAAATGAGTCATACAAGCTCATACACAACCCTTGCCACATTGCTAACTAATACAAAATCAACCACCGTACTTGAGTCACAAACTTGGAAAGCCCTTCTTGCCTTGCTCCGAGCTAACACCGCGCTAATGATCTGCATTGTTGAACATTGAGAGCGTAAGCTATAAGCTTAGTGAGGGTGCTCTAAAACGAAAAACATCAACAATGCAGGGTTCAAGCATGTAAATCCTAATCTCACATACATCAAACATTGGCATATAATCAAGTAGACCTAACTAGTCTTTCAAGTGGCATAGTATGGCATCTTACTTCATACTAAGCATCAAGCATCAAATATCGACAATAGTAAATCAACATCACATATCACAATATATGAGCAAGTTAATTGGCCACTTTAAATTACCTCGATTGTACGGATTTAAACCTCAACAACACATTACCTCGGTGGGATTACACTCATCACCGGAACTTGCATGTGTGGGATTCCACTCATCGCCACATGCCCTACGGATGGGATTCCACTCATCATCCCGTAGAAAAATATAAAAGCTTCCGGTGGAATATTACATCACCGTACTCCTCCTTGATGACTTAACGCCATCAAGGCCACGTACGTTTTGACTCAATTTGTGTGCACACTAATCCTAATGATCGATCATTTACAACCGGTAATTTATTTAGTGCCAATTATCAAAACCACATCATATATATCACCAACCACATTCCATACTCATCACATATATACATTTCATGATATACATGCATCAATTTAACCACAATCCACAAGAGTATAGATAGGAAAATACACAATAGCATACAATGAAGTCAAAGGCTAGAATTAACAACTTGAAGTAAGGAAATGGCCTACCAAGCACATTCCACACATCCACTCTACACACACTCGAACCAAACTTTAAAACAAGTTTGAAACCACTCACCGCCCTTCCTTAGCTACCAAGCGAAACTCCTATGAACCCGGATTCGGTCCCAAAGCTTCTTCAACGATCCCTCTTGCTTCTATCCAACCAAAAACACAACCAATAGCCACAATCAATGCTAATATTCAATCAACACATAACCTATGAATTCAAATCAACTTCTTCCAAAATTTTCAACCACATTTAATCCCCAAATATGACAAATTCGTACTCCCTCAAACCTTGGCTGAAAACTCTACTTTCCAACACCCAAATGACATCCAAAAGGCCCCAAATCACCTTCCTAATATACCTAAACCAACAGCCCTTCAATTTCAACCTTAAACCTCCCAAAAACCCAAGTTTTGACACCTTAAAATTTGCTCTAAGACCCTACTTCGGATTTTCATCAAAATTCAACCAAATTAACATATAATGTGTATTTCAACATGAGTAAACAAAACCCCAACTCAATTTATTAAAACAAGATGAAAACCCTTTAAAAACCCAACCTTTAAAACAAGCCCTAATTTTCAAAACCCCATATCTTTAAAATCCAAGACCATAGGTAGATAGGGGATAAAGAGGAGAGTAAGAAAATGATTTTACCTTTCAAAAACACCTTGAATTGAAGTTATAATCCAATGGAATAGTGTTTGTAGAGTTGGGAGAGTTTTGAAAATGGGAAGAGGGGATTCACGTTTGGGAAAGGGAATGGGAAAAGGGAAGACAACTTTTCTATAAAGTTGTCTTGCTTTTTAAATCTTTTGGGTCCAATTACGACATTGGTCCCTCCCCTTTTTACTAAAGCTCAATCGGGTCTTTATTTAAGTTGAATTGATTTAATTAAATTTTTATTGACTCAAACTATAACCCGGCTAACTCCTAACCCCAAAACACGGGCGTTACAACGACCCAATTTTTGGGTTAGTGAATCGGGTCTCATACCCAGGTTATGGGCCTTTATTTTAGAAGCCCAAGATGAAGTAGTTAAGTTGGGCCCATTATATTGAGGGAAAAGGTCTGAAATTTAAATAGAGAGGAGAGGAAAGAGAGGAAAAGGTTAAGGGGGAGGTTTAAACTCTGATATACGGAGATTCGATTGTTTGTTGTCGACATCTCCACCGTCATTGTGTTCATCTACCAGCAGCACCACCATCAAAGTCACCGTCGGAGGGGTGAGAGAGAAGAAGTTTCAAGTAGTTGAGTTGAGGGGGTAAGACTACTCAAAACGAAGAAAGGAGGCCACCATCAGAATCACCAGCTTGAGGACAATCGGCCAGTAAAATTTGATAGCCGGCTGCACGTGGGCATGCTCCAGCAGCTCATTGAAGCTTGGTAGCCGGCTGGTCCAGACCTTTGACCGCCGAGCCGAGCCGCTGTTGACCGTTAACTTTTTTACCCGAGTTGTCTTTTTCCAGGGGACCCTACCCGCGAGTTTCTCGACATTCTAAGTTCGATGGTGCAGTCCGTTTCGCTAGATTCGAACTTGGTAAGTTGTTTTTACGTGTTTTATCCCCTAAAGTACTCTAATAGTGTGAAATGGCTTATGTAGTCGTATTTGTTTTATCCGAGGAATTGGTGGACTCGAATATTGGAATAAAAGAGATGATCGGGGGATCTTGGATGTGGATTTATCGCTTTGGCTTAAGGTTAGTACATCTCGAACTCCTATTGTTTCATGAGCATCATAAATGTGATTGCCTTGTGCGTTAGCATCTGCAAAAATAGGTAGATGGTGAATATACATGTGTAGAGACCGATAGTATGAGACTCGATATTTTTGAGATGCATGATGATTTTACAGATATGATGGGACTCGTGGAGGCTTTAGAGGTCGTGTAGGGTCATTTGAGATGCTCGTATAATTATTTGATGATTGTTTTATTGATCGAAATAATTCTGATGCCTTATATGCTTGTTCGAATAGATTGATGAGATTTAATGGGAATTACGCTTAAGGGTTAAATACTAGATTAAATGATTATGGAACCGATAACTGATATTAATTGGGTGAATGTGTTAGTAAACAAACTCTAATGACTTTCATAAGCTTTATGGATCGAATAAAGCATGATAATATCGTAATTTAAGGAAATGCTATGAACCCATATGGTATCAGCATGAGCTTTGGTCGAACTGTTACGTAATTTGGGGTCGTATCGTTATGTGTCGACCCATACTATTATTTGTAGAAATCTAGGATTTCCATTAAGCAACATCTGTATCGGTACTCGTGTGAGTACCGGTACCTAGGGGTACCGTATCAATAGTCGTGTTCAAGTATCGATACCCACTGAACGGAATGATTTATAAGGTTAATAAAATATGAAAATTTATAAGGTTAATAAAAATGATAAATGAGGATGATTAATATACACTTCCATAATGTATTAACAAGTTGGTAAATTTAATTGGGTGACTTGTTGTAATAGCAACCATAAGAGATTCTTGGTGGATCGAGTTATGTTGTGTGCGGTTTAGACACTTGATTAGATGAGTCACCTTTGATTGATGGGATCCAGATACCTAGAGAAAGAGTGTTGCAACACAATGGTTAGAGATGTCGAATGTACGTTCTCGATGTTGTGTGACACTGGGCCTCATTCGTTGATAATCGATGAGAGATGATGTAACACCCCTTCCCGGTCTAGTCGAGAACCGGGTCGGAAGGTGGTACCGATATCAATACAGAAATTGGTGCAACAAAAGTTCATTTTGTTATTAACATTTTCAACAATAATATACAATGAATCATTACCACCATGTAACTTAGCCCAATTGGCCCATATAAGCGATAATTAATCATTCAAGGTTAAATCGTAACTATTACAAGTTTTAGGGACAAAACTGTAAATTTCCTCAAGTTGGGGGTTCTTCAATGCATTTGATTATACTAGATTGAAATTCACCATAATATTAACATACCTGTAAAATTTCAAACCATTTGGAAACAATTGGCTCATTCAATTTAATCTTTCAAAATTTAGTGACTAAATTGTGAACATTGCAATCTGTTTAATATGCCCTTTAACTAACTTAACTAACCCCGTATCGAAACACCCAAGGGTCGTTTCAAAACGTGTGTATGATGGTCAAACCATGTTGACTTTTCCTTACATATCGTATCGTTACGGAAATACTAGTATCGATACGGGTTGACTTCCTTTGACTTTGACTTTTGACCCGTTTCGATACGCTATAAACTCGTATCAAAACGATGGATTCCAGTGACCAAATGTTTCGTAACGGATATAGACCATTTCGATACACCATGTTCTTTAGGTTCAATTATGATTACTCGTATCGATACGCCATGACTCGTATCGATACGGCATGGCATGTAATGACAAATTTTTGCTGGTTTTTATTCAATTTAACCTATCGAACGATGTCCAAATGCAATGAAACTTTACACACAACATATCAATGGTATAAACTACTAGCATGCCAAATTTCATAACCATTCGAATATGTTTGCTATGTTTTGATCTTTATGTGCTAAGTATGCACTTTTAAACCACTTTTAAGCCAAACAAAAAGGCTATTTAGGGTCATCAACCATATTAAAACATAGGCATATCACAAACATATCAAAATGGGCAATAACGAATAGTTCAACTACTTTGCCACCTTCCTAGGAATTCTTAAGATCAAAATACATTACTTTAGGGCTCGTAGTGTCTTGTATTGCCTTGACTATCCGATCTTCAAACACACGATCCTTTCAACTTGAAATGCATGAGATAAGACACGTTAGGCATACATTGCCTAGTGAGGTAGTCATAAACAATATGAACAACAATGCAATAAGTATTTATATACATGTTTTCATGCTCATCAATATCAATACTATACATCAATACACAATGTTTAGCATATTCATTTCATCATTAACCCTTGGATTGAATCAAGATAGTGGATACGTGAATTCATACGCCTCTTTAAATCAATGAATGGTCTAGTCCCTCCGCCTCGCCAATATGACCAATATCAATACACATCCCTCCGCCTCTCCAAATCAATATAGGTCGTAGCCTTAGGACCGTAGTCCGCCCGTACACTGAGCTCATGAATTCTATGGCATGCCAATTGTATCCATTGTCCATTCAAATCCAAGGTTTCAATGTTTATATCCATATTCAATGAGAATTCCAATAACCAATGATTTCAATAGTATCGATGACAATATGGTTCATTATCAATGTTTCATAGTTCAATGCCAATATCAATATCCAATGATTTCTTTACAATATTTCAATAACAATAACTATATCAATGATAATGCACAATGACGAACCAACAACTATGTCCGATATCCAAGAACAAACTTACCGACACTTACCAAGGTGTCCGTTTAACAATCTGATGTAACTTCCTCAAAAATAACATTAGCCAAATGATCAAAAACGACAGTAAAAGATTCGAGAAGGCTTTTCGCCTAATCTCGAGACTTCGACTACACTCACCTCAAAATTCAATGCTCATATGGCTCTCGAATAACAATCACCTTGTTCCTAGCTTTGGATGGAGATGATGGATGCTCTTAATCAATTTTTTGAGTCGAACGTTAACAACGATTCGATAGCAATAAGGTGAAGAAATTCAAAGCTTGAAACTTCCTGCAATGGTGGTGCTTGCTTGTTGGTGGGAGGAAGAATATGAAGATAATTAGAGAGGCTTGTTTCTTAGCAATCGGGTAAGCGTATTTTGAGTATTCAATGGTCTTTAAAAAATTTTATAGGTTTCCTTTCAATATAGGAAACTCTCTAGACATTCCCACGTATGGGAATTTTAATGAAAAAGGGGCTAATCGCAAGATTAGTCCCTCGATTCTCAAAGCTTTATAGTTTTGACTCCAACTCTCAGTTTTTCATAATTTAGTCACTTTAATATTTTCGATACTATCCAATAGGGTCCAATAACAATGATTTAACTCAATTAGAGTCCAATATCAATGATTAACTAGTCAATACTATATTTAGACTTTATCGATGCAAAATTTCTGATCACCGACTAGACTGAATTTTGGGATGTTACAGATGTCGAGTATTGGTGTACGTTCCCAAGGTTGTGTGACACCGAGCCTCACCAAGAGAAAGTGTATGTACCCGAGGCTGTGTGACACCAGGCCTCACTTAGAGTGTACATTCCCGAGGCTGTGTGACAACGAGCCTCACTCCAGGTTTGCGGTATGACTTTGCGTGCTCTTGCTCGGTTGATCTGGTGAGATCCAGAGTATGTTTGGGCCTTGTGTGCCATGTATGATGTTTTGTTATGATGAAATCATGTGTTTAGGCGACTTGTGGTAGTGTCACATGTTTATTTATATCTTCTTATTGCTCGTACTAGCTTGCATGCTTATGTTTATGATTAGCATGAAGTATAGTAGAGTAGATGTGTACCATTAAGCTTTGTAAGCTCAGCGCTTGGAATCGTTGTTTCCATGCGTAGGTTGATCCTTGGATCGTGGGCTCGAGGAGCACTATCGATACTAGATTCAGCATGTGGTGATCTCCAAAGTACAGTACTTGTGTTTAATGGGTTATGTATTCATAGGACCTTATATGATGGAGTCTGTAATCTTTATTTTTTAAATTGTATTAATCAAATCGAATGTTCAAATATTTTAAATTAAAGTGGAGCTTCTTTGTAACGATTTAAATTGTTTATCAATGTTTTCAACTATTGAATCTAAATTTTTTGGAAAATACCTTATTTGGGATAAACCCAGTTTGAGAAATTTTATGGTTTTGGTTTGGGCTTGAGGCCCAAATGTGACATCCGGATCAAGGATGTTACACTGCAGATGCCCTCCATAGTTGAGGCTCCTATTGGACTATAGATGAAGCTTAGCTTTGATCTTCCCATGGAGTGCATCACGGTCTTTATTAGTGAACTTTCTAATCACAAATGAGACTCCAAGGTATCGAACAAGTGGCCCAATTTGAATCTCATAGCTTCATGAATTTCCGCAATCGGAGTAGGACTCACTCCACAGGCAAAAAATTCTGCTTTTTCAACATTAAACTTTAGTTCTGACAGTTCGTAAAACTACTCCAATATGCTCATGATTCCCACTATTGAGTCAATTGAACCATTTCAAAAGATGAGAAAATCATCAGGAAATGCCAAATGTGTGTGAGAGATTCTTTTACACTTAGGATGGTATTTAAACACTCCATTAGCTGTAGATCACTTGAATAAGGCAGAAAGGGCATTCATGAGCTTTGATCCAGCCTCTGAAAGTTTCTGGTAATCGCATTGCCTCAAGAACCTTCAATAGGGGATAAGATTTTCCTAGCATAACCCTAAACCAGCTTCTTTGCAAGCAATGTATTATCATTATCAACAATGATTATTCCCTTGTTGCTAGGGTCTTTACTTTTATATCCTCAAGACATACCTTTTTCTTTCCAAGGTGGAATTGATATCCATCTCCTCTTTAGGACGTGATACGATGCTGGTGATAAGTCAAAGTGTGTAACCTACTTTTGTTTTGCAGGGTTGTTTATGTATTTTTGCCTTATTGTGTATTATTTTTGGTGTGGCTCTATGCTGGTTTGATTTGTTCTGGTCGATCAAGTGTTTTGTCATGGCGTCTTTTGTTTCAATGTTGTTTCTTATTTGAAAAAAAACACTTTGATGCACAGCCCGTGTAAACTAAAGTTTACATATGCTTGTTAAATTTAAGGTTTAGAAATTTAGTTTAGGGTTTAGAGTTTAGAGTTCAAATTTAGAGTGTTAAGTTTAAGCTTGTAGACTTATATTTTAAAGAAGAGTTGTGTAAAAAATTACACAGATTGTGTATCAAAATATAACGTTTTTTAGGTGTATTTTTGCTTTTAATGCATCATTCTTTTAATAAACTTTATTTTGCTGAGTCAAAACAATTTACTGTGAGTTTGAATGTAGAGAGAGATAAGAGGTGTAATTAGAGAGAGAGATTTTTTTATAAAAACCACTAATTTTTTATTAAATTCATAAAAAAACACAATTACAATGCATCTAAGAAGAATATTTGGATTAAACAACCTAAAAATTTTTACAACCCAAAAACAAAGAAAAATGAAAACTTCTATGGAGATAAGCATACCAACAAAATTTAGCAGCATCATGAATCTCCTTGTCTCTATCCAAACGAGACGCATAAAGAAATAAGAAGTGGTGCGCGATTTTTATCGGCAAACAACTATCAATCGAGTGGGGATATAACTTTTCAAGTGACCACCGACAAAAACATAAATCAGAAACTAGCGCCGATTGAATCTCTGTGCGAACAACAATCGATCGTTAGGGTATGTTGAAACATGCCACAGAGACAGATAAACCAAATCACAAAACAAAAACAAAGACATGTCACAAGGACAGAGGAAAAAATGTGTCAAAAGGACAGAGAAAGAGATTCTTATTAAAATAAAAAACAAGAAAACTAATAGATTCGGTGTCGATAACAAATATTAAAATTGATAACGAATTTTGACAGTGGACTGTGGAGAGCGGCTAGGGTTGAAAGTGGAGCCGTGAGATCAAAAAAAATAGAAAGAGATACTTAAAAAGAATGATTTTTAACGAATTTTAGAGAATGATTTTAATTATGACACTGACTGTTAATTTTTTACGGAACTGGTGATATGAAAGTTAAGTAAATTTATTTATTATACATTTTATTAATATAGTTTTTATTTTAATTTAATTAATAAATTTAATCCATTAAGTAAATTTGATTAATTACACATTTCATTAATATAGTTTTTATTTAATTTAATTAATAAATTTAATTCATTAATTGAATGTGACATGTATCATGACATTTGTCACTATTGACACATGTCACCATTTGATTATAGGATTTTGAAACTAAAATGAGCTTCAATAAGATTCAAACCTAGGTTATGTTGGAAGAATGGAACTACTCCAACCATTAAGCCAGGTGTTTTTTCTTAAGGTTTACAACAATTCTTATTAAATGTTTATATAAGTTTGAATGGTTCTATCCCAAAAAAAAAAAAAACTATTCACTTGATAACTACACATTGTTATCTAGGCAGGCTTAAGAACTTCTTATTAGTGAAACTAACTGGATGTAAACGTGCAATTATACAGATTTATATATTCTCACGTCATCAATTATGTCAAAAATTAAGATAAGTGTTTAGATTGAAACCATTTTAATAGTGGTTATGTTTGGTAAATAATAGTTTGAGCCAAAATTAGAGGTTTGAGTTAAAATTAGAGGGTTGATCGGTCAAATCTACTAATTTAGATGTTTGGTGAATAGCAGATTAAGATGAAACTACTAATTTTAGGGGGAAAGCTGATAATAGGAGATTTTTGACATTAGAGGTTTTGACGTAAGAATTGTAAAGACCCTTTTACCCTTAACAATTATAAAAAATCTCCAAATAACCTAAATTTAACCTTTCTATTTTAATTCTTCACTCTCACGTATTAACATTGTGACATTTGTAAACTAATATTTTTTATTTTTTTCCTTTTAATTCCCACACATTTATATTTTTATTTAAATTTAATAATTAATTAAATTATTTTAAAAATAATTATTTAAATAATAAATTAATATATATATATATATATCCTTCAAATATGCTTAGTAATGTTATATTAAAAAAATGTTTTTCATAATCTAATTAATATTAATAGATACAAAATATTATAACTAATAAATTATTCAAACAAGTATCAAATATAATTATGTCCTTATATGTCATTTTGTTTGATTAAATAATCAAACAACCATCAGATATTAATTAATTTTACCAAACATTTTATATAATCAGCTAATACAATCTGCTAATCAAATCACTAATACAATCAACTATCCGCTATAAGCTATTGGCTATGATTGGTAAACAGCTTTTGAGATAAAAATTAGAGGTTTGAAGTATTTTTAGAGGTTTGATCAGTCAAATGCGCTAATTTGAATGTTTGGTAAATAGGCGATTGTAATACCGAATTGAGCTGAAACCTCTCATTTTGAAAAAAAAAAATTCTTTTAGGAACTTTTTGAGTTAGATGTTTAAATAAAAGACTTGTAAAAACTATTTTTATCGTTGATAATTATAAAAAAAATCTCTAAATAACATAAATTTGATTAACTAATATAATTAAAAAATAATTTCATAAATAAGAAATCAATATATAAATTAATAAATGCATATAAATTTAATAATTAATAAAATTATATTCAAAATATAATTTCATAAATAAAAAAGTAATATATACATCTAAATTTAATAATTTTTAAAATTACATTTAAAAATAATTTCTCGAATAAAAAATTAATATGTACATTCTCGTATATGCTCAATAATAATATTAAAAATTAATTTTCATAATCTAATTAATATTAATAGATACAAAATGTTAATAACTAATAAATTATTCAAACAATTATCAAATATAATCATGTCTTTATATATCATTTTGTTTGTTCAAATAATCAAACAACCATTTGCCTTGTTTGGCAATTAGCGGATAGCTGATAGTAGATTACATTAGCTGATGTGACTAGCATATTGTATTAGCATATTGTATTAGCTGATTGTATAAAAGTGTTTGGTAAAATTAATTGATAGCTTATAGCTGTTTGATTATTTAAACAAGCAAAATGACATATAAAGACATGATTTTATTCGATACTTATTTGAATAGTTTATTAGTTATCAATATTTTGTATCTATTAATATTAATTAAATTATGAAATATAATTTTTAACATAACATTACGAAGCATATTTGAATGATCTATATATTAATTTATTATTTATATAATTATTTTTAATACAATTTAATTAATTATTAAATTTAAATTCAAATATAAATATGTGAGAATAAAAAGAAAAAAACAAAAAAATTATTAGTTTACAAATGTGGCAATATAAATATGTGAGGTTGAAAAATTAAAATAGAAATGATTAAATTTAGGTTATTTGAAGAATTTTTATAATTATTAAAGGTAAAAGAGTCTTTATAACTCTTATGTCAAAATCTTCAATTCCAAAAAAATTCTATTAGCAGCTTTTTCAAAATTAGAGGTGAAAGGTTTCACCTCCAATCTGTTAATTCAATCTGCTCTTTACTAAACATTTAAATTAGCATATTTGACCGGTCAACCCTCTAATTTTAGCTCAAACTTCTAATTTTGGCTTAAACCCCTCTTTACCAAACAATGTCTTATCAAACACTTTTATAAATCAGCTAATGTAATACGTTAGTTAAATCAACTAATGCAATCAGTTATCCGCTATCAATTAATGTAATTTACTATCCGCTAATTGTCAAACAAAATTATTATAATTCGCTATTAGTTATCCGTTAATTGCTAAACATGACCTGTATAATAATCTTATAGACTAAATTCACAATTGATGAAAATATAAATAGTTTATCCTAAAACCAAATGAGCGGATGTTTCACGCGCAGGAAAAGCACGTAGAAAAACTAGTTCAGTGATATTCGTGCGTTTGGCAAGAAGCGAACCAACCAAAAATGGCGCATTTAAGCTTTAAGCTGCCATTACGACTTTGACTTTTCTGGTGGAATTATTCCTTCAGCATTCTATTTTTTAAAAATCAATATAATCTTTTTTAATAAAAAAATGAAATTGTCTGATTTGGATTAAGCATTGGAGAAAAAACATTGAGATAATTCAATTATCTTAGTCTAAAATCGAAGCATAAGCTTATAAAAAGACTTTGAATTTTTAAGGAAAAAAAGTTAATTAAGTTATTGAATTTTTTTCATCTAATTAATTCTTTGAATTAAGAAATTGAATAATTAAATCTTTGAACCAAAAATAAATAAATCAATTAGGTCATTTGACCAATTTTGACCATTAATAATTTTTCTTTAAATATTATTGGCACATGATACACTACATTTCTATCAGGTTGTATTTACAGATTTTTTTAAAAAAATATTTTTTAGAAATTTTAGAACTTTTAAAAAATATTTTAATAAAATAAAAAAATCTGAAAATGTCAAGTGGACACGACGCATTGCAACAATAGATCAAAAAAATTGTCGAGATTTAATTGTCAAAATTGGTTAGAGAGCTTAATTGATTTAATTTCTTGGTTTAAAGGTTTAATTGTTCAAGGGCTTAATTGATTCAAGAGCTTAATTCGGTCCAAAAAAATTTATAGGCTTAATTAACTTTTTTTAAAGTTCAAGGGCCTCCTACACCATTATGCCTTCATAATTTTAAGATTTAATTTTTGGTTCAAAATTTTTTTTGACTATAATTAAAAGTATTTAAGGTCTAATTTCCATTGACCAACCGATAATTGGTTAAGATTAAGAATAAACTCTTTTAATTATATCTTTTGGCATTAGTTTTCTTGTCATTTCTTTCAATTTTTAAATGCCAAAAGTTTCATTTTGGAATCTTTTTCACCGTTGAATAACATATTTGAAGACAATTTTATCAAAAATGGCTCATTCTTCAACAGAAAAAAGGCCAAATATTTAGAATGTAAGATTTTCTTTTTCTCTGGAATTCAATTTATTGTTTTTTTTTCTCTGTTTAATGGATGCTTGTGTTATTCTAATGCAGATTAAGGAACTCATAAATGGGATTTTCCAGATAATAATTAGGGTCTCCAATTTGAAGGCTGGAGATGTCCACCCAACATGGAAATTCTGATGTCAAACCCCCTTCTGGTAATGATCCAGGCAAGCAATCTAAAGACACAACAGTTTGTCTTCCTTTTTTTTTGTTCTGTTCTTTTATTTTTCAATAATTGATAAACTCAGATTCTCTGAATTGTTGCCAAGAAAATGGAATCCCTGCAATTTGTTTGACAACATTGTTGTTGGAATCAAAAACACATCTTTTCATGGTTTAAAACAGGTTAAAAAGGAAACTATTTGTTGAATGCTGTCCATTGTTGATGGTTATCTTCTGTTCCGGATTGATCTTCGTGGATACCCTTTTATATATTTATATGTTTCATGAACTTGTCTTCACATGTTGAACTTTTTGTAGTGATTTCGAAATTAGTATTCCGGAAATTTATGCTTTCTGATCATATGTTTGGTTTGTTTATTATGTTGCATTTGCAGGGTCTAATTCTCGCTTATATGATCTGCTATGTGCGGAAACTCCGTATTGGAATCGTCCAAGTGATGCCGATAGTACATCTTGGTTTATCAGGAAGGGCTCATGGAGAACATCGTGTATGTCGCCTTTTACTCTAATTTTGTGTTTGAAGCATCATATCCCAAGTTATCAAATAGCAAATGCAATGATGCACAAAGGACATAGGGCCAAATTCCAATATGCTACAATGTATCGGTCCTAGCACGGACGATTTTACAGTGCTTATTTACGTACAGAACTCTATATTCGTAGTTTGCGAGAGTACACATGTTTTCCTTTGTGCATTCAGTAGTTCTTTGGTTTATCCCTTTGAGGTCCCCGGCCTGCGTTCTAACTCTAATCCGGAACTGATGGTAGCAATTGTATCTTGTTTGGCTTCCGGTAAACCTATGATTTCATTCTGATTCATTTATATGTTTCAACTTCGATTGTTTGTTGAACAGGTGCGAAAGGAAGGCTAGAGAGATTATTGAAGGAGTCCGGGAACAGTGTTTGTGCAGATTGCGGAACCCCGGACCCGAAATGGGTGTAAGTGCTGTACTTTGATTTGTTATAAAGTTTTCTTGTCCCAGATTGTTCATTTCTAGGATATAATCTGGATTTCTCGAGACTTTGGTTTCGGTAGCTCTCTTTATGGAACAGCATATCAAGTTTAGTACTCTTTTTCGAGCATATCGGTGTTGGATGCATACCTAAATCCAACCCTTAGTTAGTGTTCGTGCATTATTTCTATCATTCTCTTTTGTTTATATTGCCTTGAACCAAACCTAATTCAGTTGTTGGCCTATTTTCGCTGTTTTCGTTTTAATTCATGCTTAAGTTTGCTATATTAACTCGACAGAACTTCCTTGTTGACTATTTTTTTCGGAATATCAGATCATTAACTCTTGGAGTATATATTTGTATCAAATGCTCTGGTGTTCATAGAAGCCTTGGGGTACATATATCAAAGGTATGGTTCTCGGATCATGCTCGTGTTTTACTTGAATGAAGTTTCAGCTGATGATATTCTCTCTTCATCTTTTCGAGGCATCCATGTCTGAAGTCATGTCTAATGTATATCCAGACAAGGATATCGGGATACATAGGCGATTATCGTGTTCTCTCCGCACATACACTTATCTTCTAATTTTCTAATTTGATAAGCACTTGTTCCAGGTTTTATCAGTGAAGCTCGATGAATGGACAGACGATCAAGTTGATTCTCTGGAGAATTTGGGTGGCAATAATTTAGCAAACAGAAAGTATGAAGCTTTACTTCCTGATAACATCACAAAGCCGAAACCAGACTCGTCCATTGAGGAGCGGGCTGATTTCATCAAGTAATGCCAAAATCATATTGCCGGTTTCTTTTTTTCGGCTAGAATTCTTGATTTGTTATACTCAGTATTGTGTTTCTTGTATGCTTAGGAGAAAATATGAGATGCTGCAATTTTTCGATGGCAATGAACAAGTTATTCCGCCCCACCCGCCTCCTCAACATTCTTCGTCGTCGTCTTCACAGAGTTCTTTGTCCAACCTGTTTACCCAAGATAAAAGACAGTATGAGAAACAACCGACCAGACATCGTATAGGGCAAAAATTTCGAAACAGCTGGGTAAGAAGAGAGAACGATCATCAAAAGTCCATTAAGAAAAGCAACTCATTGGTAATAATTACTTCTTCCATCGATGCTTATTTTAATTCTCCGATTCCATAAGTACTTCTTTCCTGTAGAACTAGCTAGCTGATGCATAGCTGCCGGTACTATTCTCATCAAATACATTTTCTTTCCGATGCTTACTTTACCGACGAGTAGATGTCTCTAAATCCAATCCAATCTTCCATACCTCGGACCCCTCATGTTAGCTTTCAGGAAATACCGATACGATCGTAGAATAGCCTTCTGTGAATTTATTTCTCAATGCCTGAAAACGTGTGCATACACATAGAGTAAGCACATATGTGATAATTAGAGCTGATAATTCCGAAAATGTTGGATTCCAAAGTTGTCAAAAGCCTTTTTGAAGATATCATTTCATTTTTAATAAACCGGAATTCGTATTAAGGTGTGAATGTTATTTTTTTTCTCTGTATGTACTGTTGTTTATAGGCAGGTATGGTTGAATTCATTGGGATGATTAAGGTGAATGTGGTCAAGGGCACCAACCTAGCTGTTCGGGATATGGTTTCGAGCGATCCATATGTCATTCTCACGTTGGGGCAACAGGTATGCTTCACTTTTTCACAAATACGATGAACTGAAATGGACAAATCCGGTGAAGCAAGTTAACCTAGTGATTTGAATTCTTCTCAATTTCTGTTCTTACAGTCGGTGAAGACCCGAGTCATCAAGAACAACCTAAATCCAGTCTGGAATGAAAGCCTAATGCTGTCCATTCCGGAACACGTTCCTCCTTTGAAAGTGGTGAGTTCGATTCTTTAACAAAAAAACCGAAAAATGTACAATATTCTCAACATAAGTTTTGTTACACTGGTAGTTCTTTGTTTGCCTGCAAATTACGAGTTCTGATTTTTGCCGAGAATGAACCTTCATAACTTTTCGGTTAGATGGATACTCGTCTCCGATTCCTATGCAGACACCAATTTAGGGAATACCCTCCATATACATGAAAAACTTTACGAAATTGAATATATATCCATGCCTAACTCAAGTCCAAGCAACATAGGTTTCCCTTGTTCTTTTACTTGTTAAACACGCAAGTCCTGTGTTCCTTTGAACATCATCGTCTGTACTCTTTTGCTTCATTTGCATTTGAAGGCCTCCCTGAATGAAAAAGTTGATTACGGCTTGTTTTCTGGGTCTTTATATGCAGATTGTGTACGATAAAGATACTTTCTCACACGACGATTTCATGGGGGAGGCGGAGATCGACATTCAACCGCTGGTTACTGCAGCACAAGCCCATGAGCGTTCCGAGATTAATGAATCAATGCAGCTCGGGAAGTCGGTTGCGAGCAAAGACAACACCTTAGAAAAAGACGGTATTATTACCGTGACGGATGGTAAAGTAAAACAGGACATCTCTGTTCGTCTACAAAAAGTCGAGAGAGGGGTGCTCGACATCGAGCTCGAATGCGTCCCTCTTACTCAATAGCTGTCCAAAAACAACGGCTCAGGTACATATCGGAATGCCGAAAAATCTGCTTATGCAGCTAATTTGAATGGATACATATAACTTAGGAAAAACTCATCATAGAGGGTTTTAAACAGTTCCTCAATGATGGTTAAGCAACAGGCAAAACCCCATTCGTAGAATGAAACAATGATGTGTATAATTTTGTAGCACTTCACTCGCACTCGAGTTTGAGTTACAGTTTTACAGATATAGATATGTTAAGGGTTTTTTTTGTATATTTGGAGGATCATTTATACATTTGATACAAATACTTCAGAAAATGAACATGGAAATGCAGCTAGTGCTGTAAACAAACAAAACGTTTAGCGAATTGTTCGTAAACCGTTAGGCGGGAAGTTCGTTTATATTTGTTTATTTATTGAACGAACATGAACAAGATTTTATGTTCATTTAATTAAATAAATGAACACGAACAAAGGGCTCGTTCGTTCATTTACATTCGTGGACGTTCGGTAATCCGTTCATTTATGTTCCTTCAAATTTGTTCACATATATCTATTTATATTTATTATTTTTCATAACAAAAATATTATATATTTTTAAAAAATAAATTTATTCACATATATTCGTTTGTTTATGTTAGTTTAAATTTATTCACATATATCTATTTATGTTCGTTCGTTTGTGTTTGTTTACGTTCATTTATCATTTTGACGAGTGAACACGAACAAGCTACATTCCTTAACAAACGAACAAGAAATTATTTTCTTTTAGTTGTTCGTGTTCGTTGTTTTGGTTAAAATTAAACGAACAAACATGAACACTCTCGTTCGAGTTCGTTTACATGCCTAAATGCAGCTTGACATATGTATCAAATACAGATGTCAAATATAGATATTTTGGTGAAAATAAATACAGATATCAAATATACATATTTTGGTGAAAACAAAGAATTATATTATCGTGAATCGGGTCATTCGGTTCGGGTTCGGTTCGGGTCGTTTCGGTTCGGGTCATTTCGGGTCTATCTAAAATCGGTTTAGATTCGGTTCGGGTCGGTTCGGTTCGGGTTCGGGTCTAATTCGGGTCTGTGATGAGTCGGATTCAGTTCGGGTATTGGATCGGGTCAAAATCGGATCGGTTGTTTTCGGGTCGGGTCAATATCGGATCGGTCGCTTTCGGTTCGGGTCAAAATCGGGTCGTTCGGGTCGCTTTCGGTTCGGGTTAAAATCGAGTCAATTTCGGGTCGGGTCAACATTTAAATTTTCAGGTCAATTTGATTTGAGTTGGGTTAAAAGTTTGAGGTTTAGTATTTATGGTTTAGTTTAGAGTTATTGATGTATGAGATTAATTCTAATTCAACTTGTATTTGAATTTGATTAAATATTTAAATCAAAGTTTCATGTATCCATATAATTTTTTTGTATAATTATATTGAATCAAAGTTTATAATAATAATAATAATAATAATAATAATAATAATAATAATAATAATAATAATAATAATAATAATAATAATAATAATAATGTCTGAAATGAATTAATTTATTAAACTTAGGATCTAATTGAATTAACTAAAATCTAAAAGCATAAATCACGGACATAATTAAAATAATTTTAAAATTAAATGTGAAATTTCAATTAAATTAATTTAAATTGAAACTCAATTAAATCAAGAAAAATAGAAAGACAATTGGTAAAAATAGAGAGGTAAAAAACAAAATTTTGGAGGGAAATAAGCCACCAATTTTTTAAGCTAGATTGAAAAGAAAGGACAATTGGAAAAAAATAGAGAGAAAAAAGACAAAATTTTGGAGGGAAATAAGCCACCAATTTTTTAAGCTAGAGATTAATTACTTTTTAGGTCATGTTGCATTTAAAATGTTACATTTTAGTCAACTTTAAGTTTTAGTTTAATTTAATTTAGTCACAAGTATTCCCACGGTTTAGACTTCGGATATACAAATCCCCTCCCCGTAGTGATATTTAGTCTCTAAAAATTTACTTTTAGTTGAAATTGATTAATCTTTGTAATTTAGTCTATTAATTTAATATATTGATATTTTCGTTCATTTTAATTTTAAAGATTTAATTTTTAGCCAAAATTGACCCCTATTTATTTATATGGTATAATTACAAATTTGATCATTGGACTCTCAAATTTCTCCACTTCCAATCTGTCAATTTAGTCTACAATTTCAATTTTATGCTATATTTTATGATGAAATTATAAAATTGGTCACCAAAATCTCAAATTTCTATACTTCATTTTATTATTTATTATATTGTTAACAATAGATATTCGGGTTAAAATCGGGTCAAAATCGGGTTAAAATCGGGTCGATATTCGGTTCAGCTTTCGGTTCAGCTTTTGGTTCGGGTAGCATTCGGTTCGGGTCCATTCGGTTCGGGTCTATTCGGTTCGGGTCTATTTCGGTTCGGGTCCATTTCGGTTCAACAAAAATTTTCGGTTCGGTTCGGTTCGATTCGATTTGGTTCGGGTTTCGGGTCACTTTGAATTATCATGTTCGGGTCAAAATCGGGTTTCAGTTCGGGTTTCGGGTCTCGGGTCAAGTTTGCCAGGTCTAATCGTGATAGAGGTGTTTATAGGTCTGGTCGAGTTTATGCATGAGATTTACACACTCGGACTTTGAATATTTAATATTTAATGTTTTTACATATTTTTACTTTTATTAAATTTATTTTATATTTGATATAAATTGTAAAAAATGCAATATATTTTAAACTTAAAAAACAGATGAAACTCGGACTTTGAATATTGGAGTTTGAGTTTGGCCCATATTGTAAACAAGCTTATTTTTTTCCTCTAAACCCATTTTTTCGAGCCTAATACTTTTACCTAAATTACGGATAAACCTTTAGACTTAAAGGAATAACCCGACCCTTAATGCTATACTTGGACTCCGAGTATAGGGAGCTTTGACGGCAACTACTCATCTGAATTATGATGGTGATAGATTCTCCTCACCAAACTAAGGGGAAGTGGATTAAGTCAGAAACATCCCAAATTTAAGTTTAGTTTCAGAAATTCGAAAACTGTGTTACTAGGTGTTCGATACGAGTATGTTCGGTTTTTAAAGTTCTTTATGTATTTAAAGAGTCTCCATGCTTTGGGTACTTTAAGCAAACTGAAGAACTGGAAGAAAATGAAGATCAAAATCCTATAAGCTAAATTTAAAGAAAATAATCTATTGACCAACAGAAATGCATGGCTCCTAAATAAATAAAAGACTTGTCCCACAAGAAAGGTATAGAATGAAGATAACAATAGTGTTCTAAACTATCCAGATGTAATTTACCTATATTACTCTAACTCTTCATATCTTTTGAACTACTTGCATTTGACATCCATATTCGATACATATCTAGACATAGGTACAAGTATATGACTCTCCAGTAGGGATGTAAAAACAGGTCAACAGTTGGGTTTCAGGTCGGGCTCTGTCAGGTCGGGTCAAATCGGTTACAATTCATTTCAGGTCATTTTTTGTTTTGACTCGATTCAGTTCGGGTTCGGGTTCATTTCGGGTCGTGTTCATTTCAGGTCGGGTTCATTTCAGGCCGGGTTCAATTCAGGTCGGGTTCATTTCGGGTCGGATTCATTTCAGGTCGGGCCAAAACAGTTAATTGACGGGTTAATTTCGGTTCGGATTGATTTCAGGTCGGTTTCGTTTCAGGTCGGGTTCATTTCAGGTCGGGTTCATTTCAGGTCGGTTTCATTTCAGGTCGGGTTCATTTCAGGTCGGTTTCCTTTCAGGTTTCTGTTCATTTCAGGTCGGTTTCGTTTCAGGTCGGTTTCCTTTCAGGTCGGGTTCATTTCAGGTCGGTTTCGTTTCAGGTCGGTTTCCTTTCAGGTCGGGTTCATTTCAGGTCGGTTTCGTTTTAGGTCGGGTTCATTTCAGGTCGATTTCGTTTCAGGTTGGTTTCCTTTCAAGTCGGGTTCATTCGGGTTTAGGGTTTATTGAGTAGGGATTATGATTTAACATACATAATACATTATACGTATATACATATAGAGATTATGGTTTAGTGTTTTTGGGGTTTAGAGTTTAGGGTTTTTGGGTTAGTGGCCATGGGTCTAGGGTTTATACATTGGTACATACGTACATACATACTTACATATATTATACATATGTTTATATAGTTTAGGGTTTAAGGTTTATAGTTTATGGTTATAGGGTTTAGGGTTTCACGTTTCTATATACATACATACTAAACTAAAACAAAACCCTAAAACTATAAAAAGAAACCCTGAACACTAGACCCATAAAACGAAACCCTAAACTTTAAACCCATAAAATGAAAACCCAAAATAAAGTCAATAAAAAGTAGACCCTTAAACCCTAAACCCTACACCCTAAAGGTAAGCTTAGTTCACTAATAATGAAACATAAACCCCAAACACTAATTCAAAACACTAAACTAACACAAAAATCGTAAACCCATAAAAAGAAACCCTAAACCCTAAACACAAAAGAAAACCCAAAATAAAATCAATTAAAAGTAAACCCTAAACTATAACAATAAACCATGAACCCTAAACCATAAAGGTAAGCTTAGTTCACTAAAAATGAACCCTAAACTCCAAACCCTAATTCAAAACATTGAACTAAAACAAAAACCCTAAACCCATAAAAAGAAACCATAAACCCTAAACCCATAAAAACCTTAACTAAAACCAATAAAAATCAAAACATTAAACACCAAGCCATAAACCCTAAACCCTAACAATAAACCCTAAAAATAAAACATTAAAGTAAACTATAAACCCTAAAATCGAAACCATAATCAAAACAAGAACACTTGAACCTAACCCTAAACCCTAAAAATGAATCATTAAATTTAAACCTTAAAAAGAAAACCCTAAATTATGGCCTAAATGCAAAAGTTTAAACAAAGGAAGGCCTAAAGGCTAATTAACCCTAACCTAAAAAGAGGCAGGTTAGTTTCCCTCCCAAATATTTGCATTAAAGGAATTTTTAAAGCATTTTCCCACCTACCTACTTCAGCTTTTCATGTTCTCATTAAAAGAGATTTTAAAGTTTTTTTAATCTCATTCACGATTCAACTTCCTTGTTAAACAAAGTTTCAGCAGCTCAGCTCTCTCCCCTCTCTCTGTTTTCTGCTCTGCTCCCACCGTCGGTCTAGCAGCTCCATTAAAATCGGAGACGGCTGCATCTCAATCTCCCCTCTCTCTGTTTTCTGGTGGTATGATTAAGTATGATTTTCTTTTGTGTGCTTTTAATTTGATAGATTTCAAATGTAATTTGTTGGAGTTTTTTTCTTCCTTTTTTTGTTCTTTGGTGATACAGGGAGCTCCTAATATCTTTCCGAAGAGCCACTGGACAGAAGCCACATCGCATCATATTCTACATGTATAATCAAGATGCTTTTATTCTCTTTCCCCCTACCCTCTATTTTCTGGGTTCTATTAATCTATTTTTTATTTTCTATATGCAGGGACGACGTTAGTGAAGGCCAATTTTTTCAAGTTTTGTTATACGAACTTGATGTTATTCGTATGGTGAGACCCTTCTGTTGACTACGTTCAACAACCAACAATTTGTGCATCATTTGTAGGGTCAAAGCTTTGCATCTAATTCTCACACCTTTTACTGTCTATTATTTAACCTCAGGCATGTGCCTCCTTGGAGCCAAATTATCAGCCTCCTGTTACTTTTGTTGTAGTACAAAAACGCCATCATACAAGGTTGTTTGCTAGCAACCATAAAGATCGCCGATATGTTGACACGAGTGGGAATATTTTGCCAGGTAAGTACTAGTCTCATAATTTATTATGATTCCATAATTGTTGTGTAATCTATCACTCATCCTGCATGTATTCTTAGGCACAGTAGTTGACTCCAAAATTTGTCATCCAACGGAGTTTGACTTCTACTTATGCAGCCATGCTGGAATTCAGGTTTGGTTTGCTTCATTTCTGAACGTGAATGCTTATCTGTGTTTATTTCGATTCATTAGTATGTTTTGTGTTTTTGAAATGTTCTGTCCACTATGGTAAACAGGGTACGAGTCGTCCTGCTCATTACCATGTCATATGGGATGAGAACAAGTTTACAGCTGATGCGTTACAATCTCTTACAAACAACCTATGCTATACGTATGTTCTATCCCTGTTTTTTTTTATTTCAGTTTCAATGTTGCCATGTTTGCTTAGATGAGTGGTAATCAGCAGTCTTTGCCTTCGAAGATGGAGGCTGTAAGACAAGTTGGTATGTCTAATTATTTTCACTTGTTGCATATATTATACAAGGTGTACACGTTCAGTGTCAATCGGTAAGCCCCCCCCCCCCCTCTTGTTTGGTGGCTTTATTCAAATGCAAATATGTGTTTCTACCCCTTTCCCCTCATTATTTTTCTCCGTTTTTTTTTTGATTGACCTGTAAATTAAAATTTTGCAGTTCCCCCTGCATACTATGCTCATCTTGCTGCATTCTGAGCTCGTTTTTATATGGAACTAGAGACCTCAGATAGTGGATCAATGATGAGTGGCATGCGTGAAGGTGTGAGTGTGAGTGCAGGAGAAGAAGGACGAAGCACAAGAGGACATGGTGCCAGTGCTGTCGTGAGACCTCTGCATGCCCACAAGGAAAATGTGAAGAGGGTTATGTTTAACTGTTAGGTAGTGCATGACTGCATGATCGTGTTGAACCAATAGGCAATAACCCACCTTTCCTCTGTACTTGTAAGCTTTTATTATGGTTATTGTTGAGTGGTAAACTATGTTAATTTAGAGACTTTTGTCGACTTGTACTGTGTTTGCTGCCCCTTAGGCCTTAGGTACAAAATCTCCACGGGTTTGTGTATGTTAATCCACCAAGCTACTTTAAAGTATGATATTGATTCGCACATTTGAGCATTTAACATATTTCGCAAGTGGTTAGTCTAGTTTGAATTTGAGTATTGGGTATTTGATGAAATGGTGAAATGAAGAAAGACTAACGTATCTAACAAGACATTCACATTTTCCACGTAAAGGGCGTACCCAATTACAGACGGTCTTGAAAGCTTTAAGCCTCTAGGTAGTATTCCAGAAGCAGAAGCAATGAGGTATGCACGCTTTTCCTTTGGACGTAACTGTTCATGAATCTCGAATATTGCAATTGCCAACTGGTGAGGAATATATTTACACTTCCCATAGGTGAAACATAAAAAGAAAACCATCAGGTCTCTACAGCACATTATTTGCATTCACAAAAATCACCACGTTTCATTTCATGCATCTTTCCTTTCATACGTGTATCTCATAGGTTACAGTTTACACCTTTATTTTACTTAAAATTATGTCAACCGAGTAACATATCCACTTTCTTAATATTGTACAAAATTTCCAATTAGAATTTAGAATTCTTTTATTATATTTGAGTTTGCAATATATATATATATATATATATATATATATATATATATATATATATATATATATATATATATATATATATATATATATATATATATATATATATTTGTTTTAAATAATTTTATTTCACCTTAATTAAAAAATTATTTAAACATTGTAAAAAAAACAAGTCCTTGTATATGAGCCACCTCTGAAATTATAGACGGAAATCGTCTACCCCTTAACTATGCTCTCATTGGTGCCTCCATTTTAAAATAGCGGGTTTTGGGTTTGGGGTTTAAGTTTGGGGCTTAGGGTTAGGGTGTATGAAATCAGGGGTATGATGTATTTTTTAGGGTTTAGGATATGGAAATTAGGGTTAGGGCTTAGAGTTTAATTTTTTAGGTGTTTTTTAGTAGGGGCATATAAGGAGGAATGATTAGGGGGCAGAAAATTTTTACTCTAAAATTATGTCAACTCCCCAATAAACCCTAAACCACAACCTAAATCTATAAACTCTACAACCGAAATACTTGTGTAAATTTACACAAACTTGTGTATCAAAGTATTTTCCATTTGTTTATGGGTTATATTTTGATACATAAACTGTGTAAAAAAATTACACAACCTTTCAACTATAAAATCTAAAACCTAAATCACTAAATTAACATCCCAAAACCAAAACTTTAAATCTTAAGCTCTAAATTCTAACCATAGATCTTAAATCCTACGCCTTACAACCTAAACTTCTAAACTATAAATCACATAATAAATATTTAAACGCTAAAATTAAAATACTTGTGTACCAAAGTTTTCCCTTTTTCTATTATGCAGGTACTGTGTTTTTATGTGAGCCTGTATGTTTATCAGAGCTATTTCATATGTTTTTCATTCAAGTTATCTTTTAATTAAAGTCAAGTTAGTTTATTTATTAACACGTGGCATTATTACTAAATATAAAAAATTATTTATTATTTTTAATTTATTTTAAAATTTTAAATTTATTAAATAATAACTTCTTCAAATGTCATATAATTATTATTATAAGCAAATCAGGTCAATATCAGTTCAGGTCAAGAACAGGTCGGGTTCAAAACAGGTCGGTTTCAAAACAGGTCGGATTCAAAACAGGTCGGGTTCAAAACAGGTTGGTTTCAAAACAGGTTGGTTTCAAAACAGGTCGGGTTCAAAACAGGTCGGGTTCAAAACAGGTCTTGCAGGTCGGGTTCGGTTACTACAGTAACAAGTCAAATTCGGGTTCGGGTTCACTTCGGTCGGGTGCAGGTTGGGTTCGGTTACTACAGTAACAGGTCAAATTCGGGTTCGGGTTCGTTTCGGTCGGGTGCAGGTCGGGTTCGGGTCATTGAATTCTCGGGTCAAACTAGGTTCTGACTCAATCGGGTTTCAGGCAGGTTACCAGGTCGGGTCAGTTTTTTACATCCCTACTCTCCAGGGACCTCCCACAAAATGGCTAAACTTAGAAAAATCGAACATACCTGTGGCATTACATATCAAGACAGAGGCACAAGAGCTGAGTTGCATTGGTAGAAAATTGGGGCAAAGTAATGTATGTTAGGTATCAGATCAACTCGATAGTCGATACTCAGAGAAGTTTTTGCTTACAGTTAACTCTTTCCTCAAACTAATAACAATTTCGGAGCAATAAGCGATTATGTGTATCGAGCTTAGGATATTAAACAAACCAGAAATCAATCCACGGTCTCGGTTCCGTATGAACAAATGAGAACCAAGGTATATGCACTGCAGCTTCTATAAATACAAAGTGAATACAAGAAAAGAAGTAATGCATAAACAAAAGTCTATTCTCATTGTAATCTGTCACAAGAAATGTGAGTCCATTACATTAATATAACACAAGGTATTTACAATACCATGCAGGAGAAATTCCGGATCTCCTTCGGAATCGAAATGCCAAAACCAAATATGGCATTTTGATTTTACATTGTACTATTATTGTCAACATCCAGTTGAACTAAACAACTAACGATCATCAGCTCTCTGCTAATGAAACGCTTCATACCAAGCACATTAAACTATCACATACAGCATCTACATAAACGAGCTTCTAAATCTGTGCTAACGAAATGCTTCATACCAAGGAATTAAGCCATTAAAGACGACATCTACATGCGCTAAAGAAGATGAAAACGAACCTCTAAATGTATCTTAGCACCCTGTAGCAATTGTAGCTTTAAGAGCAACAATCCGGGCAACGAATCAAGCCATTTTCATTGCATTCCAAGCATCTTTTAATCGACTCATCGTCCTCGTCGAACACTTTTCGACTCCCACTACAGTTCCAACAAGGCACAAACCTGGCATCCCCACAACCTTGACAAACAAAACCAGGTTGTCTCTTTGGAAACCCATCAAGAATCTTAGCCAATTCCCCAACTTCAAACATGCTTTTAATCACATCGGCGCCGCCAATATACTTTCCCTTTATGAAAACCTGAGGCAAACTCACTGTCTTCTGTTTCAAAACACTCTGTAACTCTTTCTTGTAAGCTGCATCCATGGAAACATCTCTCTCATCAACCCAAACTCCAAACCCTCTAAATATCATCTTAACAGCATAACAATCCTCGTAAGTCCTTCGAATCCCTCGTAAACTAGTCAAATAAACAACAATTCGATCTTCGGTTCCCGGTAATCTTATCAACGAGTTGTTAAAGCTCGAAGAAGACGAATACGCAATCGATTTCGAGGGTCTTAAAACAACCTTGGGGGAAATTCCCTTAGGACTTGCTGAATTCGACGAAGACTTGGCGGATTCGAACAAACTGCAAAGCTTTTTAACTTTACCTTTGACGGAATCAAATGAATTGTAGAACTTGGAAACGGAGGCTGCCCGATTAAGAGATGAGGGGTTGTTGAGGAGAAGATGAAGTTTGGGGCTGTCCGATTCAGCTGCCGCCGTGTGCGTCGTAAACGAGCGACTCAAGAACAACGGCCCAGATGATGATTTCTCCTTGTTTTCCATTTCTGCCATCGAACCGGATCAGAAAAATCCACAAATTAACAGATAAAAAAACAAACAAATAATGAATTTTTTCTCGAGAATATTGGGATTTGATGGGAGTTTTAACTTGGGTTGTTCTTGTTTTTCTTGATTGATAAACTGAAAGAAAAAAAAATGAGCAGTTCCGATCGGTTGAAACTTGAAAGAAATGAAGGCTTCTTTTTTTTGTTTTTGCAGAAAGATAACTGAAAACAGCAGAAGCTTTGCTTTTTTGTAGGCGTAGCATCAAAGTAAGAATCCTTTGTTTTTATGCTTTTTTCTCAATTTAATATTTTTCTTAATAGAGATAAAATGTTTTTTATGTAATTAAATTAATATTTTTATATATTTAATCTTTTGAACGACTGATTCGGATTAAATATACTCAGTATGGGGTTGACGTTTCCAATTTAATTTGCTTCAGATTACTTGATAGTCGGTTAAATATTTTCTTTTTTAAAAAAATGTTAATTATTTCTTAAGTTAATTAAAAATACATATTTAATATATCATATTTTAAATTTTAATAAATAAGAGTATATTGAAAAAAAATATTTTTAAAACAATATTTCAATTATCTTTAGTGTTTATTACAATATTTTTTCTATTAAAAAAAGCTTTTTTAACATAAAAATAGAAAAAAGATTAGAAAGTTATTATTTGTGAATATAAAATTTTGAGAAAATCATAAATATGAAAGTGTCCGTTTTCACCAGAAACTGCCAAATATCTACGTATAATAGATGATAAACAAATATTTTTTAAAATTATATAAAATACTTATATGGTATCTATCAATTTATCATTTATATTTTAAAATTTTATCTTTTTTTTTTATTTTTCTAACAATTGATTGCGGCACTAACTATATATATATATAATTTAAAAGGATTTAAACCCATTTTTATTCTGTTTTTTTCATTAAAAGCAAAAAAATTTAGTTGTTTTACTAATTATTGATTAATTAATCTATACCGAATACTATAAAAATTCTCTCAACTCACTTTGTTTCATTCATAATGTTTGGATTTAAATTCTCAAATTTATTTAAAAGATATAACATCTTACCTCGCCAGACTAACTGATAGTTGGTAACTAATTATAGACATTTATTTATTTATTTTCTTCATTTTGCTTTTTATTCAACTTAATTTCATTTTACCCACCAAAATGGGTATATCAAACTATAAAATATGAAGTTCCTAAAAAAAGATAATTTTGGTTTAAAAACAAAGAAAGGAATCCTAATAAGAATGTATTTTTTTATATAAAAAAGGTGTTTTTTACATTTGTTTTTGTTTTTATATAAAAAAATAAAATATGGAATTAGAAAACTTACATTTTAGGCGCAGAGGAGGAAGTGAGGTGGAAACTCTCTCTTTTGAAAGACACGGTTTTAGCTTCGGCTTTCTTTGAATTTCTGAGTGTGACTCTTTGGTCCAAAGTGAATGCCTATTTATATTATTTTTTATTTTACAAAAAAACACGTGTACAACACGTGCTCTTCCAAAATAGGTAACATTTTCAAATTCATTTTTTTAAAATAATAATAAATTAAATTCCTAGTAATAATAGTCATAATATGGTAACTATATAATTATTCACAGAAAATAATTATTTACAGTGTGCTCTCTTAGTTTTCATCCCATTGTTTTTTTTCTTTAATTAGTTTATTGACATATTTTTACTATGTGCTTGAAAATTACTACCCATAGTCAAATAGAATTGGAGTTAAAAGGGAAAAAAGTTAATTAGGCAGACCGGTTATGGTTAATGTGATATATATATATATATATATATATGAAAATAAAATAAATGTAAATATGGATAATGTATTTTTTAAAATTCAATAGATTCTCGAATTTTATAATGATTTAAGTCATTCCTGTGGTTGTACGGATCACAAATAAAAGTTACTAACGCAATTGATTTAAATGGTAAATATTTTGGTATCACTTAAACAAATATCGAGTTCAAGATTTTGTGTATGCAAAAAATTCCCGCTAAAAGATTTGTCCACTAAAATTATGTGTACGATATGAGTTAGTCTAGATTAGTCAAGAGAAAATTTAGAGAATCGAAACAGCAACAAAATAATTACAAATAAAAGTTTAAAAAACTTCTTTAAATTAGTAATTAACATCTATTAAAACATATAAATCAAAGTTGCAAATAAAAGTTTCAGAAAGTTAACTAAATTATTGTATAATGGTAAAAAAAATGTTTATGTATTCCAAGTTCGGATAACTCTCAACCCTTTACTTGCATGTATTTCATTTCCTTTCATTTAATTTTGTTGAGCTGTACATCATTTATGCTTCCCAATGAAAACCATTCATTTATTGTTAATTAAGTTTAAAATTTTGTAACGTATATTAAAGAAATTATTAAAACGGTTAATAAAAAATATGGATAAATTGTACAGATAGATCACTTCTTCTCTGGACAAATAAAAACCAACATTTCTCCTAAAAAAATATGGATAATTTTTTTCAAGCTTACCCAATTATATGTTCGATTATAAATAGGTCACTTCTTTTTTAAGTTAGTATTTAGTTATTCAATTAAAAATTTGTTACAAACAGGTCACATTATCGTTAAAATTGGAACATGATACGTTCTAATAACAATTTTTGTCCCCAAAATTTATACATTCTATGGATTTGGTTACAATTCAAAACAATTCAATTAATTTAACCGATCATGTTTAAAAATCCTGACATCGCACCCTCCCGGTACACCTTCAACCACTTTTCACATTTTTTGCTTTTGTCCGTCGGCTCGATAACCAACAAATGAGATAGCTCGACAGCCAATTATTTTACTACTTGACAAATGAAAGACTAATATAATAAACCCATTATAACCCTAATGATGTCTGCTAATAGACACGACACTAATAAATTTTTTAAATATAAAATGTTAAATTTAATAAATTATTTCATATTAAGATAAAAGTTAATAAATTATATAAGTTTTGAGGACTAAAAATTATTATAGCAAGTCACATTAGAGTATGTTTCAATTTTAACCGTAGAATGACTTATTTGTAATAACATTTTAATTAAATTACTACATTGTAACTTAAAAAAGAAAAAATTATTCGTTCATAACCAAACGCATAATTGAGAAACTCGGATTATGTTTTATTCAATAATTATTTGGAACAAATAATGTACTTTAAAAAAAATAAACTATTTGTGATGTTGTCTTGAATTGAATGAAGTTAACTTGAAAAGTCGAACTCTCAAAAAATTAATTCAATTCAACTTAATTTATTTAAATGTTCATTAAAAAATAAACTCATTTTAATAAAAGAAAATCAACTATACAAACTAGTAGGAACGTACGTAGAAGTTTTGTAGCAAATTTAACAATGTTAAGTTTACTAGTGTTGTCTACCCTAACGGCTAGTAACGACTACAAACTCATTAAAGAGTATAAAAGGGACCTCCAAGTATCAAGAGAAGACTAATGCTTCAATTGTTACAACGCTATGATAAAAATTTGTGTCTAGGGCTTTAATTCTGCATTCCTTGCTTAGACAACACTAGTGAGCTTAACATTGTTAAATTTGCTCAAGTGTTCAGGTTTTGGGTGAGAGCTTATTAGTGCAAACAATTACCTAATAGAGGGATTTCAAGTTTGCTTTAAGAATTTCTCTTGTAAAGAGGGTTTACTCAAGCTTTAGGTTAGAAAGCTTTGAGTGTGTAAAGGTTGCCTCCTTAGCCTAGAAAAGAAGAAGAAATTCTTAGTGAATTTGGTTGAAATCCTTAGTGGGGAGCTAAGGTAGTGGATGTAGACCTTGGTTAGAAGGTTGAACCACTATAAATCCTTTTGTCTAATTCCAATCTTTAAGCTTTCACTAAAACACTCAAAAATCCAATCTTCTCCTAACTTGGCGAACACATCGGTTGAAGGAATCGAGCACCATAAAACCCAACAAGATGATTGGATGATTTTGTTACGTTTGTTTGGTCTGAGCCATGGTATTTGTTTGATCTGGTTGTATTAGACTCTATATGGTGTTTATCTGTTACGCTTTTTATATACTATCATAAGTACTATTTTCCTCCATCTAGGCTTAGGGAGATTTTTGACGGGGCTTATGGTAGTGTTGGTTGTGTATGATATTTCTCAATCATCAAGCATCTCGCCGAGCAAAAAAAAAAACTATACAAACTAGTATAGTTTTGATATGAATATTTATCTATGTGAATGTCTATCATGATAAGAACTTTATCTAGGAGATTTGATTTACTTTATCATTAAGAATATTATCTCCATTAATTAGAATTTAATGTATTATGTACTTCTTATGCCTATAAATAGATGAAGGCATTGTACACAAGTTCGGTTCGGATAATAATATGAATCTCCCTCTTTCTCTGATCTCTTTATTATTTTATTCTTATTCGTTGTTCTTCGTTATTTTATTTCTAACACGTTATCAGCACGAGTTCGCTCGAACTATTTTGGTTAAAGAAGAAGTTTTACAAAACTATATTTTCAACCATATCAATACACCACAATCTCATATAAGCATATTTTATATTTTTTTAGTATCGATTACATATTTATTTTAGTTCGATTACAATCTTATTTTATGATGACTCGTTACTTTTGTGTTTAATGTGATGATTATATAGAAATTATAAGGAGATCCTGAAACGTAGTTGGAAAGCATATAACCGGAAAAAAATTTCGCACGAAATACATATCGAAGTAGCCTTCAAGTGCAATTAATGATTTTTTGTGTACAACTCATTCCAAACTCCAATAAATCAATGTACCTAAGTTGTGCACATAAATATCAAAGGTAAATTGATTTCTTCCATATTTATTTTATAAAATTGTGGGAAAATCTTAATTCAAGATTTCATAGTGTCCCAATTTTTTCGCTCAAAGTTCTTTACCGAAAGCTTAGTGACTCCATTGTTTCTTTTTACATATATTTGATCCTTCTGAGGTGGTCGACTTAGATATTTACTATGGAGCTTTTAGTATTTATTTATGTTTATATATATATTATGTAATTATGTTTTTAATATTTTAATTAATGACATAATTTTAATTCTTATTTTTCGAGGGATTGAATCAAATGAGCAAGATTGGAAGGTGGATTTTTGGGTGGAAGGGTTGTGGAAGCTGAAAAGATAATTGACACAATGATTTATAGTGGTTCAACCTTCTAACCAAGGTCTACATCCACTACCTTAGCTCTCCACTAAGGATTTCCAATCAATCCACTATTGATTCGTCCCCTTTTCTAGGCTTAGGAGGAAACTCTTTACACCGATCAAGCTTTCTACCCAAAGTCTTGATCGAAACCCTCTTTACAAAGAGAAACAATAAGAAAACTTAAATCCCTCTAATAGGTATTTGTTTGCACAATTTAGCACTCACCCAAAACCTAAACACTTGAGCAAATTTGACAATTTTAGCTCACTAGTGTTTGTTTATACAATAAATGACAATTTAAGGTCTAAGACAATTCTTGATCATTTGTTGATTGACAATATGAGCATTAACCATATCTTGATGCTCGGAGGTCACTTTTATACTCATTGATGAGTTTATGGTTGTTATTAGCTGTTGGGGTTGAATTGGAGCCGTTGAGGACTTTAATTCCCATCATAAATGCAGTTCTGCAGCTCACCGTTTCGAAACGTTCGAACCCGTTTCGAAACACCCTTTAAGTAGAAAAAGTCGTTGCAATCTAACAAGGCACTCGTTTCGGAACGCCCTTGGCCGTTTCGGAACACATATCGAAACGCCTAGACCCGTACCGAAACACCCTGCATTTAAATGTTAGTTGGGAAATAGCCGTTGGGGTTTATGACCGTTGTGGTCGAAGCCACGAAGGCGTATCGAAACGGCATAGCTCGTTTCGAAACGATGGGCTAAAATCTCATCCAGGGAATGCTCGTTTCGATACCAGTATCGAAACACTTTTTCTACTTGAATGCACCGCATCGAAACGCCCTAAGGTGTTTCGAAACGCCCGGAAGGTTTTGTGTATTTTGGCTTTTGAAAACATGCAAAACCCTTTATAAAATATCCCTAAACATAGTTTCAAGTTATTTGGACTTTTAAAATTGTTTTAAGTACTTTTTAAATTAGTCCAGAACATTTTTCAATTATTATATCAAAACATTAGTTCTACAATCTCCCCTTTTTGATATAATAAAACCAACTTGAAAAATTGTTTGGGATTCTCCCCTTTTAACTTTAAAAATGTGAATAAGAGAATTAAAGATATAAATCAAATAAAGCTCTCACTTATTCATTTAAAAATTCAATTTTTCAAACTATTTCTCCCCTTTTTGTTATATCAAAAAGAATTTAAAACATTAAGTTTAAAATAACTATAGAGGAATAATTTGACAAAAATAAGAATTTGGTTTTAAAACGGCTCCCTTACTCAAAACATCATCAAAAATGTTAGTCCAACATATATGATCATCTAGTTGAATGTAAAATAAAATAAACAAATGAAAGCAAAAACAACTAGAATTTTTACCAACACTTGAACCCAAGGGAGGATGTGAAGCCTTCCTTCTTCAAGTGTTCTTCCTTGTGTGCATGGAGCTCCCCCTCAATGTTTGACTTGTTGAACATCTCCATCACACCTAGCAAAAGACAATCAAGTAATTTTTGGTATCCAAATTGCTTTGGATCCATAGACGTTAGTAGCACAAATTTTAGTCCCCTTTGAAATCTATTTTTCAATGTCATCCTTTTTAATTGAAGTACTAAGTCCTTTTGGGACCCAAATACTTCTAAAACATTTTCCTTTTACAAATCTAGGGGCACTGGATTGTCTTACATAAAAATTTGATTTTCCAAAATTGTTTTTCTTTTCAAGCTCTTTGGAAATCATATCCTTTTCTTCTTGAACTTTTTGAAGCAAATTTTGTAAATCAAAACATTTTAATTCAAACTCTTCGAGTTTTGCTTTAAGTTCAAGTTTGGTTTTAGAAATCAAATCATTTTGAATTTTTAACTTTGAAATCAATTTATTGTTTTTCAAAATGTGATTTTTAAACTCTAAAACCAAATCATCATAAGCATCTTGTAATTCATCAAAAGAGTAAGAACATGAAGTAGATGAATTAGAAGTTACCTTTGAATCTTCTTCGATGGCCATAAGGCAAAGGTTGGCTTGTTCATCGTCGGTGGAGTCCTCATCACTCCAAGTAGCCACATGTGCCTTCTTCTTATGGCTTGAAGTGATTGCCTTATTCTTATTCATGGATTCTCGTTCAAGCTCTCTCAAAGCTTTCTTCATGAATGATGCACACTTTTTGAAGAGATGAACTATCTTTTCTTCTTCATCCTCCTCTTCACTTGAATCAACGTGATGGAAAATGGAGGACTTGAGAGCCATGACATTGGTGTTGATGCCAAGCCCCTTGAGCTTCTTCTCTCCCATAGCTGTAATTTCTTCCCTTTTCTTCTCATCTTCTTTGTTCTTCTTCATGATTTGATGAGTAAGAAGTGGCCCTATGAGTTCATCAAGCTTCAAGGTCTTTAAATTCTTTGCTTCGATGATGGCGGTCATCTTTGAGTCCCATGACTCGGGAAGTGAGTAGATGAGATTTCGGACAAGCTTTTCTTCCGGGATGGCTTCTCCATAGCCTCTAAGACCATTGGTGATAGTGGAGAACCTATCAAACATCTTCTCGATGTTCTCTTCTGGATCCATCTTGAAGTTCTCATACTCTAAGGTTAGGAGCCCAATCTTGGTCTCCTTGACTTCATCAGTTCCCTCGTATGTAACTTCAAGCTTGTCCATACTTCCTTGGCACTCTCACAAGAAGACATCTTCTCGTAGATGGTTGGGCCAAAAGCACAAAACAAGATGTGCAAGGCTTTGCAATTAAGCTCCATCTTCTTGCGATCGTCGGCACTCCATTCCGCTTTGCTTCGTTGAGGCACGAACAGACCATCTTCAACTATGTCCCATAGCTTGTAGTCTCTTGACTTTATGAAGAATGTCATCTTGGTCTTCCAATGGGCATAGTGGGTACCGTCGAAGAAAGGTGGTTTGTCGATTGATTGTGCCATTGAGCCAATTGAGTAAAATGTTGATCGAGCTTGCTGGATCTTCTCAATAGGATGTGAATCCCCCTCAATTGAGCCAAGCTCTGATACCAATTGTTGAGTTGTGAGGAGCTCGATTCGTTCAACCGATATGGCTCACCAAGTGGTGGAGAGGTGGATTTTTGGGTGGATGGGTTGTGGAAGCTAAAAAGATAATTGACACAATGATTTATAGTGGTTCAACCTTCTAACCAAGGTCTACATCCACTACCTTAGCTCCCCACTAAGGATTTCCAATCAATCCACTATTGATTCGTCCTCTTTTCTAGGCTTAGGAGGAAACCCTTTACACCGATCAAGCTTTCTACCCAAAGCCTTGATCGAAACCCTCTTTAAAAAGAGAAACAATAAGCAAACTTAAATCCCTCTAATAGGTATTTGTTTGCACAATTTAGCACTCACCCAAAACCTAAACACTTGAGCAAATTTGACAATTTTGGCTCACTAGTGTCTGTCTATACAATAAATGACAACTTAAGCTCTAAGACAATTCTTGATCAGTTGTTGATTGACAATATGAGCATTAACCATATCTTGATGCTTGGAGTTCCTTTTTATACTCCTTGATGAGTTTATGGTCGTTACTAGCCGTTGGAGTTGAATTGGAGCCGTTGAGGACTTTAATTTCCACCATAAATGCAGTTCTGCAGCTCATCGTTTCGAAACATTCGAACCCGTTTCAAAACACCCTTTAAGTAGAAAGAGTCGTTGTAGTCTGACAAGGCACCCGTTTCAGAACACCTATGGCCGTCTCGGAACACGTATCGAAACGCCTAGACCCGTATCGAAACGCCCTGCATTTAAATGTTAGTTGGGAAATAGTCGTTGGGGTTTATGACCGTTGGGGTCGAAGCCACGAAGGCGTATCGAAACGGCATAGCCCGTTTCGAAATGCTGGGCTAAAATCTCATCCAGAGAATGCCCGTTTCGATACCAGTATCGAAACACTTTTGCTACTATAATGCACCGTATTGAAACACCCTAAGGTGTTTCGAAACGCCTGGAAGGTTTTGTGTATTTTGGCTTTTGAAAACATGCAAAACTCTTTATAAAATATCCTTAAACATAGTTTCAAGTTATTTGGACTTTTAAAATTGTTTTAAATACTTTTTAAATCAGTCCAAAACATTTTTCAATTATTATATCAAAACATTAGTTCTACAATATTTCTTCTACATCGAAAAAAAATCAACTATAGACTTCTCCCAAATTCATGTTACAAAAATTCATCTTGACAAGAATTTCCATGGGAGACATTCCCTAAAGTGAATGCAAAGCATGATGTTTATTTCATGCAATTATCAATGATGGTGCATTCCCTGAAGTGAATGCAAGCATAATGTTTATTTCATGCGATTATTAGACCTGTTTCATTCCCTAAAGTGAATGCAAATATGGTGTATCACTATTCAATTAGTGACATAATTTCGATATAATCCAATTATATTGGATGAACATCTTGTTCTGCAAGGCTACTGGTCTCAAAGGAGGTTTTTAAAGGGCCTTGTGAACTGGTTTAACAATGCCACGTACGAGGATTAAATCCTTGTTCTTTGTTATAAGGATATGTTAATAAAAAAACATACTCCACTTTTCACGACAAATAATGTTATCCTCAGACACAATATCGTGAAAAAGTTTTAAAGGCCCACTGGCCCTACTCCATTCCCTGAAGTGAATGTGAGATTATATTATGGAAAGAATAAAAGTCACATTAGAAGTTGTGGTCGTGGTCGTGGTCGAGGCTATGAATATATACATAAAAAATATGATCATTTTAAGAATACTTCTACCCACCGGTAGTGAGGTTATACGGATGACAAGAGTGATAAAGATCATTCTAAGAAAGTGAAATCTTTTTTTATTACCAATGTGAAGTTATAAACCATTGGTCTCGTGCTTATCGTAAGCTGTAAAAAATAACAATCATTGAATGATAAAGAAAAAGAAATAGAAGCAAACTTTGTTTGCGAAAATGACGAAAATGATATTGGTTCAACTTATTTGGACGTTATTGATTTCTTTATAACCCTCAAAGGGAATAAATCATCTTCTAATTATTCTCATAACCTTGAAAAAAATTATTTATCTTTTATTTATTTTACTTTATGTTTATTTACTTTACACATTAATTATTTACGTTTTATATTTATATATTATGATATTTATTTATTTTGTTTAACATGAGTATTTATAAAATACAATTTATGTGACGATTTATGCTTAGCAGAAGCATAAGATACACTTTTCTATTTAAATACAAGGGAAAATGTGAGTATTATATCTCAAAGTACTAAAAATATTTATGCTCCAGAGGAGTAATAAGTTCTTGAGAGAAAGCACATTATGAAAAGTACAAAATTGTGAATATTGTAATAATTACCGCTAATGGTAATAATATCGTCATCACTAAAAGTAAAAATGTTAAGAGAACAATATGAGTTCGTAAAATATTCTTTTGGAATTATATATAACATATGTTATCAATTGGCATTTGAAATAAGCTAACGTGGATATAAGTTCTGGTAGCCAAAAAGTAAGTTGAAAGCTCTAGAAAAGCTATATATTGCTACCAAAAGATAATTTTCATTGAAAGCTTCGAAAGAGCTAAATATACTCATATACAATGGAACAATTTTGATGATCTTACTATACATGTACGAGTGAAATTGAATCGCATGTTATGGTAAACCAGAAGTTTACCAAATTCAGAAATATATATATACACACATGTATATAGTTGGCATGATCGGGTAAACCGTCCTGGTCAATAATGATGCAAAAATTATGGAGATTTATATGCACATTTATTAAAAGAACCTGAAGTTCTTATGGTGCCTGTTCTCAAATAAATTAATTAAATTCCACTTACTAAAAGAACACGAAGTTCTTGTGTTGCTTGTTCTCTAAGGAAATAATTAAGATCTCACTTATCAAAAGAACTTGAAGTTCTTGTACTAAAGTTGAGACTGCATGTCTTGTATATCTGAATAAAATATAGGCCCATTTATCCACAAATGTGAAAAGTTTTATATGATTTTAGTAGATGCATTTACATTGTTTTATCAAGTTACAACCAGAAATTTGTGAGATTGATTGGAAATGGATTCAAATTATGCAATTAGACTATTCGTCTTGTAAAATCTTGTGGGTTTATATATTAGGCTATATCAATTGTTACAAAACCTATTGATTATAAAAATACAGTTTAGCAAAATTTCAATTGGATGCCTCCTCTTTAATAGTTAAATTATGAGAACAAGACAGTTATTATTTGTATGGTATTTTCATATAGCAGCACTTATATGCATCAAGCCAACAGTTATAATAAACTCTATGTTATGATTGAGTTTTGGTCAGAAGCCATACATTTTTCATTTTTGAATTTTTGAATGTGCGATAAGGATTGCTCCACCGCAACGTACAAAATGGGTAAATAAAAAAAAGATTGAGAATATATATTAAGTACGAGTCTCCTTTTATGTTTAAATTCTTAAACATTAACTGGAGAATCATTTATGACATGACTTTTTCTCAACATTAGGGAGAGATAATAATTAATTGGATAAAATAAAATGAATTATCATTATCTAGATCATCGTATATGAACTAGAAGTTCATAAGATAATTTATGTTATTAAATGCCAATTGGCAGACATATTTATTGACCTAATGAGAGTAATTAAGTCACATATACCAGCTAAAATGCTCTAAATTTAAATTACATGTTAGAGCGAGAGGATGTAAATCATGCCTAAACCATGATAGTTGAAATGGTTCCAATGATCAAAATTCTCATAAATAGAAAGTAATATGAGATGGTTATATATTGGAGGCGGGTGCTCCTGAAGAGACCCAAGACGTAACTAATAATAAAACTCTAGAAGAGTTTCAGGTACCTGAAATAAAGATTAAAATCTTGAAGAGATCTCAATGAGTTATTTCACTACGAGAATGGAACCAAAATAGAAAAGTTGTCGACAACGATTTTGCAAACAATTTTACATAGAATACTTCTATAGAAGTAAAGAAAGAAAATGAGGATCTTGTATAGAAATCTATCAAGAAGTATAGATATTGAATTGGCCAATATAGAAAGACGCTTTGAAATTTCAAAAGAGAAGTATTTAGACCAGCAGTTCAAACACCTAAAGGTGTAATACAAGTGAGGCACAAATAATTAGTCGTAAATACGACTTAAATTATGATTTATGAAGAGTTTTAATTACTTCATGGTGGATGCAATTACTTTGGTAGTTATGAAATATTTTATATGCGTCTAATTATTTTGTGGGTACTAATTGAGGAAATTTATTTTGATATGCCCCTTAAATATTTATATTTTGGCGCATTTGGTATAAATCACCTTAGTGGGTACTAATTGAGAAAATACTATAAGTATGATCATATTTCCTTATATATTTTATAAAGGAGTTTGATCAATATTCATTATATCATTAGCACTCCTGAAGAGCTTCAAATTGGAAACTTGTGAAGAGCTTTCAAAATATTTGATGAAAGTATTTGAGGAAAAGAATCTTGAGATGTGATTTTGTCTCGACCTAAAGATCGAGCACTTAAATATGCGTTTTTTCTATGAATGGACATAGTTGAAAGAATCTTAAAGAAGTTCAATATGGATAAAGCATATCTATTGTACGATTGTTGGATCTGAATAAAGATAATTATATCTTTTCTTGGTCTTGAAGTACCATATATTAGTTGGTCAAGAAATATCCATTGATATACAAAAATCATTACCTTTAGATCTTCAAACATTCGTTGATGCCTCCTCAAATCTTGTAGAAATGATTGTTATGCACGAGGCAACCCAAAAATGTTTGGGTAAGACCATTGACCCAACATATCCAAAAGATATGTGATTTACTTTCACAAGATATGATAGAAAGATATCTTGTGAAGAGATAATGCAAGATGTATATCTCAATCGAAAGGTGGATAAATCATGGAACATATTACTCCAAAGTTTCATCCCTCATGATCTTTAGAAAAATAGTCTTTAAGACTGAATTATGAAGATTCAAAGATCTTATGTGATGTTTTCATGAGAGAGAGTAAATACGCGTTGCACTCTTTTTTCTTTAACCGAGGTTTTGTCCCAATGGGTTTTCCTGATAAGGTTTTTAATGAGGCAACATGTTATGAGTATTAAAGATATGTGTACTCTTTTTCCTTCACTAAAGAATTTTTTTCCCACTGAGTTGTTATCTTAGTAAGGTTTTAACGAGGCATATTATCTTCATAGACATCTAAGGGGAGTGTTATGAATATTTATCTATGCGGATGTCTATCATAATAAGAACTTTATCTAGGAGATTTGATTTACTTTATCATTAGGAATATTATCTCCATTAATTAGAGTTTAATGTAGTATGTACTTCTTATATCTATAAATAGATGAATGCATTGTACACAAGTTCGATTCGGATAATAATATGAATCTCCCTCCTTCTCTCATTTCTTTATTATTTCATTCTTATTCATTGTTCTTCGTTATTTTATTTCTAACAAGTTTTCTTTTTTAATACAAACTAGTATAGTTTTATATCAAAACAATTCTTTTTTTAATAGATAAATCAAAACAATTCAAAAGACTATTCTTAGATATATTTGGTTTACAATTTCAAATGTTTGTAGCATTAAATTTTAAATATTTAAAGAAATTTAAATCTAAAATAATTTGAAAATAATATATATCCGAATCCCAAAAGTTATCATAAAAAGGTGAGATACGATGGCTTGAACCTGCCCCACCCGATTACACCTCTAACGGTATAAAAATTGTGGCCAATTTGATTTATGATTTGAATAAAACCATTTCGGGGTAAATTATATTGGTGGTTATTTTTTTTACTTTTTATACTTTTAACCACCCAACTTTTAGAAGTTACATTTTAATCATTATATTACCGTTTTATCGTAAAATATTATTCGAATGTTAATTATCACTACATTAATGGCGTAACATGTTAACAGAAAAGAATTAATTTAAATTATAGTGTGTTAGGGAGCCCAATGAGTGGTTCTAGTCGAAAAGAGAATGATGTTTATCCTATGAGACTCGGGTTCAGTCGCGGATCTAGAAATTTAAAAATGAGAGTCCAAAATATTTTTTTCTCAAATGGGTATGCAAAAATAAAGTTTTCCTTTACATCCTATACAAAATTAATTTTTTTTTCAGAAAAAATAACACTAAATTAAACATATTTTAAAAAATCGAAAATAGGGATGCAGATGCACCCTAGCAGGGCTTGGTGCATCCGCCACTACTCAGATCCAAACAGCTTTGTTTGCACCCTTGCTATGTCTTATCAAAAAAATATTAAGAAAAAATATGAACAAATGATACATTGTAATTACTTTAAGACTATTAAAAATTAGTGAGTTAGGAAGTCGAAATCTTATAATTTTTTATTTGTTTAATATATATATATAAACTATTTTTTTAACAAATGGTATTAAAAATAATTATAATCAATGTTTCCGTTTTAATGAACGTTAAAGTCAAGGAAGTGGGTAGGAGCTAGTGTCTAAATTGATTAGTTACAAGCTTTGATCATTACTTCAACTTTACATCATCGGTCCATTTATTGCTTGAGAATTTGATTTTAACTTTATTTAATTATATTTTAATTTAGGGTTGGTTTACTCTATTTAATATAATTCATTTAGCTTTTATTGAAAGTAACATTTTGATTAAATCTTAGTTTTTTTTCTATTATTTGTTTAACCAACTGGATTGATTAATTTTAACCCATGTTTGGTTGATCTAACTATCATCAACTGGTTATTGAATAAATTTTAGGGATGATTAATAAATAAAAATTGAGATGGGTTGGCTCAGTTTAGAGAATATATTATAACTCTTCATATTTATATATCTAGTTCTAGTGACGGAACCATGTTTATTACGGGAGGAGTCATAAATAGGGATGTCAACGGAGTAAGGCGTGTGAGTTTGAGTTACTTACTCAGTATCTTTATTCTTGTCAAACTTTTTATTTTCATTTTCATCTTACGATCTATTGCGCGTATAAAATTTAAAATCATTCTCATCCCACATGCGCAACACTAAAATTATTCCCACCACACTAATATCGTAGGCTTCGAGACTCACACAATCCTCGCTATATTTGTCTTTTAACCCGTTTTATATAATATATTTATAAGTATCAATTAGATACAAATAAACCAATTTTTAATATAAAAAAATAAAATATATGTTATCCGAATTCTCACCATATATGTGATATTTTTTCAATTGTCTCTATTTAACAACAATAACAACAACAATAATAATAAATAAGTCGTGACCTATTAATTGACAAATTAAAATAAAACTTCAATACGAGTTAAAATTTAGAAACCGAGAGAGTGGGACATAGGTGTGTGTTAAAATTAGATGAAAATTGAGAGGTTGTGACTTCGTCAATGCTCCAATTTTAAAAACAAAAATAATAGTGAATGTGAGTTAAGTGGTATCAAAAAATAATTTTTTTAAATGTTTATTTTTTTATTTATGCTTATAACGTATTAAAAGCAGGTCTAGTTTTTGTCTAATCCTCGTCCCACCACATGTAAAACTTGTACTTATCCCTATCCAATTACGTGCAAACACGTCGACATCCTTAGTCGTGATCCTTCAAAGTTTTTAGGTTTAACTTCATCTTAGGTCCTTAAAATTTTTGAGACTATGTAAATTAAAGAATACCTCTTATTTTTCAGGTTTAATTAGTTTATAGGTCCTTATCAATTTTGATATTAGAAAAAATAAGCAATATTCTTATTGTTTACATTTAAATACTTTTTAGATCCATATCAATTTCAAATTTATGCAAATTAATTCTTAACCACCAACTTTTAATTTTATAATTTGACATTAACAAACTTTTCACTACTACTTAATTCTTAACCACCAAATTTATGCAAATTAATTCTTAACCACCAACTTATATTTACCTAATTACCTCCTTAAATTAAACATGTATGCTTTTGACCTAATAACCAAAAGGGTGCCCAAGCTTGGCCCATCTAAAATTTGATCCCTCGGTCATAAAACTGGGCCGCTGGTGGCCCACCTGTTAACAAAAACGAGTTAAAAACATAATATTTTCACTTAACCAAGTATTTTTTTTAAAATATTGTATTTGTTATTATAATTTTGATGCTTTTAATATGTTTTCATTTTGAAATTTAATCTCTATACATTTAATTTGACCAATTTATTTTATAATATTATTAATCAGTCCAAATAGTTAGCATAGTTGACTATTCTAGTTAATATATTGACATGTTTTTGTTTAATTAAAAACACTCCTCCAATTTCTCATAGTTAATGGACTTTTGTGCGTGTGCTAGAAGTAGTGACGGGTCATGATAAAACAGTTTGGGACCCCAATTAAATTTTTTCAAAAGTGTTGAGGAGTTAATAAGTATTTTTAACTTTTAAGCCTAACTAAAATTTACAAATATTTTAGGAGGCTTAATAAGATTTTTTTTAAAGTAAGGACCTAATTAAAATATTAAACACTATAAGGCATGAAAACAATTATAAAAATTTTAGGGGCATTATTACTATTTAAAAAAATTAAGGGACTTAATGTAAATTTCCCAAATGTCTGTAGGCCGAGGCCCATACACAATTACAGTCCGCCTTAAGCCGGAACCCGTTCATAAAAGAATCCACGCCAGCATTTTAACAGGAACGATTAGTGTTGTTAAATTATATGTTTTATATTCCATACACCGGCGGGGTGCGTAAAAAAATTCGATTCGTTTATTTGTTGATTTAATCTAAAAATTTAGGTATTCGATTCATTTTTTATTTTGGATGATTCAGATTGAATATTTAAAAATTTTGGATCGGATACAATAGTTATTTCACATTCGGATTGGATATTCGAAAATTCAATTTTTTATGTATGAATCTTGTTATATTCAATATTTTTCTAGTTATATATGAAAATTTGAAATTTTCATGGATGTGTCGGATATCTGAATGTCCAACCGAAAATCTAATATTCGAAGTTTTGGATACTAATTTTTCATATCGGATACGGATCACTAATTTACCGATCCGAAATTTTTGAATAACATCCAATCCGAAATGCATACCCCTAACTAGCGATAAAAAAGTTTCCACTAGTACCCTAGTTTTAGGATTTATGGATTTAAAATATAAGGTTATGTTTAGATTTTAGATATTATGGTTAGTGATTTAAATTTCAACTTGTAGATCTTAAATTTTAACCACAACCACTAAATTTTGAACTTCTAAACCTAAACCCCTAAAGTGAATACCTAAACCTTAAACATAAGGCGATTGTGAAAACTTTTTTCTACCTTGGGTGCAGTGGCGGATGCAAAGGTTGGCTTGAGTGGGCACGGGCCCACCCTGAACTTTTTAAAGTTCACACATTTACCTTTAATTTTTTAAAATTTTATGATTTAGTCCTTAATTTTTATGACTTGTGCCCACCCTGAAATTTTGAAATTTTTATTATTGTGTCCACCCTCTAAATAATTTTAACTTGTGCCCACCCTGGAAAATATTTCTGGATCCGCCACTGCGTGGGTGTATGGAACAATTATCCTAAATTATATCAAATCAAAATATAGGGATTAATGTTGTGAATGGAGAAAATGGAGTTAGGAGGGTCGTCCACATATTGGGCCGCTGTAAAATCTGATTTGGATTACTTGGCCAATGAGTGGTATACCGGTGATTAAACAAAAAATTTGCAGGGATTAAAGCATAAATTTGAGAACACTAGATGGACCAAAACATAGATTGACCTATTATTTTTCAAATGAAAAATTGAGAAATATAATGAATTTGACTACATCGAATCTTTTATCGACTGGATGAACACTGCGGCAGAAGTGGGTCAGAGTGTGACAAATGGCAGCTTTTGGTTCACTCATGTTCATGGCAGCCGTGCAAGCAATCTATACCCAAACAAAACACAGAAGAAAGTGAAAATTTCAGCAATGGCGGCCACGAATCTGGTTGTTTCACCCGGGGTTCATTACTCCTGTTTAAAGGCCGGTAATAGGTTTTCGATTTCGAAACCCAAGGGCTACAAATTGGGACCTCGAGCTGCTTTGGTAGAAGCAGGACCGAGAGTCGATGGTAATGGTACGCCGGCGGTGGCTCTGCAAGTATTGGGAGGGGACAGGGCGGCGGAACTGCAGGCGGAGGCCAAGGCCATGGCGCGCGCCGCCAATGCCTCTGTTTACAGCCCCGAACTTCTTGCCAACAAATATGGGTCACGACCTGTCCAGGTTCGAATAATAATTAAATATATTCGGTTGGATTGAATTTAGATCGAATTTTATTTTTTATTTAATTGTTAATTTTTGACAATGTAAAATAAATATTTTAATTTTAAATCAGTAAAAGAAAAGCTTGGAATACTATATAGAAAATGCAATTAAGGATTTTGTATAAAGTATAGGAGTATGGATATAGAATCAAATTGGAATGAACTGTTATTACTGTAATAAAATCATTTTGAATGAATGAATGAATGAAATATAGTTGGAATTCATGTATTTTCAATGTTGATGAAATTGCCATGATTAGGTATTTAAATTGGTTTATAAAAAAAACCACCATATCACATACTAATCATATTTTTTTAAATATATATATATATATAATTGGATTGAATCATCCTTTTAGTTGTGTTTTGTGTTCTGTTAATGGCTATGGAATTGGTATGGTTATTATAGGCAGTGAAAAGGACATTGGAAATCTTGGTAGCCTTAGGCTCTTTTGGTACGAAGCTGTTGTTCGATCAAAGGAATGGCACACTGGATCGAAACAAGAGGGAACGGGCCATTGAATTGAGAAGCATTTTCACCCGATTAGGCCCGACATTCGTAAAACTGGGTCAGGGTTTATCCACTAGACCTGATCTCTGCCCACCCGAGTATCTCGAGGAGCTGGCTGAGCTGCAGGTAACTTAAGTCAGTCGGTTATCGGTACATATATTTTTGAATCGAGTCAAATCAAAGCCGAGCAAGCAATCCTCGGGTCGATATTACTAACTCTTATATGTTCCTAGGATGCATTGCCTACATTTCCTGATGCTGATGCATTCTCATGCATCGAAAGGGAGTTGGGGATGCCGACTGAGTCCATTTTTTCTTCGATATCCGCTTCTCCAATTGCCGCTGCCAGTTTAGGCCAAGTCTACAAAGCTCAACTTAAGTATTCAGGCCAGACTGTTGCTGTTAAAGTGCAACGACCTGGTATTGAAGAAGCCATTGGACTTGATTTTTACCTAATTAGAGGCTTGGGACTTTTCATCAATAAGTACGTTGATATCATCACGACTGATGTTGTTGCCCTTATCGACGAATTTGCCCGTAGAGTTTACCAAGAGCTCAACTATGTCCAGGTTAGTTTCTTTACCATATCACATGGCCTATACATATCTATGTACCATTGTTGTGCCATGAGATGTTAATTTTAGCAGGTTGCTTGCAGGAGGGACAAAATGCAAAGAAATTCAAGACGTTATATGCTGACAAAGAGGATATCCTTGTCCCAGATATCTATTGGAATTACACGAGTGGCAAAGTACTAACGATGGAGTGGGTTAATGGGGTAAAACTAAACCAACAAGCCGCCATTGAAAGCCAAGGTTTAAAGGTTATAGATTTAGTAACCACAGGCATCCAATGCAGCCTCAGACAACTCCTAGAACACGGCTACTTTCATGCCGATCCTCATCCCGGTAACCTTTTGGCGACACCCGAAGGGAAGCTCGCATTTTTGGATTTTGGAATGATGAGTGAGACACCGGAGGATGCAAGGTCGGCCATAATCGGTCATGTTGTTCATATGGTTAATCGGGACTATGATGCAATGGCTCGTGATTACTATGCTCTGGACTTCTTGGCAACAGATGTAGATGTTTCTCCCATTGTGCCGGCTTTAAGGGACTTCTTTGATGATGCTCTGAATTACACTGTGAGCGAACTCAACTTCAAAACACTTGTTGATGGCCTGGGGAATGTTTTATACCAATACCCTTTTAATGGTGAGCTGATATTTCTTTTTCCATTTACTTTCGAGCCCTGAGTTTGTTTCATATGTTTCTCGAATTTGGGTTTGATATGCGTACTTAAAGAGAAAACAAAGAGTTGGAACAAGATTGCTATATGTTTATATGATGCTTTTAAGCCTTATCCCCAAGTTTGGTTATTGTATGCTATGTTGCTTCAACTCATTTGTTTTCTTATAGTACTTTATGTCCGACACATATCTAGATATGAGTACTTACTAATTTCTAACGAAAAAAACTTTCTTATAAGTCTAATGGTTTGGTTTTCGATGTTGTTGCAGTACCCGCCTATTATGCACTAATATTGAGGTCACTTACAGTGCTAGAAGGGTTAGCCCTTTATGCTGATCCTAATTTTAAAGTGTTGGCTGCCTCATATCCATACTTTGCTAAAAGGCTTCTCACTGACCCGAATCCGTATCTTAGAGATGCTCTTGTAGAGTTGCTTTTCAAGGATGGCAGGTTCAGGCATGTATTTCCTAACCTAACTACTCATACACCCACTGTTCCTCTCTGCATTTGACTTCATGAAATCTAGCTACTCGTAATGTACGTATTTGGATACGAGTGTCGGATACAAGCATGCATCTGACACCAATATGTTCAATTTCTGTTTGCACAGGTGGAATAGACTAGAAGACCTTCTTATAGAGGGAAAGAAGGACCGAGATTTCTCGGCAAAAGATGCATTGCAGCCTGTTTTAAAGCTATTATTAGGACCAGACAGTGAAGAACTTCAGACTTTGACAATTAAAGAGGCTGTTCGTGTCACTGAAGCCGTTATCTTAGGCTCAGTGGCCGATGCATACAACTCTGCACCATCTTTTGTGCAAACTCTGATGATCAATGGCAACGGGAATGGACCGCTTGCAATGAGCAGTGGTGATTTGGAAGCCATGATGGATCTTAGGAACCAGGTTGTTAGAATCTGGGCGCTTCTAACTTCCTCTGAAACTTTCGACCCTGCACTTTTGCAGCCTATTTTACAGGTTAGTAAACCTTGTTTGTGGTATAGTTTGTTTATTCTTCGTTTTTCTTGAACCATTTAGGTTTGACGCTTGTATCCGACACATATTTAGATAGTCTAAAAACCTTCAAAGGCGACAGACAAATCTCGATGCATAAACTGACATGGGGAGCTGTCTTAAAGGCTAAAACCCAATCGTAACAAAACATGCGTCGAACACGAATATTTGAAAAAATGAAACACAATCATAACATTCAATAGAGTTGGCTAATGAAGGGGTTGTGGCACAGGTTCTTCAACAACCGGAAGGGCGGAGTCTAGGGGGCCGTGTAGTCGGTGGGATCACTCAGCGTCTTGCAGCTCGCTTACTGCAACAACTTCTTCGAACACCAACTGTTCCTGCTTCAAGTTTATGAGCGTTGGAGTTCCAGGTTGAAATCTGCAAGTATTCTTTTTCCTGTGATTTAACATTACAAATATGATCCATATACAATATATTGTAACAAAATTCATACACTTCTTTTTGGAATGTATAGTTTTATCAAATTAACAAGAGCTACTTATCAAAATTTCAGGGTTATATTAATTATAGCATTCAATGAAGCGTTTAGCAAAAATGAATCCTACACGCAGTAATGAATCACACCAAAAATGATTTTAGAAACAAATATGTTTTTCTCGAACTCAATGCAACTGTAGCTCCTTCTCGCAAGAAAGGCTGAAAAAATGCCAACTTGAATCATGAAAAGCTGCAAAATAATCATCCGAAATCGTCTCGATTCTGAATTCATCTATGAATCTTTGGGCAGCTAAGATGTTTGAGACTGATTCAGCTACAGATGAATCCATAAATGAAACTTCCTGATCATAGTACTTAAATGACACATGCTGCTCATAAGTTTCAAAGCTATTTCCGAACAGTGCCACTCGATTCAATGCCTCCACTCCCCAATTTGCCTGTAAAAGATTGTTGTATAACTCTGCCTCGCAATGCGGCATGAAGAAAAGTGTTGGCTTCTTAGCTTCCCGCCGGCCTTGCTCATTAACAGACAAAACGGAACAGCCGAGGGCTTCTAAAACCTGAGACTCGTTTGCAGATAGAACAGGATCAAACACCTCTATGTCCCCGATCCAGCTGAACTTTCTCTTCATTAAAAATGCAAGGCTAAGTTGAAGTCGAGGAGTTTCATGAGACTCAATGCTTCCAATACCATATATTACCATCTGCAGATTCAATTCAGATCCCAAAACCCGGTGGAAGTGATTCAAGATTTTTGGACTTTGCATCTGATCCAAGAAAGCCAGAAAAAATCTCGAGTTTTCAATCTTCTTCATACATACTTGTATCTTATGCATAAGTTTTGATTGTCTCTCAGGATCGATCTCAAGATCAGTTGGAACCCATGACTGTTGTTCTTGTTGCTGTCTTTTTGCTGTTGTTATTTTACGGGAGTTCCTCCTATGTTTGCCCTTCCGGGGTAAAACAACTGTCCACTCTCCAGTTTGAGTAGGATTCTCAAGGTTGAGAATTTTTGTAGAAGTAGCCATTGGCTAAACAAAAAATTCTTGTTTCTGACAATCCGCTTTCCCCTCGAATCAAGTACAACTACAGTTATGATCTTGGGGAGGAGCGGGTAGTGCAGCACACTACATCAACTTAAGCAAGAACTCTTCTTCACAATGGGGATAGATAATTGTACCTATTACCATTATTGTAAGAATAGAATCTAATCAGAGGCAAATATAGAATTTAAATGGTTAAAATGTTTAAAATGCACTACGCACATTATAGCTACAATACTCGGTTTCGGATGTGAGTTTCGGACAAGATATGTGCTTAACACAGGTATGTTTAACTTTTTTCCAATGATTTCCACGTATTTGGAGGCTTAAAAGGATCACATCCCATGATTATTTCTTGATATGTCAAACAAGGATGATTCAAGAAACTGAAGATTCAGAGCAACATAGCATTAAAAAACAATACGTGTGTGTATATATAAAACTACCAACATTCGTTCCAAATTAAAGCCACAGATAGTCCTCCAAATTCATATTCTGGAACTGTAAGGCAGGGTTTAAAAAAAACGGCCCGAGACCGCTATTTAGCGGTAACGCCGCCGGCCGAAACCGCTATCGGCGAAAACAACGGTGGGACGCGGAATCACACTAGTAGCGGTGGATCGCGGCCACAATTTAACGGGTTGCGGTAAATAACGGTAGTAACGGGCCGCAATCCCCGTTTTCTCCCGTTACTGTAAAATCTAAAAAAATCCATGGGCGGGAGATAAGGGTGAGCGTGAGAGTGTTAAGGGAGGCGAGCTGATGAGACTTACAGGGAGAGGATTGGTCGACGTTGAGGAGAGGGGATTGACGGCGCGCCGACGACAAGAGGTGAAATCGCGCGGCTCTAGACGCTGGCCTGATGACGAGCGGCGTGAAAAAAATGCCAAAGAGGAAACGAAGAATAAAGAGGGATTTAGGCTTTGTTATTAATAATGGGTAAACTACAACAGAGGTCACTTAATTATGGTTAAGACTTATCATAATTAAAATTTTATTTTGTTATAATTATTTCAATTACTTATATAGTATTATTTTTTATTATTACTATTACTTGTTTATTGTTATAGTTTTATTTTTTTTAAAAAAATTAAATTTATTTATAGAGTAAACTTTGCTTTTCGTTCAATTTAGTCCCTTAATGATTGTAAAAGTATGTTATCACACTATTACAAGTTTATAAGTATTAGCAAGTACTTAAAATATTATGAAAAGTGATTTTCTACATTTATATTTATAATTATTATGTTTTAGAATAAGATGTACGAATTAAAAAAAAAACCACGATCGCGACACTCGCAGTAACCGTAAAAGCATCCATTATGTCTGCAACCGCGATAAACGCGACGCAACCGAAAACGTAGCCGCGAACATTTTTTAAAATTCTATCTGGGAGATTGGAGGGGATGTTTCGGGGGACATTTTTTACAAAACGCGCGTACCCAAAGTGTTAAAATATCGAGTTGGAACGCGACTGAAAACTACAGCATAAGAAACAATCGGAACAAGAGGATGAAGAAACAATAGTCAAGAAAGAAGAAGGAATAATAAACAACAGTTGTGAATGAGGTTTTAACCCTTACGACAATGTTTTCATAAAACCCTAAAACTACACCATTTTATTTATGTTGAATTGAAGGGAAGTGGTTTTAATTGAAGGAGAGACCACCACAACTTATGAGAATTTAACTTGGACTTCATTTTAATCCATGAAAATTATTATATTTCTAATTTACTATGAATTTTAATGTTTTTTATGAATATATGTATTGATTTTTTTGATTTGTCGTACCCCTATCGTACTTGTACCTTGTAATTTTGAAAACTATTGTTTCTCGTCCCCGTATTCGTCTTTGTACCCGTATCCGTATCCGTGCAACATAGAGTAAAACTATTAAGTTTCATATTGAGATGGTGGGGAAGATTGAAACAAATATCGGGCATGAACTATATTTTGAAAACTATTTGGATCTCAATGGACTTGAAAAGTTTGAGCTAAAGAAACACACGTACTATCCATTCTTTTCGGTTAGTCAACTCTATTTACACTATCGTCAAAATTGGGATAAATAATAGTTAGTCCCTAAAATTGATGTTTTTTAAACTTAATTTCTAGATATTTTAGAGTTAATTACACAAGAAGTTTTCAAACTATGACTCTTATTCTAAACTAGTCCCTAAAATTAAAAAGAAAAAGAAAACAATTTTTGGTGTCCATCCTTGGAATTTGAACCTTGCTTTAAAAGCTACCACTGAAGCTGTAACCAACGACCATTACTCCAATCAACTAATTCGAAACATTATTAGAATATATATTAAAACATGTCACACATTACATTTTAATTGGTCAATGTTTTTTAACAGTTAAACACTTAAAATGATCGAAATTAAATTTTAGGCATATATTTAGAGCGAAAAATAGGTTTAGGCACTAAAAGTTAACCACTTGTATAGTTTGAGCACCTATTTGGTTATTAAGCCTTTATTTTAAATCACAATTTAAGTTGATTATATTTTTTTCTGAAAAATGTATTAATTATAATAAAAATTATTAACTAATTAAAATACATTTTTTATAAAAATTATATTTTGAGTTTTTTTTGAATAATTATATTTTGAGTTAAAAGAACCATTTGTAGCTGTTTATGATACTACACCAGTAAAATTTATTTTATTCCACACCATTTATATGTATGTACCTCTTAACATAATAAAGATGACTCATATTTGTGAGACTTAGTACGAAACCGTTAAACTCTTTAATTCTATAATCAAAGTGAACAATACTTAACCATATTGTCACGAACCGCCAGTTCGAGTCTGAGTCACATGCACGCATTGTTTCCCAAGAGGTTCTAATGGAGATTTTGGGCCTAAAGAGACCACCAGACTTAGCTTGATCTGTGGAGGATTCTAGAAAACAATCATTTTGACGTATGTAAACTTTCCATGTAAACATATAATTTGTTTCCTTAGATAGCAGATATATTCTAGAGAATATTTCATTGTGGTTGGTGGACTTCGATCATAGCCATCAATGTAAATCATTAGGGATCGTTGGATGCAGGACACTCAACTATAAATAGAGGTCTTCCCCACCTCATTTATATTAGTCATCTTCTGAATAATGAAGGCATTCACTTTAAAATTCTTTGTGTTATTTTTTAGTGTTCTTGACTTTCTTTATTCTTGAGTTGTATTCTCTATAGTTTGTTTCCGTTTAGAACGATTCGACGTTATTAGTGCTTTGAAAAAAATGATTTTTCGAGTGAGAATTCATGTTGACTTAGTCATTTGTTTAAATTTATATTTATAATTATTATATTTTAGGGTTAACTACTGGGATGATCACTTATGTTTTCTCTCAGCACAGAGTTAATTATCGATTTTAAAAAATGACCAGTAAGGTCACTTATGTTTTTTATCTGTAAACTTTTGATCACTGAGATGTTTGTTGCCGTTAAACTTAAACGGGAGACTGATCTAGTACAATAAAAAATGATAAATTACTTAAAAAATGAAAAATCATGAACCAAACCAATCCCAGCAAAATCAAAAATGTATTCTGAAGGATTCAATTTCTTACCTTTTGAATCAAAGCTGTTATGGCGAGATTGTTTTCGTTCTCAGTGAACTCCATATTAACCCCGCCTCCCCAATTCAATTCTACACTAGAAACCCTAATTTCAATACAAAATTGAAGTTCGTTGACAATGGTTGATAATAAGAAGCTTCAACAATCATTACAAGAAAGCAGTGTTGTGAATATCCCGAAAACTGAAGTTGATGTATATAATGCTATTTTAGTTGATAATAAGGAATGGGTTTTGCTGAATTTGTTTAATTGGTCCATTAATTTCTATAGACGTTTTAACTTTGGACATCCCTAAAATTGAAATTGAGGTATATGGATCATATATTAGTTGATAATGTGGAATGTGTTTTGATTAATTTGTTTAATTGATTCATTAAGTAAACAGACTCAACTTTTCCATGTCCAATTTTGCACTAGAGACCTTAGTTTCTGTAGACAACTTAACTTTGGTCAAAATTGTTGATGATATGAAGCTTCAACACTCATTGCAGAAAATCAGTGCTTTTGACATTCCACAAATTGATTTGAACCTTAGTTTCTATAGATAATTAGTTTTTGATTAATTTTACGTTTTTGGTGCTACTGTTCAGAATATATAACAATTTGTATAATTATTTTTATTTCGGTTAGATGGAGAAGAATATAGAAGATGGTGAAGGGAAGAAGAAATTAAAAAAATGTAAATAGGGAGAAATAGATATGAAATTTTACAAATTGTTTTTATTTCGGTGGTCAAAATAGAAGTGAAGTAATAGTGTGAAACCAAAATTGATTTTGATATAACACCTAGACTTATGGACTAATTTGCAAAATAATAAATTTTTAAGTACTCTTCAAAGTCTCACTATCGACAAGTCTTTTTGAACCAAACTATATCTCAAGACAAATCTTTCTTAAATGATAAAAATCTTCTAAGTTTTTCTATGTATTTTCAAGCCAAACTTCACTAAAACGCCCAGGTGTATCGATACCCTTAAGTGTATCGATATGATTTTTAGTCACTGGAACTTTAATAGATCATAGCGTATCGATACAATATTACCCCGTATCGATACGATATTCATCTGGGCAGCACTTTAAATGATACCGTACCGATACGTATTGCAACTATATCGATACGATTTGCTTATCTTTGCATTTAATTTTCGACTGTTGGCTTGTCAGTTAGTTGGTAATCCAAAATTTAAATGATTGTTATACCGTACCCATACGCTAAGTATTCTTACCGATACGCTTTTTATCAAAACCAAAGTTGGGATTCCAGTGAGCAAATTCCGTATCGATACACCCTTCCGTATCGATACGCCCCTTAAAAACCATACCGATATACCCTCTAAGCGTATCGATACGTGCTGTTTCAGTCACAACGGCTCTTTCTTCTTTCTGACAGGTACCGATACACCTCCGAGTTGTACCGATACGGTAGGCAGCTGAGCTACATTTATTGCAGGAAATTGCATCCCAACGGCTCTATTGATGATCCCAACTACCCAAACAGCTAGAATTCAATGCAAGGGTATAAAAACAAGTCTCAATTGAACTAGCAACAACTATTGAACCTACAAGCAACATCAAAGCACTCAAATCCAAACTTTGTACCTTTAAAGTCAAATTCTTGTACCCAACTCTTGTATTCTCATTGTAATCCTTTATTGTGAGTTTGGGGAGTGTTGAAATTGTAATTGGGTAAACAATCATCCTTTGAGAGGAACTTTTAGAGTTTACCAAATACTTTTCTTTGTAAAAGTGAGTAGATTAAGCTTTGGGTAGAAAGCTTAATCAAATTGTAAGGTTCCCTCCTCATCCAAGAAAAGGGGGAAAATTCAAGTAGTGAATTGGTTGAAAATCTTTAGTGGGAACTAAGGTAGTGGATGTAGAGTTCGTTTGGAGAACTTGAACCACTCTAATTGCCTTGTGTCACATTTTAATTTTTCCATATTTTCACCCACCAAAATTTTTATCGCCAATTCACCCCCTCTTGGCCATTTGCAATTGTGTGATCAACTTAACAATTGGTATCAGAGCTACACTCATTGAAAGGATTACAACCCTCTTAAGTCAATTCTAGGAGAGTTTGATCAACAACTAGTCAAACAATGGCATCCACCTCCAATTCCAACCTCTACGAGTCTCAATCTACCACCAAGCCACCATTCTTCAATGGGGATAACTACCCATATTGGAAGAATAAGATGAGGCTCTTCATCAAGTCTACTGATTATATGGTGTGGGATGTGGTTGAAGAAGTTCCATTCATACTGATGAAGAGAGAAGGTGAAGGAAGACTTGTTCCAAAGGCTAAAGTCGAAATGACCGAAGAAGGATGCAAGTAAATGATAAAGCTCTTTATGTTATCTTTTGTGCGTTTGGTCCGGATATCTACTCCAAGGTGTCTTCGACCGAGAATGTCAAGGAAGTTTGGGACACCCTCGAGACAACATATGAGGGAACTAGTGACGTCAAGGAAACAAAAATTGGGCTACTCAATCTAAGCTACGAAAATTTCAAAATAGATCCCAATGAGAGTGTTTCCAAGATGTTTGATTGATTCTCGGTCATCATCAATGGATTGAAGGGTTTCAGTGAGATCATCTCTGAAGACAAGCTAGTGAGGAAATTGTTGTACTATCTTCCCGAATCATGGGATAGCAAGAGAACGGCTATTATTGAAGCTCGAGATTTGAAGACTCTCAAGCTAGATGCTCTTGTTGGATCTCTACTCATCCATGAAATCATGAAGAAGGGAAGAGAAGAAGAAAAGAAAATGGAGGAGAAGAAGGTTGAGAAGAAGGTTGAGAAGAAGGATGTTGAGAAGAAGAAGATTGGAATCGCTCTTAAAGCTTCATATCATGAAAACGATTCTAGTGAAGATGAAGATGAGGAGATAGCCATGTTGGCCAAACGATTCACTCGCTTTATGAAGTCCAACCGTGGAAGAAAGTTCAATAGAAAAGAAGACTTCAAGAGCAAGAGTAAAAGAGAGAAGAAGGACCAAATCATTTGCTATGAGTGCAAAAAATCCGGCCATATCCGGTCCGAGTGTCCTCAATTGAAGAGGAAGAGCTTTGGGAAGAAGAACAAGCTCAAAGCTCAAGTAGCAACTTGGAGTGACGAGGAGTCATCCGAAGAGGAGGAGGAAGTGGCTAATCTTTGTCTCATGGCCATTGATGATGAACCAAAGGTAAACCTTAACTCATCTAATTTTGATTTTACCTATGATGAACTTCAAGGTGCTTATGATGAATTACAAGAAGTTTATGATGAGTTAGTTGGAAAATATAAGGAGTCTATTTTGAGAAACAAGAAAAACATTTTCGATTTAAAAACTCAAAATGAATTTATTTCAAAAACTAACTCGGAATTGGAAAAGAAGGTTTTGTACTTGGTAAATCTTTCAAATGATCTTAAAAAGAAAAACTTTGATCTTGAAAAACTTCTTTCCGATTTTCAAGATTATCACACAAAGGAAGCGAATAATCTTAAAACATCTATTGCTATTGGGAAAACCCACTTTGAAAAAGAAAAGTCTTATAAATCCCAATATGTAAAAAGAAAAACTTTTGTTCCTAAACAAAGAAATTTTCCTAAGCAATCTAGAGGTCAAAGGATTAGAAGTCTTTTGGTTTCTAAGGAACTCATTATTTCTAATAACATGAATGCTATTGCTTCTTGGATTCCTAAGGGAACCAAGGTTTTGAGGGCTAACACACATGGACCCAAAATGATTTGGGTACCAAAAATCAAACCTGATTTCTTTGTTTGTAGGGGGAGCATTGCTATAAGGCCAAAGCTTCAAGCCAAAACGCATGGTACCTTGATAGTGGATGCTCAAGACATATGACCGGTGACAATAGTAGATTCGTGGAACTAAAGCCAAAGAGTGGTGGAGTGGTAACTTTCGGTGACAACTCCAAAGGCCACATTGAAGGAATATGCTCCATTGGTAATCACTCTTCTATTTTCATTGAAAAATGTTTTGTATGTCAACGATCTTAAACACAATTTATTGAGCATTAGTCAATTGTGTGATAAGTGTTTTAATGTTTTATTTGATAAAAGTGGTTGCAAAATTGTGAACATTAAACAAATCAATTGATGCTCATAGGGCATAGAATAGGCAATATTTACATGGTGCATTTAGATGACATCCATACATCTCATACATGTTTAGTTGCACATGATGAACATGACTCATGGCTTTGGCATAGAAAATTAGGACATGCTAGCATGAGTGTTTTAGAAAAATTGATTTCCCTTAATCTAGTTAGAGGTTTACCCAAACTTAAATTCTCTAAGGATAAAATTTGTGATGCATGCTCTAAGGGTAAACAACATAAAACCTCATTTAAATCCATTAATGATGTCTCTACTAGTAGATGTTTACAACTAATTCATATGGATCTTTTTGGGCCTATTAGGACTATGAGCTTGGGTGGTAAATCATATGCCTTTGTACTTGTTGATGACTATTCTAGGTTTACTTGGGTTCTATTCTTAAGTACAAAAGATGAGGCTTTAGAAAAATTCATCACATTTTCTAGAATAACTCAAAATGATATTGAACTTAAAATTTCTCACATTAGAAGTGATCATGGAACCGAGTTTCAAAATCTAGGTTTTGAAGAGTTTTTAAATGAAAATGAGATTAACCATAATTTTTCCGCACCTCGCACTCTTCAACAAAATGGGGTAGTTGAGAGGAAAAATTGAACTTTAGAAGAAATGGCTAGAACCATGCTTTGTGAAAATAATTTACCTAAATATTTTTGGGCGGAAACCACAAATACCGCTTGCTATATTTTAAATCGAGTAATGATTAGGCCAATTTTGAAGAAAACACCATATGATATTTTAAAATCTAAAAAAGCCTAACATTAGCTATTTTCATCCATTTGGTTGCAAGTGTTTTGTTTTAAATAATGGAAAAGACAACTTATGTCAATTTGATGCTAAAAGTGATGAAGCTATTTTCTTGGGGTATTCTTTAAACTCTAAAGACTATCGTGTATTTAATAAAAGAACTTTAGTAGTAGAAGAGTCCATACATGTTGTTTTCGATGATAACCTCCTTTCGAGGAAGGAATCTTGTGATGATGATGATATAGGGGTTCTTGATGCCATTGATGAAGGACAAACATCAAAGGTGGATTAAATTCCAACTAAAGATGAAGATGCACAAGATCCACCTCTTGAAGCCTTGAAGGATTTAGTTCTTGAGGAAAAATGAGGTATCTTACCCAAGGGAGTTCAACTATGTCAAAGGTGGTGAAATCTTAGGTGATCCATTCAAGGGGGTAACTACTAGATCATCTCTCAAATTAATGAACCATGTTGCATTTCTTTCATGCATTGAGCCTAAAAATATCAAATAAGCATTAAAAGATGATTTTTGGATTTTGGCCATGCAAGAGGAATTAAATCAATTTGAGAGAAGTAAAGTTTGGACATTAGTTGAAAGACCTTGTAATCAATCTACTATAGGAACTAAATGGGTCTTTAGGAATAAACTAGATGAAAATGGCAATATAGTGAGAAACAAGGCTAGGCTTGTTGCTCAAGGTTACATTCAAGAAGAGGGAATTGATTTTGATGAAACATATGCACCCGTAGCTAGGATGGAAGCCATTAGGATGCGTTTGGCATCTGCATGTTACCATGATTTCAAGCTTTTTCAAATGGATGTGAAAAGTGTTTTTCTAAACGGTTTTATAAATGAAGAAGTGTATGTTGAACAACTACTGGTTTTGAGGATTCAAAATTTCCAAATCACGTGTTCAAACTAACTAAAGAACTTTATGGTTTAAAACAAGCTCCTAGAGCTTGGTATGAAAGACTTTCAAACTTTTTAATTGAAAAAGGGTTTTGAAAAAGGTAAGGTGGACACTACACTTTTCATAAAAAGATAATATAATGACATCTTAGTAGTACACATCTATGTTGGTGATATCATTTTTGGTTCTACTAATGATGTTATTGCAAATAATTTTCTAAGCTAATGCAAGGTGAGTTCGAGATGAGCATGATGGGGGAGCTCTCATTCTTTTTGGGATTCCAAATCAAACAAAGGAAAGATGGCACCTTCATAAATCAAGCTAAGTACGTGAACGATATGCTCAAAAAGTTCAGCTTAGAGAATGTAAAGCCTCAAGCCACACCTATGAGCTCTTCCATAAAGCTTGACAAAGATGAATGAGGTAAATGTGTTGATTCTAAGCTTTATAGATTCATGATAGGTTCTTTGCTTTACCTTACCGCAAGTAGACCGAATATCATGTTTATTGTTTGCTTGTGTGCCAGGTTTCAAGCTAGTCCTAGAGAATCACACTTAGTTGCCATTAAGAGAATTTTTAGATACCTTAGAGACACACCTAACTTAGGCCTTTGATATCCTAAGGATTCTTCCTTTAGCCTTCATACTTATTTAGATGCGGATTATGTGGGGTGTAAGATGGATAGGAAAAGTACCTCCGGGACATGCCAATTCTTAGGTAGTATGCTCGTATCTTGGTTCTCTAAGAAACAAAATAGCGTAGCCTTATCTACCACCGAAGCGGAGTACATATCCTTAAGGATTTGTTGTGCTCAAGTCCTTTGGATGAAACAACAACTCTTAGATTATGATGTTGAAGTAGAAACTATACCCCTTAGGTGTGACAACATTAGTGCCATTTGTCTCACTAAGAATCCCATCCAACACTCTAGAACCAAACACATAGAAGTTAGACATCATTTCATTAGAGACCATGTGTTGAAAAATGATGTTATTCTAGAGTATGTTGATACCTTGAACCAATTAGCGGATATATTCACAAAGCCTTTAGATAAAGAGCGTTTTTGGATCCTTAGGAGAGAGTTAGGTTTAATTAGCCTTTCTTGACCCTTTTTAGGTCCCAAATGGTCAAAATTTGCTTGAAATTGATTGATATACATGCTTATGTTAAATTGTTTCCTTTTACTTATATGCATGTTGCTAGGGGAGAATGCATTAATTATAGCCATTGAAACTTGTTCTTATGTCATATACATGCATTTAGGAACATTTGAAGTTGGATTTTTTTTATCTTAAAACTGTCAAAAATGCCTCATTTGGTAAAAGCGTATCGATACTACCGACGCGTATCGATACGACCTCACATATCGATACAGATGAGTCAATGAAAGTAATCCAGGTCAAAACGTACCGATACGCTCTACAAGCGTACCGATACGGTCTCGGCGGAGAGTTTATTTGGGGTTGCTTTTACAAAACACTTCAAAAATTAAAAATCACTCTTTTTCTCTACAAACCCTAGCTGCACCTCTCTATAAAACCCCCCTCAATCCTTCAATTTTTTCCATCAAACTTAAAAATTCGTTGAAGGTTTTTGATCTCCACATCAAAGCTAAGCTTTGTCAACAATCTAAGTGCATTCACATCAACACATTCATCCAATCTAACAATTCAAGGTATAAACCTTTTCTCTTTTAATTTTTTTTTATCTTCGTTTGTTTTTTTGTAATTGTTTCAACTTGGTTTTTTGTACAAAACATATTTTTATAACATGGATTTCAAACTTTTTACCAAAATTTTTCAAAATCAAGATTTTTTTATTCGAATATATTTTCTCATCGTAGTTTCTTAATCTGTTTTTCCATTTTTTTTACAAATCCTTTCTAGCATATGTATATATATATATATTTTTAACAATAAAATTGTCTTTTAAAATTACCTTGAACTATTAGAATTTATTGGTTTGGATAAGATGTTAATTACATACATATTCGAATCGTTTTGATGTGTTTTCAAGATTATGGCACCGAAAAAGAGAGCTAGACGTCACCTTGACACTTTCGATCCTATTGATGACGAAGAGGGTAACCCTAAACCAAATCTCCCTTATATTCTCCAATGTAGTTTTCCTAACCCTTCGAATATGTCTCGTTAGAAACTCTTTCAAGGTTTCACTCTTAGGGAAGAACGTGTTGTGTCTCTACCGTTTTTAAACTCTGCCCATTTTAAATTTTAATACCTCCATTTGATTAGGCAATGGAAATTTATCAACTTTTTAAATCTTCCTCTCATTCTCTATAGGAACTTGGTTATCATCTTCTTTTCAAATGTTATATGTATTCATGATGAGGCTAGAGAACATGTCATTGCAATCGAGTCCTATATAATGGGCAAAACCATTAAAATTGATCAAGATGTTCTTTGCAAGGCTTTTGGTTTTGAAAACGTAGGAATTGATGATGAAAAGTCCTTAGGTCAAGGTCCCTTAGGTTCCGTCAAAGTCTTAAATGCTCAGGACCGTGTCCTTCATCTTATCATTACTTGGTTTTTGCGTCCATCGGGAGGGAAATTTTCCACAATTCGTCAAGTTGATGATTTTTGGCTTAGGTGCTTTAGGAAGAATCAACGTCCAAACCTTTGTCAAATTATGTTTACCGACCTTGTCTATCTCGTTCAACACTGTCACACCGACCAAGTCAAATCCTTTTACTATTCTACGGCGTTGAGTTTCCTATTCCATTCCCTTGAAATTGATTGTTCACATGATTTTCTCGAACCCCTTGGTCAACCTATCGATGAACGTTCCCTATCTCGTGCTCATTTCTCCTATATTAACAATGGATGGGTTCATGTCCCTCATGCTCCTTAACAAGATGCTCTGTTGATGCTCCACATGCTCCTTCAAGCTCCCAACGAGCTCCGATTGCGTCTTTCTCCATGGACAACCTAATGACATTCCTCAATGAGAAGTTCACAAACATGGAAGCCGAGTTTGCTGCCATTAACACTCGGTTCACTTCTTTGGAAGATCAAGTCAAGGGTTTTGACACTCGTTTCACATCGTTGGAGGATCAAATGAAAGCCATCGCTCTTCAACAAAACTCGCTGAATGTCTCTCTCACTGCCTTCCAAGGTGCTTGGCTTAACCAAAATAGGAGGAATCAACCTACTCGAGACGATGAGGATGAAGAAGATGATGATGATGGGGACGAGTAGCTTTTTGCATATCATCTCATGTCATTTAGTTTCTTTTGCTTTTGCACCTATGTTTAGTACTTTATGCATTTTATTTATGTTTAGGATCTAAGTTTGGACTATTATGTTGCTTTTAATTTGAAGTTTGCTTTGAAGTTTATCATATTATTGTTGCTCTTATCCTTGTGCTTATGTTTGATCTAACAAATGAAAGCCAAATTTTTTTGAAAACTTAAAATTGATTTTGAAAATCCATCTTAAATTAAGGGGGAGAAAGTTTTTCAAAAGTTTCAAAAACTTATAAATTTATATGTGGTTTTGTTATATCAAAAAGGGGAGATTGTGAAACCAAAATTGATTTTGATATAACACCTAGACTTATGGACTAATTTGCAAAATAATAAAATTTTAAGTACTCTTCAAAGTCTCACCATTGACAAGTCTTTTTGAACCAAACTATATCTCAAGACAAATCTTTCTTAAATGATAAAAATCTTCTAAGTTTTTCTATGTATTTTCAAGCCAAACTTCACTAAAACGCCCAGGCGTATCGATACGGTTTTTAGTCACTGGATTTTTAATAGACCATAGCCTACCGATACGGTATTACCTGTATCGATACAATATTCATCTGGGCAGCACTTTAAATCATACCGTACCGATACGCATTGCAATCGTATCGATACAATTTGCTTATCTTTGCAAAATCTTTGCATTTAATTTTCGACCGTTGGCTTGTCAGTTAGTTGGTATCCCAAAATTTAAATGACCGTTATACCGTACCGATACACTAAGTATCCGTACCGATACGCTTTTTATCAAAACCAAAGTTGAGATTCTAGTGAGCAAATTCCGTATTGATACGCCCTCTAAGCGTATCGATACGCGATGCTTTCAGTTACAACGACTCTTTCTTCTTTCTGACAGGTACCGATACACACCCGAGCCGTACCGATACTGTAGGCAGCTGAGCTACATTTATTGTGGGAAATTGCATCCCAACGACTCTATTGATGATCCCAACTACCCAAACGGTTAGAATTCAATGCAAGAGTATAAAAACAAGTCTCAATTGAACTAGCAACAACTATTGAACCTACTAGCAACAACTATTGAACCTACAAGCAACATCAAAGCACTCAAATCCAAACTTTGTACCTTTAAAGTCAAATTCTTGTACCCAACTCTTGTAATCTCATCGTAATCTTTTATTCTGGGTTTGAGGAGTGTAAAATTGTAATTGGGTAAACAATCATCCTTTGAGAGGAACTTTTAGAGTTTACCAAATACGTTTCTTTGTAAAAGTGAGTAGATTAAGCTTTGGGTAGAAAGCTTAATTAAATTGTAAGATTCCCTCCTCATCCAAGAAAAGAGGAAGAATTCAAGTAGTGAATTGGTTGAAAATTCTTAGTGGGAACTAAGGTAGTGGATGTAGAGTTCGTTTAGAGAACTTGAACCACTCTAATTGCCTTGCGTCATATTTTAATTTTTTCATATTTTCACCCACCAAAATTTTTATCCCCAATTCACCCCCTCTTGGCCATTTGCAATTGTGTGATCAACTCAACAAATAGTTTAGGGACTATCTAAGTAATTTATCCTTTTTTATTGTGCCATATCAACCTCCCGTTTAAGTTTAACGGCAACAAACGTCTTAGTGGCCAAGAGTTTACAGATCGAAAACGTAAGTGACCTCACTGGTCGTTTTTGAAAATCAGTGACCAACTCTGTACTGGAGAAAAACATAAGTGACCATCCAGTAGTTAACCCTATATTTTATAATAAGATGTGCGAATTTAAAAAAAAAATCACGATCGCGACAGTCGTAGTGACCGCAATAGCATCCGTTATGTCTACAACCACGATAAATGCAACTGAAAACGTAGCCACAAACTCTTTTTAAATCTCTGTCTGTAAGGATGCATTTGAGAAAAAACAAGACCTCAAGTAAGCTCTGCTCTAATAATGAAAAAGTAAAAAACTTAAAATCTTATAAAGTAAAAATGTTAATCCTAATTCTCTTAGCTTACCATATTGTTACAATCCAAATTTCAAACCAACACATTCAAAAGAATAATTAAAGTCAGGTTTAGGGAAAAGGTTAAAGGGATAAGCACGCATGGAAATTAAGGGCCCGGTGAACCCATAAATCCAAAAACCAGAAACCTTATTCTCTGTAAGCTCCTCCCATGCTTTCTCATTCCCCTCTTTGCCCGGTTCTCAATCATCATTTTCCGGTGAATTGTTGCTCGCTTGTCGTTTTTGGTGGCGTGGAGATCCTCCCGAAAGACTGCGTCGGTTTCCATGTGGGAGAACGGTATGGAAACTGTGGAGAGATGGGTGATGAAGCACAAGGGTTGAGGTAGCTTTTGTGGAGAGATGGTCACTGGTTTCAGCTTCTCCATCACAACAAGGAGCACCCTAGCTTCAAGGAAGAAGCCTTTTCATCCATGACGATGTTTGATGTTAAACCTAACGGCTGTGCATCTAAAAAATGGAAGACAGAAGCTTTTCTACCCTTTGGGCGTGAGGAAAACAGTGATTTGGTTACAGGTTCGCTAACAGACTCGCAGCTAGCGGTTGTTGTAGGCGTTAAAGTGCAGCAAGCTTAGGGAGCTTCGACAGCCAGAGCCACAAGGTTAGGGATGAGGGCTTTAAGGTCATTTCTCTATCCCTTTAATTTTGAAGAAAATCCTGATTTTCAAGGGAGGTTGCAGGCTTTTTAGGGAGTCCCAGGTTTAGCTACTTTTGTTGTTTTGGTTGTCGGCACGGATCTCGAGAAGTTTGGCTTGGACTTTCGGTGGTCCTTCATATTTTGGTTGGTGTTTTTTGGGAACCCTCCAGCACCTATTTCAAAGCTTTGGCTTGTGGGTCATGCTAAAGGGGTTGACATTTTCCTTAGTTTTCAGCATGCTTATGGGAACGTTGCTTCTTTTTTTTGGGCTATCATGGCTTAAAATCAATATGTCTTATGATGCCGCGAGCAATTTAACTATGGTGTTCGTTCTTTGCGTTTGCAGATAACTTCGAAGAGAGTTATCCGCGTCGAGCATGAGGTGTTTACTCTCCGCTACCGTCGCTTGGAAGGATTGAATGGTAGCGCCGAGATCTTATCCTTCCCCGAGGAGCATTTTGGTTCCAGACTGGTTTTTTCCAGCTGCTGCGTTACTTGCCAACTTGCCGTGACCACAAGGATGGGGTCGCGTTCCGCTTGCCTTGACAAGACCTATCTCGATTAGAGAGGGACCCTGCCTCCGAAAGGAGCTCTCAGGCGAGTTTCGAGCATTTCTCTGTTGTTTCAAGCTTCGGCTGGACGTTGGTGGATCGTTGCTATGTTCCCCCGGTTTTCTCTTGTTGTTTAAAGCTATCCCTGGTTGAACCAGTGGACGCTGCCTCTGTTTCAACATCTTTTGAATGCTGGTTTTATTGTGTCGTTTGTTGGTTTTTCCCGATGCCTATAGCTGATGGTTTGTCTCCTTGTGTTCTGTTGTTTGTTCGTTGCCCTTGTATGGGGTTTGTGTACTTGTTGTACCCGGTTTAATTTATGTTTCTTTCTTTTGGATAAAAAAAACTAAAGTCAGGTTTAGGGAATACCAACGTGCTTAACATAAACCTCTTAAGACATGGATATCAAGATTCTTCAAACAATCTAACCTATACCTTAAAAATTGTGTATGCAGAAAGTGGAAACAATGTTAAATAAGACTCCCAAATGATCTGTATGAAAGAGTACCTGAAAAGCTTAATGATCGGAATTGGCATTTTTAACGGCACACCGGCGTCGACGCTATTTGATATCGAAATCTAAAATGTGTTAGATTTGGCGGTGGCGGCCAATTATGGTTGGATGAGTTCTGCTAGTGTTTTGGGCCAAAGCTAAAATTGAAAAGATATTTAAGTTTCAGTTATTTAAAGCTTTGGGTAAACTACCTATATAACCACTTAACTACGGAGAGATTGTATTTTGATCACTAATCTTTTAATTTTATCAATTAAACAACTACCTATTTAAATGACACCACTCAAGTCACTAACCGTTACAAGTTAAAAACCAAAGTAAACTAAACCCAAAATATCCAAATTCATGACAATCCAACTTGAAAAATCCAATATCCAAACATAATTACTTGAACCCAACTAACGTGAATCTAAAATTTATCAAAACTTGAAATGGAAATTATACATGTTAAGAAGATTAAAAAATTTTAGAATTAAATGAACCAAAACAAAATTTATCAATTCAAAACAACCCATATGCTCAAAGTTTGAGCTTTATTTATTTCTTATTTAAAAAGTTTGAACATCGAAACCAATTTCAGGTACCAAAAGTAAAAATTTACACTTTTTATAAAACGGATTAACCCGTTTCTCGAATAAATCAAAATCCATTTTCATAAATGGGTAAAAGACCAAAACCCGATTGATTTTCATTTCCCTTTACACAAAATCAACGCTTGCTTTCCCGCTCCTAAATCTCGAACAGAATTTAGGGTTTAGGGTTTAGGATTTAGGATTCTATCCAGTGCTTTGCGAATACACTCACTCCAGTTCTTCACCGTCGTATGATTTAGTTTATCCTCTGGGATTTTCACAATGATGTACGGTGATCCACAGCAGCAGCAGAACCAACCGCACCCGCAAGGTGGGGAGTTCCAGAGAGGTCCTCCGCCGCCGCAAATGATGCGGCAGCCCTCAGCATCTTCCACTACTCTTAACTCAGAGTATCACCACCATGTTGCTGCTCCTCAGAATCCGCCTTATGACGGTAGAGCAATAATTCCTCAGTTTCTTTTGTTTACAGTTTTGTATTTGTTTTAGTTCAAATTAGTGGACATTGTAAGAATTCTATAAAAAAGTAGTTGGCTTTTGAAATTCAAAGTTTAGATGATTGCATACTAAAACATATCTACAAATAGTTACTTGCTTTTATTTATAGTAAACCTCGTGTATTTACACTTTTAGGTACATTTTGTAGCATGAACCTTATGTTGTGGTAACCTCTATAGGTCTAAAAATATGGAGAATCTCAACTGCATGTTCAGATGATGAGTTGCAATTCACTTGAGAAATTAGGTAGCTAATTCTTTTGGTTTTGTATTAAATACTTCTTTCAGCTCATGGTGAAAATTTTGCTGCAAAAAGAATGAGAAAGATGACCCAAAGGAGGGCTGTTGATTATACTAGCACTGTTGTGCGATATGCGCAGGTGATATTTTCATGTTTGGACTTTGGCAGCTTTCATATGTTCTTTTATATATCTTTCTATAAGTGACTGCAGAGTCAGATTGGTGATTCTTGTTAATATGGGTGCTTATGTTTGTTGTTAGATGGCTTTGATGTTGCTTCCATAATTTTTGTGGTTTATGGCCTGCTCTTATATCAACATGGTCTTTCTCTACCTTAGGAATCAGCCTGCTTTTTCCTTCTGTAGCTTTTTGCTCAAGTTTATTATTCATTTTGCTTGACTATTGTATTTTAAAGTTCCTAACGCTTTATGTAGTTGTGTTTTGTAATGCTGATGAAAAATACATATTAATATAGAGACAAACAGAACTTGGGCCTGCTTTTCAATCATGTATGGTGTTAAGCTGTACATTATTTTTTTGCTTCACAGGGACAATATTAAGTTGATGTCCAGAAATGCTTTTTATGTTATGTTGTTCGTAGTTGCTCATAGTAGCTTCTTTTAATTACTTTTTGGACCAATATCACTCAACCACATGTATCATAATTATTCAGTTCTTGATTCATGAGTAGATCCTACCATTACACCCATTAATCACATTTCATGATTAGGGGTGTATTTGTTTATATTTGTAGGAAAATTAAGGCAGAGTATCTGAATCATAGTTGTTGTTATATCTGTGTTTATTTTGTTTGAGGGGCATGTTCTCTTATACAGATAGCAAACTCAATTTTTTGTTTCCTTTTGAATCTCAAATGAGGGTTATGTACTTGTAATCTAATAGCAGTGATTGCGCAGATTCGAATGTCACAACGGGATTCAAGGGACAGGACAACATTGCAACCTACACCAGCAGCAGCAATCGATGTTACTAAAATTCTTTTTCTTTATTCTTTTGTTTCCTGGATTATGAATTGTAAGATTTAAATCATACTTCTGTTGATCTTTCATGCAGATGTTGCCTGCAGCTGCCTACTTAGATAACCCGTCCACAAGCTTTGCTGCCAAATTTGTTCATACATCTCTAAACAAAAACCGGTGTTCAATAGATTGTGTTTTGGTTAGTATAGTTACATTAGAATAATTTTTTTGGTACAACTATTGTTTCCTCCCTGAGTTAGATTAGAATCAATCTCATGCAATTATGTTCTAGTATTCTGTGATTAAATGCTTCAGTCTTGCTTGATATGGAGGAAGCATGGTGCCCAAAATTATTTGGCAGCTGACTTTGGACTGATTTTTTAAGTTGAAAGGCTCCATAACTAGCTTTTCTTGCAAGAAATGATAACTCGTGATGTCTTAATGCGTTTAATAATGTGTTTAATGTGATCACATACCCATCAAATTAAATTAGATAAAACCATCCGACTTATCTTAATTATTTTTTATCCTCAGTTTACTATTAGGTACAGTAAGGTAGTGAGACCTAATAGAAGCAACTGCCTTTTTGTTCTTGCATGTTGACATGACTTATCTCTTGATGTTTTTATGCGTAATGACAACTGATGTTGTGGAAAAAGCGGAACTTGTTATTGTTGCTGCTATTGATGATACTTATTTTTTGCAATTGTTTATAACTTTGTGTAGGAAGATCTTTGGTTCTACTGTTTTTTTTTTGCTTTCTCTGGAATACCAATTTAATTCCCCTACTTCCCAAAGGGAGAAAAATGCTTTTTGTTTGAAGTTACTAAATTTATAGCTGTTATACTGTGTTTTTCCCCTTTAGTGGACTCCTACTGGTAGACGTCTCATCACAGGTTCTCAGAGTGGAGAATTTACATTATGGAATGGACAATCTTTCAATTTTGAAATGATTCTTCAGGTATACTTCTATTATTTATCTTATTTAGTTAGGATTACTCATTAGAGAATCTAATTTGATGTCTTTTGGACCTTTTTACCCTTAAAATACTTAGGCCCATGATCAAGCCATCAGGTCTATGGTATGGAGTCACAATGACAACTGGATGGTTTCTGGTGATGATGGGGGTGCAATAAAGTATGCATTCTTTCATATTCTTTTGTGTGCTTTAACCTTACTGCTTTCATGCTTGTGAATTTTTGTTTGGCTTAGTCATATTTTTTTTTTGCTGATGCAAGTGTATTTGTGAATTTACCTTTTAGGTATTGGCAGAACAACATGAATAATGTTAAGGTCAATAAGTCTGCTCACAAAGAATCAGTTCGTGACCTAAGGTACCTCTTTTTGTCATTCCTTTTTTGTATAAGAGTTTTATCTGATATAGAATTTAAGATGTACTCTTTGAACAGTTTTTGCAGGACAGATTTAAAATTTTGTTCCTGTTCTGATGATACTACTGTAAAAGTGTGGGACTTTGCCAGGTGCCAGGAGGAGCGTTCATTAACTGGTAATGTTTTGTAAGTTGACGAGGAGTGTTAGAGTTTTTATTTAATGTGTAATTAGAGTTTATTCCTAATCAGTAGTTTAGATTTAATAGAAGTCTTATTTAAATTAGGAATAATTACTATTTAAATTAAAGATAAAAGTATAGTTTTAGTTATATTAGAACTCTATATCAGCCTATTTAAAGGCTTACTCTGTATACATTTGAATAATTAAGAGTAATAAGAAAATATAGAGAAACACATTGTTCTCTCTAGAAAATATTTTGTTCATCTTCTTCAAACAATAAATCCCTAACCACCGATCAAACACAAACCACCATTATTTATTGCATCTCCGGCCACCATGGCCCCTTTCTCACATGGTATCATGAGCCAACAACGGTCTTGATGTCGTCACCACTGCTGCCATCTCTAATCTGAAACAGATTGACCATGATCTGATTTTTCAGATGCACATTGTTTTTTCTTTTCCGCTGCTGTCATTAGGCCACACTCGTTCGGCTTCTCCCTCGTTGGAATCTTACATCTCTAGTGAAATTTCTACTCGTTTAATTTTGCTGTTTTCTTCTCTATTTAATGGTTCTATCTTAGCCAATCAAAAAGATAGATGAAAAGGTTATAATTTAGCCTTAAAAACTGTTTGGTTCTATCTTAACCATCCATCCTAAAAGATAGAAGAAGAGGTTCTAGTTTAACCTTAAAAACTAGATAATATTTTTTCAAGGGATTCTTCATCAAAGATCCAAGCTGGAACTCTAGTTTGTGTAACTACCAGCTTGAGGGGGAGCGTAGATTCATGTGATCACTTTTTACATCGTTCGCATCAGACCTTTCAGTTAGGAACTGCATGCCATCAACAATTGCTGCGCAAGAACATCATGGTTCTGTCCTCACTCTTCAAATCAAAGACTCTCGAAAATAGGGAGCATTTTTTTTTTTCAGCAGAAGAAATATGAGTAGGGCATCACATCCAAGATCCAAGCTGGTGCTCTATTACGTTTGCTCACCAGCTTGAGGGGGAATGTAACTTATCCGAGAAGTGTTAGAGCTTGAGGGGGAGTGTAAGTTGACGAGGAGTGTTAGAGTTTTTATTTAATGTGTAATTAGAGTTTATTCCTAATCAGTAGTTTAGATTTAATAGAAGTCTTATTTAAATTAGGAATAAGTACTATTTAAATTAAAGATAAAAGTACAGTTTTAGTTATATTAAAACTCTATATCAGCCTATTTAAAGGCTTACTCTGTATACATTTAAATAATTAAGAGTAATAAGAAAATATAGAGAAACACATTGTTCTCTCTAGAAAATATCATGTTCATCTTCTTAAAACAATAAATCCCTAACCACCGATCAAACACAAACCACCATTATTTATTGCATCTCCGGCCACCATGGCCCCTTTCTCACATGTTTCTTGGATTGCAAAGTATTAACTATAAACATTAGTATGTTTCCTCATATAATCTTTTCTTGATGGTATTTTTCCTCATTAGTATCTTCCCTATATAGATTTATTGTATGCATGAATTAACCAAAGATTTTCATACATGTTTTGAACTCAGGCAGGCCATGGCTGGGATGTCAAAAGTGTTGATTGGCATCCTACAAAATCCTTACTGGTTTCAGGTGTGTATTGAGTTTATTTTCTAATCTACTTTTGCACGGTCTTTTTGCAAGTTGTCATTGTAATGTCATGCTTGGTCACTCTTTAGGTGGAAAAGATAACCTTGTGAAACTTTGGGATGCTAAGTCAGGGAGAGAGCTTTGCTCATTGTGAGTAACTATCTTGGTGGAACATATATAATAGCTAATGTTTTTAACTTTTTTTGAGAAGTAATACAAATCTTTTGCAGTCATGGCCATAAAAACACAGTTTTTTGTGTCAAATGGAACCAAAATGGGAATTGGGTGTTGACTGCTGGAAAGGATCAAATCATCAAGGTCAGCTTCTTCTTTATCACTGCAAAGCTGTTATTTGATTGATGGGTGTGGATCTATAATTATATATGTTTTTCCTTTCTTCCTTTTGTTTCCCCATATTTACTTTGTCCTTTTCAGCTTTATGATATTAGAGCTATGAAGGAACTTGAGTCTTTCCGAGGACATAGGAAGGATGTTACTGGTTAGTAAGACTTATTCTAAGTGGAACCCTCACATATGGATATCACTTGAAGCACCTGATCATTAAATATATGTTTGACTGCAGTTCTTTGGTCACCAATATGAATTGTGATAGAGCTCTTAAAAAGACTGGGTTGATTGTGGCTTATAGTAATTATCGTGCTTGATCATTTATTCTCCTCTTGCATGATTTCGATAAAGACATTTCTTAAACATATTGACCTCTAATTTTTCCAGCATTGTCTTGGCACCCATTCCATGAAGAATACTTTGTCAGTGGGAGTTATGATGGATCCATTTTCCATTGGCTTGTTGGGTAGGTCTTCTGATTCAAAGTACTGGCTGCATTACTGAATTCTCTAGTTTTGTCCTGTCCTTTATGTTCCAGGTCACAAAGTTTGTATGATTTTATTTGTTTCACTATTACCTAGGTTATTTGTCTCTTGGAATTTGTATTTAGGGTGTATTATCAGGTTGGCGTGTGCAAGTGCCAACTATGAGAGACATCAAAACATGTGAAAAGTTTATAGATCTTGATGAGGTTAAAACTCATCGTCAGAATTATAAAGGCTGATATACTGTAAGGGAAATAGAGTTTTTACTAGAAAAGCATTATCATTTTTTTTCTGTTTAGTATTTTTTATGTTAAATTATTTTTCATAATAAAATTCATTTTATGATGTTCATCTATAATCCTGCTCATTTTTTTACTATATACATGTACTAGATTCGTGATGACGCCTTTTCATATTCATGTGTACTAAATTCATGATGCCTTAATAAGCCTTTAACCTTTATAACCAAATAGGCCTCTGACCTTTAATTTGTACCTAAATAAAAAAAATAAAGTAATTATTTTGTGTGGAATTAGGATTTATTTGGATGAAAATTGAGGGTTAAAGACTTATTTGGGTACAATAAAAGCATAAAGGCTTACTTTGAAAAAGTGAAAAGTTAAGGGGGATTTACTCTTTGGCATCAGTGATGGGTGATCTTTTATAATTTACGATTGCTAAAGATTATTCTGATGTACAGGCATGAAACTCCGCAGGTTGACCTTCCCAGTGCACATGATAGTAGTGTGTGGGATATTTCCTGGCATCCTATTGGTTATCTTCTATGCAGGTAAACCCATTCTAGACTTATGATTGTCCTGCATGCTTCTTGTTGATATCTGTTGGAGAATATTATGGGTTGATAGAATATTATGGGTTGTGTATGGCTCAATGTCAGGTATGGGTGTGTTATTTGTTTAAGTACGAGTGTTTATGTATATATATGTATGTTTTCTACCTTTCATAACTCATTATAAAAGTTTATTTCTCATCTTCTACCTTTAACAAATTCCTTGTAGTTTAAGCATATTATATGAAAATTAAAATAGTTGGATGCATACCTGTGCTTGTATTTGTCAATATGCGTACACTGTTTGACTGCAGGCTAGTGGTGGCTATATTTGATGCTTGACTTTTTGATGACTAAATGAAATTGATTTGTGGACATCTGTCAAACTGTAATATTATCTGACACTTGCTTGGCTCGATACTATTTGATGTAAATGGAGAGTGTATGATTTAAAAACAACAAAATTTTTAGAGTTGAAGGGTTTACAGCGAGGAAATTCTAGAACATTAAGGTGTATGTACCCATGGTTGTTGATCAATCCCTGAAGGTGACAACTCTAGTTTGAATATTCTAACGGAAGGATCTAAAGCTTGTGGAGAGTAATTGGGATCTCTAGAATATAGTCTAAACTGCTTGGAGAATGAGCTAAAGCTCTATGATTACTCTGTCTTCTCACTCTTATTAGTTGTTGCATTAGAGTGAATGAGGAAATCATTAAATTTGGACATATTTCACACACTTGGACTTAAATCATTATCTATATTTTTCAATCCAGTTTTAGTCTCAAAATATAGTGTCTTCGAATTAAGCTCAATGGACAAAATTCATACATAGCTTTGAGTTCTTAAATACTTGTAGGTCTGAGTATGTTGTTTCATATCATATTTGATTTTTTTTCCAAAAATATAATAAAAAGATGGATATGCTGTAGAACACATTACACATTTAGTTTTAAAATTTTGAGGGCCGAGTCTCCTGGTATGTTGACAGAAATTATATTTATTGTCCATGTACATGTGGACAACAGGTCAAGGAGTGTAGTTGGTATTATGCCACTCTACGTATGCCTGTCTTCATCTAAGCTAGTATTCAATGCTTATATGACCCGGAGCTGTAACAATTAATAGTCATGTGAATGGCTGTGGAAAATGTTGTAACATGCTCTTATAACTTTTAATATTCCGTGGAACAAGAATACATCATGTTTCTTAATGGTGATTGTTGTTACTGTTTTTCCTTTTTGCTGCTTTTAGTGCTAGAGCTTGTCTAGTTTTATTTGGTTCTCTGTTCTTTTCCATTCTAGCGGTATTTATTCCAGGATGCATCAGTGTCCTGATAAGCATCAAGTCTCACCAGTCTGTAAATTATATGTCAAGCCTATCACCAGGTGTTTAACTTGTTTGCATAATCATGCAGTGGTAGCAATGATCACACAACAAAGTTTTGGTGCAGAAATAGACCTGGAGATACTGCTCGTGATAAATTTAACATTGGTCAGAATCAAGGTTTCTACTTATTGCCTTGTTTTTTTCTCTCTTTTACATCTTCCCCATCTGGAAAGAGAATAGGCAAAAAGAAAAAAGATGTTTAAGCTGTTATTTATTTTGTCCATGTTATCTGAATAATTCAGTCGCACAAGTCATTGGATTTATTGCACAACTTCTGTAAATATGTTGGAGTATTTATACTTTGGTTTATACTTAATAGTACCATGAACTGCATCTAGGCTATGGTGAGCAAAATCCTGCATTAGCTGGTCGCATGCCTGGCAATTTTGCAGCACCTGAAGGCCCAACCACCCCAGGACCATTTGCAACTCGAAATGAGGGAACGATTCCTGGAATCGGAGTTCCTATGCCATTATCGGTTCCATCTCTTGATGCAGGGGACCAAAAGCAGATTCATCCAGGTTCCATGCCTTTTGGAGCTCCTCCTCTTCCTCCTGGACCACATCCATCTCTTCTAGCGAATCAGCAGCATGGATTTCAACAAAACCCTCAACAAATTCAACAACAGGCAATGCAACAGCAAATGCCACCTCCAAATATGCAACAGCTACAACCTCCATTGCATTCTCATATGCCCCTGCATCCGCATCCTCATTTACAACGCCCTCCTCTCCATGGTATGCCTTCGCCTGTTCCGTCCTCAATGCAAGGATCTTTCAATCCACCTTCATCAATGCCTGCTCCAATGGTATGACCTTGTAAATAGCTCTACTACAGATATTTCCTTTTTGCAACCATGGTTTTCATTTTCAAATTATATGCTCCAGTGAGTTGTAGTTATTTGTTTCCAAATCGGGCACATGTTTTGTTCTCTACAGTTCATTTGCCTGACTTGCTGCATACATGGATGACATGCATGTGATATTTCTAATGAACCTAGGTTTTTGAATATGGGTTGGACAAATTTAAGAAGCTTGAACAAACTTATTTCAAATTTTAGGGAATGCAAGGTACTATGAATCAGATGCCTCCTCCATTACCACAAGGCCATTTTATGGGCATGAATCCTATGCACTCAGGATCGTTGCCCACTAGTGGTGGTGGCCCTTCAGTTGGAGGTTTTCCAAATAGTATGCAAAATATGGGCAGTGGCCAAATGTATCCGCAGGGAGGCGCATTCAATCGTGCACAGGGTGGTCAGATGCCAATGAGGCCTGGGTACAATCCTTATCAGGTAAATGATGCCATTCTCTGTCCTTGATCTTATTCTGTCTGTCCCTATATTTTATGTCAGTGACTGGATTCACGGCCGTAATTGGTGATAGAACATCACTACATCAGTCAGAATCACTAAAGTGGGTATATTCCTTCTTTCTCGACGCTCCCCTGGCAGGAGCGAGGTTGAACCCTGTCCCTGCATGGTCAATATTTCTTACTTTAATTCCTCCGACAGAAAAAAAAATCAAGGCATGGTATTTCCTAAAGAAAATGCTGCAACTCGTGTTAGATATTCCACCACTATGACCTCTATAATTCTTATGTTTTACAATATTGTAGTATTATGTATGATTCTTCAACTCTATTCTTCTTGAAGTGTCTGTTTTTGACACTTGTGTCTAACATGGGAAGAGGAATATGACCTCCGATAGATCTAAAAACTTAAAAAAAATGAATATACCCATGTCGGATATATATATCAAATTCGAGTTAATAGCTTATTTGATTCTGCTGCCCGGGGGCAGGATGTATAACCAGAACACGCCTGCATTTCATGCAGCCTCGCTCATCCAAGGCAATTGTATTTCATACTAAACTAACTTGTTGCTTCGGCTTCTTGCAGTCTGGTGGTCAGTCGGGTATGCCGTCTCAGCCGTCTGGTGCACATGGCCAAATGCCGCAGTAAGACGTATGATATTAGAGTATTTGTACTGTTTTGGGGGTCGACTATTGCTTTCGTTGAACAATTGACATCAGTTAGCTAATGGTTTAGTGTATGGAAATTGGAATGCTCATCATTTTGCATTCGTTTCTCAACTTTGATTTACTTAAGTTAGTTTAAGGCCAAAAATTGTGTTAAACAGCTCACTTTTGGAGAAAAATCTGCTTTTGAAAAATGATTTTTAACCAAAACGCAAAAGCTAAAATATTTAGCTTTTGCAGTTGTAAAAGTGATTTTAAGATGCAAATTACAATTTCAACCTCCATTTTTTATTGTGTTTATTTATAATTTATAAATTTATAATTCTTTACGAAGATATAATTATATAATTAATAATTATTTTTTAAATTTTAAATGATATATATTTATTCATGTCAAGTTTTTTAGATAAAATATGTCAAATTTGTTATATTTTCATGGAACACGTATAATTGTTAAAAAATATATTTATTAATAAAAATATTTTTATAATAATTTAAGCTGATATATTTCATATATTATAACATTAGAAAATTTGAATATCATTTTTATATATCTATACATACAAATATATATAACTTACAATATATGTACAAAACAATCATTTATCTTCTTAAAAACACTTTTTGACAGCAATGATAAACACTAAAATCTTACAACCAACTTTTAAAAATTTCTTTTCAAAATTCTTTTATAACAACACTTTTAAAAATTACTTTTTCAAAAACAATGCTAACTAGGAGGTTGCGGGTTTAAACCCTATGCCAAGCTCTTCTATTATTCTTGAATTTTTCCTTTCAAATTAGACAAAGACACGTGTCATCACATGATTAGTTGATTAGTTTTATTTATTTAAATTAAAATTAAGATTAAATTGATCTAATAAAAAATTAACAAGGACCAAATATGTAATCATACAAATTTAACTTTAAGGGCCACATCACATCTCCGTTAGATTTTAACGGACAATGGTTAAAATAGCTCCATTTAAACAGTTCAGTAGTCAAAATAGATCAGACCCAATAGTTAAGTGGTCAACTAAGTAGTTTAACTTTTTTTAATTGACACAATAATAAATAAATATTGATCATGTAACCAACAAATATTAAGTGTATTAGTAAGTCACATTACACTTCTAAGATGAGTTAAGTGTTGGGTGTATTAGTAAGTCACATTACACTTCTAAGATGAGGACGTAAGTTAAAACTTTGGAGACGACATTGTTGGAGAGGATAACCTCACACCCCTTACATGGACCATAAGATGCACATTCGTATTAATTTTTTTTGAAAGAGCATATTAAAAAAATTAAAATCATGTAAAATTAAGGAAAAATATTAAAATCATGATTAATCGTTTACTTCTAAAATTGAGAAAAACTATACTTTCTTGAAACGGACAAATTTACCTAATTTTGGAAGGCCTCGTTACCTATTAAAAAAACTTTAAATTCAACAGATGATTGTTAGAACCAAGTCCTAAACTTATCATAGTAAAAAGGGCAAAGAAGAAATATTTATGTAACATTGAGGTCGAAATATTCTCAAATTTCCATTCACCCACACAAGTGAACATAACCGAGGCTTAAAAACGTTTAAACACCTTTTCTTTTAATATCCAAAGCCAAGCACCATCCTGAGATCTACAATCTCAAGGCCTTTAAGACAACAATGAATTGGTTTAATACGACTTCCCACAATGGATTAGGCTTCCTGCGCCCAAGAACAGTCCGAATATCGCCGCGCTACCCAATGTGGTTTGCCCAATATACCGAATCTTGAGCAGTCCTGGTACCTGCAGTGCACAACCTGGAAAATATGAATCTCGAGATGCAGAGCCATTTTATGCCCATCACATGGCCGGATATCTTATCAGCTGCCTCTGTCACCATGGAAGCAAGAAAAACAACAAAGACACAGCATACTCTTTTCATGGTCCATACAAATATGGATCATACATCCATGGGACGCTACTGTAATTTGTGTCATAAGATATCCACAAAAATGAAAACTTAAACACATAATTGACATTGTTTCATCTCTAGAAATGAAAAGTAAAACGTCGGACATTACCTTGTACCTAATAGCCTCATAAGTCCCATATACAGCACCTGCACGAGCAAAATCACATTAATAGTCCAAAAGTAAAAGATGAAAAAAAAACAAAGTTACGTAATGTAATATAGTGTAATAAATGATTAAGGATCGTGTAAAGAAAGGATCTAGGAAAGGAGTTCTTTCAGTAAAGATAGAAAGTTGCTACATTTAAAATATACCAACAGAAGGCTCTGTTCCCGCAATCAGCCTCTGTAGAATCATCTAATCCTCTTCCTAATCATCCATCCCCATTCTTCTAATCTCTAGGGACATTAAGAGCACATCTCAATCACTCAGATTTGAGTGACTGACAGATACGAAAATGTACGACAAGGGTAAGCTGAAAAAATTTCAAGTCTCTTTTATGAATTTGGAGGATCAGATCTCCATGCAAATTTTTTTCCAGATATGAATTGAACGTGTTTGCTCTACACACTACACAGGTACTTCAAGAAAGAAAAAAAAAGAGTCAAAGCAACATAAGAGCACACTGTCCTAGAATATGGCCCTTATTGTTAGTTGAAAATTATGTGCGTGTGCATTGAACTCGGGCACTATATTCATAATGCTTAGAACTTTAACTCCAAACTAAAGGTCTAGATTTTGAAAGCCTTGGGGAGGATGATTTGAGATTCATGGAAAGGGAGCGGGCTAGCTCTCTATCGTTAGCTGCAAAATAATTGCAGCGTGTTTTACGTACGCCAAAAAAAATAAGAAACAATGGCACTGTTCTAAATCCCAAAACTACAAATTGGCAATAGTTGTCTGTAAAATAATTTCTTTTCAGTTTAAGCACACAATATTTTCCAAGTATACCAACTGAAACAAATCATCACACTAGATAATTGCTTGATAGTCTAAATGCGATAATCATAAACACCATTCTCATTAAATTCATTGAGATCATGAAACAAATCAAAGAATCAACAACGAAAAAAAGGGGGGGAACTCAAAACAAGTACTAAGCTAACAAAAAATCATTAGTTCAACCTTTTACTGATAATTTTCTTTGCAAATAATCAACACTGTAAGCAAAAATCAGATAAGAAAGAAGCCATAATAGAAGGAAAAAAGAACCATTAAAACACTTCCCATATGTTCAAAAACCCTAAAGTTCAGAATTTAAACATTTGGTTCCAGAATCCTAAGCAGATGATATCGAAACGATAATAATAGCAGATGATATCGTTTGCAAATAATCCCGCTTTCGGATTTCAGAACGATAATAATAGCAGATGATATCGAAAATGAAAAGAGAAATTTATTGATTTCGATGTTTTCAGTACCTAACCAAAACAGAGCAATGAGGTTTAGGGTTTTAGTGAGTGGAAGAATTGGGAACTTACCAACGGCGCCACCAACAGCGCCTCCAACGGCGACTCCGGCGGTGACGCGAGCCAAGCAGCTGTCTCTTGCCATGTTCAATTCAATATCTCGTCTTCTTCCCTTCCCTTTGCTTTGTTTTTCGTTTGTTTTGACTACCAGGTTGCCGAACGCTTTTAACTTCGTTTTGGATTATAAGAAGTTATATAAAAATAGGTATAATAAATGGATTAATATCCTATACACAAGCCGTGAAAATTAAAAGTTTTTATAAACACCTTAGTTTTAGGGTATAAAGAGTTAGTTTAGAGTATATGGTTTAGGGGTTTAGGTGCAGAGGTTTAGAATTTAGAGATAGTTGTTTCAATTTAAGGTTTAGGGTTATAATTTAGGGCTTATAGATTAGAGTTTAGTTTTTAGGGTTATATAGTGATGATTTAGGTTTTAACCTATAAACCCTAAATTATAACCCTAAACCTTAAATTGAAACAACTATCCCTAAATTCTAACCCCTACACCTAAACCCCTAAACCATATACCCTAAACTAACTCCATATACTCTAAAATTAAGGCTTGTGTATAGAATATTTATCCATAATAAATTTCTCCCCTAAACTTTATCTATTTTTTCAACTTATTCCTTAAAATTTATTTTGATAATTCTTGTTTTTTAATATTTCTGCCTTTACTCACATTTCCCTTTACCATTAAAAAATTATTTTAACCAATCAGAACACATCACGTTATTTTTTTATTTTTAAATTTTAAAATAAAATAAATATATTAAAAATACACAAAACACCTCATCTTCATTCACATTATCTTCTTCCCCAATTTTCTTTAACAATTTTTTGTAACGGTACAAATGAAATAGCGAGTTTCGGAGAAAATAGCTGATAAGAACAAAGGTAGAAGAAACAAAATTAAGGAAAAAGACAAAATGATTTCATTCGGATAACCGATATCCTCAATTACAAGAAATTCCTCTTTTTAAACCCTTTACACAAGGGACGACATCGTTTTATCTATTCACAAACCTTCTAAACGATGTGTTTCATTAAACCAGCTGGCACACTTAAAATAGAAAATGAACAGTAAATAACTTACATCAAAAACGACTCTTCAACGACTATTTTGATATCAGACCCGTGACAGTACTCCCTTCTTCAAAAAATTCTTGTCCTCAAAGATTAAAGTTAAGAAATTCCTGCTTCAAAAGATGAAAAACCTCCCAGGTCGCATCTTCTAGGAATGAGTTGCTCTATTCAACTAACACTTCTGTTACAGCTCTATTGCCCATTTTCTCAATTTGCTTGTCTATTATTCGAATTGATTCCTTACTGATATTCCCATCAGCATCGATGATAGGCCACTCATCGTGAATTTTGTCAGAACCTACTCTCTTCTTCAGTTGAGATACATGGAACACTGAATGTACTCTCGAATTATCTGGTAGCTTAAGCCTATAAGCTATTGCCCCTACTCTTTCAGTTACAAGGAAAGATCCAAACCATCTGGAAACTAATTTTTGGCAAGTTTTTGCACAAATAGTTTGTTGTCTGTAAGGTTGAAGCTTCAAAAATACCCAGTCACTCACATGAAATTCACATTCCTTTCCCTTCTTATCAGCCTGAGTTTTCATTCTTTCTTGGGCTTTCTGCAGATAGAATTTTAACATCTTAATGGCAGCTTCCCTTGCTTGCAAGCTCCTGTCTACAGCTGCAACTATTGATTCTCCAACAACGTATGGTAGATGTACAAGGGGTGGCTGACCATAAAGAGCTTGATAGGGAGTCACTTGAATGGCTGAGTGAAAAGTAGTGTTGTGCCACCACTCTGCCAAATACAACCATTCAAACCAGTCCTTAGGTCTTTCACATGTCATGCATCTAAAGTAAGTCTCCAAACATTAGTTAACTCTCTCGGTTTGTCCATTAATTTTTGGATGGTATGTAGTTGAAGCATTAACTACCACTCCTAACTTCCCAAACAACTCCCTCCAAAACAGACTCATGAAGACTTTGTCCCTACCACAAATGATGTTGCTGGGTAAATCATATAGTTTGAGCACATTCTTCAAGAAAATCTGCGCTACATCTTTTGCTGTGAATGGGTGAGTTAACCCAATGAAATGACAATATTTAGTCAACCTATCAACCACCACTAAGATACAGTCTATTTTTTCAGACTTAGGCAAGCTTTCCATAAAATCTATACTAACATAAGACCATACTGTTTCTGGTATAGGCAAGGGCTGCAATAAACCCCTTGGATGATGCTTGTCCCCTTTGTTCCTTTGACAAACTATATATTCCCTGACCAGGTTCTTCACATCCTTCTTAAGACTTTTTCAATAAAAAACAGTGGATATTCTTTGAATAGTGGCATTTACTTCTGAATGCACCCTACAACACTTCTATGGAAAAATTCCATCAGTTCCTTCTTCAATTCAGAATCATCTCCCACCACTAACTTTTCTTTCCTCTTCAAGGTCCTGTCATCCCTTTTATATTTCGAATGCTTATCATATCCTCCTTTCTTAGCTTCAATTATTCTTTTCAGTTTGTCATCTTTTTGCCAGGTCTCAACTATTCTCCCCAGTAAGTCAGAAGTAACATGACTCACTCCTAATGTATGACAACTGCTCACTTCAAATCTTCCAGATAATGCATCAGCTACAATGTTGTTGATGCCCTTCCTATATTGAATTTCATAGTCAAAGCCCAACATCTTGACTACCCACTTCAGTTGGAAAGGAGTAAAAGCCTGATTTTTCAGCCAAGAACTTCAAACTGTGGTGGTCAGTTTTAATCTTGAAGTGTCTCCCAATCAAATATGTTGACCATCTCTTCACTGCCAGCATCTCCTTTTCATACATTGATAATTCTCTGTGTCTCACCCCTAATCCCTTGCTGAAAAATACCAAGGGCCTTCCCTTCTGTACCAACACAGCTCCTACCCTTAAATTATATGCATCAGCTTCTACCACAAATTTTGAGTTGAAATCAGGTAGAGCAAGGACTGGTGCAGAACAGACAACTTCTTTGAGCTTCCTGAAGGCTTCCTCCTCTTCCACTCCCCATCTCCAAGCTCCCTTTTTCAATAGATCAGTCAATGGTCTTGCCAAGCACCCATACCTTTTAACAAACCTTTTGTAATATCCTGAAAGACCAAGAAATCCTCTGAGCTCCTTCACAGTTGTAGGAACATGTCAAGTATGAATGCTCTTGCCTTAGACTCATCCATGGAGATGCAACCACCAGATAAAACATAACCCAGGTAATCCACTTTCTTAGATCCAAAACAACATTTGGATCTCTTAGCATACAATTGATGAGACTTCAGAATACTAAGCACTTCCTTCAATTGTTCCAAGTGTGATGCCCAATCCACTGAATATACTAGTATATCATCAAAGAATACTAGTACTGTAACCTCCTAAACCCAGCCTAGAAGAAAAGACCGAATTTAAAAAGTTACGATTGAAAACTTAACTCTCAAGAAAACTAATTTTAAAAAGATATACTTTAAATTAAAATAAAATAACATAAATTTAATAATAAATAAAAAATATAAATAACATAATAAATTTTCGAATGATTGTATAAAAATCTATGAATTAAAATAACAGTAAATGAATGTTAAAAATAATCTCAAAATATAAATAGTCAAAAATTAGATCCATGTCCCAAAAATAATAAATAGAAATTTGATTAAACTAAAATAGTTTCGTACTGAATAATAAAATAACCGGATAAAATTGAGATCCTCCAAGTACCACGTCGTCTAAAGTCCAAAGATACCTGTAAGAGAAAACTATGTGGGAGTAAGCTAAAGACCTTAGTGTGTCTCTAAAGTGCAAGAAAATTATAGTCATAAAAACATAGTAATATTTTCTTAATTTTTTAAAGCATAACACATAAATCACAAGCGCAATGCAATGCACCCAACTACAACCGCCAAGAGAAAAGTTTCCCAGAACTCCTCACTACAACCGCCAATCCGAAATGGAATTCAGCCCGAAGGGTGAAACCACTGAACTTCCCCGAACAGATCCCAACTCATGCTCATACAATGATATGATGATTAAAAATCAAATTTCATAAACAAAGTTATATAAATCCAATATTCCGTAAACATACTTCATAAATCATTGTCCATAAGTCCATAAATCATAGTTCATAAATCGTAGTCCATAAGTCACAGTTCGTAAATCATAGTAAAAATATATTTTGAAAACGTATGCATGTGATGCCAACCATAAAAAACATAATACATATAAATAATCACATAAAGGGTAAAACACCAATACGTAGAAAAATAACATATAATTTAATTATAACACTGGAAGAAAACACACCTTAGCCAAGCTATAGTCAACCTACAGAATGCTGTGATTTTCCATGATCAGAAGTATTTGATCCAACTGTATCAGTACCCGACTAAACTTGGGGTTGAAGGGATTAACGAACAAGAAGGGGTATAGAGCGGTGGGGATTATTACATAGGAATTTAACAAATCAATAAGGGATTTTGGCGGCATGAAACTATATAAAAAAGTAGGGTTCTTGGGGTGATCTTATTTGAACTATGTGTGTGTATATATATAGGGAGAATAAACCTAATTTAAGTAAAATAATGAAAATGATATAGGATATAAAAGAATAAAAGTAAATAAAATAATTAAAAGAAGACGAGTGGAGAAGGGATTAGAATTCAATTTAAAATTAAAGTACTAATTAATATATATATATATATATATATATATATATAACATTTAAATAATAATTAAAAAAGGATAAGTCGGCTAACATAGTCAAATTGGACTTTCTTCTAAAACTATGAGTTAATTTCATACGGGGTCCTTAAAATTTTAAGAAATATCATATTAACTTTCAAGTTTGATAAAAATTCTATTTAGTCTCCCATAAAAAAATTAGGATTTTGAATTAAAAATTCTTAATTGTTAGGGTTTTCAATTAGGGATTTCAAAATTAGGGATTTTGTGAATATAGGGTTTACAATTTGGGCGTAATGTTTGAGGTGTTACAACTCTCCCACCCTAAAAAAATTTTGTCCTCAAAATTTCCAGACTCAAAAAAAGTTTAAAAGAGCATTTCGAATCATGCTACAAATAACAATACAAAATTTTCAGATAGGCTTTAATCTCAAACTTATAAGAACGAGTACGATCACGATTGGTCACTAATATAGAGCTCCTACGAGATGACATAATAGTCTATCTACAAAATGAATTAATCCTAAAGTTAGAGTTGGTACTTGGAGTCTCTATTCAAAACACATCTTTAATTCTTTAAAATAATAAATTTATCAAAAAAATCTCATTTTCCCCCAAAACATTTAATATGCATGCAAAAATCATTTTCAGGTTAAAAAATTTATGTGAGCCACACAGTCCGAGGGTTAAACTTAGTTCTTATACCACTAAATATAACCCCCTAAACCCGGCCTAGAAGAAAAGACCGAATTTAAGAAGTTACGATTGAAAACTTAACCCTAAAAAAACTAATTTTAAAAAGTTATACTTTAAATTAAAATAAAATAACATAAATTTAATAATAAATAAAAATATAAATATCATAATAAATTTTCAAATGATTGTATAAAATCTCTGAATTAAAATAACAATAAATGAATGGTAAAAATAATCTCAAAACATGAATAGTCTAAAATTAGATCCATGTCCCAAAATAATAAATAGAGATCTTATTAAACTAAAATAGTTTCGTACTGAATAATAAAATAACCGGATAAAATTAAGATCCTCCAAGTACCACGTCGCCTAAAGTCCAAAGATATCTTAAGAGAAAACTATGGGGAGTAAGCTAAAGACCTAGTGTGTCTCTAAAGTTTAAGAAAATTATAGTCATAAAAACATAGTAATATTTTCTTAATTTTTTTAAAGCATAACACATAAATCACAAACGCAATGCAATGCACCCAACTACAACCGCCAAGAGAAAAGTTTCCCAGAACTCCTCACTACAACCGCCAATCCGAAATGGAATTCAGCCAGAAGGGTTAAACCACTGAACTTCCCCGAACAGATCCCAACCCATGCTCATACAATGATATGATGATTAAAAATCAAATTTCATAAACAAAGTTCTATAAATCCAATATTCCGTAAACATACTTCATAAATCATTGTCCATAAGTCTATAAATCATAGTTCATAAATCGTAGTCCATAAGTCACAGTTCGTAAATCATAGTAAAAACATATTTTGAAAAATATGCATGTGATGCCATCCATAAAAAAACATAATACATATAAATAATCACATAAAGGGTAAAACACCAATACGTAGAAAAATAACATATAATTTAATTATAACACTGGAAGAAAACACACCTTAGCCAAGCTATAGTCAACCTATAGAATGATGTGATTTTCCATGATTAGAAGTATTGGATCCAACTGTATCAGTACCAGACTAAACTTAGGGTTGAAGGGATTAACGAACAAGAAGGGGTATAGAGCGGTGGAGATTATTACATAGGAATTTAACAAATCAATAAGGGATTTTGGCGGCATGAAACTATATAAAAAAGTAGGGTTTTTGGGGTGATCTTATTTGAACTATGTGTGTGTATATATATAGGGAGAGTAAACCTAATTTAAGTAAAATAATGAAAATGATATAGGATATAAAAGAATAAAAGTAAATAAAATAATTAAAAGAAGACGAGTGGAGAAGGGATTAGAATTCAATTTAAAATTAAAGTACTAATTAATATATATATATATATATAACATTTAAATAATAATTAAAAAAGGATAAGTCGGCTAACATAGTCAAATTGGACTTTCTTCTAAAACTATGAGTTAATTTCATACGGGGTCCTTAAAATTTTAAGAAATATCATATTAACTTTCAAGTTTGATAAAAATTCTATTTAGTCTCTCATAAAAAAATTAGGATTTTGAATTAAAAATTCTTAATTGTTAGGGTTTTCAATTAGGGATTTCAAAATTAGGGGTTTTGTGAATATAGGGTTTACAATTTGGGCGTAATTTTGAGGTGTTACAACTCTCCCACCCTAAAAAAAATTTGTCCTCAAAATTTCCAGACTCAAAAAAGTTTAAAAGAGCATTTCGAATCATGTTACGAATAACAACACAAAATTTTCAGATAGGCTTTAATCTCAAACTTATAAGAACGAGTACGATCACGATTGGTCACTAATCTAGAGCTCCAACGAGATGGCATAATAGTCTATCTACAAAATGAATTAATCCTAAAGTTAGAGTTGGTACTTGGAATCTCTATTCAAAACACATCTTTAATTCTTTAAAATAATAAATTTATCAAAAAAATCTCATTTTCCCCCAAAACATTTAATATGCATGCAAAAATCATTTTCAGCTTAAAAAATTTATGCGAGCCACACAGTTTGAGGGTTAAATTTAGTTCTTATACCACTAAATATAACCCCCTAAACCCGGCCTAGAAGAAAAGACCGAATTTAAGAAGTTACGATTGAAAACTTAACCCTAAAAAAACTAATTTTAAAAAGTTATACTTTAAATTAAAATAAAATAACATAAATTTAATAATAAATAAAAATATAAATATCATAATAAATTTTCAAATTATTGTATAAAATCTCTGAATTAAAATAACAATAAATGAATGGTAAAAATAATCTCAAAACATAAATAGTCTAAAATTAGATCCATGTCCCAAAATAATAAATAGAAATCTTATTAAACTAAAATAGTTTCGTACTGAATAATAAAATAACTGGATAAAATTGAGATCCTCCAAGTACCACGTCGCCTAAAGTCCAAAGATATCTGTAAGAGAAAACTATGGGGAGTAAGCTAAAGACCTTAGTGTGTCTCTAAAGTTCAAGAAAATTATAGTCATAAAAACATAGTAATATTTTCTTAATTTTTTAAAGCACAAGCGCAATGCAATGCACCCAACTACAACCGCCAAGAGAAAAGTTCCCCAGAACTCCTCACTACAACTGCCAATCTGAAGTGGAATTCAGCCCGAAGGGTGAAACCACTGAACTTCCCCGAACAGATCCCAACCCATGCTCATACAATGATATGATGATTAAAAATCAAATTTCATAAATAAAGTTCCATAAATCCAATATTCCGTAAACATATTTCATAAATCATTGTCCATAAGTCCATAAATCATAGTTCATAAATCGTAGTCCATAAGTCACAGTTCGTAAATCATAGTAAAAACATATTTTGAAAACGTATGCATGTGATGTCAACCATAAAAAACATAATACATATAAATAATCACATAAAGGGTAAAACACCAACATGTAGAAAAATAACATATAATTTAATTATAGCACTGGAAGAAAATACACCTTAGCAAGCTATAGTCAACCTACAGAATGATGTGATTTTTCATGACCAGAAGTATTGGATCCAACTGTATCAGTGCCGGACTAAACTTGGGGTTGAAGGGATTAACGAACAAGAAGGGGTATAGAGCGGTGGAGATTATTACATAGGAATTTAACAAATCAATAAGGTATTTTGGCGGCATGAAACTATATAAAAAATAGGGTTCTTGGGGTGATCTTATTTGAACTATGTGTGTGTATATATGTAAAACCTATGTTTGATTTTTATATAATTAGATCTTTAAGGATCAATTTGAAAAACTTAAAATTGTTTTTAAAAGTCCCTTAATAATTTTAAAACTCCAACTCTTTGAAACTGATTTGAAAAACTCAAACTCAAAATATTTTCTAAGTTTTCCAAGGCCAAACTATTGAAAAACGTTCAGGTGTATCGATACACTCCCAAGCGTATCGATACCTTTTTGCCAAACTTAGTTACTGTCGAAACACGTATCGATACGGCAAACCCTCGTACCGATACGCCCCTGTGTTAAAATCCAAAGAGTTTGAATGGCGTACCGATACGGCAAACCCTCGTATCGATACGACCCTTATAATTTTTAAATATAAGTCAGTTTAAAAATATGACTGTTGGTGTCAGTTGGTTGGTAACCAAACTTTAAAAGGTCGTTGACCCGTATCGATACGCATAACCCCCGTACCGATACGGATATCGACAGTGAGTTAAGTTGAGAAAAAGGTATCGATACGGCCTTTACCGTTTCGATACCCCGTACCAATACGCTTACGCGCGTATCGATACCCCTTATTTATTGCACACAACGACTCTTTCTTTTCTGAGACATGTATCGATACACCTTCCCGTGTACCGATACGCATAGCTGCATAAGTGCATTTATGGTGGTAAGAGAGGGTTCCAACGGCTCCATTTATGTTCCCAACCACCCAAACGGCTAGAAATCAATGAGGAGGTATAAAAGAGACATCCAAAAGCTACAACAACAACTATTGATCTTCAAGAAAACATCTATTCATCAAATCCAAGCAATTGTGCAAAAATCCATATTGTCTAGAAACCCCAATTGTAATTTTCATTCTTATCTTGTTCAATTGGGTTGAGTGCTTGTAATTGGGATATCATTTGTATTGAGAGATACTCTATTAGCCAATAAATTTCTTTGTTCTCTTGTTGTGAGGATTGGGTTGAATTTTGGGTAGAAAATTCAACCGAAATTGTAAGGGTTGCCTCCTTATCCTAGAAAAGGGGAAGAACAATTAGTGGAATTGTTGCAAATCCTTAGTGAAGCTAAGGTAGTGGATGTAGAGTTCATTTGGAACTTGAACCACTCTAAAATCCCTTGTCATTATTTTTAATTTGCAATTTCCACCACAAAATCTTTAAATTTCCAATTCACCCCCCTTTTGGTTCATATCGATCTTTCGATCCACTCAACAATATATATAGGGAGAGTAAACCTAATTTAAGTAAAATAATGAAAGTGATATAGGATATAAAAGAATAAAAGTAAATAAAATAATTAAAAGAAGACGAGTGAAAGAGGGGATTAGAATTCAATTTAAAATTAAAGTACTGATATATATATATATATATATATATAACATTTAAATAATAATTAAAAAAGGATAAGTCATCTAACATAGACAAATTGGACTTTCTTCTAAAACAATGGGTTAATTTCATACGGGGTCCTTAAACTTTTAAGAAATCTCATATTAACTTTCAAGTTTGATAAAAATTCTCTTTAGTCTCTCATAAAAAAGTTAAGATTTTGAATTAAAAATTCTCAATTGTTAGGGGTTTCAATTAGAAAATCAAAATTAAAATTTTAAATTAGGGATTTTTTGAATCTAGGGTTTACAATTTGGGCGTAATTTTTGAGGTGTTACAAGTAAAAATTTCCTTAAATGCTTCTTGAAGAGTCTGTTCATGAGCCCTTGAAAAGTTGTTGGGGCGTTTGTCAACCCAAAGGGCATCACTAGAAACTCATAATGACCCTCATGGGTTCTGAAAGCTGTTTTGTGGATATCTGTCTCCCTCATTTTGATCTGGTGATATCCAAACCTCAAATCCAGTTTAAAGAAGAAGTTAGCTACCCCAAGTTCATCTAAAAGCTCTTCAATTACTAGCATAAGAAAGTTGTCCTTGATGGTAAGTTGGTTTAATTTTCGGTAGTCCACACACATCCTCCATGAGCCATCCTTCTTCTTCACCATTACAATTGGAGAGAAAAAACAATGTTGTTATCTCTGATGATTCCTGACTGTAACATTTCCCCCACTAGCCTCTCAATCTCATCCTTTTGGTGAGCTGGATGTCTATAGGGTTTCACTTTCACCACAGTCTTGTCATCAATTAATTCAATCTTGTGGCCATGCCCTCTTTTTGGTGGGAGCCCCACTGGTTCTTCAAAAACCAACTGAAACACATGCAATAAGTGTTCAATCTCTGCACTCAGCATTTTTCTTTTAGTTTTTAACTCCAACTGAGCATCCAAAATCCATACACTGGCAGTATAAGGTCTATTTGTTCCTCTCAGCAACTTGTCACACTCTTTAGACCCTACCACTTTTAATGCCTGCAACGAGCATCCTTGAAATTGAACTTCATCTCCTATGTACTTAAACTGCATAGTAAGCTTTGAGAAATCTCACTGGATATTCCCTAACTGTGAGAGCTATTGAATTCCTAACACCACTTCACAATTTTTGATTGGTAAAATTAAAAAGTCAGATTTGAAATTGACTCCCTGACTTTTCCATTCTACATTTGCACATTCTCCCAGTGTGTTCATTTAATTCCCATAAGCCACTATGACCTTCAATTGCTTCTGCCTGCTCATCCTCAAATTCAGTTGTTTAACTATGGCTAAGCTCAAAAAATTATGGGTACTACCCGTGTCAATCAAAGCTACACACTTCACCTTCTCAATTTGAATTGGTATCCTCATAGTATCCCATTTTGCCGCCCCCCATAGCATGTAGGGATAACACATGCTCCTCAGTAGGTAAACTATCTTGCACTCCCTGGTCTACCACTTCTTCACAGTCCAAAAAGATCTCAGGCTCTTCATCATTTTTCACTCCTTCCACTACAATCTGATACATCTGTGTTTTAGCACACTTGTGGCCAGGTGTGTACTTGGCAGCACACCAAAAGCACATCCCCTTCCTCTTCATCTTCTCCGCTTCTGCTGTCGAAAGTGTCTCCCCAGAGTTCCTTTGATTTCTCACATTAGGTTTCAAGTGTACCAGGCTAGTGCTCCTAGGAGTAAAATTTTTTGAGGATGAAGCTATGGTAGTACCTCTCGTAGGTGCAGATCCCCTAAAAACACTCCCACTAGCTCTAGTTGGAAAACTCAAAACTGTAGGTGATGTTGTAAAAGACTTCTGTAAGGTTCTTGCACCTTTCTTTTGTGTAGGAAAATACATAAATTACATATGTTTTGCCAAATGGAAAGCATCTAACAGGGACTTTGGTTGCAATAATTTCATTATTTGCCCGATTTCTAAGCGCATATGAGTTTTGAATACACTAAGAACATAAGCATTAGTGAGTTTACTTATCTGATTTAGCAAGTGTATGAAATCTTCATAATACTTGTCAACTGTGTATGTCTGTCGTAGTTCAATCAAGTCTGAAAAAGGATCATCGAACCCACCCAATGCAAACTTTTCTCGCAACAGTTGCACATAGTCCGTCCAAGCCATGGCATTCAAATCCGCATGAGACTTCGAGATGTAGCATCACCACTCTCACCTTAGCAAATTCAGGTACCTTTTTCGCTTCAAAATATTGTTCTAACTTGCACATCCACTCGCGGAAGTCCGATCCATCAAACTTAGGGCATAAGAGTTTATACGCAAAGTTCATTTGGTGAACCGGTTCTCTCTCTTGAGTCTTGTGAACCAACTCCCTCACTTCCTGCTCAACCACATCGCCAATAGGTTCTGACACTGTCGAAGTAACCATTTTAAGGGATGGGGTTCTCCCAGTTTGTGGATTGTCTAGAAATGTTCCCAAGATACCAGAATGTTGACCCACGATGGCACTCGTGTCGATTTTCTTCCCAAGCCTTATTTTCAGCAACTTGTGCAGATTAGCCATCATCGCAGTTTGCATCTCTTGAAACTAATCATTCATCGACGTCTCGAGTCGTTGAACATGAGCTTCAATTCGAGTTGTTTCCTATTTTCAGTCGGGAATCGTCGCTTGCGTGGTCGCCCCCACCGATTGTGGAGGTACCTCTCCTCCGGTTGATGCCGGTTGACTTCGTGTCTCCACCATTTTCGAAGAACGGGTAGCTCTGATACCCTTGTAACGGTACAAATGAAATAACAAGTTACGGGGAAAAGAATAGATAAGAACAAAGGTAGAAGAAACAGAATGTTGGGATATTCGATGCTCGATTCTTTCAACCATTCTTGCTCGCCAAGTGGTGGAGAAGTGAGATTTTGGGTGATAAAGGCGTGGAAGCTAAAAATGATAAGAACAAGATGATTTATAGTGGTTCAACCTTCTAATCAAGGTCTACATCCACTACCTTAGCTTCCCACTAAGGATTTCCAATCAATCCACTATTGATTCGTCCCCTTTTCTAGGCTTAGGAGGAAACCCTTACAAACCGATCAAGCTTTCTACCCAAAGCCATAATCAAACTCTCTTTACAAAGAGATAAAAATAAGCAAACACAAATTCCTCTAATAGGTATTTGTTTGCACAATTAAGCTCTCACACAATCCTAAAACACTTGAGCAAATCTAACAATTTTGGCTCACTAGTGTTTGTCTATACAAAGAATTGCCACTTAAGCACTAAGACGCATTTTGATCATATGTTGTATTACAATTGAAGCATTAACCATTATTAGATGCTTGGAGGTCCATTTTATACTCTTCTTTGAGTTTGTAGCCGTTACTAGCCGTTGGAGTTGAATTGGAGCTGTTGGAGACTTTGTTTCCCACCATAAATGCAATTCTGCAGCTCCCCGTTTCGAAACACTCTTGAAATAGAAAGAGTTGTTGCAGCACCCGTATCGAAACGCCCTTGGCCGTATCAAAACGCTTGTCCCCGTATCGAAACGTTCTGCATTTAAAAGGTAGTTAGGAAATAGTCGTTGGGGGTTTATGACCGTTGAGGTCGATGCCACATAGGCATATCGAAACTGTAGATGATGTATCGAAACGCTATGCAAAATCTCACCCAGATTAAAGCTCGTTTCAAAACGTTTTGCCATTGTAAAGACCCGTAATGGAACACCTAGGGGCGAAATGCCTGGATGGTTTTGTTGAATTTGGCTTTGAAAACACTTAAAACCCTTTTAAAATATCCCATAAATATAGTTTTAAGTTCTTTGGACTTTAGAAATGGTTTTGAATTCTTTTTAACTTTGTCCCATTAGTTCTACATTCTCCCCTTTTTTATATAATAAAACCAACTTAAAACATTAGTCACCATTTTTTATAAAAATTTTGATTACCCAACCATTAAATCCTCCAACGAACCTTATCGTCTCTTGCAACAGTTTTTCTTCCTAAGAACCCTACTAAATGAAACAAAACAGTAACTTTTAGAATTATACGAAACACAAACAATGTATAAAGCCTTGATGTAACATAAAACAATGATTAAATGGCTCAAAGATTCGCATATAAAAACCCGTAAAAAAGTTTAGGATTCATATACATAATTTCTATTCTTCATTTAATTAATATTAAGTTGGTATTTTGGTTGTGAGAAGACTGTGAAATATGTTACTTCTCAGTTTAATTAGTATAAAATTTAAAAAAAATTATTCAAATCAAGTACCAAAGCATAAGAGTCACTTTCACCAAAAACAAAAATAAGAGTTAAAGAAAACGATCACAATAAATCACATATGCTATGAAACTATACAAAGCATAGAAAAAAAAAGTAATAATAATAATTTTTTGATATCATCAGTAGTTTTTTATCAATGGCTGATGGAGTAGGTCACCGATGGAAATGGATAGAATTTTTACTCGAAATCTGATCCCGCCCCAACTCTATCATTCACAAAATCCGTCCTGACCTGCCCCGAACTTCAAATTTTCAACAAAAAAAACACCCCTATAGGGTCCAGTCGGAACCGTCAAGTCAAATTGCCATAACTTCAGTTTATGAATGCCATACAAACAATCTGATCGTCGGTACTTTCTTATACATTTACAATCTGTTTTGAATACAGGGCCCTCTGCAGCCTACTTACAAAGAACTCAATCAATTCTAGCAACAGTAGTTGCAGTTTATCTCCTAAATCAACCATAGTACAAACATGCATTTACAGAGGAAATTTAAAGTGCCGAAACCAAAATTCGCATCAACCAACTACTACTACTACACACCCTCTTAAATGAAAACAAAATTGAGGGCATCTTACCTTGGTTCACTCTCGAAAGCTGAAACCTGGAACGAAGCACTTTGGATTCTGTAGCATGACTCAGCAGGTCAATGAGCTAACCCTTCCCTCCCCATGCCACCAGGAGGTTTGTCGACCATGGGAACGTTGTATCTTTGATATATTCTAGCCCTGTTGGTCGCCCACCACTGTTCTGCTTGTTTTTCACTGAAACGCCTCCGGCTGCAAGCACGAGAAACAATGACCATTGTCAAATGATTTCCAAAGGTAGTTCATCAGTTACTAACACAATGGAGGAGAACTGCAGTTTGCAAGGGATAGAAGTGATAAACAAAGACTACCAACTAGCACAACAATTAGATTTTTTATTTTAAAAAACAGTATGAGGTTAGAGAATAATGATGTTTCTAGACAGGTTTAATGTTTTTGATTAACAGTGCAATTGAATAAGAACCACATCCGTAAATAACCCTACACTCGTATGTTTTACTTGCGAAATAAACAGGGAAAACAATGAGCGCAGCAGGAGGCCAACGCTGAATGTAAGGGTATGGAACCAGCTGGAAACTATAGAGAGCTTAATACTTGTGCCCTACAGGAGCTGAGTACTAACGTTCTAATCAGATGCATGTTGGTTGGTTCAATCCTTTCAATTGAGATTCTAATCCTTTTTCTGACAATGCAGTTTGTTTAGACCGTAAAACTCAGAATCTTGGGCTTCGTCTAATTTTAAGTGCAAAACAATTATGGGAGGAAGTAGGCAGTGGTTATAACCAACCTGAACCGAACGCGCTTAAGATCTTTGATACCTCCAGGCAATGCAACAAGGGTAATGTATACACCGGGCTCATCTTGCTCGACCCATTCATCCCCATGGGTGGGTTCGACTTTTGTAGTTCGGTTCCGATTCCTTGCAGTTCCATCCGGATGATACACTTCAGAGTGAGTTGAAAGGTGGTTACTAATGGTTCCTGATCTATTAGAATTCACTAGGCTGTTTGGTCCATTTGAATCTATTTCATGGCAATTCATGGGGCCACCTGATTGGTCACTGCCAGTAGAAGAAACATCCCGAGGAGGAGTTGAGCCAGAATAGCAAAAGGAGGGTGAATTGATGCTTCTTTCCGCTCCCATTGGTAACCTTTCAGCCATATCCTTCAACTGTCATAGATAAGCAAACTTGTTAAATATTGGGTGAACTCTTCATCTAAGCAAATCTACTTTGGCCATATAATGGAAGTGTAACAAAATTAATTGTCAACCAAAGAAGGCTCAGGTATATAAGACCCCAAAATTTGGTGCTCGAGATTGAACAAGAATTAACCAAGCATTTTGCATCTCCACATGGTTGCCTTCTAATAATAGTCATGAAAAGTGCATAATTTGCAAGTGAATTGAAGTTATGAAGCTGCATAAACTTTTGCAATTGTTAAGCTGACTTGGGTTTTAGCAAATTTCACGAAGGAAATCATACAAATGCCTCATAGAAAATAATGGTTACTAATAATGGTGTTAAAATAATAAATAAACAGTTAAAACCCTCCATAAATAGGGCTTTAGGAATGAGTTAATTAACTCACCTGAGCAGTGAGTGACTTTATGACTTCCTTAGCTGCTTTGCATTTTGCAGTCTCTTCTGTTGCTACTGCTATGGCTTCCTTCAGCTGTTTAGTAGTATTTTCCAGCTCAACTTCCTGAAGTTGTGCTTTGCGAGTAAGTTCCTCAACCTACATCAGATAGACAAAATCAAGTACAACAAACAAACTTAACACCCACGTGCAAAAAAACAAAAGTTGAAAGACTAGAAAACAGTTTAGTTCACTCCGTATTAAACTCAAGAGCTTGCTATTTATGATATATAATTAACTTTATAAGCATGAATTCACATAAAGAATTTACTGAATCTCAAACTATTCCATTTTTCTACAGCACATTGATAAGTTCTATTAACAACTAATGCTGAAAAAGATGAAATTGAAGCATAACTAATAAGAAAAACAATTTTCCAGGCAAATAATTTAAATTGTAAAAATACCTGAGTTCTTAATTTAACAACTTCTTCGCTTAGACCTTCATTTGTCCTTTTAGCATCATCCACTACTTTCTTTGATGAAACTCCTGACAGAGTTGGTGTTGGTGTAGTAGCACGATGTGGGCTGGATCGCCTAGATGTAGGTGATGTTGCTCGAGATACGATTCGTGATGTAGGAAGAGAAGCTGAAAAAAATTTCTTGGATGACCCAAATAAAGCATTCGAAGTTTTGGGGTTGTTTTGAGGAGCACATTGAGAAACTCCATTTGGGAAGGGTGAAACTCGGGTACTATTAAAATCCAATCTCTTGTTTCTTGAAGATCCACTGTCGAACCCTTTAGATGTTTCAATTGAAGCATTTCGACTAAGTTGGGCATGGTTTCTTGAATCCAACTTTTCAACCTCCTCAACACTGTCATTTGATCCCTGATTCATACTTCCTATTCTACTCAGAGCATAATGGTTCGAAGAGCTGGTTTCAGGAGCTTTTGTGAGTTTGGCAAAACAATTATCACAAACGCGATAAGGTTTGTTAGTATTTGGTGCCATGGAAGCCTTGAAAGACTTCTTACTGCTGCATGCATTGCAGAATACGAGCCCACAATTATAACAATTATGACGTTTTCTTTTGAAATTAAACAAAAGACGGCAGCCAGAGCATTTTGATTGATCAACACTGGACACCGATTTATGAAGACAGATAGCTGCAGTAAAACTTGTACCACAAACAACACTCTTGACCTGTTTATCTTTTAGAGCTTCAACAAGAAAAGGAGAACTTCTATCATCTGTATCCCCATGACCTAACCTTCCATTTGCACCCTTTCCCCAAGTGTAAACTTCAGTCTTTGAAGTTAAAACAGCAACATGATAGGCACCGCAGGCTATTTCTTCAACAAAATTCTTTGTGAGCTTCCCTTCGACACGGATAGGAAGTTTTCCATCAGCATGAGGATTCCCCAACTGCCCATAAACAGGGCTTCCCATAGCATAGACATGGCCATTGGTTGTAAGCGCAATAGTCATGCTATGCCCACATGATACTTTGCAAAAGATAGGCTCAACCAAAGCAGCAACACAAGTCGGCACTAATCTAGCTTCTTTGTCACCATGGCCAAGACGACCTTTATCTCCATCCCCCCAAGTAAAAAGTTTCCCTGAAGAGCAATTACTGGTTCTTGGAGACCCAACCATAACTTCAACAACGGCAGCAGTGTGCCAAACACCACAAGCTGCTCGGACAGTGCGTAGGCCCTTGAGGGATTCCACTTCCCTGGGTACAGATATGATTTTGCGATCACCATGTCCCAAAACACCAAATGTTCCATCACCAAAAGTAAATAATTGTCCAGCAGAAGTTACAACAGCTGTGTGCCACGGTCCACAAGACACCGACGAAACATGTATTCCCTCCAAAAGTCCATTTAGTTTCTTTGGAACCCATTGACTTGTTTCACTCCCATGGCCAAGTAAACCAAAATTGCCAGAGCTACCACCCCATGTATACATTTCACCAGAAAGTGTTACAGCACAAGAATGGTACTCTCCACATGTGACAAGTTCAACATTTATATTTTTAAGAGAATCTATAAGTTTTGGATGGGAGACATTAGAATCCACACCATGCCCCAATCTGCCACCAGTTTCCACTCCCCATGAGAAAACCTCTCCTTGCTTAGTTACGAGAGCAGCATGTTGCCCACCACAAGCTATGTTCTGAACATCCAAAAGAACTGCAGATTCCAAAGCTTTAGGCAGAAGAGAATCTGTCTTAATACCACTACAATTTCCAATTCTATGTATTCCTCCACCTAACACACCCTCACCGGTGCCTTCACCCCAAATAAAGACATCACCTAAAGCATCGCCATCATAGTGACCAGACCCCTGACTTGATGAACTAACCGCACTAGATAAACTAACTCTGTAAGCATCCCCATTCAATCCCTTCATGTACCCAGCTGTTCCATCTGATCCTGCTGACGACAGAGAATGGATTGATCCACAAGCAGATTCTGAAGGATATAACGCCTTGGGGGGCACAGAATACAATATGACATCAGACAATGCCTTCTCTAAACCGGTTCTAGGAGGACTCTCATGTGGAGTGCGAAGGCGTAGGGAATCCATCCCATCCTATATCGGGAACAAAATATAATTCTCTCAATAAATATATAAAAGATAGAAGTACATGACAGAAAATGGAAGGGGGGAAAACCTTCTGTGAACTACCACCGCTACCAAATGGAGAGCTCAAAGGTGAACTTCTCCGAGTATGTTCTTTAGGACTAGTTGCTTCAGATGAAACTCCATCACTTCTAGATTCGGGTCTTCCTTTTCGATTGTGGCCACGTGATATCAATGCCTTTAGACCTGTAAACCATACTTCTGCTTCATCTTTATCCTTGCAAATCTGGTGCAAAAGAGAAGTTGGACTCATGGACTATAAAAAACTTGGTAATTAATTTACAATCGAATGGTTATGCATGCATGGAGAATAAAAAAACTAGAAGTTAGGCACAAGTGTGCAACTCTCTTGCAAGGAATAAAAGGAATGCTTACCAAATCAAGTGATCTATCATGATATATAAGGGAAAATGATTGGTATTCTTTTTCAGGCCGAGGATACCTCTGAAATATTGGCTGCAATGAGCAAAAAAGAAAAAACAATCAATAAAGTTCCAAACACCAAAGAGTTGCTAATTTGCATTTCTTATTGCTGGAACTAAAAATGGAATTCAATTAATCAACTCCAGGTTAAAATATTTTATTTGAATAAAAGTACTCCAACTCATAAAAATAACTGCTATCTAAACCCATCTGTTATAACCAAGGAATAGTGCAACTGAAACATGTACGACACAATTACGCATGCTGATAAGATGACTACACAGTAATCTGCCTCAAGCATACCATGTTATTAAAATCTTTACAAATTTAGAATTTGGCTAGTAAAAGATACAAGCACACCCCTTGAAATTCAGGAAAAGAAATTTTCCGTTCAACAATATTTAAAAGGAATAACCTTAAAACATTGCAACCATTATTGCGGAGAATCAGTTGAATTTAAGCAGGCTTAACCTTTAATACACGTAACAACAAGAGTAAAGAAAAGATTGACAGGGATAAACTTACAGTGCGCTGACCAGGTATAATTCTGGAGACCTGGTTTAGTTTAAGGTATTTTTCCTCTTTGCCAGAGATCCATATTAGAACAGATTCATCCTGAAAGAAACAAGGTAAAGACATGTGGTAAATGAAGTTTTAGGTTACAGTAGGTTCTTGATGCATACATCAACAAGACAACTGTTCTTGCAGAAAGGAACAAAAGAAATGAAATACAGCCAGCAAAATTCAGTGTAGACATATTACCAGTAGTCTTCTAGCAACTAGAGATGACAAACCATCATTCACAAGCAGAATAAATGCCATTACCAGATGAGCACATTTGAATTACCTCACATTTTTTTCCAGGAAAGTAACATACAAACAGTAACGAAAAACATTTTAAGGAAGCCACCTGAGAGTCTGAGACTGTTCTTCCCTTTTCAAATAGTATTAACTTTTCTTCTTAGTACTGTTACCCGGATCTTACATATCAAATTTTAGTCTGACAATTGCTATTATCCAATAGAATTGATATGTAAAGCTTCTTCAAAATCTAGTAAAGGCAAAGAAATACCAACGTATAAAAGTTGCGCAAGACAGCAATCAGAAGGTATTGAAGCCCTCATACAGAGTCCGCTCATCACAATCTTGATGGTCACTTCCAATTGTTCATTGCTTCAATGATAATACACTAACTTACAAAATCTCCATGAATAATTTCCATATTTTTTCACTTATGCCTTTACATATAACTGTTGCAATGTTACTTATAAGACTGAATTCAAACCCAGTTCTAAGGCTTGTTGGTAGAAAGGATTAAAAGCTTTTTAATCTAATAATTAGGTTTCATCATCACTTTCCTGCTTTGTAGTTTACCCATTGTATTAAAATCGAGCCTTTGCAGCTTGTAAGCAACATAAGCCCCCAGACTTAGTTAATGAGAAACCGACACTGGTTAATACAAGAAAAATAGTTGCTCCAAGTGTAAATTCAAAGCCACCATTTTGTTAGAAGATACATTCCTTGCATGTCTTACACATACGAAGCTCAGGTGAAATTCTAACCTTTTCCACCGAGCTTTATGAAATTCTAGGTAATGGAACTTCTAAAATTAAGTCTGTTAAAATTTATTCAGGAAAAAAATACGCTGAGGTTGCTAAAACAATCCTTTTATTCTTAGTAATCTGATATCTGTTGAAATAATATGAATAAAACATATCAGAGCTATTCTATCATTAATAAGAGATCATCTAACACCCCTTCCTGGTATAGGTATATAAGGAATTAGGGGTGCTTATCGAGCGAGAGTTGGGCAGTGCTCGACTCGTGCTCGTTAAAAAATTTTGTTGCTCGACTCGACTCGTTGCTCGTTAAGCTCGTTAAAATTGTGCTCGACTCGTGCTCGTTAAAAAATTTGTTGCTCAACTCAACTCGCTGCTCGTTAAGCTCGACTCGTTGCGCGTTAAGCTTACTAAAAAAATTACCTTATTTTTAACTAAAAGTAAAATTTAACAATACTATATGGGGCTTAATATTAACATAAATTAACAAATTTAACCAAAAAAATATCAAAAGAGTGTATAAAGCACTTTCAAAGTCTAAATTCCAAACTAACAATCCACAAATACACCAAACTAACATATTAAAACTAAAGTAACAATCCACAAATTCATCAAACTAACATATTAAAACTAAAGTAACAATCCACAAATATTTAAAAAAATTAACTAGCGGCTCGCAAACTTATCGAGTCGAGTTAGACTTTGCTAGACTCAACTCGTTAAGGTCTCGAGTCGAGTTCGAGTCAACATGAGTCGAGCGTTTACCGAGTTTTGACCGAGTCGAGTTCGAACAGCTCACGAGCTGCTCAACTCGTTAAGCACCCCTATAAGGAATTTATGTTCGTTTTCAGTAGAATGACAGCTTCTCAGACATCTAACTTCCTCAAAATGCAATAATTATCAACTTTTCCAAAAGCTCCATCATGATACATTTTAAATAAATAGTAAGCCAGAGGTGGAGCTAATTGCATTGAAAGATGACTTTCAATAACAGGAAAAATGGTTAATAATTGCAGATTTAGTAACAGAAATGTATGAACTTAACATATGCATCTTCAAAGGCATTCGTTCTTACATTGGACAGACGGAAGGGGCAAAATTTGGGCTTTCCTCTACGACCATATTTGAGCAATGGCGCACCTTTTTTAAGGGCAGTGATGGCCTGTCGTAAATAAAAAATGAAAAATATGAATTAAAGCATAGAAAATCCAACTTGAAAACTGAACTTCATATTGAAAGAAATTTTTTCCAGTTGTGGATATATTATAAGAAGAATTTGAGTAAGTAATATATGAATATGATGTTATATGCAAGCATAAAATAACAAAATAAAAACACAGTGAACATCAGACATTAACTTAAATCAGAAAGTTGCTAGAAACCAAAAACAATAATACTTGGAGAACATCTCCACATTTCAGTGAAGTTTTGATTTCATAAAGAATGTAAGAGAAACGATACTACTGGACATCAGATTTGCTTCACCCTGAAGCTCCAGCTAAGCTATGGCTAATTGTGAAAGTTAATTTCAACATTATTCCATAGTAACAATTTCGATGGTCTATTTTATCAGCATTATTCAATAATCACAATTTTGATGATCTATTGTATAGTTTCCTCAAGTGAGGCACTGTAATCAAGTTCTATCTTGCTTGTTTTAAATATAGACACATTTAGTAATCATATGTATATTCCCTATCCTAGTTACCTTTTCTTCTCAAAAAAAAATCTTCTACCATATGGGGGTAAGGCATGACACTCAAATGCTGGCATATATATAGAAACTCAAGCTGTTCCCTTTCCATTGTAGCAATTAACAATTATTCCACCCAACAAAATAAAATCCACCAACCACAATCCAAATAAGAAATGAAAAAAAAAAATCCAAATTAACAGCATGCTTAATGGTTCTGTATCTGAAATCTAGACAACAATGCTACTAGTAACAGTAACAACAATTTTCTATTTTCTACATTGTCACTATAAATGCTAAGACGCTAGAAAAGTGGAAAGTAATAGCATAATTCACTCCATATGTACCAATCGATTTCCTTTTATAATCAAAACATTCTAAAATAAAGATCAAAGTAAAAAGGTTTACCAACTCAATATCCCTTTCCGGTACATCCGCCGCCCTCAACTGCTCCGCCCTGACCGTAGCCATCCTTTCCGACTAACAACAGATTTCTCCAATCACACTCCGATCCATCACTTCCCCCAAAATGCACCCCGTCAAAACCTCTCTCACTCTTCTTCACCGCATTAAACCATTCCAAACAAACCCTAGCTCGATCGCAGCTAAGCCAACCCCGCGTTTCGCGTCGGCAACAAACTTGAAGCAAAATCAAAACTCCAGAAAAAGAAATTCCCTTCAAAAAATCAACTTCTTTTCATCAGACAACAAAAATAGAGCTAAAACCGAAAAGAGACAAAGAAATACAGAAACGATTGAATCATCTTGAGGAAAAACCTAAGTGGGGGAAATGGGATTTCTAGGTTCTTGAAGCAAAGAGACAAAAGAGAGTAAAGGTGGAGAAAAAAAACAAAAGATAATAAAAAAGGTGGAAACTCCTAAGATTCTCTTTGTACTTTGGCTTTTTTATTATTCTTTGAAGGTAAGGTCGCGTTTGGTTTGAGGGATTCTTTTCGAGAAAATGGGAAGGAAAAAAATGAAAGGATCAGCTGAAAAAAGACATTAGTGGGGAAGGACGAGAGCTCTCAAGTGTAGAGAGTGGAAGGGGAAAGAATCTGATGGAAAAGTTTGTTGAAAACGATCGATTTGTTTGGTTGTAGTGCCCTTTCAACTTGTTGACTTCCTCTCTCTAAAGTCAAGCCACCAATTGGATTTTGCCACGTCATTTATAAGCTCGTTTAATAGATTCAATTCATGCACTTACAATTTGCACATTTAACATTTTGTTTTTATTTTGCATGAATTGTGCTCATAATATAGTATGGAAAAAAAACTGTATATCATTGTTCATGTCCACTTCTATCCATACATATAAATTGTTTATTTTTAAACGAAATAAGTGGTTTCAATATAAAATAAAATGATTTTTATTTTAGAGACTCAGGTTTAAATTATTTTGTCTGAAAAGTGTATGGACATTGTTAAAGGACGTTAAGAATATGTATGAACAAATATTACCTTAAAACTATTTAAAAAATTATTTATTTTTAGTGTTTTTGTTAATAGATTTTTCGGTTGGACAAATTGAGTTAGTTTTCTAGCTATTTTTTATTCAAATCATTTAAAGTTTAGATCATGAGAAAAATTTTGATACACAAATTTATGTAAAATAAAGTTCATACATATTTACTAAATTTAAGGAATAGAGTTTAGTTTAGGGATTTGAGTTCAGGGTCGTCCTTGAGCATGGGTAGAAGGTGCACTCGTCCAATGTCTAGTTTTTTTTTCAATATTTGTTATTAGAGTCTTCATTGACCACCATACTATTTAAATGGTATCAATGTGACCACCAAACTATTTGTTATTAGAGGATTTTAATTATTTTTATTTAATTTGATTAATTAATTTTAACATGATTGGAGAGGGAAAAATGATAAATCCTCCAACAAGAGTTAAACCCATGACCTCACTCTTCAAGGAAATGGTCAAGCCTGATTGCCACTAGGCCAAACATATTTTTATGATGTAAGTTACAACATTTAATATATGTTTTAAATACATGTTAATGCCCGGAAAAAAGAAAAACGAACTTGGGTGGATTCAAACCAATACCCTTGGAGTAAAAACAAAGCATGCTTACCACTAGACCAATCATATTTTAGTATATAAGGTACAACATATAATATATGTCTTAAATAATTGTTAATGCCCGGAAAAATAAAAAAATGTGGTTTTAAGAAAATCGAACATAAAATATTTAACCCAATATAATTTTGATTTATTTAATTGGGTTAAATATTTAACCCAATATAATTTTGATTTATTTAAGACATATTTTTCCAGAAATAAAAGGAAATAAAATGTAGTTTAAATATTCGGTTAAATCTAACATAAAATATTTAACCCAATTAAATAAATCAAAATTATATTGAGTTAAATATTTTATGTTCGATTTTCCTAAAATCACATTTTCTTTTCTTTTATTTTTCTGGGCATTAACAATTATTCAAGACATATATTAAATGTTGTACACTATATATTAAAAATATGTTTGGCCTAGTGGTAAACATGCTTTACTTTTACTCAAAGGGTATTCGTTCGAATCCACCAAAGGCCATTTTCCTTGTTTTCATTTTTTCGGACATTAACAAGTATTTAAATGTTATGAATATTTATCTATGTGGATGTCTATCATGATTAGAACTTTATCAAATGAGTTTGATTTTTTTATTATTAGGAATATTATCTCTATGAATTAGAGTTTAATGTATTATGTACTTCTTATGCCTATAAATAGATGATTCATTGAAGGCATTGTATACAAGCCTATATTTGAGAATAATACAAATCTCCCTCTTTCTCTCATCTCTTTGTTCTTCTTGTTCTTATTCTTGTTCTTCTTTATTTTATTCACAACACGTTATCAGCACGAGACTCTAATCAACTGAGGCCTTCATCGTTATAATTCAAAAGAAGTTACCGGGGAGAATTCGATTATAGAATAAACTAAAGATAAGTTTTTTTTCCTTATTTTTTTAGTTATCGATTGTCTTTCTCTTTATATTTTAACTTTGTTTTAATTTTTGAAAATTTTGAAAGTATGTTTGATTTTATTCGAACATTGGAAAGAGATAAATTTGTGGTTTCTCACAAACCAAAAGACGAATCGACAAAGACGAAGAGGTTGCGTTCGGTGTAAATTACGTGTGTTTTCTCTTGTTCCTAAAAGGGTTAATTAGCGGTATGCTTATTCACACTTTTACTTATATGATTATATTTGATATTTTTCATATTATTATTTATGTCATTTTATTTGTTAAAAGTTAATATTTTTAACCGTGTTTTGAGTTTTACATGATATGCTTAAATGGCTTGGAAAGAGATGTGATATAAAGGGACTATGAGAAGCTATCTCGGTCATATGCTATGTCATCATTGTCTTTGAGACGAAATTCAATATCGGTAAACTCTATTTTATTTTTATCTTTTAAATACAATTTTAAAGTGCGATAAATCATGATGATTTTGGATTTACAAGAAGATTATTATAAAGTCTATATTTGCTTGAAAGCAATATTTCTTATTCGTCGAAAAACTCGACCATAGACTTCTCCCAATTTCAAGTTACGAAAATTCGTCTTGATCCAAAAAGTTTTATGGGAGGCATTCCTTGAAGTGAATGCAAAGCATGATGTTTATTCCATGCGATTATCAATGATGGGGCATTCCCTGAAGTGAATGCAAGCATGATGTTTATTCCATGCAATTATCAATGATGGGGCATTCCCTGAAGTGAATGCAAGCATGATGTTTATTCCATGCAATTATTGGATTTGTATCATTCCCTGAAGTGAATGCAAACATGGTAAATCATTATTCAATTAGAGACATAATTTCGATATAATCCAAGTATAATTGGCTGGACATCCCGTTCTGCGAGGCTACTGGTCTCAAAGGAGGTTTTTAAAGGACCTTGTGGACATGTTTAACAATGCCGCGTACGAGGATTAAACCTTTGTTCTCTGTGATAAGGATATGTGAAAAAGGTTTTAAAGGCCCACTGGCTCTACTCCATTCCCTGAAGTGAATGTGAGATTATATTATGGAAGGAATAAAAAATCACATTAAAAGTTGTGGTCGTGGTCGAGGCTATGACTATACACATGAAAAATATAGTCATTTTAAGAATACTTCTACCTGGTGGTAGCGAAGTTATAAGGATGACAAGAGTGATAAAGATCATTCTAAGGAAGTGAAATCCTTTTACCAATGTGATGTTATAAACCATTGGTTTCGTACTTGTCAAACGCCAAAGTATTATGGACTTTATCCATAATCATGAATGATAAATAAAATAAAATATAAACAAAATTTGTTTATGGCGAAAATAATTATGGCGTTATTGGTCCAACTCAATTGGATATTGTTAATTTTCTCATAACCCTTGAAGGGAATAATTTACAATTTATTTTATTTCCCTTATAACCTCTAACAGGAATAATTGTTTTTATTTTATTTTATTTTTTTAATGTTAATTCGTTTTATTTATTATTTATTTATGTTAGTTTGCTTTATCTTTATTTATTTCACATATTATTTATTTACGTTTTATGTTAATTTATTATTTGAAGAATATGATTACTTCCGGAATAAAATATACAATGAATTGTGGCTATTTATGCCTAGAATTGTGGCTATTTATGCCTAGCAGATAATGCAAGTACTCATATTGTACTTAAGCATAAGAAATATTTTTCCCATTTAAATGCAAGGGGAAATATGAGTAGTATTTCTCAAAGTACTAAAATATCAATACTTCGGAAGAGCACTTGAAAGTTTATCTCTGATAGATAATCGACTTGATATGATGTGTTATATTTTATATTTTTCATTCCTCGAAGTGAATGATACAAAGTACATATTTTCATTACCTGAAGTAAATGAAACAAAGCACATTTTGAAAGGTGCACAATTATGCATTTATCGATTAAAATGCAAGAGAATAATGTGAGTACTATATCCGGAAGTACTAATATCACAAAAGGCTCTGGTTGAGCAAATATGTTATTGTCAAATGGAACTTTATTCCATATTCACATTGCGTTATACTCGTCAAAGTCATAAAGAGAGCAATATGAGTTCGCAAAATATCCCCTTGGAAATTATAGATAACATATGTTATCAATTGGCATTTGAAATAAGCCAATATGGATATAAGTTTTGGTAGCCAAAAAGTCAGTTGAAAGCTCTAGGAGAGCTATATATTGCTACCAAAAGATAATTTCAATTGAAAGCTCCGAAAGATCTAAATATATTCTTATTTAAAGGAACAATTTTGATGGTCGTACTAGACATGTACGAGTAAGATTGAATTACATGTTATGGTAAACAAGAAGTTTACAAATTCAGAGATATATACACACATATATATAGTTGGCATGATCGGTTAGACCATCCTGATCAATAATGGTGCAGAAATTATTGAGATTTACATGTACATGTATTAAAAGAACCTGTAGTTCTTGTGGTGCTTATTCTCAAAGGAATGGATTAAATTTCACTTATTAAAGAACGTGAAGTTCTTGTGTTGCTTAAAAGAATTGATTAAATTCCACTTACTAAAAGAACATGAAGTTCTTGTGTTGTTTGTTCTCAAAGGATATAGATGATCCCACTTACCAAAAAAATTAGAACTTAAAGTTCTTGTACTGAAGTTAAGACTGTATGTCTTGCATATCTGAACGAAATATGGGCCCATATATCCACAAATGTGGAAAGTTTTATATGATTTTAGTAGATGCATCTACATTGTTTTATCGACTTACAACCAGAAGTTTGTGAGATTGATTCTAAAAATATTCAGATTATGCAGTTACACTATTCGTCTTGAAAAGCTAGTGGGTTTATATTTTAGGCTATATCAGTTATTACAAAGCCTATTAATTATGAAAAATATAGTTTAGCAAAATTTCAATTGGATGTCTCCTATCTAATAGCTAAACTATGAGAACAAAAGAGTTATTATTTATATGGTGTTTCCATATAGCAACACTTATACGCATCAAGCCAACGAGTTATAATAAACTCCCCGTTATGATTGGTTTTTGGTCAGAAACCATACATTTCCCATTTTATGATTTTTGAATGTGCGATATGAATTGCTCCTCCACAACGCACAAAATGGGTAAATAAAAAGGGTTGAGAATATATATTGAGTACGAGTCTCCTTTTATGTTTAAATTCTTAAACATTAATTGGAGAATCATTTATGACATGATTTTTCTCAACATCGGGGGGAGATAATAATCAGCTGGATAGAGGAAAATGAATTATCATTATCTAGATCCTCGTATATGAACTAGAAGTTCATAAGATAATTCATGTTATTACATGCCAACTGCCAGACATATTTACTGACCCAATGAGAGTAATTAAGTCTCATATACCAGCTGGAATGCTCTAAGTTTAAATTACATGTTAGAGCGAGAGAATGTAAATCATGCCTGAAGCATGATAGTTGAAATGGTTCCAATGATCAAAATTCTCGTAAATAGAAAGTAATATGAGATGATCATATATTGGAGGCGGGTGCTCCTGAAGAGACCCAAAACATAACAAATAATAAAACTCTATAAGAGTTTCAGGTACCTGAAATAAAGATTGAAATCTTGAAGAGATCTCGATGAGTTATGTCAATACGAGAATGGAACCAGAAAATTAGAAAGTTGTCGACAACGATTTTACAAACAATTTCACATAAAATACTTCTATAGAAGTAAAGAAAGAAATCGAGGATCTTGTATAAAATCTATCCAGAAGTATAGATATTGAATTGGCCAATGTTGAAAGACGCTTTGAACTTCTAAAATAGAAGTATTTGGACCAGCAGTCCAAACACCTAAAGGTGTAATGCAAGTGAGGCACAAATAAGTAGTCGTAAATACGACTTGAACTATGATTTATGAAAAGTTTTAATTACTTCATGGTGGATGCAATTACTTTGGCAGTTTAGAAAATTTTACATGCGTCTAATTATTTGTGGATCCATATTTATCCTTGAAGGATCTAAAATGCTATAAGCATTTGGAAATTTCTGAGGAAATTTATTTAGACATGTCTCATGAATATTTTGCGCATTTGGTATAATCGCCTTAGTGAATACTAATTGAGAAAATACTATAAGAATGATCGGATTTCCTTATGTATTTTATAAAAGGAGTTTGGATCAAGATCCATTATGATAATTTTAGAACTCCTAAAGAGCTTCAAATTGGAAACTCATGAAGTACTTTCAATACAAGTACTTGAATCTTGACAATAAGTTTATCTCGACTTGAAGATCGAGCATTTTTATATATTCTTTTGTCTATGAATAAACATAAGCTGAAAGAATCTTAAAGAAGATTCAATATGAATAGAGCATATCTATTGAGTATCTCAATAGTTGTAAGATTGTTGGATGTGAATAAAGATAATTATATCTTGTCTTGGTCTTGAAGCATTATATATTAGTTGGTCAAGAAATATCTATGAATATACAAAGATCATTACATTTAGATCTTCAAACATTCGTTGATGCCTCCTCAAATGTTGTAGAAATAATTGTTATGAACGAGGCAAGCCAAAAAGATGTGTTTGGCTAAGACTATTGACCCAACATATCCAAAAGATATGTGGATTTACTTTTACAAGATATGATAAAAGCTATCTTGTGTGAAGATAACGCAAGATGTATACCTCAGTTTGAAAGTGGATACATCATGGAACATATTACTCCAAAGTTTCATCCCTCACGATCTTTAGAAAAATGATGTTCAAGATTAAATTATGAAGATTCAAAGATCTCCTGTGATGTTTGCATGAGGGGGAGTAAATACGCGTTGCACTCTTTTTCCCTTAACCGAGGTTTTGTCCCAATGGGTTTTCCTGGTAAGGTTTTTAATGAGGCAACATGTTATGCGTATCAAAGATGTGTGTACTCTTTTTCCTTCACTAAAGAATTTTTTTCCCACTGGGTTTTTATCTTAGTAAGGTTTTAACGAGGCACATTATCTTCATAGACATCCAAGGGGGAGTGTTATGAATATTTATCTATGTGGATGTCTATCATGATTAGAACTTTATCAAATGAGTTTGATTTATTTATTATTAGGAATATTATCTCTATGAATTAGAGTTTAATGTATTATGTACTTCTTATGCCTATAAATAGATGATTCATTGAAGGCATTGTATACAAGCCTATATTTGAGAATAATACAAATCTCCCTCTTTCTCTCATCTCTTTGTTCTTCTTGTTCTTATTCTTGTTCTTCTTTATTTTATTCACAACATTAAAACATATATTAAATGTTATAATTTACACTACAAAGCAAGCACATTTGTCCATCTCTCTTATAAGTTAGGTCATGGGTTTGATCCCTCTTAGAGGCTTTTTCATTGCTTTCATTTTTTCTTCTCCAATCAGGTGACACGAGTCATCACTTGATTGGAGGGGGGAAATAATTAATTTAGTGGTGACATAATTAAATAATTAATTTATTTTATTAGATTAAAATTAGGACTAAATTGATAGATTTTTTAAATATAGGGGACCGAATGTGTAATTATACCAATTTTATTTAACAACACCGTCAACTTTTTTGTTATTTTTAACGACTGGTGGTCACATTGATACCATTTAAATAGTTTGGTGGTTTAATTGCTTCGAAAAAAATTAATGTAGTCAAATCGCAACTTTTCTAATAGTATGGTGGTCAATGAAATAGTTTACCCTACTTTATAATGAGTATTGTTGAGTGGATCAATCGAATCGAAATTGGCCAAGAGGGGGTGAATTGGCTTTTTAAAGTTGAAGGGAGAAAATTGAAATTGAAAGAATTAAAGACAAGGCAATTTATAGTGGTTCAAGCTTCGAACAAGCTCTACATCCACTACCTTAGCTCTCACTAAGGATTTTCAACCAGTTTCACTAGAAATTCTTCCCCTTTCTCGGATTAAGAGGAAACATTACAAACCGGTTAATCTTTCTACCCAAAGATTAACCAAGACTCTCTCAATACAAAAAAAAAATAACAATATAAAAAATACCTCTCACAAGATTAATATATTGCCCAATTACAATTAATTACTCCCCAAACTTGAAAGAAAATGATACAATGAAAAGTACACAAGCGCGGGTTACAAAAGTTTGACTATTTAAGTTCAAGGGTTTGAATGTATGTTTGGATTGTTGCAAAATAAGTTCAATAGTTGTTGTTGTAGCTTTAGAGGCTTATTTTTATACCATTGCATTGGTTTTTAGCCGTTATGGTGGTTGAGATCATCGATTGAGCTTTTGAGCTCAATTTCTCCGCAATAAATGCACTTCTGCAACCTACCGTATCGGTACACGAAGATCTGTATCGTAACTTGTCTCAAAACAGAAAGAGTCGTTGTGTACATTTAAGAGGGGGTATCGACAGGCATATAAGCGTATCAGTACATGTATTGTGTAAAACAAGGGGCATATCGATACTCAAAGACCATATCGATACGGATTTTACTCACTGTAATCTTGAGAAAAGCTTAAACAAAAAAGTGTATCGATACGCTATATGAACGCATCGATACGGTTCAACGACCGTTTGAAATTTGATGATTTCATAACTGACAAGCAAGGGCTATATTGTTCATTACTCAACTATATTCTCATTCCTATTTTGGTCATTTAATTTTTAAAATTTTCAATTTAATAACTGAACTTTATATATTGAATGTTTTCTGTCACTCTGGAATATTTTATTATTTATTTTAAATTATAAAATCATATTTCAATAAATAGATCGTTGTTGAACCGATAACCACCGTCGACCTCAGAACCGATGGTCATTGATCCCAAATTGCACCGTGAGACTTACTTTGACATGATGAGTTTAAATTTGGTGGTTGTTTCACTGGAAAATGTCCCGAAACTTGCAAATCTTGGCTGAAACTTTTCGATTTCCCCACTTTCAATCTCTTTTTTGTGGACTTTTGAGTACTTTTTGACAAAATGGAGGTTGAATTTGGACTTATGGGACTGAGACTAAACGACCAGTGAAATTCTATAAAATGTCATGTCATAAAAAAATTAATAAAATATTCTAGAGTGACAAAAAATATTTAATGTAAAAGTTCAGTTATTAAATTAAAAAATTTAAAAGTTGAGTGACCAAAATAGGAGTGAGAAGATAAATAATTAATTGTAGCAGGTTCGGTATTGGGCGATAGGACTAGGCCGAATCAATGAAAAACTATATTGGACCTCGACAGAATTCTCCTAAAAAGAGAACCGGGTCGGGGCAACCAACACAAACGCACCCACAACATGACCCGAAAAAGAAAAAAACTAAAAGCTCTTGTAATGTTTACAATTTCCGAACCATCTCTTTTATATTCTGCCCGTTTGCCTCCGCCGCCGTTGTTCCTCAGCCGAGCCACCAATTTTAACGCCGTTTACTGAGTAAGTTTCTTGTTATTCCTGTTTTACTGCTGAGTTTTTGTCCTCCATTGAATAGAATTTTCGTTTTCTAAAAGAATTATATGAAAAACAGAGAGATGATGACGGGAGAGGAGGGGCAGCCATTACCGTATGTGTCGGAGATAGTGTTGAAGAAAAGGAAAATAAAAGATGAGTTAGCGATTACGAGGAGGACCCAGTTGGAATTGGGCAAATATGGAGCGAAGAAAAGCAAGAAGCAATCTGATGTTTCCGACATCAAAAGACCTGAACAGTTCATCAAAGAGTTCAGAGACAAGGTAATTGTTGCTATATTTCATGTCTCTTTAGCATATTGATCACGTTTCCTGTTTCCTGTTTCCTGTTTCCTGAATTGGGTGTTGCTTCTATGTATTATTGTTTTCAAAGCTTTACTGCTTTATTTCTTTTGTTAAATGTAATGGTGTGATTGGTGTCCATTATAATGTTGAATGCTGAAGCACCAATTCTCCAAATTCGAGTTTAATCCGGAGTAGCTGGAGATCGAGTTGAGTGGTGTTTGAGCATCTTTAATACATGAATTGAGCAACTCATGAGCCCATCAAGGATTTGGATTTATTTTCTTATGTAATATGCATGTGTAAATATGATTTGGTATATGTTTATATGTTTTCAAAGTTGTGTTTTAGCTCGAGCTTGAGTTGATTTTCAAGTTAAGTATTCGGGTAATGATAATTCTAATTAAGTTTAATAGCTTGATTGTTTTTTTTAGCTGGGTCGAGCAAGATTTTGGGCGCTTGAGTAATCAATTGAGTCAAGTTTGTTTATCTTTAATACTTGAATCCAGCAATCCACCAGCCTAGTAACATGGATTTTGGATTTTTATTATTTTATGTGATTATGCATGTATACATATGATTCAGTTCATTTTATCTGTTTTCAAACTCGAGCTTGAGTCAAGTTTCAAATTCCCTACTTCAGTAATGTTAAATCTAATCAAGTTGTGTGTAGCTTTGACTGTTTTTTCAAGCTGAGCTCGAGGTCAAAATGTAAAAGGCTTTTCTGAGCTTAGCGTTGCACTGTATCAGCTCAGCTCCATGCACCTTGTAGTTGTACTTTCTAACTCTGCCCGATCCCTTCATTTTGCTTGAAGTATCTGTATCTGACACATTTCTGACTCTTCAACTTAGTAAGATAGCTAATTAAGGTCATCTTAAATCTATTTTTGGGTTTTAGGAGTTGGATCTGATCAGAATGAAACAGAGGGCAAAGAGACCAAAATCGATGATACCAAAACTGAGGTCAAAGTTACTTTTCATCATCCGTATACAAGGGTAGGTGACCTTTTGCATCTTGGCCTTGTTTGATATTTTTGCTTCCAAAATGTTCAAACTCTGATTTTCTCCCCTTTGTTTCAGCAAAAATGACATGCATCCAAAAACTAGGAAGATCTTATACAATCTGAGATTGAGGAAAGTTTTCAGTGGCGTCTTTGTGAAGGCAACTGAGGGTGTGATGGAGATGTTGCTGAAGGTGGAGCCGTATGTCACATATGGGTATGTCAGCAACCTTTGTTTCTTTCGAGTTCCTCTCTTTTTTTGGGTAAATGTACAACGGTGAACCTAGTTTTGTGAAAACTCGTAGAAATGTTAATGTGCTTCTCCATATGTGTTGATGATTTTCTCCCTCTAGTATATGCTTATAATCGTTTTATCAATGCCTACTTTAATTACCTTTAACTTCATGTAGGGCATGTGTAATCGTTGCTTATGCTTGACAAATTTGTCAAATTATCGTCTGTATTTCTGTAGTTCATGCAAATGATCCTCAAGTTATTTGGCATTTTGAAACTATTGACTGTCATGTATCAGACTGGCTTTCCTTTACGGAATTGTTAGAGGTCTTGTAATGGTTGTAGGCATATGGCCGAACCTTCATTATCTATAATCTAATTCTATTAGTTTTCCACCGTCTCCACTCTCGCTGTTCTGGGATCATCTAAAGCTCAGCTTTTTCTATTTTTGTTTCTTTAAGTTAAAGTTTCCATTTAAACGACCTTCGTTTTTCATTGCTAAGGATCGTTTTATGCAGGTATCCTAATCTTAAGAATGTGAAGGAGCTGGTTTACAAGAAGGGGTATGCAAAGATCGACAAGAAACCAGTACCTCTGACGGATAACAACATCATCGAACAGGTATCCTAGTTGTCATAACCAAGTCTCATCAGACGTTTCCACTTTTGTCCTAACCCCAAGGTTCATAATGCTTGCAACTAAAACTCTTTTTTCAGACATTGGGGAAATACGGAATCATATGCATAGAAGATATTGTACATGAAATCGCGAATGTCGGTCCACATTTCAAGGAGGTTATTCATTTTATGGGACCTCTAATGCTGAGCAAGCTGGAAGATGGATTAATCAAAGGGAAGAAACAGCCATACAAAGAAGGCGGAGATGCCGGAAACCGTGAAGATGAAATCAATGACCTAATCAGTAAGATGAATTAGGTTGAATATTTTAGTTCCTTAATATAAGTAAAGTTTTGATGGGTGGAATGTGTCCAGTTTTGAATCGACTTTTGTTTTCATTATAATCAATGCTAATTTACCGTTTCTTGTTTGTTGAGAAAAATTCCCTTTGAATCTTCTTGTTTGCTTTATCTGCACATGGTTGTGCATTTTGCTGCACAATGTGTTTGGTTACCGAGAAACTGAACGAAAGAGCAAGAAAATAATCATAGGCGAGAGTTTTTAGGGCTAAGCAAGAGTCGGTTTAACCAACTAAAACGCTCAAATCGATTTTATTTGTTTATTCGGTTCGGTTTAGTTTTGGTTAAGATCAGTTAGTCAAGTTTGTTTAACTAGGCATATTCAATTGGTTTGATTTTTTTTCCCGAACAGAACCTAATAGAACAAACCAGCATTTATTTTTTTTTTGAAAAAGACTTAATAACAAAATAAGTGCCCAAACTATACTTGTTTAGTTTTTGGTGTCTAAACTTTTTTTTCTTTCAAAATAAGTATAATATTTCATTTTGATAATTTAGGTGCTATTAAAAAGTTCTTACACGTAGTAGGTTTTAGTTTTTAATTTCTTTTAATTAATACATTAAAAAAAAGAAAACTCAGAATTTTTAAAAAGGCCCCCGGAAATCTTGAAATTTTAAAAAAAGCCCTAAGTCCCTAAATACCCAAATCCTTTCAATCTGGCCACTTTTTCTGTCGTTGGCCATGTTGCTGGCGATGGAATAAAGTATCCTCCCTTCACCGAAAAATTCACGCACTGTTTGTCGTTCGTTCGGTCACTGTTCTTTGCGCGTTTTTCAAAATAATCTTTTGAGAAATTTGACCTTTATCTTGATTTTCATACGGCGTCGGTCGATTTTCAACGGCGGGTGGTGGGGTAAATGGTCGTGGTGGTCAAACGACGGATGCGATGGGCAGCGACGTGGCCGTCAGCGTTGGAATTGATATAAATAAGATTTGAGGAGTTAGGGATTTTGAATTTGGGTTATTTTGTGAATTTTAAAAAATTTAGGGTTTTTAAAATTAAGTTAAAAATAAAACAAATTAGAAAAGAAATAAAAATAAAATAGAAATTTAGTTTTTTTAAACTAACGGTAGTTAACGACCATACACTTAAAATTTACTGAAATGAAACGTTAGACTCTTATTTCGAACAAAAAATACTTTAGACACCAAAACTGAGCAACATGTATAATTTAGGTATTTATTCTGGTATTAACCCTTTCAAAAATAAATTATAGTTATTTTATTTTAAAAATTTGATAATTTCCCGATGAATGAGATTTATGTTGTTAATACTCAAAATATAAGTTATATAATAATGATATTTAATTCTATTATTAATAGAATTAATTTGTGATGAATATAACTTATAATAACGATATTAATTCTATTATTAATAGAATTAATTTGTGATGTGGAAATGACGATTTTGCCCTAACTATTTAGCCTATAAATAGTGGGCAATTTCACTCATTTGAGATATACCTAAGCAATAGAGTTTGCTTGAGAAACATTCTCTTTGGTTTTTATAAACCTATCCTGAATGTTGATTTTGAGTTGAGAGAAGAGCAGTACCATTAGAGTCCGCTCCATCTTTCGGGTGTACGAAATTTGGAGAGCCGTGCTAACCTCAGGGGGCCGTTCGTCCATTGTAGCGATTACACACATCGGGGCGAATTCGCTTCTAAGGCAGTGGTTAATACCACGACAGGGTTTGGTTTCGTTTAATTATTTTATTATTTTCCAGTCAGTGCTAATGCCTCGTTTTGCAGCAGTCTATTTTCCAACAATTTAGAAGCGAATTCCTATTGTTCTGCTGTGAAGCCAATTCGGTAGCCACTCAAATCCTGAACGTGTTTTGAGGTTTTGTCTATGACATATTATAAAAATCAGAAATTATGTTCGAGGTAATATTATTTTTGATTATTCTGGATGTGTATATCGTTTAGTATGATAGCGGTGAGAAGAAACTTAAAACGTTTAATGAGAAAACGTTTAACATGAAAATGGTTTATTAATGTTGTTATTAGAGGTTTGGTGAAACGTCAATAGTCAAGATGATATAGTTTAAAGTATTTTAAGGCTTTTCTTTCAAAGCTTTAAATAATGTAGACATTTGAAAGGATGCAAGCTTGAGATGTTATTAAGCTCAAATCTACATGCATTATTTAAATCCTTGAAATTATCTCAATGGAAAATTTCAAACGTGGATAGCTTTTAATATGTTTTATTGTGAAAAAAAATTAAAAGCTATTGTTAATCCCATCTATGATTATCGGTTATCTACGTTGTTATTAATGTCATTGAAGGTTATGTTGTCGGTTACACTAGTTAGTGTTAATATTTAATATATTAATAATCTCATTTTATTTGAGATGTGTAACTATTATGTGATATATATGTTTACATGGTTAATAAACATGTGTTTACGTTTGGGAATAAGTATGAATTAAATGGCATTAATAAATTTATGGCTTTCTGTATTTCGGAGAAGAAAGCATTCTTTACCGTTATTTTAATATCGAGGTTGTGCAATATGCTCGGTTTTTCATATAACGGTTTACTGTTTTATAGCATTATAAAGTGGTTCCGACTTTTATAAATTGCTATAAAGTCTGTTAGATATAATGACGAATATATATTGATCATTTGTTATCATATGCCATGAATTTAATTTTGATAAATTAATTGTTTTTTTTTATATATTAACCATGCATTTAAAACTGATAATAATGGCGCATGCGTTTTTAAACGCTTTTAATAAATATTGTGCCATAACGTTTGGAATTTTTTATGATGACAGTTTTTAATTTGCATTTACCATTAAATGAGTTATTGCAGGAAATAATATTAAGGGTCGAAGAATTTGATGGTTTAATAATCATTTTATGATTATTATTTATGAGAATTTTGGAACTATTTTCCATTCTCATGTTGTTGTTCTAATAATTTTATTTTGTGAAGTTTATAAAGACCACAAGATAATTGAAATTTTGGAGAAAAGGTTCAGAGCCAATGATGAATTCTTCGATCAATCTTTTTTGAGTTGTCTAATTTCTGGTCAAATCTTACACTTTACTTGAGAAATGTATGCTTGCTTATGTATTGATTTTTCTCTTGTCATGCTAACAATTTCTTGTGAGAAATTTAAACAACATGACAGTTGAAGAAAATGTAAGAATATGATAAATGTTGGGATGATTTTCAAGTCAAATATTCTTATCAATGAGCTTTTCATATTCTGAATTAACGGGTTTTAAAGAGATGTTAATTCTTATGAATAGATTGAAGATACAAATATGGTGAGAATGAACAAAGTCTACTTGAAATGGTGGTTCTACCTATAAGGTCAGAATATTTAGACTTGTCTATTAATTCATGCTTTTATATACATGAATTTATATTGAGCCTTTAAGTTAGCCTTTAAAACTTAGTGAATATGTTATGGACTGAGATAAACCACTAGTATAAGGACTAAGACTAAGGTAGTAGTAAGCCAAAATGTGTATGCTTAATAAGATACTATTGTGAGTAAAAGTATCAAGCATAATTCTTTAAGAGACCTTAAATTAAAGAAAGAGAAAATTCATAAATGGCTTATTGGAAAACATTATGAAAATGCATGTCTAGGATTGGTTTATTAAAGACATGGTATTTAAGCGTGCCTAGAGCATCACCTCTCTTTCATGGTAACCTACCTGGTGCATTATTCTTTAATGTGCTAACTTTTATAAAAATACTATGACCAATAAGATCTCTTTTAACTTCTACACTAAGTTTATATGGTTGAATGCTTATTCTTAATAAGTTCATAACACAAGTTTGAATGTGTTGTCCTATTGAGAAGGACAAGATGGACTTATCGCCAGAAAGGTTGAGTTTCAAGAAACTCTTAATGAATTCAAAGTTTGAATGATCCTATTGAGAAGGACATTTTGAATTCACCGACAATGAGGTTGAAGATTTATTCTTAATGATTTCTTATCCCAAGACTGAGTGGTTCATTTTAAATGGACTTGAAGAAATCACCATAAGTCTATAAGAGTTGAGATTAATTTGGTTTGAGCAGAATACCAAATTTAGTCACAGTAAATAAAATATGTGATGGTCTCTTCAGGGCAAATATGCTGAATAATATGAATGAGAATATGATAGATATTAGTGCTACTAAAAAGTATGTTGTAGCAATTAAATCTCTTTGAGTTCTTTTCCTAAGTAGAGGAAAGGAAAAAAATTATCTATCTTAAGATTTGTGTTGAAATCTCTTGTAATAAACTTGAGATAATTTTTTTTTTCCTATTGTTAGGAAAATTTGTAAAACTCTTCATAAATATTTGCATAATATTCTTAATTTCTCGAATTAGGAGAAAGTTAAAATTCTCTTTGAATGATATAAAAGTAATTTCATAATCGTTTGAAATTATGTATACGAATCTTAATAATTAATATTTCTCAAAACCTTAAGAATATAATCATGTGTAAACAAGATTTGAGTTTGTTAAAATATCATTTTATGGTTAAAACTCATAAAAAACTTTACTCTAGTATGATTGAGTATTTGTTTACACGTTGTTTAAGACACTTATGGATTTGTTTCTATCTTAAAAATGTTAGAAATGTGGGGGTGTCTAGCAAAAGTCGGTTTGCCTGACTTTAAGAAAACCACTATCGGTTCTAAAACTGTTGATGCAAATGATTATAGGGTATGCTACAAATAGTGTTGCATACAGGTTTATGTTTTTACATGACTTCTAAATTTGTGAATCTAGGGATGCTGTGTTCTTTGAGGACTTCTTTCCTCTTAAGAAACCTAGATTAAATGTTGAAACACAACGAGAAAGTCATACTTCTGCTTCTTCTAGTATTCCTGCCAAGGAAACTCTAGAGTTTGAATTAGAGCATAGAAGAAGTAAAAGACAAAGGGTAGAAACTACCTTCGGACCAGATTTTATAACTTCCTTTATTACAGAAATTAGTGATTTAGACTATATAACCTATAGCTCAATCTTTCCTTTTAGATGAGGATCTAAAGACATATAATGAAGCTATAAGTTCAATTGATGCTAGTTTTTGGAGAAATGCTATTGATGATGAACTAGAATCAATAATGTCTAATCACACTTGGGAGTTGGTTGACTTGCCTAGAGGATTTAAACCTATCAGTAATAAATGGGTCTTTAGAAAGAATTTAGACTAAATGGGTCAATCCAGAAGTATAAGGCAAGACAAGTAGTCAAAGGGTTCACTTAGAAGTTTGGTATTAACTTCTTTGATACGTACTTTCCCGTGACAAAAATCTCAACAATTTATGCCTTGTTTGCAATCGCATCCATTCATAAGTTGCATGTACATCAAATGGATGTAAAAATTGCATTTTTGAATGGAGATCTAGATGAGGAGATCTATATGGAGCAACCACCAGGTTTTGAGACATCTGGTATGGAAGGCAAAGTGTGTAGACTTAAAAAGTCTCTCTATGGCCTTAAACAAGCTCCAAAGTAGTGGTACGAGAAATTTCATAAAACCATTTTGAGTTTTGGTTTTCTTGTCCACTAAATTTGAGATGACTGATTTGGGAGAGGTTGATGTGATCTTAGGAGTAAAAGTTACCGAAACTAAAAAAGGATTTTCTTTAAATTAAACACTATATTGAGAAGGTGTTAAAGAAATTTGACAGTTTTGATGTCATCCATGTTTGAATCCTTATGACTCTAGTATCCATCTTTTTAAGAATAAAGGAAGTAGTGTTTCCCAAGAAGAGTATGCTAAAATTATTTGAAGCCTTATGTTCTTAATGAACTATACTCGGCCTGATATTGCCTATGCAGTGAGTAGGTTAAACAAATATACTCATAATCCTAGTGGAGAGCACTAGATTGCACTCATACGCTTTCTTAAGTATCTTAAAGGTACTATTGACGGGAAACTCGATTTTGTTGACTTTCCTTCAATGTTAGAGGGATATTGTGACGTCAACTGAGTTACCGATAATGATGAAGTAAGCTCCACGAGTGGGTATGTCTTTACCTTAGGTGGTGTAGCGATTTCATGGAAGTCTGCTAAGTAGACTTGTATCGCTCGCTCTACCATGAAGTCAGAGTTTATTGCTCTTGACCTAGCTGGGCAAGAAGCTGAATAGCTTAGAAATTTGTTAGCAGAAATTCCATTATAGGAATAACTGACTCCTCCGGTGTCCTTGTTGTGTGATTCACAAGCATCGATATGTGTGGTTAAAAGCCAAACTTACAATGGTAAGAAAAGATACATTCACATAAGACATGAATCAATGAGACACTTAACGGAGTATTCTCTTTAGAATATGTGAAGTCAAAAAGGAACTTAGCAAATCCGCTTACCAAAGGGTTAAGTCGGAAACTGGTCCTAGATTCGTTGAGGGGGATGGGTTTAAAGCCCATTGGTTGAGGAATTCATGGTGGATACCCAACTTAGTTATCTAAGTTCAATGTGGTCAAACGAAACCATGGAAAGACTCATAGTGTACATTTCTTATTACCTATCCCTATGACGAATAATGTACATGCATAGGTTGAGCATTGTTGCTCTTAATAAATTCATAGCCCAAGTTTTGGGTGGTCTTAGTGAGAAAGACTTGATGAATTTACCGACTTTGGTTGAATAAACTACTCTTAATAAGTTCATTTCCCAGTATTGAGTGGGTAGTCCTATCGCGAAGGACTGCCCCGTGTTGAGTGGGAAGTCCTATCGCGAGGGACTGAATGAACTTGCCGCTAGAAAGGATGAGTTTTCTTAAAACTCTTAAAGAATTCAATCCCAAGAGTTTGGGTTGTTCTATTGAGAAGAACTTATTGAATTCACCGATTAAAGAGGTTGAGTTTTTTATTCTTAATGAATTCTTATCCCAGAGTTTGGGTGGTTCATTTTATAATTGAACTTGAAGAATTCACCTATTTTTTTGAGAGGATGAGCTTAAGGAAAAAGCTCTTAATTATTTCATAGCTCTTATTTGAGTGGTTTATGTTGAGATAAACTTGATGAAATAACCTATGTAAGTGAGAAGGACTAGCCACCTTCTATGAAAAACGTTGGGCCGTTTTTCTAGTACACTTACTAGAATCCTGAGGAAATAGGCTATATATATATATTTGTATATATACTTTGTAGACACATCGAGGACTTCGGTGGATGAAGGGGTTAGTTGTGTGTTATGAGTTTACCCTAATCTTAGAAAGTTCAAGACTAGTTTCACTTGTCTAAGAGAGGGATTGCTCATCATCACTATGTACTAGTTCAAGATACGTTCACTAGTGCTTAAGCAACTAATCTCGCTATTGCTCTTCTCATGTTTTAACTTCAATGCTCTCATATCTACGAAAGATATTTTTCGCATTGGTGGGGGATTGTTGTTAATACTCAAAATATAAGTTATATAATAATGATATTTAATTCTATTATTAATAGAATTAATTTGTGATGAATATAACTTATAATAACGATATTAATTCTATTATTAATAGAATTAATTTGTGATGTGGAAATGACGATTTTGCCCTCACTATTTAGCCTATAAATAGTGGGCAATTTCACTCATTTGAGATATACCTAAGCAATAGAGTTTGCTTGAGAAACATTCTCTTTGGTTTTTATAAACCTATCCTGAATGTTGATTTTGAGTTGAGAGAAGAGCAGTACCATTAGAGTCCGCTCCATCTTTCGGGTGTACGAAATTTGGAGAGCCGTGCTAACCTCAGGGGGCCGTTCGTCCATTGTAGCGATTGCACACATCGGGGCGAATTCGCTTCTAAGGCAGTGGTTAATACCACGACAGGGTTTGGTTTCGTTTAATTATTTTATTATTTTCCAGTCAGTGCTAACGCCTCGTTTTGCAACAGTCTATTTTTCCAACAATTTAAACTTAATACTTTGTTAATTTAAAATGAGTGATTTTTTTGTACCCATGACATACTCTATAAAAAAATATTCACATGTAACTGCCTAAGAAGTTTTGAAGGAGATTTTGAGTTTGAGGAGACTACTAGACTTAACTCGGTTTGAAGAAGTTTCTAAAAGACTTATCCATTCACACTTCTATGGATACTCTATGTGAACATAAAGATATTCATTTTAGATAACGATTGAAATATATGGAATATGCTAATTTTGTACTATTATGGTTTGTGAATTTTAATCTTAGCCGTCAATGTAAATCATTAGAGTTCGTCAGATGTAAGCGGACTCAACTATAAATAGAAGTCTCCATTATGTTCTTATTTGGATAGTGATGTGCAAACAAGGGTGCAGAGACGTAGATATTAAGGGTGAATTTTGTATTAGTGTGGTTTGTAAGTTTTTTCACTTTTGTCCCCATATTTAAATTTTGTTAAAAATTAGTTTATTTATGAATTTATCCCTCTTTTAAACATTTATAGTTTGTCCTCAAACCCCAAATCATGGCTCTGTCCCTGCAAGGTGATTTATTGTCAGCAAAGCTTGAGTTGTCAAACAACATTATCTGTACAATAGTCGAAATGTTTGCAATTATTTTTTTTTGAAACACAAAAAGATTTTATTAAATAAACTGTATGAAAAACTTATGTATGAGCCTCATTAAAAAACCTCCTTAAAAGTACTAATGGAGGAAAAAGAGTGCAACATACCTAAGTTCGAATACAAGATCTTGTCTGATAAAAAATTTTCAGCATTTTCTGTGGTTACTTGACACACAAAAACTACATCGCTTTCCGGTACTTGAAAATCAAAACAAATTAGAAAACAAGATTAATCGCTTGACACTTTCGATCTGCTATTTCATCGTAAGCCTGCAATACTCACCAAATTTATACCACGGATTAGAAATCCCAGAGCAATATGTAATTTCAGCTGTAGTAGCCATTTTAAAAACGTCGTCGCGAGAACGAAAGATTTTAAAATGTGAGAAGTTTTGTGTAAAAATGGAAACAAGACATTAGGCCTTTGAGCAGTTCCATTCGATATAACCATCTCGATAAATGTATCAGGCTCGTGAATGCCAGTTGCTGCAAACAGTGGTTTTAGTGGAATTTTAATTATAAGATTGTCGGATTTTATTAAAAAAATTTATGATAGAGTAAGATCCACAAAGATCAATAGATGAGAAAACTGCTATAGAAAAACTATTAATCGGTTGAGTCAAATAGTGACAACCACAGACGAAAAACAAATAGTATTATAAAAAATCTCCCATTTCCTAATTTTCATAATAAAAATTAGACAAGCAAAAAAAAATTTCACATAAAATTTTGAACAAAAATCTAATCTTTTCGAAAGAACAACAAAATTAATGGGACATTTATACCATTCAATAGTTATTAATGATTATAAATAGAGGCGCTAATATAAAAAGATAATAGTGATGTATGAACTAAGGTAGTTTTTTTTTTCAGCGAGACTCGAGTTGTCGAGGAACATTAGCAATGTTGTAATCAAAATGTTTTTGTAACTATGTAACATGTAACTTTAAATGCAATAGCTATTTTAGAAATGTCATCGTTGGAAAAAAGAATTTTAGGATGTGAGGGTTTTGTGTAAAAATAAAAATGTTGTTGGTGGGTTTAGGGTGGTGGTTTTTGTGAAAATGCGATGTTTGCTATTAAAAGGGTAACATTATAAACTTTATTTATTAAATATAATAAGCGATTTAAATTTGCAGCTGAAAGGTGTAAAATTATTAATGCTTAATTATTTATCAAATATAATAAGTGGTTATAATTTTAATATCATATAAACAAATAAAATAAAAAATCATTTTGAGATACTAAAATTTCACTTGACTCGAAAAAAAATATTATTTTTAGTTTAGAGTTATTCGAGTCCCTCAAGTCAGCTTTAATAATTCGTTGAAATTTTGAGTTTGGATTTTGCCAAACCGAAAAACTGAATTGTACTATTTTGGAATTTAATCCGCGATTTTCTTGTGTCTTCAATTTCTCATTCATTTTAAGTTCATTTTTGACAAATTTTTTTTTGGTAAATTCTATCATTCCATCAATTACTTAACTTTTTTATACTCTCATCAATACTTTATCCTCATAATGACAATATATTTTATGATTTTAAATGATATTTGATTTATTGAATAACAATATAAATCTTACTTACATGTGAAAAAAATATGAATATATATAATATGTATATCTTATATGATCAGAGAAGTCAATTAAATTGTAATCAATTTGTACCATAAATTATAAATAATTATAATTAAATTTGAAGAGAAACTCGAACAACTCGACTCGACTAAAAAATTTCAGATAAAGTTTGAGCAAGAAAAATAATAGCTGACTAAAAAATTGTACCTAATGTATTTTTTAATCAATATCACATGACAACTTTTAGGAACCTAGATGAAATATTAAGAAGAAGCTCTTAGTTGGTAAATGTTGAGTGGATTAATCGAATCAGAATTGGTCAAGAGGGGGGTGAATTGACTTTTTAAAGTGGAAGGGAGCAAATTGAAAATGTAAGAATTGAAGACAAGACAATTTATAGTGGTTCAAGCTTCAAACAAGCTCTACATCCACCACCTTAGCTCCCACTAAGGATTTTGAACAATATCTACTAGATATTCTTCCCCTTTTCTAGGCTTAGAAGGTAACCTTTACAAATCGGTTAATCTTTCTACCCAAATATTAACCAAGACACTCTCTTTACAAAGAAGAAATGGCTAGCTTAAGATTAACTCTCACAAGATTGATATGTTGCCCAAATTACAAACAAACTCTCCCCAAACTTGAAAGAAAAGTATACAATGAAAATTACAACAAGTGGGTAGAAGAATTTGACTCTTTAAGCTCAAGAGTTTGGATATATGCTTGTATGTTGCAAATAGGTTCAATAGTTGTTGCTGTGGCTTTGGAGGCTTACTTTTATACCCTTGCATTGATTTCTAGCCGTTTGGGTGGTTGAGATCATTAATCTAGCTGTTATGCTGTATTTTTGGTGCAATAAATGCACTCCACTAACCAACTGTATCGGTACACGAAGGCCCGTATCGATACCTGTCTCAAAGAAAGAGCCGTTGTGTACATTTAAGAGGGGCATATCGATACGCGAGAAGGAGTATCGGTACGGTTCAAGTGTAAAACAAGGGGTGTATCGATACGCAATGACCGTATCGATACGAATTTTTCTCACTAGAACCCTAAGTGAAACTTAAGTAAAAAGTGTATCGATATGCTATATGGGCGTATCGATACGGTCCAACGATCGTTTGAAAATTGGTGATTCCATAACTAACAAGTCAACGACTATTTTCATTAAATGCAAAAATTTGTTGATTCAAAGCAAACCGTATCGATATGAGGACAACCGTATCGATACGCTAAAGCATAAAAGTAAGCCCAAAATGAATGTCGTATCGATACGGGTATAGCTGTATCGGTACGCTTTTGTCGATAAAAATTCCAGTGCTTAAAAACTGTATCGATACGACTAAGGCGTATCGATACGCCTGGGCATAAATGTATAGTTTGGCTTAGAAACACTTAGAAAACTTATTTGAAATGTTTATTAAACTTAGAAACAGTTTTGGTTCAAATTGCTTGTCAATTTGTGAGACTTTAGAATACTTAAAAATTTATTTACTTTTACAAATAGGTTCTTAGACAATTTATTATATCAAAATCAAATTAGGTTTTACAATCTCCCCTTTTTTGATATAACAAAACCAAAGTAAATATTTAAGTATTTTGAAAACTTTGAAAAGTTTACTCCCCTTAATTTAAGATTGGTTTTCAAAAGTTTGTAAAAATTTAGGTTTTTACACTTCTCCCCCTTTTTGTTAGATCAAAGTCAATACATATAACAAGGATATAGACAAGATAAAGAACAATAAAGTACAAAGTAAAGTATAATCAAGGCAACATAATATCATTAAACTTCAAAATAATATCCAAAGCAACATAAGTTCAAATAACTTCAAACTTAAAACCCAAACTCAAATCCTAAAAACAAACATAAATCAAAGTATAAGGTTCTGAAAATAACATAGGTGCATAATAAAATAGAAATCCTAAATGATATGATATGGAATGAGATGCACAAAGACTACTCATCCCCATCATCTTCATCCTCGTCCTCATCATCATCATCATCATCGCGATTGGCTTGAGAGTTCCGAGAGTTAAGCCAAACACCATGGAAAGCGGTGAGAGAGACATCTATGGAGGCTTGTTGTTGCTCAATGGCCTTGACTCAATCTTCCAACGAGGTAAAACGTGTATCAATGGCCACAAATCCCGCAATCATGGTTGTATCTAAAGAAGCAATATTAGTCCTTAAGAAGGTGAATTGCTCATTTAGATACGCCATGAGTCCATCCATGGAAGATTGAGCATGGTTGACTTGTGGACCTTGTGGAGCTATAGGAGGAGGTTGATCTTCTTGAGGAGGAGGTCGATGAACACGAACCCATTCATTGTTGATGAATTCAAAGTGTGCACGAGTAAGGGAGTGTTCATTGATCGATTTTCCAAGAGGCTCGACGAAATCATGCGAACAATCGATCTCCAAGGAATGGAACAAGTGACTCAAGGCCGTGCCATAGTAGAAAGACTTGACTTGATCAGTGCGACGATGTTGAACAAGATATACCAAGTCGGCAAACATAATTTGACAAAGCTTTGGGCGCTTACCCTCACGAAAACAACGAAGCCAAAAGGCATCCACACTTGGCGGATAGTAGAAAATTTGCCACCGGAAGGGTGAAGCTACCAAGAGATGATAAGGTGGAGGATACGATCATGGGTGTCAAGAATGGTTACGGAGCCAAGTTGGGAATGTTCCAAAGAGTGTTCATCATCAATCCCCATATTTTCAAAACCAAAAACATTGCATAAAACGGTTTGGTCAATTTGAAATTTCTTGCCCATGAGATAGGATTCAGTAGCAATCACATGTTTTCTTTCATTATCATGGATACAACAAACATTAGCATAGAAAATTAAAACAAGGTTACAATATAAAATCGAGGGAATACTTAAAAAAGGTATGAATTTCCATTGTTGGAACAACCCAAAATATTTGAATTTAAAACGTTCAGAGTTTAGAAAAAGGATTGAAACAACTCTCTCATCCCGAATAAAAAGGCTTGAAATTATTTGTAATGGGCCAAAGCCGAGATAGATTGAAAACTATGTTGAATGATATAACCAAGATTCGATTTAGTGATACCCTCACTTTCCGGATTGAGATTTGAAGAACTAGAAGGCAATTATTTTCTTGGTCTCTTTTTAAGTCCCATTATAAACCTGAAAACATCAAAACAATTCGAAAACATGTATGCAATTATCATCACATTCGATCCAATAAATATTCCAATAATTCAAGGTATTGTGAAAAACACTATATTTTATAGGTTAAAAATATATACAAGTATAAAAATAAATTTTGGTAAAAAGAATTTAAAAAAAAGTGTACAAAAATATATGGTATATTTTTATATTCGAATAAAAAATTTTAGATTTCAAAGAGTTTTTGCAAAAACTTTAAAACCCATACTATAAATATACTATGTATACAAAAATTAATTGGAAACATCAAATAAAATTAAACGAAAATTAAAAAGAAAAGAAAAGGGGTTTTATACCTTGAGTTATGAAATTGGATGAATGAGGAGATGAGAATGCACCAATTTGATAGCAAAGCTTAGCCTTGATGTGTTGATGAAAAACCCTCAAAAGATTTTAGGTTTGGTGTGCAAAATTAAAGGGTTTAAGGGGGGTTATAGCCCAAAATCGGCTAGGGTTTGAGAGAAATAGGAATATATGTTTAAATTAAAGTAAAACACTCTTTTAATGCCCATTTAAAGCCCCATCGGATGACTGTATTGATACGCTGATGAGGCGTATCGATCAACCGTATCGGTACGGTTTTTCAAATGTATTGATACTCGTGATTGTATCGATACAGTGCTGACTGTATCGAAGCCCAATTAGCAACCCGTATCGATACGATGTTACCTGTATCGATACTCCTTTGCATAATGGAGTTCAAAAATTGGATTTTAATCGATCCTAAATGCATGTGTATGAGGAATGAGCAATGTTTATGGACTAAAACAGATACATACCCCCTAGCAACAAGCATAGATGCATCAAGAAGCAAAATTACATAAACATGATCATCATTCAAATTCAAGCAAATTTTTGAAACTTAAGGGTTCTAAAAGGTCAAGATAGGCTAGTTAGACCTAACTCTCTCCTAAGAGTCTAAAAATGCTCTTTGTCTAATGGTTTTGTAAAGATATCCGCTAGTTGGTTTGAGGTATCAACATACTCTAGAACAACACATTCTTTAAGACATGATCCCTAATGAAATGATGTCTTATCTCTATATGCTTGGTTCTAGAATGTTGGATGGGATTCTTAGTGAGACACAAGGCACTAGTTTTGTCACACTTATGGGGTATGGTACCTACATCAATTTCATAGTCTAGAAGTTGTTGCTTCATCCAAAGGACTTGAGCACAACAACTTCCGGCCGATATATATTCCGCTTCAATGGTAGATAAGGATACACTATTTTGTTTCTTAGAGAACCAAGATATGAGCATACTACCTAGGAATTGACAAGTGCTAGAGGTACTTTTTCTATCTATCTTACAACCCCCATAATTCGCATCGGAATAGGCATGTAGGTTAAAGGAAGAGTCTCTAGGATACCAAAGGCCTAAACAAGGTGTGTCTCTAAGGTATCTAAAGATTCTCTTAATGGCTATAAGGTGTGATTCTCTAGGACTAGCTTGGAACCTAGCACACAAGCAAACACTAAACATAATGTCGGGTCTATTTGTGGTAAGGTAAAGCAAAGAACTAATCATTGAACGATAAAGCTTAGAATCAACACACTTACCTCCTCCATCTTTGTCAAGATTAATTGATGAGCTCACTGGAGTGGCTTGAGGCTTCACATTCTCCAAGCCAAACTTCTTGAGCATATCCTTGATGTACTTAGCTTGATTGATGAAGATGCCATCCTGTAAAACCTAATTTGATTTTGATATAACAAAGTGTCTAAGGACCTATTTGTAAAAATAAATAATTTTTTTAAGTATTTTAAAGACTCACAAATTGACAGACAAACTTGAACCAAAATGTTTCTGTAACACCCCGAAAACCGGTCTAGTCGGAATTGAATTCTGATGATCGGAATAGTAATGTTGAAGTATTCAAATGTCGCATTCTTGCTGCCTAAGTATAGATTATATTGTTAGAGACCTTAATTGAACTTATTCGTAGTTAGGAACCTCATTGAAAATGCATAAAATAATGTTTTTGAACTAGGCGTTTCGATACAGTCAGATTCGTACTGAAACGACCTAGGTAAGGCGTTTCGAAACAATTGTAGGCATTCTAATACGGTTCCATCGGTTTTAACTAACTTTTGGACTTTTGCTCAACCGTTTCGATATGGTTTCACTCGTTTCGAAACGGGTCCTCTGTTTCGAATATATTTGAAGGATAAAACTAAAAGAAAATGATGAGATGATGACTCACCAAGTTCCTTGCCACCCTCCACGTGATTTTGGTCAGAAAAGATGACTAGAGGTCATCTATATGGTTAATATTGGAAAGGATAAAGAAAAGATATAAAATATTGTTGGGTAAACTACATAAATGACCACCATACTATTAGAAAAGTCGCGATTTGACCACCTTACTTTTTTTCGAAGCAATTAAACCATCAAACTATTTAAATGGTATCAATGTGGCCATCGGCTGTTAAAAATAACAGAAAAGTTGACAGGTCTGTTAAATAAAATTGGTATAATTACACATTTGGTCCTTATTATTTACACATTTCTTTCAATTTAGTCTTAATTTATATTAATAAAATAAATAAATCATTTAATTAGACAGTGACACGTGTCAACACCTTATTGGAGGACTTTAATTATTTATATTTGATTTAATAAATTTATTTCCCTCATCCAATCAGGTGGTGACACGTGTCACCACCTGTTTAAAGGAGGAAAAATGAATTCAAGCATATGCTTGACAGGGGAATCGAACCCAGGCACTCATGTTTGACTAGCAGCGGCATAACCACTGCACCAAACTCAATCTTATGCTCAAATCTACTCAATTAGATATATATGTCTTATGCTTCTATATTTTAAAGGTAAAATATGTTTTCTTCCTAGAAAAACCCTTTTGCCTCTCTCACCAGTGCATTCAAGAAAAACAAAAACAAAACGAAGAAGAAAAACCCTCTATAAAATGTCATTCATATCGAAAATCGAAAGGCAAACAGATTATAATCGATTTCCTTCATCAACTCCCAACGCTATCAACAATGGTGTTTCGTATTTTCGTATTGGGTAATCTAACCAAACAAAACTCTAACCTTTCTCCTTTTTGTTTAATAATTTTATCTATATACATTTTCCCCGGAGGATGCAGTTCAATCTTTATGACTAGAGGATGCAGTCTCTTCCCCGGGATAAATGAACGTTTGGAAGCTGGAATCCGGATGCTTAAGGTGGCAACATCATCAGATCTAGTTCTTGATGGCGCTTCGGTTTATAATGATCATCAACATCATACTCACAAACATGTAAATAAAAACAATGGGGTGGGGAAGGGGAAACATCAAATTGGAAATTAAATCATTTCTCTACTTGTGCATGTCAACCATGCGCAATGCTTCCTGTGCATGTAAAGACTGCTAAAGGGGTTTTCTTTGTTCTGAACTAAGGTTTATAAATTTCTTAAATTTTAATTTTGTGAACTTACATCAGTTCAATTGTATGGTTTAAAGCATGTTTGGGCCGGTGCAAGATGTGAGGATTCCATATCAGCAGAAGCGAATGTTTGGCTTTGTAAGTTTTGTCCATTCAGAGACCGTGAAGCACATTTTGGCAAGAGGAAACCCCCATTACATTTGTGATTCACGTGTACTTGTTAAACCCTACAAGGAAAAGGGAAAAATTCCTGACAAGTACGGCATTTTCTCTTGTATTTTTTCTTAGTTCTGGCCATCATCATGCAATGGATTTATAACTAATATTGGAACAATTGCAGGAGGCAATACCTGCAACAACAGTTGGAGAGGGAGAACTTTTCTTCATGTTCAAGCCCTTTAGGGCTTGACTCTAGAGATCCATATGATCCTTGTGTTGGTAAGCAAACAAACATAGTTTTTTTGTAGGGTTGTCAGCTCATGTGGTTTTTCTGTATGAAATCGGAGGATGCTTGGGATGGCTGTTTTTCTGATTTTTTCTTTTTCTCTTTAGATTTTGAGGCTCATAATTTCTCTTTACACGCAGGGGCAAAGATGTTCTACAATTCTCCGGAAATGATGATGAGAAGGGTAGTCGAAGAGCAAGCTGATCTCCAGCATGCTATTGAACTACAAAGGAGAAGGTTGGGGAACTTGCAACTTCCAGACTTCAAGAATGATGGCATTCATCATCACCAACGCAGCCTATCTGTTGGTTCTCCTGTTTCCTTGCCTGCTTATTCTTATGTAAAAACATAAGACATATATATCTAATTGAGTAGATTTGAGCATAAGATTGAGTTTGATGCAGTGGTTATGCCGTTGCTACTCAAACATGAGTGCCTGGGTTCGATTCCCATGTCAGGCATTTGCTTGAAGTTATTTTTCTCCTTTAAACAAGTGGTGACACGTGTCACCACCTGATTGGAGGAGGAAAATAAATTTATTAAATCAAATATAAATAATTAAAGTCCTCTAATAAGGTGTTGACACGTGTCACTGTCTAATTAAATAATTTATTTATTTTATTAATATAAATTAGGACTAAATTGAAAGAAATGTATAAATGATAAGGACCAAATGTGTAATTATACCAATTTTATTTAACAGACCCGTCAACTTTTCTGTTATTTTTAACGGCTGGTGACCACATTGATACCATTTAAATAGTTTGATGGTTTAATTGCTTCGAAAAAAAGTAAGGTGGTCAAATCGCGACTTTTCTAATAGTATGGTGGTCATTTATGTAGTTTACCCAATATTGTTTTATAGTTTACCCTTGAATGTGGGAAACCTTTTTATTGGCTATATAGAAGGTGGGTAATGATTAAGGTTATAATTCCCTTAAAATGAATAAAAGAAAACTCTCATATTTGTTTAGCTTCACCGAGAACCATTCCCATCTTTTATCTTTGAAATACTAAGCACACACCTTCATTGTCATCTTCTCCATCAAGCTCAAGCACACACCTCTTCATTTGTGAACCTTAAGCTTAGGCTTTCCTTGAATTAAGATCATCGATTCATAGCTACCAATCGGGTAAGTAAAATCCCTAAGTTGATTATCGATTCTCTTAATCAATGGATGTTCGATTTCAAGCTTTAAGATAAGCTTTGTCTAATAGCTAATAGCTATTCAAGTAACGATATCGTCATATTGATTCTAATAATCCTTTATCGTTCTTCCAAGTTCAAGAAGTGGAAAACACCAATCCACTGTCTCCATCGAAAGTTAAGAATAAGGGAATCACCATCCGAGAGCCTTACGAGCTTCAGATTATCGAGGTGTGTAGCCAGAGTCTCGGGATTAGGTGAGGAGCCTTTCTGAATTCATCTTTATTGATTTCGCATAATTTATTAACTATTGAAATGAAGGGTCTTGCATAAAACGTTATTGAAAGCTATATTGGTAAGTTTGGTAAGTATTGCATCGGTTCATCGTCCATATCTTTGCTATCATTGTCATGGAAATCATTCAAGCATTGACATATAGAATCATTGATATGTGTTTATTGCTATTGCTTATTGATATGACCGTATGAGTATTGAGATATTTTTATTGAATCATTGATACCGAATTATTGTTAATGGACCTTGGAATCGAAGTATTGGATACAATTGGCATGCCATAAAATTCATGAGCTCAGTGGTACAGAGTTTATACGGTGTAGTGGAGGGATGTGATGTATGATGGTAAAAAACAGTGTAGTGGAGGATATTGGACCATATTGTTCATTGTTGGTGTAGTGGTGGAATTCGTGTATCCAAATACGATTGAAATCGATCCAAGGAAGAATGTTGATCATTGACTTTGTCATTGATGACATAATGATTGATACCATGTTTTATTATGATTGAAGAGTATGCCATGTTCATTGTATAATTGATGTTATCGTCATTAAAGCATGTTAAATAGTATACCATGTTCATACATTGCTATTGGCTACCTCACTTAGACTATGTAAGTCTAACGCATTCATTTTCCATACATTTCAGGTTAAGGAAAGTATCGGGTAGAGATCGAGATTAGCTGGAAGTTCGACAAGTCACCACAAGCTTAAAGTAAAGTATTTTGTCCTTATGAACTCCTAGAATGGTGGTAAAGTAGTTAAAGTAGTTGGTGATGATGTTTTGTCTATGTGTTTGAAGACTATGTATTATATGTGGATAAAATGCCTTAAATGACTTGTTAGGTTTGCTTGAAAATGGCTTAATATGCATATTTGGCCTAACAAGGTGAAAACATAGTAAAAGTATTCGAATGATGATGAAATTTGGCATGTCAGTAGTTTATAGCATTGAATTATTGTGTATAAAGTTTCATTGCATTTGGACATTGTTTTGTAGGTCAAATTGAATAAAAACCAGCAAAAATCTGTCATTACAGGTCAGACCGCATCGAAACGGGTGATGGCGTTTCGATACGGTAAGCATATTTTGAACCTAAGAAAACAGGCGTATAGAAACGGTCTAGAGCCGTTTCAAAATAGTTTGCCACTGGAATCCATCGTTTCGATACAGGTTCAAAGCGTATCGAAACGGGTTGTAGAACCCGTATTTTGTCCGGGCATACCTATATATATATATATATATATATATATATATTATATTCTCTATAAATAAAACCAAATAAATAAATAAATAATAAATAATAAATAAATAATAAAAGTCCCAAAAATACAATAAAGGGTTCGTAATAGCCCAAAATTCATTTGTAGTGTCCATTTACAAAAATACTCCCCACAATACAAAAAGCCCAATTCAAGCCCAATCCCAATATCCAAATATGCCAAACAAACACAAAACCCATTTTGTGCTTCTTTAGCCCGCCAAAAGTGGCCACGTGGCAACTCCTTATTTGTCCGTTGCCTTTCAGGCGGATTAAGCCTTAATCTGGATCCAGCTGGCACGCTGACGTCAGCAAATTCAACCCCTATAAATAGCATGAGAGAGAATTTGTCAGCCAACAATTAAGGCCTATAATTAATATCTCTTCAAAGTAATAATAATTAAATGAGAGGGGAGTAATTTAGTAATTCTACCGACTATTGGGAACCGAATCGCCATTTCGGGTTTCGAACCGCGTCGGGCAATTGGATGGTCGCCGCTGCCGGAACTTGAAGTGTCGCTGGAGACTCGAGTCAATACCGAAAAATTAAAGGACGACGGGATTCGAATGAATATCGAAGAACGGTAAGGAGTCCAACCGCCACTGTGTAACCGAACCGTCAAAAGATATTGGTGCCGCGAATCACCGCCGGAGCAGGCCACCGGAACAACGGTAACACCATCGGGAACGTCGTTTCGCCGTAAAACGAAGGTGAGCCTCTTTTCATCTCTCTAATTAAATTTAATTAATTCAATAGGAAAAGGCCATTGTAGCAAATAAATGAATATTTGAAACAATATTAGAATGTTCAATATTGGTTAGTGTCACAATGAAGAGTGATGTTAACCAATGAATATTCCGATGAAAGTTTCAATTTTTCATTTCAACTTAGAAAATGGAAATGATTTACAATTAGACTAATTAAAATTAAAATAAGATTAATGATTAGAGCCACCTTAATTAGGAATATTATTGTTTTTGGGCTCATTAAGGATAGTGTCCAATATTATTTTGGACGTTATCTTTCATGTCCAAAAATTAATAATATTCATAGATTTTTAATTAAATTAATTAATGGGGACTAATTAGGGTTTACTTAAAAATGGCAAGACAATAATTAATCATGCATCAAACCTTTTGTGTTGAGGTGCATTTTTTGAAATAAGTTGAAGTGTCCTAATGCAACTAGACGTTTCATAATTATATTCGTCCAAAATGTATTTCCTTACAAAAGGATATCTCCATTCGAAATTAAATCTATTTTACAATTAAAAGATTTAATTAAATTCATATTAATGTCTGAAATGCCAAAATGCCACGTGTAATTAATGAGGTACCGATAACAAGCGTTCGTAGGGGTGCTAATCCTTCCCTACACGTAACCGACTCCCGAACCCGAACTTTTCAAAAAGAATCTCTGGTATGTTTTTATGGTGTCTGACCTACCAAAGTGGCCGGTGGCGACTCCAAAAACGATTTTTAAGCAAAATTAAAGATATTTTGACTAAAAATGGGAAATTAATTAATTATAAGATAAAATTGGTCAAAAATACCGATTTTCTCAAATTTTAATCGTCAGGCTGTTTTTATTCCAAACTTTAAAAAGCGGGTTTTCAAAAAACGGTCACGATAGCTTGGCGACTCCGTTGGAGTAGTAATTGAGAGTCAGGCCTAATAATTAATTACACGTGGCATTTTGGCATTTTCAACATTAATTTGAATTTAATTTTTTCTGAAGAATTGTTCGATGAATTTTAGGAAGAATGGGGGCAGTTTTTGTGTATGCTATACCTGTCATTCATGCATAAACCCTAAACCCAGGTTTTCCACCCTTAAGTGGGAGTAAGACAATATCTGACGTGATGCTCTTCAGCTCCGAGTTCAGATTTTTGTCTTCTTCCGGTATACTAACCTTACGTGTCGTGGGGCCCTCGCCTCCGTTGTAAGGGACCTATACTACCGAATCGATGTCTTATTGTCGCAGTAAGCAGTAACAACAGTTCGAGAACCAAGAGTCTAGATCCAAACCCGCATTTTGTTTTAGAAGCCCACCCTACTAGATCCAGACAGAGACCTAGGAGAGGTGTTTCCGGTTTAAATACTTTTCTCTGGTTATTTTCTTGCTTAATTAAATTGTTTTATTCACCAGCAATTTAATTTTTGCTTACACAATTAATTTACCATACTAACCTGTTTCTTTTGTTTTCTTTTAATTTTGTTTTTGTTTTGCATTTTGCATCGCATCATCATTGCATGAAGGTATTGATTCAACAAAAGTGGTTATCAATAGAAGACAATCATGACAGATGAAAGGAATCGTAATCCGATAGAAGAGGCTACAAATACGAGGCAGTATCCGAGATGAGTCACTTGAAAATTGAAGAGTAGTTCATCAAAGGATCATACACCTGATTATGTTAGTGCCAATACTGACAAGAACGAGATGCAAGAACTGAAAAGACAAATGACTGAAATGATGACTATGATGGCAACTATGACCAAGGAAAATGGGCATGCTGAACTGAAAATAAGACCTGAACAAAAACTAGACCATGTATAAACGACCAGGTTCGAGCACTGTTACAATCTGCATTAATAAACCAACTAGAGGTAAAAGTAGGATAAATTTTGAAAATGTAATGATGGATCCGGAAGAAGCCCGAGTGAAAGGAAATGAAGAGACTTTAACTCAATCCCGATGACATATGCAAATTTACTCCCGCTTTTGGTAGAAAAGAAATTTGTAAGCCCAGTCTAGTCCAAGCCCAAAGAATTTTCTTATTTGGGGGTTACAACAATGGCACAATATCTGGCTATCATTAAGGAAGTTCAGATCACATTACCATGGATTGTGAGGTTTTAAAGAACAAGGTTGAAAATCTTATCAGAGCAGGCTTATTGAGTTTTGAAGACGGAAAGCCCAAATTTCCTGGAAGCCTGACAATTAATAAAATACTTGGAGACGCAAAGATGAAGGAAAATCGAAATCCATTAGAATCAATTCAACGTTCAGGACAAAGTTCAAACTTCAGTATCCCTTCATCAGATTACCAAAAGACAAGAGATTGCAAGTTTCATCTTGATCTAATCCCTATTTCATACCAAGAATTATATCCTCAGTTGCTGAAAGCCCGACTAGTGACTCCACAATTTGTCACACCTTTGCAACATCCGTATCCAAAATGGTATGACGCCAAGGCTCACCGTGAAAATCATGATGGAACCCAGGGGCATTCTATTGAAAATTGCATCGCCTTTAAATGATGGGTTCAAGTTCTTTTGGAACACAAAAATGGAAATTCGAGACAGAAAACTGTCTTGATTCGATGACTGAGTGGGAGAAACATGATCAAAAGACCTAGAAAGAGCGGCATATGTTTGAATGCGAGGTTCAAATAAGAAAGCTAAGGCATGAGAAGGATAATCTGGATGAAGTGCTGAAGAGTCTACAATTCGATTATCAAGATATTTGTTCAATGCTCAAGAACGCTGGTTTGGGTGTGACCCTGGAACAGTCAAAAAGAAAAGTTAAAGATCTGAAGTGTGAAGCTGAATATTGGAAAAGGAACTGTAAGGCAAATGAGAATCAAGTCAACACGCTCCTTTGTGATCCGTAGACAATGGATATACAACGCAATGGTGTCATAGATAAGTTAAAGGTCAGCGAAGCTAAATGCGAGATGATGAAAATGTACATGCAAATGAATAAGAATACTGCTATCAAGCTGAAAACGAAACACTAAAGAAGAAGGCAGATGAGTACCTCAACATCACACTAAAACACAAGGATCTTACGGAGGACATCAAGAAAGACTGTCAAGAAAGTGAGGAAAAACGACATACCCAACTTCAGAGATTGAGAATGAAGATATGAGAAAGAGACAATGACATGAAAGATGTTGCAACCCAAGCCCGAGAAGTAGCTCCACAAGTGGCAGATTTAGTAGATGTAGCAATGGCACTGAGTCAGAACATTGAACCAGCGTAAGATCACAGAGGAAAGCTGACTTGGAAGTTGGGAATTAGAGCTCACCAATATCTGTAGAATCCAATATCGGATGAAACGAATTCTTTCATCTCAGTGAAAGTCATTCTACGATAGTCACTTATAGAATCAATACCTTCTGCATTCTTGCATTCATGCATTCTTACATTCATGCATCTTGCATATATTTCATACTTCATGATCATCATACATGTTGCTGATGGGGAAGAATTTGCATCCTTGAAGGAAGAAGTTAGTCCGAATCCAAGAAAATGATTTCTCGTCAGTATAGATTTGGAAGCATGAATGATTTGGTGGCTAGAGTGGACAAGCTTGAAGAATGCCAAGAACAGTTAATTCAGATTCAGAAAGAAATGATGGAGTATATGAGGAAGTTCTAAGATGAAACAAAGGGGCATATTAATGAGCTGATGAGTATGATAATTACCACAACCAAAGGAAAGGGTTTGGCAGAAGATTCTTTCATGCAAAAAGACATTGGAAATACAAGTGACAATTGGAACAAAGACTTCGTAGCAGAAGAGACATTAACTGATGAAGACCAAGCTATTATCAGTCAATATGAGATAGTTTGCACTGCCCCAGAATGTCCTACTGAACTGGAATTGGATAAAACTAAGGATTCTCCCTTGAAAATCTACTCTTCTCCTATTAACAAAGATTTGGATAAAATGGAGCTACAAATTGGGGAAAATGAAGAATGCAACAAAAAGATAAAGATGACAGTTACTTTGAAGTCTGAATCGTCCCCTCACTTGGCACAAGATAAACCTTTGATGTCAACAATTTCAGAACCTCATTAGTTACCAGTTGATCAAGTTTCGGGTCTTCAGAAGAAGAAAGAGAAATTGAAGGACTTCCAATTTAGTCCTACTCCTTTCACATATCAAGAATTGTTTTCCAAGTTGCTACAAGCTCGACTAATTGCGCCATGCTTTGTTAAACCACCATTGCCCCCATATCCAAGATGGTTCAAGGAGGAGGATCATTGTGACTTTCACGCTGGTATCCAAGGTCATTCCATAGAGAAATGTATAAATTTTAAGCGTAAAATTCAGCATCTCCTAGATCTCGGGGTATTGGGATTTGATATGACAATTCTAGATCTAAAGATCAATTATCCAAGTATAATCAGTCCCGTGAAATTAGTCAATGATCAAAATAACGAGGACAAGAAGAAGACGAGGCTTCCCAATGGGGTCAGTGAGATGACAATTCTGGGTTTGAAAATCCATTATGCTGCTATAATCAGTCATGTGAAGACAGACAAGGATCGAAGTAATGAGAGCAAGGAAAAGACGAATCTTTCAAAGGGGGCTAGACGCAGAGCGAGGTTAGCTGAAAGGAAGCGTTTACAACAAGAAAAGTTTCAGGAGGAGACACATCTCGGAGTGTTCCAAGTGTCTATCTCAATATTACTTCCTTATCTGATACAGGGGAAATACCTCGTCCCTAAGCCGATGGAGGAAATGTTAGATCCCTTGCTTTTCAATTACAATCCAGATAGTACTTGTGATTTCCGTATGGGAGCATCAGGGCACCCTACTAAGAGATGTTGGACTTTAAAAGAAGAAATAGAGAAGTTGGTTGCTAACAGAACATTGATGCAAGAAATGGTGAAGCAATGGATTGAAAAACGATCGAGCGAGCTGTCGCAACCGTTGAAGAGTCGGAAAAGACGAATTTGTATTCCTAGGATGGCCTAAAGTGTGGATGCACAAAAATTCTCTGCTTGTTCATAGTTGGCTGGTTCAAATTTTCTCGCATTCTAAGTTTTATTTTAAAAGTGATACATGGAAATAATTCTGCTACTTTTGGTCTGAAAGTAGTAGAAATCATTTTCTAGGGGCATATGTCATGTTTGATGGGTTTTCATTTCAATGAAGGGATGTTTTAATCAATGAATATATGTATATCTCTTCTCACCCTTGTAGGCCCCTGGATGCCAATTGCAAGGTGCGATACTGATTCTGGTACGAAGAACGATTGGATGTTGTGAAGACAATGAAGTGAGATTTTTTTCCTGGTCTACTCAGGTCAGCAAAGTGAGAAAAGGCCATATTACAACACTTTTGATGATGTTCGATGACAAATCCTTGAAGTTCATAAACAGTGAAGCAGACTAGGCGATTTTAACCAAGTAGAGTTGCTTGAAATTGAAGTTCTAAGTGTAGTCTTCTATACCTTAAAAGACACAATAAGAGCGAGAAAGAAAAAGAGAAGAAAATGAGATGAAAGAAAAAAAGTGAAAAGAGAAAAATAAAGTAAAAAATTGGAAAAACAAAAAAAGGAAAAAAAGGAAAAAAAGAAAAAAGTAAAAAAAGAAAAAAAAAGGAAAAAAGAAAAAGAAAAAGTGAAAAAGAAAGAGAAAAAGAAAATATAGAGAATGAAAGAAAAAGGGGAGGAGTGAGACAATGAACTATTGAATAAATAAGTCTCGGAACATCCTGATGGAGCTGTGGGGGATGTCGAAAAATCTAATAAGGAGCTACGCTCCACCTGTCCAATACCCAAGCGTCAGAGATGTATCTTTGAAGGCATGTGTATAATAATATAATAATAAGTACTAATAACAACCAGAAGCACACACATGCACTTATAGAACTCAATTCTTAGAATGAAATTTTTGCACTCTACTGGTTAAACAAGTCCGGAAAGCTTAAACACATTTATGAATGGAAAAGGATGAAGATAACAGAAAAAGAGTTATTTTCTGGTTGGATCAAGCAACGCGATAATCACGGGGTGTGAACCGAGTGATTTAGAAAAAATTTCATAACCTGAGACGTTTCCACGACATTCATGAGTTATGTTACCCATGGAAGGGTTGAATCTAAAACGCTCTTGCACTTGGTATCCAGGGCATCCTATTTTGTTTTCTTTCTTTATTAAGATCATGATTTTTCAGGCCTAATAAGGCTCCCTCTATTGAAATGACGATCAGCAAGCTGGCATTTTTTAAAAAAAAAGAGATATCCTTGTATTGCTTCGGAGATAAGTTTCAGTATGCAAGATCATGAGTGCAAATGGTCATCTGGATATAGTAAAGATATGGATGAATACGAGACGCTCATTTGTTCGATAGTTTTCATCAAGGGTCATGGTGAGGACAATGACAAGAATGCAGATATCAGAAAGATAAGGGATCTGAAGTGTGTTCCCACCTTGGATTTTTGAATAAGTCTACAAAATGAATTTGAAGAAAGTTTAGGGACTTAGAAAGTTCAGGGACTTGAAGAAAGTTCAGGGACTAAAAAAGTTTAGGGACCTGAATAAAGTTCAAGGATCGGAAAGCGAAAAAGGTCAATGACCTAAGTAAAAGTTTAGTGACTAAAAGTTCGGGGACTTGAAGCATTTGTTCGTCCTAAATGATGAAAGAGGGGGTAAAATCTATATGATGAAGCAAGGAATAAAGAGATCAAGGGCATTATTGACTATGAAAATGAGATTCTTGGGGCATGAGAATCCAAGTTGGAATATACCAGAAATGATGCAGAGCTCGAAAGAATTCGATCACCAAAGAAATTAGAATTTGCTCAAGAAGAAAATGAGTTAGCTAATAAAGTTCTGGGACAAGTGTTGTCAGAACCTGAAGACAGTGAGAGCTCTAGAAGGTCAGTTGATTAAGATCTGATGAAAGCAATAAGAAAAGAGCTTAACAATGAAATTTTGAGGCAAAGTTTGCCAGAACAAGAAGATAATAAGAGCTGCAGATGAAATTGAAGAGGATCAAGCTAAGTCAGATTTGAAAAAATAGTAGATGAAGTACCGTTGCAGTAGAAGCAGAAAGCTCAACGAGGAAGCAAAGAAGATCAGAGCCCATCCAAGTGGTTTTCAGTTGACACAACCCATGCAACATATAGTTAGGCATCCATAAGATAGGAGCATTCTAATGCATGCATTCAAAGCATTTTTGTACATTTTTGCAGGAATTTACAAGAATCAACAAAAAGCAAACCAGATTTCAATCTACACTTTCAAGATTTAGGAAGAAGATATAACAAGGACTTGTAAAGATCACAACAAAGATTTACACTCGTTTGAAGAGACGGATTTCAACAAAGATTTCAACCTGTTTGAAGAGATGGACCTCAACAAAATCCGTTTGAAGAGGTGGATTTTAACAAAATTTACCAGTTCATTTGAAGATGCAAACATCATCAAGATTTTCTGATTGTTTGCACAGGAAAGAAAGTGCATTACAAATCTAAATCCTTCGGGTCATTAGTAAGCCCTTCGGGCATGATGAGAAATCCTTCGGGCCATTACCTTCAGGCATGATGATTGAGTCCTCTTAGACCGACACTCCCGGAAATGATGAGAACTTTTTGGATGGTGTCACAGTAAGACAGTTGGACGGTTGGGGCATGGTATTGACAAAGATATTAATCTTCTGGGGTCTCAGTTTAAAACAAGAAAAATGGAGAGGAAAAAAGAAAAACAAAAAGATTCATGCTGCTAAGAGAGAAGCACGAGGAAGATCAACCTTAGGATCAAAAAAGGAAGATGCACGGTCATATACAATAGAAAGAGACGAGCTTATATAGAAAGAAACAAGAGACTTGATGAGAGTTGCTGATTGAAAGATGAAGATACCTTTGACAGAAAACAGTGACTCTACAGATCTCAGTGCCCCAAGAGGAGAATTGAGGATGTTTCATATTATTCTAATTTGAATTCTTATTAATTGATGATATTTTCTTTTTGCAGGTTTCGGTTCCTTAAAGATGAAATCTAAGATATTCCGTTTACAGAGGCGGATTTCAAGATATTACCGTTTACAGAGGCAGATTTCAAGAGGCAGAATTCAAGTTGTTCCATTTATAGAGACAGACTCCAAGACCTTTTGTTTACAGAGGCAGATTTCAAGATGTTCTATTTACAGAGGCGAATTTCAAGATATTTCGTTTATGGAGGCAGATCTCGGAAATGATCTTAACCTATCCGAAGAAGTCATACAATTTCCAGGTGTGTAAAAGGATAGACCAATAGAGAAGATGACAAGAGATCTGATGTGAGTTTTAGAACGAAAGATCAAGACACCACATGTAGAAAAGCAGTGACCTCAAAGATTTCAATGCTTCAAGCGAAAATTGAAGATATCTCATTATTACACCAAAAAGAATCTTTATTAATTAATGATGCTTCTTTTTGCAGGAATGGTGAACTCCTAATGAGAAGAATTCGCCCAACAAAGATAGAACTCCTAATGAGAAGAGTTCGTTGTTTGACGAATGATGAAGTTCCTAATGAGAAGAGTTCGTTGTTTGACGAATGATGATGTTCCTAATGAGAAGAGCTTGCTTATTCAACGGCTTTGCAGAGAAGCAAATCCATGATTTCCAGCAAAGAAGAACTCCTAATGAGGAGAGTTCGCCCAACAAAGAAGGTATCATAATGAGAAGAGTCCGCCCCAACAAAGAAGAACACCTACTGAGAAGAGTTTGTCCAGCAAAGAAGGACTCATAATGAGAAGAGTCCACTCAGCAAAGAAGGATTCATAATGAGAAGAGTCCACCTTGACAAAGACAGAATTCCTAATGAGAAGAATTCGTCCAGCAAGGAAGAAGAGTTCGACCAGCGAAGGAAGAATTCCTAATGAGAAGAGTTCATCCTCAACCAAAGAAGAAGATAAAGGAAGATTGAAGAATTTCATAATGAGAAGAACAACTTCAAGATTCCATGAGTGGATGGTTCGGACAAAATTCGTGTCTTTTCAGTCTTTGCCCTATTCCTGTTCCACAGCAATGAGCAAAGAGGGGCAGCTGTAGAACCCGTATTTTGTCCGGGCATACCTATATAAATATATATACTATATATATTCTCTATAAATAAAACCAAAAAATAAATAAATAAAAAAAGTCCCAAAAATACAATAAAGGGTTCATAATAGCCCACAGTTCATTTGTAGTGTCCTTTACAAAAATACTCACCACAATACAAAAAGCCCAATTCAGGCCCAATCCCAATATCCAAATCTGCCAAACAAACACAAAACCCATTTTGTGATTCTTTAGCCCGCCAAAAGTGGCCACATGGCAACTCCTTATTCGTCTGTTGCCTTTCACGCGGATTAAGCTTAATCTAGATCCAGCTGGCACGCTGACGTCAGCAAATTCAACCCCTATAAATAGCATGAGAGAAAATTTGTCAGCAAAAAATTAAGGCCTATAATTAATATCTCTTAAAAGTAATAATAATTAAATGAGAGGGGGGGGGGGGTAATTCAGTAATTCTATCGACTATTGGGAACCGAATCGCCATTCCGAGTTTCGAACCTTCGCTGGGCAATTGGACGATCGCCGCTGCCGGAACTCGAAGTGTCGCCAGAGACTCGAGTCAATACCGAGAAATTAAAGGACGATGGGATTCGAATGAACACTGAAGAACGATAAGGAGTCCAACCGTTACAGTGTAACCGAACCGTCAAAAGATATTGGTACCGTGAATCACCGTCGGAGCAGGCCACTGGAACAACGACCACACCATCGGGAACGTCGTTTCACCGTAAAACGAAGGTGAGCCTCTTTTCATCTCTCGATTTCCTACAAAACAAATGCAAAATAAGTTAAAAAAATCAAAGGAAAAACAGATCTTGAAAATAAGAGAAAGTTTGTGACTTTTGTCGAATCGAAGCGTTGCCAGAATGGACGAGGGATCGTCAGAGTTGAAAATGGTCTCGGTTCGGGGTAGATTAGGATTAGGATCGGGTGTAGCGGGGTGGATTCGGACGAATCCAAGTCTAGATCTAATTTTTATGAGTGAAAATAAGGTGTTTTAGGGTTCCGGCCGACGGCCGACACGGTGGCCGGAAATTGCCTGCGGCGGCCGGCCGGGAATTGATGGCGGCGGAGCGGTTACCGGCTGGGTTCGGTCGAGAGAGAGTCTTGAGAGAGTGAGGGAGTTAGAGAGAGAGGGCAGCGTGATAAAATGGGCGAGTCAACTCGGTGTAGGGGTTTTTATACCCGAGTCAAAACGGTGCCGTTTTGGCACCGGGTCAAGGGAGGATCCGCGCGTGCTCAGTCGGGTCGGGCAGAGGGACCGCGTGTCTTCTGGAGTTTGGGGAAATTATGATTTCAGTCATTGGTACTTTAATGTGTAGTTCATTTTGGTCCTAAACTTTAATAGATTTCAAATTGAAGATTTTAATTTTCTCAATTTAGTCCATTTTCCAGTTTTAATTAAATTGTTTAATTTATATGAATGTTGCATGATTTAAAACAAAACATGTAGTATAATTATTTAGGTGATTAATTCACTTAGTGTAGTAATTAGAGCCTTTTAAGGTTAGACTCTCTAATTAAATTTAATTAATTCAATAGGAAAAGGCCATTGTAGCAAATAAATGAATATTTGAACAATATTAGAATGTTCAATATTGGTTAGTGTCACAATGAAGAGTGATGTTAACCAATGAATATTCCGATGAAAGTTTCAATTTTTCATTTCAACTTAGAAAATGGAAATGATTTACAATTAGACTAATTAAAATTAAAATAGGATTAATGATTAGAGCCACCTTAATTAGGAATATTATTACTTTTGGGTTCATTAAGGATAGTGTCCAATATTATTTTGGACGTTATCTTTCATGTCCAAAAATTAATAATATTCATAGATTTTTAATTAAATTAATTAATGGGGCCTAATTAGGGTTTACTTAAAAATGGCAAGACAATAATTAATCATGCATCAAACCTTTTGTGTTGAGGTACATTTTTTGAATATAAGTTGAAGTGTCCTAATGCAACTGGACGTTTCATAATTATATTCATCCAAAATATATTTTCTTACAAAAGGATATCTCCATTCGGAATAAAATCTATTTTACGATTAAAAGATTTAATTAAATTCATATTAATGTCTGAAATGCCAAAATGCCACGTGTAATTAATGAGGTACCGATAACGGGCGTTCGTAGGGGTGCTAATCCTTCCCTACACGTAACCGACTCCCGAACCCGAACTTTTCAAAAAGAATCTCTGGTATGCTTTTATGGTGTCCGGCCTACCAAAGTGGCTGGTGGCGACTCTAAAACGATTTTAAGCAAAATAAAGATATTTTGACTAAAAATGGGAAATTAATTAATTATAAGATAAAATTGGTAAAAAATCCCGATTTTCTCGAATTTTAATCGTCAGGCTGTTTTTATTCCAAACTTTAAAAAGCGGGTTTTCAAAAAACGGTCGCGACACGGGTCGAAGTCAAAGATAGTTAACCCGTTTTGATACAGGGCTTGCCCGTATCGATACGGTCTAAAGGGTAGAGTCAACATGGGTTGACCATCGTACACCCGTTTCGAAACAGCCCTAGGGTGTTTTGATACGATGTTAGTTAAGTTAGTTAAACAAATTGCAACGTTCACAGTTTAGTCATTGAATCTTTGAAAGATTAATTGAATGAGTAAACGAATACCGTTTTGCATGAAATTTTACAGGCTAGTTAATATTGCACTGAATTTCATTGTGGTAAAATCTATCACAGTGAAGGACCTATAATTTTTTAGATTTACAGAATAGTCCCTAAAACATGTAATAATTATGAATTGGTCCTAATTGGTTAAATTGATGTTTCTAATGAGTGAATTGGACTAAGATGTATATCCGGTAAAGTTTGTTTGTGAAATATTGTTTAATTATTGAGTATTTTGCTTTCAAGTATTGATTAATTAAGATGAAAATTTAATGTACCGATCACCGTATCGTTCACCGGTAGCACGCTCTGACCCGGTTCTTTACCAGGCCAGCAAGGGGGTGTTACAGTTTCTAAGTCAAATAAATTGTTTAAGAAAATTTTTTCTAAGTGTTATAGCCCAAAACTAGTTTGTACGACAAGGCGTATCTATACGCTATAGCCGTATCGATACGGTTTTTAGGTTCTAGAATTTTAATCGACACAAGCGTACCGATACGATTATACATGTAACACCCCGAAATCCGGTCTAGACGAAATTAAGTTCCGATGATTGGAAATTCTACATTGATGAAACTTAAATATTGCATCGACTAGTTAATTATTGTTATCGAACCCTAAATAGGCTTAAAACATCGCGATTGAACTCTATGAAATAATATTAAGCTTTTAGTGGCTAAAATGGAAGAAGTGTAAGTTGGAGGGCAAAAATAATAGTTGAATGAAAGGTGGAGGACTAACCTCGCGATTAACCCTCTTTAATTAAAGTTTCCACTTACGTGGAATTTTCTGATGACTTTCCTTCAATTGAAGGAAAGCTTGGTGATTAAAATTTAGAAACAAAGTAAAAGAGATAGCTTACCCGAGAAACTCCCAAGTTAGCACCCCTCATCTTCATCATCTTCTTCAACTAAGCACACACCTCCATTGGAGGAATCTTAAGCTTTGCTATTTCTTCACTTTATCGATATAGAAACATTGCTATCAAACGGGTAAGTTATATTTCTCAATCCGTTGTTGGATTCTATAGATATATTGAGTGTAATCTAAGCTAGTGTTTTGACTATCCATGGATATCTCACCGTTGTCCTCTCTATTGAAGTCAGATATTGATTTTGATATCGTTATATTGATTTTGATACCGAAACCTCGATCCTAATAGCTTTCTATTAATTTTTCTAGCTCAAGAAGTGGAGAAAGAGGTTTCACCATCTCCATCACAAGCTAGGAATAAAGGAATTGCTATCCGAGAGCGTTGAAGCTTCGGATTTTTAAGGTGAGTGTAGTTGAAGTCTCGGGCTTAGGCGAAAGGCCTTCCCGGATCATTATTTGTTATTTAGATTACTTCACTAACATTGTTTTTAGAGCAATTGCATTGGATGGTAAATCAGACACTTCGGTAAGTGTCGGTAAGTCGCCATTGAACATTGATCATTGTCATTGTATATTGTCATTGATATAAGTATGGTCATTGGATTATTGCGTTGAAATCATTGGACATGTATATTGATACCAAGCTATGAGTTATTGATGTTGAGACACATATATTGATCATTGACTACATTGAATACATTGGACTTTGGTATAGTATGGACTATTGAAAAGAATATGTACATTATAACCTTGGATTGGAATGGACTCTGGATACAGTTGGCATGCCATAGAATTCATGTGCTCAGTGTACGGGTGGACTACGGTCCTAAGGCTACGACCTATATTGATTTGGCGAGGCGGAGGGATGTGTATTGTAATTGGTCATATTGGCGAGGCGAAGGTATTAGACCATTCATTGATTTGGCGAGGCGTAGGAATTCGCGTATCCACGATCTTGACTCAATCCAAGGACTACGAATGAAAAAAAAGAAACATGTTTATTACTTAATGCATTGTTACATAACATTGATATGATGGCATGAGAATATGTTTCATTGTAGTTATGGCATTTCCATTACTTACATTGTTTGTGACTACCTCACTAGGCAAAGTATGCCTAACGTGTCTCATCTCATGCATTTTCAGGTTAAGAAGGTTGTTCGTTGAAAAATCGGATCAGTCGTCAAAACAAGTCACTACCAAGCTACAAGTAATGTGATTATGACTTTTGAACTCCTAGGAAGGTGGCAAAGTAGTTGAACTAGCCATACATGCCCATTTTGTTGTGTTGGTGCAATGTTTATTTTGTAACTTGGTCTTTGGCCCTAAATGGCCTTTTTGGTGCTTTTGGAATAGCTATGGAATGCATGATTAGCATAAAAAGGTAAAAACATAGTAAACGTTTTCGGACGGTCATGAAACTTGACATACTAGTAGTTTATACCCTTGAAATAATGTGTGTGAAGTTTTGTTGTTTTTGGACATCATTTGGTAGGGTAAATTGATCAAAAACCAGCAAAAATCTGTCATTACAAGTCTGTCCGTATCGAAATGGGTGATGTCGTTTCGATACGAGTGCACATTTTTGAACCTGAGATTAAGGGCGTTCCGGAACGAAGTAATGCCGTTTCGGAACATTTTGCCTCTGGAGACCATTGTTTCGATACGGGTTTCGAAACGGTCAAAGTCAAAGTCAGTGGTGGTCAATCCGTTCCGATACGGGTCAAGCCTGTATCGAAATAGTCTAAAGAGAAAGGCCAAAAGGTTGATTCTCATGCACCCGTTCCGAAACAATCTAAGGTGTTTCGAAACGGGGTTAGGTAAGTTAGTTAAAGACTATTCGGATGGTTTGTTAATGTTGCAATCTAGTCACTGAATTTTGTAAAGTCAAATTGATGGTGCTATTGATCCCCGAATATAATGAAATTTGGTAGACATGAGTCTTTAGTAATGAATTTCATTTTGGTAAGGTTAATCACATTGAAGGACCTAAACTTGATAGAATTTACAAATTATTCCCTAGTACTTATAAAAGTTGCAAAATAGCCCTAGTTTGATAATTGTGCTCCCTAATTGAATAAATTGGACTAAGAAGTGTAGTGGTAACATATTGTATGTCCTCTATTGATTAATGATATAGTTAAGATGAAATTTTATTGCACCGTTCATCACATCGTCTTTCGGTAACACGCTTCGACCCGGTTCTCTACCAGGCCGGGAAGGGGGTGTTACAATACCCGTATCAATACGGTATTTTACCTAGGGCTTAACTTTAAGGCATAGCGTACCGACACGGCAGTCCACGTATCGATATAGTTTGATATGATTCGATAAATCTTTGCATTTAAAGTCAATATTCTTACATGAGCAAAGCGTGTTCCCCCCACTTAAACGAACGAGACAAAGCTTGGGAATAGAGCTTGGAATTAAGTCTTAAATGCGTAAAATAGAATTATATTCACTTAAACGGACAAATAAATTAAACCTATTGTGAACTTGCAAATTCCATTATTTTTAAAAAAAACCTTTTTGAAAACAATTTAAAATCAATTTGTGGCCTGACCCTCTTTTGTTTTTATTTAAAAAAACAAAAAACATTTCCCAGCGGAGTCGCCAAGCTATCACAACCCCTGTTTTAGGAGGACTTTGACTTTTTGGAAAACTTTTGAAATCAACGGAGTCGCCACCAATCTTTTTTGAAAAGTGTGATTGGATCACTTTAAAACGAGGTTATTTTAGTAAAACGTTTTGTTTTAATAAAATAATGGTTTTGGTCTACGAAAACCAGAAAACATGTTCAGGGGTTGGTTACGTGTGGGCAAGGGTTAGCACCCCCACAACTCCCAAAATTGGTACCTAATTGATTTCAAAATCGTTTTCAAAATTGGAATTTGCAAGTTCATGAAGGTTCGACTTTATTTGTCCGTTTAATGAATATCAAACTATTTTAACAGCCTTATCGCCCGGGAGATGAACTTTAATCATCGCCAACATTTCTGGCGCTAACCCGTCATTCCCGTTTAATGAATATCAAATTAATTTCACTTTTCAAGCAACATGAAAATTCGATGTGTTGAGCATTTTTTTTATTTATTCTAGGTTTGATTATTTTAAAATCCTAAAAAGATCTAAGTTTTTTATTCCTAATTGAGAGTTTGAGTTTGTTTAAGTGTGTTTTATTTTTTGTGAAGAAAATCTTTCTACAAACACGTCTCTACCTAAGCTTTAAGAACCTAGTCCTAAGTTTTGACCTATCTCTAAAGAACAAACAAGAAACTTGAATTTTTTCTTTATCTTTTATTTTTTATTGTTTCTTTTAAAGAAAACCTTTTTTATTCTCTTTTTTGCTTTAAAACCTAAATCTTTCTTTTTGACATTTTTGTTTTTTTAGTCTTATTGATTTTCTACATTTTATTCTTTTTATTTTTATTTTAAAAAAAGTGTTTCTTTTAAAACTTTAAAGGTTATTATTATTCTTTATTTCCTTGAGGATTTTTTAATTTTTTAAAGCCATTTTTAAAGATGATTTTGAGAATTTTTAAAACCTTTAAATTAACCTTTTTAGAAAAGAATTTTTCATGTTTTCAAACTTTATTTTCTTAAAATTCTAAACTTCTAACTTGTGGTTATTTTTTTATATTAAAACCCTTTTTAAAATGTTATCTTTTATTTTCTTATTTTAAAAGTTATTATTTATTTTTGAAAACACCCTTATTTACATTTTCTAGAAAGACCTACTTTAAATTATCTAAGAACTTTATATTATTAAAACTATATTTCAAAACCCACTTTTATTTTCTAGCAAATTAAGACTTATTTACTTTATCTTTTCCATCCATGATTTATTATCTTTTTATTAAACCCCCCTTGATTTTAGTTTTTTTTAAATAAACAATTCACTTTTATTCCTAAATCCAAAAGAATCAAAACCATTTTTTAGTGTCAATTATTTCATTTTTAAGATCAAAGTTTTAAAAACAACAATTTTTAAACATGTAAGAATTTTAAAGATTAAATTAAAAAACTAAATAAAACTCTAGAACGAAAATATTACCGAATTGGACTAGCCCTAGTACTTATAAAAGTTGCAAAATAGCCCGAGTTTGATAATTGTGCTCCCTACTTGAATAAATTAGACTAAGAAGTGCAGTGGTAACATATTGTATGTCCTCTATTGATTAATGATATAGTTAAGATTAAATTTTATTGCACCGTTCATCACATCGTCCTCCGGTAACACGCTTCGACCTGGTTCTCTACCAGGCCGGGAAGGGGGTGTTACAATACCCGTATCGATACGATATTTTACCTAGGGCTTAACTTTAAGGCATAGCGTACCGACATGGTAGTCCACGTATCAATATAGTTTGATATGATTCGATAAATCTTTGCATTTAAAGTTTTTGACTGTTGCTTGTCAGTTATGATTTTAGCAAAATTCAAACGATCGTTAGACCGTATGGATACACCCATATAGCATATCGATACACATTTTAAAAAAAGTTTTCCTCAAGATTCCAGTGAGCAAAATTCGTATCGATACGGTTATAGAGTATCGATACGCCCCTATATTTACACTATACCCGTACCGATACGCCCATACACATACCGATACGCCCCTCTTAAATGTGCACAACGACTCTTCTTGTTTTGCGATAGGTATCGATACAGTTGTTCGAGTACCGATACGATAGGTTGAAAAAGTGCATTTATTGCGGGAAAAATGAAGCCCAACGGCTCTATTGATAATCTCAACCACCAGAACGGCTAGAAATCAATCCAAGGGTATAAAAGCAAGCTTCCAAAGCCTCAACAACAACTATTTAACTTAATTACAACAATCCAAGAACAAATCCAAACCTTTGAGCTATTAGAGTCAAACACTTGTACCCAATTGAGTGATTTTTTAATTGTATTCATCTTTTATCAATTTGGGTTGAGAGAACTTGTAATTTGGGGCAAATATTCCACCTTGTGAGGTTTATCTTTCATTTACCAACAATCTTTGTATTTGAGAGAGTCTTGGTTAATTTTTGAGTAGAAAAATTAACCGATTGTAAGGTTTTCTCCTAATCTGAGAAAAAGGGGACGAATTTCTAGTGAAATTGGTTGAAAATCATTAGTGGGAGCTAAGGTAGTGGATGTAGAGCTTGTTCTAAGCTTGAACCACTATAAATTGCCATGTCTTCATTTTTTACTATTTCAATTTGCTCCCTTCATCTTTAAAAGCCAATTCACCCTCTCTTATCCATTTTCGATTCGATTAATCCACTTAACAATTGGTATCAGAGCATAACTCTTTGATGGTCTCAAATCCACAAGAGATGATCCTAGAAGAAGATCAATCAAGCATCGAATCAAGCCACGACATCTACCTCCGGCCAAAACTTCCTCGAGTCACAATCGATCACCAAGCCATCATTTTTCAATGGGGATAACTATCCTTATTGGAAAAATAGAATGAGGCTCTTCATCAAGTCTAATGACTATGTCCTTTAGGATATAGTGGAAGATGTGCCAACAATTCCAATGAAGAGAGATGAAGAAGGAAGGCTAGTTTGGAAAACAAGAGCAGAAATGATCGATGAAGATCGAAAAAGACTTCTAGTGAATGACAATGCTCTCCACATCATCTTTTGTGCACTTGGACCCGATATGTACGCAAAGATGTCATCTTGCACATGTGCAAAGGAAGTGTTGGACAAGCTAGAGACCACCTACGAGGGCACCAACGATGTAAATGAGACCAAGATTGAGATCTTTAATTGAGTTATGAGAATTTCAAGGTGGATTCAGATGAGAGCGTTTCCAAGATGTTTGATAGGTTCTTCATCATTGTAAATGGTCTCAAGGGATTTGGTGAGATCATTCCCGAAGACATACTAGTCTGGAAGCTTCTTTACTCTCTTCCCGAATCATGAGATGGGAAGAGAACCGCATTCATCATGGCCAAGAACTTGAAGACCTTGAAGCTCGATGAGTTGGTGAGATCTCTCCTTACTCATAAGATCATGAAGCAAGGAAGGGAACAAGAAAAGAAGAGAGAAGAGTGGAGAAGCAAGAGGTAGAGAAGAAGAAGCAAGGAATTGCTCTCAAGGCATCTCAAGAGGAAAGCATTTCTAGTGAGGATGAGTTTGAGGAATTGGCTATGATAGCCAAGAGATTCTCTCGGTTCATGAAGTCCAACTTGGGTAGAAAGTTCCAAAAGAGAAAAGACTTCAAGAACAAGAACAAAGAAGAGGAAAGGGATCAACTCATTTGTTATGAGTGCAAGAAGCCGGGGCACATAAGATCGCATTGCCCTTAACTCAAGAAAAAGGGGTTCGATAAGAAGAAAAAGAAAAAAAAGCCCATGTTGCCACTTGGAGCGATGAAGAATCATCATCCGATGAAGAGGGGCATGAAGTGGTCAATCTTTGCCTCATGGCTATTGATGATGATCCTAAGGTAAACCCTAACTCATCTACTTTCGATTTTACACTTGATGAACTTCAATATGCATATGATGAGTTGCAAGAGGTTTACGATGAGTTGGTTGAAAAGTACAAGGAATCAGTTTTGAAAAATAAGAAAATGATTTCCTATTTGAAAAACCAAAATGATTCCATTTCCAAAACCAACTCGGAACTTAAAGAGAATATTGTTGTTTTACAAGATGATTTAAAGTATTTTCAAAATGAAAATGTTGATTTAAACAATCTTCTTTCAAAAGTTCATGATGATCATGACGAAGTGGTGAATGAGCTTAAGGTTTCTCTTAATGCAGTTGGGAAACAAGATTTTGAAAAAGCAAGTTCTTCAAAACCCAACTATGTAAAGAGAAACTTTAATGGCTACAAACAAAGAAGCTATCAAAGGCACCCTAGAGGTAAAATGATTAGAAATGCATGGGTTCCTAAGGAACTAGTAGTTTCTAATAATATTAATGCTACTGCTTCTTGGATTCCTAAGGGAACCAAGTATTTGGAAGATAACTCACATGGACCCAAAATGATTTGGGTACCAAAAATCAAGAACTAATCTTTGTTTATAAGGAGAGCATTGCTACAAGGCCAAAGCTTCAAGTCAAAACACTTGGTACCTTAATAGTGGATGCTCAAGACACCTGACCGGCAACAAGAGTAGATTCATGGAGCTAAAGCTAAAAAGTGGTGGAGTGATGATGTTTGGTGACAACTCCAAAGGCCATATTGAGGGTATTGGTTCCATTGGTAATCTCTCTTCTATTCTCATTGAAGATGTTTTATATGTCAATGGTCTAAAGCATAACTTGTTGAGCATTAGTCAATTATGTGATAAAGGGTTTAATGTTCATTTTGATGTTGATGGGTGTAAAATTGTGAACATTAAAAACAAATGAAATAATGCTCATTGGTCATCGCATAGGTAATATTTACATGGTGCATCTAGATGACATACATACATCCCATGCATGTTTGGTTGCTAGTGATGAAAAGGATGCATAGTTGTGGCATAGAAAACTAGGGCATGCTAGCATAAGTGTTTTAGAGAAATTAGTTTCCCAAATCTAGTTAGAGGTTTACCTAAGCTAAAATTCTCGTTAGACAAAATTTGTGATGCTTGTGCTAAGGGTAAAATAAAAGCGTGCTTCATTTAAATTCATTAATGACGTTTCAACTAGTAGAGTTTTTCAATTGATCCATATGGATCTCTTTGGGCCTATTAGGACAACTAGCTTGGGTGGAAAATCACATGCTTATGTTTTAGTTGATGATTTCTCTAGATACACTTGGGGTTCTCTTTTGAAGTACAAAAGATCAGGCTTTAGAAAAATTCATCACATTTTCAAAAGTTACTCAAAATGACCTTGGTCAAAACATAACCATATTAGGAGTGACCATGGAACGAAATTTCAAAATCTAGGTTTTGAAATTTTCTGTAACTCAAATGGTATTAGCCACAATTTTTCCGCACCTCGCACTCCCCAATAAAATGGGGGTAGTTGAGAGAAAAAATCGAACTTTAGAAGACATGGCTAGAACCATGCTTTGTGAAAATAATTTACCTAAGTATTTTTGGGCGGAAGCCACAAACACTGCTTTCATATTATAAATCATGTAATGATTATGCCAATTTTAAGTAAAACTCCATCTAATATTTTAAAGTCAAAGAAGCCTAACATTAGCTATTTTCATCATCTTGGATGCAAGTGTTTTGTTTTAAACAAGGAAAAGATCATTTCGGTAAATTTGATGCAAAAAGCGATGAAGCTATTTTCTTAGGATACTATTTAAACTCTAAAGCCTATCGAGTGTTTAACAAAAGAACCTTAGTTGTAGAAGAGTCTATTCATGTGGTGTTCGATGATAACCTACTTCCGAGGAAGGATTCTTGTGATGCTGATGATGTAGGGATCACTGAAGCCAATGATGGTGGACAATCATCAAAGGTGGATGAGGTTCCAACCAAAGAAGAAGAAGCCCAAGATCCTCCCATAAAAGCCTTGAAGGACATGAATCTTGGTGAAAAAGAAGTGAGCTACCCAAGGGAACTCAACTATGTCAAAGATGGTGAAATCTTGGGTGATCCATACAAGGGGGGTAACCACTAGATCCTCTCTTAGATTGCTTAATAATGTTGCATTTATTTCATGCATTGAGCCTAAAAATATTAAAGAAGCATTAAAAGATGATTTTTCGATATTGGCCATGCAAGAAGAACTTAATCGATTTGAGAGGAGTAAAGTTTGAACATTAGTTGATAGGCCTAGTAATAAGTTTACTATAGGAACTAAATGGGTCTTTATAAACAAACTAGATGAGAGTGGTAACATAGTGAGGAACAAGGCTAGACTTGTTGCTTAAGGTTATACTCAAGAAGAGAGAATCGATTTTGATGAAACTTATGCACCCGTAGCTAGAATGAAAGCAATTAGGATGCTTCTTGCATTTGCATGTTATCATGAATTCAAGCTTTTTCAAATGGATGTTAAAAGTGCATTTTTGAATGACTTTATTAATGAAGAAGTGTATGTTGAACAACCAACCGGTTTTAAAGATCTAATTTACCCAAACCATGTTTTTAAATTAACTAAAGCTTTATATGGTTTGAAATAAGCTCCTAGAACTTGGTATGAAAGACTTTCAAACTTTTTGGTTGAAAAAGGTTTTGAAAAAAGAAAGGTGGACACTACACTTTTCATTAAAAGAAATGACAATGAAATCTTAGTAGTACAAATTTATGTTGATGATATTATATTGGGTAAAGTACACGGACGGTCACTGAACTTTAGTAAAAAAAACTAAATGGTAACCAAACTTTCAAAAATCACAAAATGGCAATTAACCTTTATGTTTTATAACAAAATGGTAACTAGACGTTAAATGCCGTTAAGTGGCTGTTATAAACTTTGGTATAATAACACATTTAGTCCTTCATATTTATACATTCAATCAATTTAGTCCTAATTTGAAACAATTCACTAAATTTAGCCCTCGTTATTTATGCATTCTTTCAATTTGGTCCTTAAAGCAAAATTCTAAAGTATGGTAACATGATAAATAATTACAATTAATTTTTTTTATAGGAACTCGAAAACTCGACTCGAATCGAAAAAATTTCAAATAAAGTTTGAGTTGTAAAATATGACGCGTCAACTTGAATAACTCGAAATTTTTTGACTCGACTCGATCGAACGCTCATCTCTATCTTAAGATATGACACATCAACTCGAATAACTTGAAATGATCGAATATTTTAAATCATTTTTTCCTTATAAATCGAATATTTTTTTTAAAATAGAATATTTAAATCACATCGAATATTTAATAACTACTTTAAATATTCAATTCAATTTAAAAATATTCGATTTAAAAGAAAAAATGATTGAAAATATTCGAATATTTAATAACTATTTTAAATATTGTTCTTTTAAATATTTAATAACTACTTTAAATATTTATTAAATATTTGAATATTTTAAATCAATTTTTTCTTGTAAATCGAATATTTTTAAATTAAATCGAATATTTAAAGTAGTTATTAAATATTCGATGTGATTTAAAAGAAAAAATGATATAAAATATTCGAATATTTCTAGTTGACGCGTCATATCTTAAGATAGAGGTGAGCGTTCGATCGAGTCGAACCAACAAATTTCGAGTTATTCGAGTTGACGTATCGTAGTTTACAACTCAAACTTTATTTGAAATTTTTTCGATTCGATTCGAGTCGAGTCAAGTTTTCGATTTCCTATAAAATTTAATTAAATATTCAAATATTTTAAATCATTTTTTTTCTTTTAAATCGAATATTTTTAAATTAAATTGAATATTTAAATTAGTTATTAAATATTCGATGTGATTTCAATATGAAAATATTAAATATTCTATTTTAAAAAATATTTGATTTAAAAGAAAAAATGATTTAAAATATTCGAATATTTCGAGTTATTCGAGCTGACACATCATATCTTAAGATAGAGGTGAGCGTTTGATCGAGTCGAGTTAAAATATTTCGAGTTATTCAAGTTTACACGTCATATTTTACAACTCAAACTTTATTTTAATTTTTTTCGATTCGAGTTGAGTCGAGTTTTCGAGTTCCTATAAAAATTTAATTAAATATTCAAATATTTTAAATCATTTTTTTCTTTTAAATCAAATATTTAAAATTGTTATTAAATAGTAGATGTGCTTTAAATATGAAAATATTAAATATTCTATTTTAAAAAAATTTCGATTTAAAAGAAAAAATGATTTAAAATATTCGAATATAGAGTTATTCGAGTTGACGCGTCATATCTTAAGATAGAGATGAGCGTTCGATCGAGTCGAGTCAAAAAATTTTGAGTTATTTGAGTTGACGCGTCATATTTTACAACTCAAATTTTATTTAAAATTTTTTCGATTTGAGTCGAGTCGAGTTTTTGAGTTCCTATAAAAAATTAATTGTAATTATTTATCATGTTACCATACTTTGGAATTTTGCTTTAAGGACCAAATTGAAAGAATGCGTAAATAATGAGGGCTAAATTTAGTGAATTGTTTCGAATTAGGATTAAATTGATTGAATATATAAATATGAAGGACTAAATGTGTAATTATACCAAAGTTTATAACAGCCACTTAACGACATTTAACGTCTAGTTACCATTTTGTTATAAAACATAAAGTTTAATTGGCATTTTGTGATTTTTGAAAGTTTGATTACCATTTTGTTTTTTTTACCAAAGTTCAGTGACTGTCTGTGTACTTTACCCTATTATATTTGGTTCTAATAATGAATTTTATAGCCAAGAATTCTCTCAGTTAATGCAAGGTGAGTTTGAGATGAGTATGATGCGGGAGCTTTCATTCTTCTTGGGGCTCCAAATCAAGTAAAGGATGGATGACATCTTCATTAATCAAGCTAAGTACATCAAGGACATGCTCAAGAAGTTTGGCTTGGAGAATGTGAAGTCTCAAGCCACTCCAATGAGCTCATCAATTAAGCTTGACAAAGATGAAAGAGGTAAGTGTGTTGATTCTAAGCTTTGTCGTTCAATGATTGGCTTTTTGCTTTACCTTACCTCAAGTAGACCCTAGAGAATCACACCTTGTAGCCATTAAGAGAATCCTTAGATACCTTAGAGACACACCTTGTTTAGACTTTAGACCTTTGGTATCCTAGAGACTCTTCCTTTAACCTACATGCTTATTCCATGTAGATTATAAGGGTTGTAAGATAGATAGAAAAAGTACCCCCGACACTTTCCAATTTCTAGGTAGTATGCTCATATCTTGGTTCTCTAAGAAACAAAATAGTGTATCCTTATCTACCACTGAAGCAGAATATATAACGGTCAGAAGTTGTTGTGCTCAAGTCCTTTGGATGAAACAATAACTTCTAGACTATGGAATTGATGTAGGTACCACACCCCTTAAGTGTGACAACACTAGTTCCATATGTCTCACTAAGAATCCCATCCAAAATTCTAACCAAGCACATAGAGATAAGACAACATTTCATTAGGGACCATGTCCTCAAAAAGGATGTTGTTTTAGAATACGTTGATACCTCAAACCAACTAGCAGATATCTTTACAAAGCCATTTGATAAAGAGCGTTTTTGGACTCTTAGGAGAGAGTTAGGTCTAAATAGCCTATCTTGACCTTTTAGAGCCCTTAAGTGTAAAAAATTTTCTTGATTTTGAATGATGATTTTGTTTATGCAATTTTGCCTCTTGATGCATCTATTCTTGTTGCTAGGGGGAGAATGTATTTGTTTTAGTCCATAAATGCTGCTCATTCATCATACACATGCATTTAGGGTCACTTAAAATCCAATTTTTGAACTCAAGTCAGCTCAAAAATGTATTTTTGGTGAAATGGTATTGATACGGATCACCACGTATCGATATGAGTTGCTTAATGGGAGTCGATACAATTTTATCTGTATCGATACGGTTACGCGTATCGATATAGTATGAAAATCGTACCGATACGGTGTATTGATACGCCACGTCAGTGTATTGATACGGTATGCCGCAGGGTTTTAAATTGGCATTAAAAGAGGCGTTTCACTTTATTTAAAACACAATTCCCCTTTTCCTCTCAAACCCAAGTTGTTTTCACTATAAAACCCCCTCTAATCTCCTTGATTTTTCACACCAAACTCAAAATTCTTTGAGGGTTTTTCATCAACACATCAAGGCTAAGCTTTGCTATCAAATTGGTGCATTCATCATCCTTCATTCATCCACATCCATTACTCAAGTTATAAAAACTCTTTTCTTTCTTTTTAATTTTCGTTTAGTTTTTGTTATTGTTTTAAACTAATTTTTGTATACTTAGTATTTGTCGCAACTCCTTTTTTAGGAGGGCTTCGACTTTTTGGAAAACTTTTGAAATCAACAAAGTCACCACCAATCGTTTTTGAAATGTGTGATTGGATCACTTTAAAACATGGTTATATTAATAAAACGTTTTGTTTTAATAAAACAACGGTTTTGGTCTATGAAAACCAGAAAATAGGTTCGAGGGTCGGTTACGTGTGGGGAAGGGTTAGCACCCCCACAACGCCCAAAATTGGTACCTAATTGATTTCCAAATCGTTTTCAAAACTGGAATTTGCAAGTTCACGAAGGTTCGACTTTATTTTTCATTTTAATGAATATCAAGCTATTTTAACGTCCTTATCGCCCGGGAGATGAACTTTAATCACCGCCAACATTTCTGGCACTAACCCGTCATTCTCGTTTGATAAGACACCGCATTAAATTAATTTCACTTTTCAAGCAACATGAAAGTTCGATGTGTTGAGCATTTTTTATTTATTTTAGGTTTGATTATTTTAAAATCCTAAAAAGATCTAAGTTTTTTTTTTATTTCTAATTGAGAATTTGAGTTTGTTTAAGTGTGTTTTATTTTTTGTGAAGAAAATCTTTCTACAAACACGTCTCCACCTAAGTTTCAAGAACCTAGTCCTAAGTTTTCACATATCTCTAAAAACAAACAAGAAACTTGAATTTTATTTTTTATGTTTTATTTTTATTGTTTCTTTAAAAGAAAACCTTTTTATTCTCACTTTTTTACTTTAAAACCTAAATTCTTGTAACACCCGGGTTTAGGGGTTAGGTGAAAATAATATTTTAATATTATTTGGGCTCGGTTTTTATAATCAAAATGATTCTTTAAAATTTCGGGTTTCGTTTTCAAATTAGTTGATTTAATGTTTGACCAAGTTTTGAAATTTAATCCCAAATAGCCATAGATGGTGTGCCATTGTGAATATCCCATTTCATTAAGGGCAATGTGGTCTTTTAGCCTTTGAATTTAAACAAACAATTAAAAAACACCCATTTTCTAACCATCTTCTACTATTCACCTTCTTCCTCTAACGTGGAAAAGGGTTTCCCTCTCCAATCTACTATTTCATTCAAAAGCTCCCCCATTTCAACTCCAAATTGAAAGGTAATGGTATTTTTGACTTTCCCTCATCTCCCTCTCCATGAAAGTACCTTTTATTTACATTTTCATGAAGGTTTTAGAAAATGGAATTTTTGAAAGTTTGGATTAAAAATAGAAACGTTATGATGTTAAGTGAAGTATTTTGATTTAATATGTTTAGTTATGGTATATAGAAGTCAAATGGTATAACATATATGAATTTCAAATGATTTTGGGTAATTTTCGGATTTGGGCAAACATGGGGTTTTTGGAGGGTTTTGGGTGAGTTTTGGGGGTTGTTTTAGGTGGGTTTTGATAGGCTTTTGATAGTGCTATGGATAGAGGTTGAATTGGAATCATTTGTGGGTATAATGGAAGTTGAAATCATGGTTTTTGGGCATGGTCTTGGGGCCATTCGATCGTAGCCTTGGTGGCGTTGAAATCATGGTTTTTGAGTCAAAAGTCGCGCGTAGCCTTGGTGGCGTTTAGTCACCAAGGAGGAGTACGGGTTCGCCCGGAAAATGGTATTTAAATATAGTCGGTGATGAGTGGAATCCCATCGACGGGGCGTGAGGATGAGTGGAATCCCCTCCGCGAGACCGGTGATGAGTGTAATCCCACCGTAAGGTAATGTGGTTGTTGGATGTGAGTTCCAACATGTCTATCCGCGTATTCGGGTCATAGCTAGGTGCCAATGTTGTTTGATATGTATATCAATGTGTTGAGGTTTATGATCTTTGATGGGATGCTTGAATGTGATTACATGTATTATGGAGTTGAGCTTATGATCATGGCATTTATAATGTACATTGCTCATGCATCTTTATCTTATGACTCTTGTGGATCCTTGGTATGTTTGTGTAATGCCTTGGCTAGATCGTGCTCGGACCCTGCAATGTCGAGGTTTGTTTTTAGAGCTTACCATCACTAAGCATCATTGCTTACGCTCTCTTTGTTCAACATTGCAGATCCTTAGTTTGCGGGTTGCTCGAGCAAGTGGAGGGCCTCCAAGTGTGGTTGTTAGCCTTGAGTACTTCAAGTATGAGTTTTTAATGTTGAACATGTAATAGTCTAAGCAATGGGACATGTGTTGTTTTGATGGCTATGTTGTGGTTGATGTTGCTTGGGAGCATGTTAGACTCTTTATATGTGTTGGCTATTTTACTTGGGATTTATGCCTTGCTTGATATTTTGTTGCATGTTACTATTTTGAAGTTGTCTAAGTGTTGACCTTTGAATGCTTAACTCCTTAAATGATGTTGTATGAATGCATACTTGTGATGTCTTGCCTTAGTGTTTAGACTTGTCTTAATCTTGTTAAAGCATGCTAGTATTGTTGGGTTGCCTTAGGTTTATGTGTTGTAAGGTTGAAGGGTGTTTTGGGGCACCCTTGTGCCTTAAAACAACCAAAATGAATCTGCAGACAGGGGGCATTTCGGAACGGGTCACCCTGTTCCGATACGCTCCCTTTGCAAATGGCCTGCCGTTTCGAAACGGATGGGGGTCGTTTCGGAACAATTTTGCTACTGAAATTCTGAGAAATTGACGAGATAAAGGCGTTCCGAAACGAGCCTTTGAGGTTTCGAAACGGTCAAATCTCGTTGACCACGAGAAATTGACCGTCAGGGTCGTTTCGATACGGGTCACCCCTGTTTCGAAACGGTCACCCTGTGGTTGACCCTGACCAGTTGACTAAGTCAAGGCGTTTCGGAACACCGTAAGGGCGTTTCGGAACACCGTAAGGGCGTTTCGAAACGACCTGCTGTAAAGGACTAAAATGAGCTGTTTGATGTTTTGTTGGTCGGAGTATGTTACATTGTTTGTATTTTCCCGCTGCTGTGCTTTACATAGGATTTAATTATGCCTATAGACAAGATAAAATAAAAAGGAATTTTCTGGGTCGTTAACCGAGGGGAAGCCTTAACGGGTTTCACTTCGGTTTTCCCCGTGTGGCCCACTCGGATCGGTCATCCGACCAGACCGGGACGAGGGGGTTACACTTGTTGGTATCAAAGCATAAGGTTACGGAGACCTTGGGCAGGTAAGTGAGGTAAGTTCAAGTTTTTGATTAATATGCACGGTGTTTGCTTGCCTTGAAAGAATGGTTGCTTGTTTGACAAGTATGATTGGTTGTTTATTTAAAAGTATGTGTGTGTGAGTCCCATTGCTACTATTACATTGGAAAAATGATTTTTAAGTGAGGGAACATACTTGAACACTTGGAAGCCTTGCCTTGCTAACCCAGCTTGTATGTTTTGTTGTTGTGGTTGTAGTTGATATCTGTGAGAACGATGTCTAGACCGAGAGGTAGGCCGAGGGTGGTTCGTCAGGAACCACGGGTTGCGGCTCCTGTTGAGCCGGCAGTTGGTGTGGAGGCTTACATAGAAGGACCGGTGGCCGCGGGAGTTGGCACTCCTCCACCACCACCACCACCTCCTCCACCTGGAGTTGGGGGCGAGGATGGAGCCGGAGGAAATGGACCTCAAGGTGGCCAAGGTGGCCAAGGTCCAGCTGGAATAGACATGACTCCGCTAGTGCAAGCGATAGCGGGAGCATTTCAGGCCGCAATTGCGGGAGCTCAGGCTGCAGCTCAGCCTAGGTGTGACGATGCTAGTCTACCTTTGGAGAGGCTCCGTAGCTTGGGAGCCGAGGAGTTTAGAGGATCTACTCCGGAGAGGTCGGAGTTGTGGTTGGAGAAGACAGTTCGTATCTTGGCTCAGATGGGTTGTGCGGGTGCACGTAGGTTGGGTTGTGTGATCTTGTTGCTTCAGGGTGATGCCTACACCTGGTGGGTCACCATTACTACCGGGGTTCCAGAGACAGAGATTGACTGGGAATTCTTTGAGTCTGCTTTCAGGAAGAGGTACTTGGGACCGAGGTACTTAGATGAGAAGAAGCGAGAGTTCATGGCTCTCACTCAGGGAGAGGCTTCTGTGACTGATTATGAGATCTGCTTTGTTCGCTTGAGTCAGTATGCTCCAGAGTTGGTTCCTACTGAAGTGGAACGCTGCAACCGTTTTCGTTATGGATGGAATGAGGAGATTAAGAGGTACACGTTGGCTTCTGACTACTCAGACTTTGATGTATTGGTCGCGAGGGCCAAGGATTTAGAGCATAGTTTCGGTTCAGCCAAACGATCTAGTGGTTCCAGTTCTGGTAAGAGGCATAACCACTTTGATGGTAGAGACGCTAAGAGACACAGAGGTGGCAGACATCAGTTTGACCATAGACGTGGCGGTGGCCACCATGGTAGGGGCCATCAGGGCCATAGAGGAGGAGGGCGTTTGCCCGAGTGTACTCGTTGTGGGAGACAGCATGCCGGTGAGTGTTGGGGTAACTTCCATACTTGTTGGAACTGTGGTTCGAGGGACCACTTTAGGAGGGATTTTCCGCATCAGGCGGCTCAGGCACCAAACATTGCTCAGGCTCCTGCGAGAGCGAATGATTTTCAGAGAGGCCGTGGGCGTGGTCGTGGCTACTTCCAGCCTAGGGCTGATGCACCTAGGGTAGATGCTCAGAGGAATCTTGCTCATGTTGTGGCTGTGCAGCCAGAGGCGGGAGGACCAGCGAGGGTCTATGCTCAGAGAGAGGCCGGGAACGACACTGATGTGATAGCAAGTAATTTCGAGTTACAGTCTATGTCTTTGCTTTCTTTAGTTGATTCGGGTTCTACGCATTCCTACATTTTGAGTGAGCATGCACAGAAGTTAGATATCCCTGTTGAGATCTTAGACGTAGGTATGCATGTTACTAGTTCTTTTGGTGAGACAGTTGTGGTTAGACGTATGTATAGAAGGTGTCCACTGAAGATTCAGAGTCATGTGTTCTCAGTTGATATGATGGAACTTCCTTTCTATGGTTTTGATATTATTCTGGGTATGGACTGGTTGGTTGAGCATCGGGCTAGTGTGGATTTTGAGACAAAGAGAATTTCTTTGAAGCTTTCTGATGACTACGAGGTAGTAGTGGTAGGCGAGAACATTAAGTTCTTGTCTAATGTGGTGTCAGCTTTAGAGGCTCATAGGTTGATGGACTCTGGATGTGGGGCTTATTTAGCTTATGTGATGAATCCGGATATGAGTGAAGCTAGACCGAAAGATATCAGAACAGTGTGTGACTTTCCAGATGTGTTTCCTGAAGAGTTGTCGGGTTTGCCTCCTGACAGAGATGTTGAGTTTGTGATTGAGACAGTTTCAGGATCTAATCCAGTTTCGATAGCTCCGTATCGTATGGCTCCGAAAGAGTTGAAAGAATTGAAGAGTCAGTTGCAAGAATTATTAGACCGTGGTTTCATTAGGCCTAGTAGTTCTCCGTGGGGTGCTCCCGTGTTGTTTGTGAAAAAGAAAGATGGTAGCATGCGCATGTGCATTGACTATAGACAGTTGAATCAGTTGACTATGAAGAACAAGTATCCGTTGCCTCGTATAGATGATTTGTTTGATCAGTTGAGAGGTGCTTCAGTGTTCTCGAAGATAGATTTGAGATCCGGGTACTATCAGTTGAAGGTGAAAGAGTGTGATGTTCCGAAGACAACTTTTAGGACTAGATATGGACACTATGAGTTTCTTGTGATGCCATTTGGGCTCACGAATGCACCAGCAGCATTCATGGACATGATGAACAGAATTTTCAGAGACTATCTAGACCGTTTTGTAGTTGTCTTCATTGATGATATGCTTGTGTACTCGAAGACAGAAGAAGAGCATGTTGAGCACTTGAGATTTGTTTTACAGAGATTGTTGAGCAATCGGTTGTATGTGAAGCTTAGTAAATGTGAGTTCTGGATTCAAGAGGTTGTATTTCTTGGCCATGTTGTTTCGGCCGAAGGTATCCGAGTTGATCTATCAAAGATTGAGGCTATTGTTGAGTGGAAACAACCTAAGTCCGTAACCGAGATTAGGAGTTTTCTAGGATTAGCCGGTTACTATAGGAGATTTATTGATGGTTTCTCTAGAGTAGCTGCTCCTTTGACTAAATTGTTGCAAAAGGGAGTCAAGTTTGAATGGTCAGATGTAAGACATAAGGCCTTTGAGAAATTGAAAGAAGCTTTGACGAATGCTCCAGTGTTAGTGCAACCTGTTTCAGGTAAGGAGTTTGTGATCTACAGTGATGCTTCCTACGTAGGCTTAGGATGTGTTTTGATGCAAGAAAGGAGAGTTGTTGCTTATGCTTCTAGACAGTTGAAGATTCATGAGAAGAACTACCCTACTCATGATATAGAGCTAGCCGCAGTTGGGTTTGCATTGAAGATTTGGCGTCATTACTTGTATGGTGAGAAGTGTATTGTTTACACCGATCACAAGAGCTTGAAGTACTTGATGACACAGAAAGAGTTGAACTTGAGACAGAGGAGATGGCTAGAGTTGTTAAAAGATTATGATTTGACCATTGAGTACCATCCGGGTAAAGCAAATGTAGTAGCCGATGCTTTGAGTAGAAAAGTGGCTGTTGAGTTGAGAGTTATGTTTGCTAGATTGAGTGTGTCCGATGATGGTGGTTTGATCACCGAGTTGCAAGTGAAGCCTTCTTTGATTCAGTTGATTAGAGAGAAGCAGTTGCAAGATGTGAGTTTAGTTCCTCATGTTCAGGACATAGCCGAAGGAAGACCGACCGAGTATAGTTTCAGTGGTGAGAGCTTATTGTACTTTAGAGATAGAATTGTTATACCAGAAGATGTTGAGTTGAGACGTCAGATTCTGGGTGAAGCACATTCGAGTCCCTTTTCTATGCATCCGGGTAGTACCAAAATGTACCGAGATTTGAAGAATGATTACTTTTGGGTTGGTTTGAAGCGAGATGTAGCCGAGTATGTGAGTCGTTGTATGGTTTGTCAGAGAGTGAAGGCAGAACATCAGGTTCCTTCAGGTTTGCTACAACCTTTGAAGATTCCGGGATGGAAATGGGTGAGGATCACCATGGATTTTGTGTCGGGGTTGCCTTTGTCTCCTTCGAAGAAGAACTCTGTTTGGGTGATTGTTGATAGGTTCACTAAGTGTGCTCACTTCTTAGCGGTGAACACTACGGATTCCTTAGACAAGTTGGCAAACTTGTACATTCGTGAGATTGTGAGACATCATGGAGTTCCGAAGTCTATTGTTTCAGATAGGGATCCTAGATTTACTTCGAGGTTCTGGGGTTGCTTGCACAGTGCTTTAGGTAGCCGATTGCATTTCAGCACATCTTATCATCCGCAGTCCGATGGGCAGTCAGAGCGAGTGATACAGATTCTTGAGGATATGCTTCGTTGTTGTGTGATTGACTTCCAGGGTTCTTGGGAGAAGCACTTACCGTTGGTTGAGTTTGCTTACAACAATAGTTATCAGTCTAGTATTCAGATGACACCTTATGAGGCTTTGTTTGGTAGACGATGTAGGACTCCGATTTGTTGGGCTGAGACAGGTCAGAGGTTGTTACCTATGCCAGACTTGCTTAAGGGAACTACCGAAAAAGTGAAGTTGATTTGTGACCGTTTGAAAGCAGCTTCCGATCGTCAGAAGTCTTATGCAGATTTGAAGAGGAAAGAGATTGAGTACTCAGTGGGTGAGAAAATGTTTCTGAAAGTATCTCCGTGGAAGAAGGTAATGAGATTTGGCCGGAAGGGCAAGTTGAGTCCGAGGTTCATTGGTCTGTATGAGATAGTTGAGCGGATTGGGCCTGTAGCATATCGTTTGAGGTTACCTTCTGAATTAGAGAAGATCCATGACGTCTTTCATGTATCTATGCTTAGGAGATATAGATCGGATCCTTCTCATGTGATGCTCGTTGAGGAGATAGAGTTAAATCCGGATTTGTCCTACAATGAAGAGCCCGTTGAGATACTTGCTTCTAATAGCAAGGTGTTGCATGGCAAGACCATAGAATTGGTCAAGGTGTTGTGGAGGAATAGAGGTGTGGAAGAGGCCACGTGGGAGAGAAAAGCGGATATGGTTGAGCAGTTTCCGTATCTGTTTCCACCAGGTAATTTCGGGGACAAAATTTCCTTAAATGGGGGAGAGTTGTAACACTCGGGTTTAGGGGTTAGGTGAAAATAATATTTTAATATTATTTGGGCTCAATTTTTATAATCAAAATGATTCTTTAAAATTTCGGGTTTCGTTTTCAAATTAGTTGATTTAATGTTTGACCAAGTTTTGAAATTTAATCCCAAATAGCCATAGATGGTGTGCCCTTGTGAATATCCTATTTCATTAAGGGCAATGTGGTCTTTTAGCCTTTGAATTTAAACAAACAATTAAAAAACACCCATTTTCTCACCATCTTCTACTATTCACCTTCTTCCTCTAATGTGAAAAAGGGTTTCCCTCTCCAATCTACTATTTCATTCAAAAGCTCCCCTATTTCAACTCCAAATTGAAAGGTAATGGTATTTTTTACTTTCCCTCATCTCCCTCTCCATGAAAGTACCTTTTATTTACATTTTCATGAAGGTTTTAGAAAATGGAATTTTTGAAAGTTTGGATTAAAAATAGAAACTTTATGATGTTAAGTGAAGTATTTTGATTTAATATGTTTAGTTATGGTATATAGAAGTCAAATGGTATAACATATATGAATTTCAAATGATTTTGGGTAATTTTCGGATTTGGGCAAACATGGGGTTTTTGGAGGGTTTTGGGTGAGTTTTGGGGGTTGTTTTAGGTTGGTTTTGATAGGCTTTTGATAGTGCTATGGATAGAGGTTGAATTGGAATCATTTGTGGGTATAATGGAAGTTGAAATCATGGTTTTTGGGCATGGTCTTGGGGCCATCCGAATTGGTGAAAAATGGAAATTGTTCATGCTTGCAACATTGTAGTTTGTGGTTGAATTGCATTCCGGGTTAGTTTCGATGATGAGATGTTGATTGTGGATGTTTTGTTTGTGTTTGGGATTGATTAGAATCGAGTTTGGGCATCGGTGAAGCATCGGAAGTAAATCCGGGGATTTGAAGGTGGTTGCTTGCTTGGTCTTTGAGCTTGGAAGCTTAGGTGAGTGGTTAATTGTTTTAAATGGTTTTAAAATGGTTGGTTCGAGTATATGGACTAGGTTGGGCTTGGTAGACCCACCTAGAGTTAGGATTAGGGTGGTAGCCTAATCCTAAGCTTGATCTAGAGCCTTTGGATGAACTCAGTTATGTGGTTGTGTATGTCTCGTATGAAATGTGATATGAATGCTTATGTATATTGTATTATACATGTGAGATGAGATATGACTTGTGATGCTTGAGACATGCATGATGATGGTTGTTGGTGAGTACGTGCTAAGCACGGGATTGATTGAAATGAGTAATGTGAAATGAGTAAATGTTGGCACTAGTATACTTGAATACAAATGATCGATCATTAGGATGTTAGTGTGTACACATGAGTCAAAAGTCGCGCGTAGCCTTGGTGGCGTTGAGTCACCAAGGAGGAGTACGGGTTCTCCCGGAAAATGGTATTTAAATATAGTCGGTGATGAGTGGAATCCCATCGATGGGGCGTGAGGATAAGTGGAATCCCCTCCGCGAGACCGGTGATGAGTGTAATCCCACCGTGAGGTAATGTGGTTGTTGGATGTGAGTTTCAACATGTCTATCTGCGTATTCGGGTCATAGCTAGGTGCCAATGTTGTTTGATATGTATATCAATGTGTTGAGGTTTATGATCTTTGATGGGATGCTTGAATGTGATTACATGTATTATGGAGTTGAGCTTATGATCATGGCATTTATAATGTACATTGCTCATGCATCTTTATCTTATGACTCTTGTGGATCCTTGGTATGTTTGTGTAATGCCTTGGCTAGATCGTGCTCGGACCCTGCAATGTCGAGGTTTGTTTTTAGAGCTTACCCTCACTAAGCATCATTGCTTACGCTCTCTTTGTTCAACATTGCAGATCCTTAGTTCGCAGGTTGCTCGAGCAAGTGGAGGGCCTCCAAGTGTGGTTGTTAGCCTTGAGTACTTCAAGTATGAGTTTTTAATGTTGAACATGTAATAGTCTAAGCAAAGGGACATGTGTTGTTTTGATGGCTATGTTGTGGTTGATGTTGCTTGGGAGCATGTTAGACTCTTTATATGTGTTGGATATTTTACTTGGGATTTATGCCTTGCTTGATATTTTGTTGCATGTTACTATTTTGAAGTTGTCTAAGTGTTGACCTTTGAATGCTTAACTCCTTAAATGATGTTGTATGAATGCATGCTTGTGATGTCTTGCCTTAGTGTTTAGACTTGTCTTAATCTTGTTAAAGCATGCTAGTATTGTTGGGTTGCCTTAGGTTTATGTGTTGTAAGGTTGAAGGGTGTTTTGGTGGTGTTTTGGGGCACCCTTGTGCCTTAAAACAACCAAAACGAATCTGCAGAAAGGGGGCGTTTCGGAACGGGTCACCCTGTTCCGATACGGTCCCTTTGCAAATGGCCTGCCGTTTCGAAACGGATGGGGGTCGTTTTGGAACAATTTTGCTACTGGAATTCTGAGAAATTGACGAGATAAAGGCGTTTCGAAACGGGCCTTTGAGGTTTCGAAACGGTCAAATCTCGTTGACCACGAGAAATTGACCGTCAGGGTCGTTTCGATACGGGTCACCCCTGTTTCGAAACGGTCACCCTATGGTTGACCCTGGCCTGTTGACTAAGTCAAGGCGTTTCAGAACACCCTAAGGGCGTTTCGAAACGGCCTGCTGTAAAGGACTAAAATGAGTTGTTTGATGTTTTGTTGGTCGGAGTATGTTACATTGTTTGTATTTTCCCGCTGCTGTGCTTTACATAGGATTTAATTATGCCTATAGACAAGATAAAATAAAAAGGAATTTTCTGGGTCGTTAACCGAGGGGAAGCCTTAACGGGTTTCGCTTCGGTTTTCCCCGTGTGGCCCACTCGGATCGGTCATCCGACCAGACCGGGACGAGGGGGTTACAATTCTTCTTTTTGACATTTTTGTTTTTTAGTCTTATTGATTTTCTACATTTTAATCTTTTTATTTTCAAAAAAAAGGAGTGTTTCTTTTAAAACTTTAAAGGTTATTATTATTTTTTGAATGAATTGGATACACACCTACTTCACGCCTCGTTAAAAAACCTCCCTAACCCTAATGGAGGAAAAAGAGTACGTGACGTAAGGCGATAGAGCAACAAAACAACCATGCATCATAAACCGACACAAAACACACGAGAAACACCCAAGGTACCAAAACAGTAGCCATCTCACCCGAGCCTCCATCGCCTACCCATGCACCAAAGACCACAAAAATACATGGCAATCCGCGTCTAAAGTAAGATCTAGCAGCGTCCACCAACTCGGCAAAACACAACACAAGCACAATCTCCCAACCATGCTCAACCTGTGCAACCCAGCAAAAGGACACAACCAGCACTCTGCGTCTACTTCATGTCGAGAAACACCTACGAGCAGACTAAAGACCAAATGGATCCCCCTGCACACCTACTAACCCGACCAATCGTCCTTCAAGGCATTCAAAGCACACAAAGGTGGATCAAGAAATCGACAATACGACATTGGAAGGTCCTTAGCTAATTTCGCAAAAGTGTCCGCAGCTGAATTCGCCTCACGTCGCACCCACGAAAAACAAACTTCCCACTCTCGAGCCAAAATAGCAGCTAAATGACCCCTAAGAGAAGACGAGAGTCGAGTGGGATCGCCCATCGCCAACACATCATATACCTCTTTGCTATCCGTCTCAAGAACAATGCGAGTATGTCCCAACGACCAAGCCGTCACAAGCCTCTCATACACCGCCCATACCTCGGCCTCAAAGCTAGAGCACACACCTATCTTCTTTGCAAAACCAAACCGCCATCCGCGAATGTTGTCACGCCCAACCCCACCACAATAAGCCACACCCGAAGACGTGTTGCGCGCTCCGTCCATATTAATCTTTATCCATCCTATAGGAGGCCGTTCCCACCTTATCGCATGCCTCATTTGCAGCAAAGTCCCCGCATGCCCCTGGTCCAAATTTGCTACGTGAACAGCTTCCTGACATATCCGACTCGCAGCTTGCAACAAACCCTCTTGTCCCTCGCTCCTCGGCTCGAAGATGAACTGATTACGCCGTCGCCAAGCGATCCATACGATAGCGCCAAAGAGCAAATCCCAATTAGCCGCAACCATAGGAAAAGAGACTTGGTCCGATAAACTGGCCAAAAACCAATCCTTAATGTCCATATCAAGAAACCATTGTAGCCTATCCAATCGGATAATCCTACTCCATACATTTTTAATCTCAATGCATTCCCGAAGGACATGCGATAAATCCTCTAGAGCAGCTCCACATATTGCACAACTGGAGTCTTCCACAAGGTGCCGACGCACGCGTTCTGCATTAGTTAAAAGCCTTTCATGACACGCCTGCCACATGAACATTCTGATGCGCGGCAACCCTCTATACTTTGCCAAAACCGTCCATACACTCTCCCCGGTCACAGTAGCTGAATTCCCCCGCAGGCGGTACGCGGATTTGACCGAAAATTTGCGCGAATTCTCCAAATCCCACCCCGGCCGATCAACAATCCTCACGTCACCTGAGGCTTTTTACATTTTTAAAAAACCCTTTTTTAAAGATGATTTTGAGAATTTTTTAAAACCTTTAAATTAACCTTTTTAGAAAAGATTTTTTCATGTTTTCAAAATTTATTTTCTTAAAACTCTAAACTTCTAACCTATGATTATTTTTTTATTAAAACCCATTTTAAAATTTTATCTTTTATTTTCTTGTTTTAAAACTTATTATTTATTTTTTGAAAACACTCTTATTTACTTTTTCTAAAAAAAACTACTTTAAATTATCTAAGAACTTTATATTATTAAAACTATATTTCAAAACCCACTTTTATTTTCTAGCAAATTGAGACTTATTTACTTTATCTTTTCCATCCATGATTTATTATCTTCTTATTAAACCCCCCATTGATTTTAGTTTTTTTAAAATAAACATTAATTCACTTTTATTCCTAAATCTAAAAGGACCAAAACCATTTTTAGTGTCAATTATTTTATTTTTAAGATCAAAGTTTTAAAAACAACATTTTTTAAACATGTAAGAATTTTAAAGATTAAATTAAAAAACTAAACAAAACTTTAGAACGAAAATATTACCGAATTCAACTTCAACAAACGCAACCTAAAACAAACAAAAACAAACACAACACAAATAAAACAAAATTCAACCAAGAACAAGTATGAAATTCACTAAATAAATTTTAAAGAAAAGAAAAGAATTTTTACCGGAAATGAAGAACTCGTATGCAATTCTTCTCGAATTACTTCCCAACGCCTCCGGAAAATGACCCAAAGCTCGGACTCCACTCCAAGATTTTCCAGCAATTTAGAGAAATTTTTAAGAATTTTTTGGATTTTTTTGAAGCTCTTTCAAATGGTGAATTGGTGAAGAACAAGGGTGTGCAAATGAGGTTTTTATAATATAACCTAGGCTTGATAATCAAGGCAAATTCGAGATTCAACCCCAAAATTGATGCCTTTATCCGACCAAGAGCTTGATCCTCGGTAAAACCCCTAAAAAATTATTCGATTTGGTTCAGATTTGAGGATGAATTTCTCCCTTGATTCGAGCCCTAGCTTTAACCCCTTTTCCTCTGTTTTTCCAGATTCCGGCGACTACAGTGGACGACAAAGAGCGGCATCGGTGTCGATGGGTCGGCGACAGCGAGACGCGTCGAACTGCACCAGCGAAATCGATAGTCGTGGCCTATGGACGACTGACAAATGCCCGACAGCTGGCCAGGCTGTCGAATTGGGGCTTCCAGCTCGAGCGCGTGGCCACGTACGTCTTTTCCCCTTTTTTCCCACTGTTTTTTTCTTTTTTTTTTCTTTTTTTTTTAAATTTTCAATCATCACTTCTTCGAAGCTCCTTCTGATGGTACTCACAATACAATCCTTCTAATGGTATTCACAACACAATCCTTCAATCATCACTTCTTCGAACCTTCCTTCCATCACTCCATCTTTGACCATCTAGGTCCATACCCATTTCATAGATGCTTTAACCACAAAAACATGTTTCTTGTTGGCTTTAGCTTCCTCCTCTATAACAACATTTATTCCGGCCTTCTGGTGTTTTGGCAGAGGGTTACCTTTCTCTTTGGATGTTTCAAATGATAGCATGCCCGATTTCCTTAAATCATCTACCACCCTTTGGAATGCAGTGCAATTCTCAATGGTTTGCCCCCTTACTCCTGCGTGGTATTCGCATTGGGCCTTCTCATTGTACCATGGCGGATAAGGAGGTGAGAACGGAAGGACATGTCTTGGCAGCACCATCTGTGATTTGACTAACTTAGCAAATATCTCTGCATGCGTCATTGGGATGAGAGGAAAGTGTAGAACTAATGTTTTGATATAATAATTGAAAAATGTTTTGGACTAATTTGAAAAGAATTTAAAACTTTGTTTTAAGTCCAAACAACTTGAAATTATGTTTGAGATATTTTAAAAGGTTTTTGGCAAGGTTTTTATTGATTTTAAATAGCCAAACTTAAGTTTTCAAGCTACCCGTATCGATACGGCTGTACCCGTACCGATACCTTTTTGCCCCAGTTTGGTCACTGCCAAAACCCATATCGATACAGGCTTTGCCATATCGATACGGATCGGGATCGTTTCGATACGCCTGGTAAGCGTACCGATCCCCTTTCCAACAACCCCAACGGCTATTTCCCAACGGTCTTTTAAATTGTTGACCGTACCGATACGCCCTCAAGCGTATCGATACGCCCAGGCTGGCAAGAGCCCAACAACTAGATTCTGATGAAGGCCGTACCGATACGGGTCCAAGCGTATCGATACGGAAGGCTGCAGAACAGCATTTATGAAGGGAAATAAAGTCCTCAACGGCTCCAATTTGATCCCAACGGCTAGTAACGGCTACAAACTCATTTGGGAGTATAAAAGGGACCTCCAAGCATCAAGTAAAGGCTAATGCTCATATTGTCAAACATCAAATGATCAAAGATTGTCTTAGAGCTTAAATTGTCATTCTTGTATAGACAAACACTAGTGAGCCAAAATTGTCAAATTTGCTCAAGTGTTTTAGGTTTTGGGCGAGTGCTTAATTGTGCAAACAAACACCTATTAGAGGGTTTTAAGTTTGCTTATTGTATCTCTTTGTAAAGAGGGTTTCAATCAAGGCTTTGGGTAGAAAGCTTGATTGGTTGTAAGGGTTTCCTCCTAAGCCTAGAAAAGGGGACGAATCAATAGTGGATTGATTGAGAAATCCTTAGTGGGGAGCTAAGGTAGTGGATGTAGACCTTGGTTAGAAGGTTGAACCACTATAAATCATTGTGTCAATCTTTATTTTAGCTTCCACAACCCTTCCACCCAAAAATCCACCTCTCCACCACTTGGTGAGCTAAATTGGTTGATCGAATCGAGCCCCTAAAAACTCAACAATTGGTATCAGAGCTTGGCTCAATTGAAGGGGATTCACATCCTATTGAGAAGATCCGGCAAGCTCGATCACTATTTCATCAACCGGCTCAAATGGCACAATCTATCGACAAACCGCCTTTCTTTGACGGAACTCACTATGCCCATTGGAAGACAAAGATGAAGTTCTTCATCAAATCTAGAGATTACAAGCTATGTGATATAGTTGAAGATGGTCCGTTCGTGCCTCAACGAAGCAAAGCGGAATGGAGTGCCGACGATCGCAAGAAGATGGAGCTTAATTGCAAAGCCTTGCACATCTTGTTTTGTTCATTTGGTCCATCCATCTATGAGAAGATGTCTTCTTGTGAGAGTGCCAAGGATGTATGGGACAAGCTTGAAGTCACATACGAGGGAACCAATGAAGTCAAGTAGACCAAGATTGGGCTCCTAACCTTAGAGTATGAAAACTTCAAGATGGATCCGGAAGAGAACATCGAGAAGATGTTTGATAGGTTCTCCACTATCACCAATAGTCTCAAAGGCTATGGAGAAGCCATCCCGGAGGAAAAACTTGTCCGAAAGCTCATCTACTCACTTCCCGAGTCTTGGGACTCAAAGAGGACCACCATCATCGAAGCCAAAAATTTGAAGACTTTGAAGCTTGATGAGCTAATGGGGTCTCTTCTCACTCACCAAATCATGAAGAAGAACAAAGAAGAGGAGAAGAAGAGGGAAGAAATTCGAGCTATGGGAGAGAAGAAAATCAAAGGGCTTGGCATAATGCAAGTGTCATGGCTCTAAAATCCTCCATTTGTCATCACGTTGATTCAAGTGAAGAGGAGGATGAAGAAGAAGATATAGTCCATCTCTTCAAAAAGTGTGCCCCGTTCATGAAGAAAGCCTTGAGAGAGCTTGAACGAGAACCCAAGAGAAAGGAGAGGGCAAGCACTTCAAGCCATAGGAAGAAGGCACATGTGGCTACTTGGAGTGATGAGGACTCCACCGACGATGAACAAGCCAACCTTTGCCTTATGGCCATCGAAGAAGATTCAAGGGTAACTTCTAATTCATCTACTTCATGTTCTTACTCTTTTGATGAATTACAAGATGCCTATGATGATTTGGTTTTAGACTTTAAAAATCACATTTTGAAAAACAATAAAGTGATTTCAAAGTTGAAAATTCAAAATGATTTGATTTCTAAAACCAAACTTGAACTTGAAGCAAAACTCAAGGAGTTTGAACTAAAATGTTTTGATTTACAAAATTTGCTTCAAAAAGTTCAAGAGGAAAAGGATTTGATTTCCAAAGAGCTAGAAAAGAAAAACAATTTTGGAAAATCAAGTTTCTATGTAAGACAATCTAGTGCCTCTAGATTTATTAAAGGAAAATGTTTTAGAAGTGTTTGGGTCCCAAAAGGACTAACCACTTCAATTAAAAAGGATGACATTTAAAAATGGATTCCTAAGGGGACTAAAATTTGTGCCACTAATGTTCATGGATCCAAAGCAATTTGGATACCAAAAATTACTTGATTGTCTTTTGCTAGGTGTGATGGAGATGTTCAACAAGTTAAACATTGAGGGGGAGCTCCATACACACAAGGAAGAACACTTGAAGAAGGAAGGCTTCACATCCTCCCTTTGGGTTCAAGTGTTGGTAAAAATCTAGTTGTTTTTGCTTTTATTTGTTTTATTTTTTATTTTATTCAACTAGATGGTCATAAATGATGGACTAACATTTTATTGATGCTTTGAGTTAGGGGGAGCCATTTTAAAAACCAAATTCTTATTTTTGTCAATTTTTACCTCTATTGTTATTTTTGAACTTAATGTTTTAAATTCTTTTTGATATAACAAAAAGGGGGAGAAATGGTTTGAAAAATTGAATTTTCAATTGAATAAGGGGGAGCTTTATTTGATTTCATATCTTCAATCTCTTATTCACATTTTTAAAGTTAAAGGGGGAGAATCCCAAACAATTTTTCAAGTGAGTTTTATTATATCAAAAAGGGGGAGATTGTAGAACTAATGTTTTGATATAATAATTGAAAAATGTTTTGGACTAATTTGAAAAGAATTTAAAACTTTGTTTTAAGTCCAAACAACTTGAAATTATGTTTGAGATATTTTAAAAGGTTTTTGGCAAGGTTTTTATTGATTTTAAATAGCCAAACTTAAGTTTTCAAGCTACCCGTATCGATACGGCTGTACCAGTACCGATACCTTTTGGCCCCAGTTTGGTCACTGCCAAAACCCGTATCGATACAGGCTTCACCGTATCGATACGGATCGGGATCGTTTCGATACGCCTGGTAAGCGTACCGATCCCCTTTCCAACAACCCCAACGGCTATTTCCCAACGGTCTTTTAAATTGTTGACCGTACCGATACGCCCTCAAGCATATCGATACGCCCTCAAGCGTATCGATACGCCCAGGCTGGCAAGAGCCCAACGTCTAGTTTCTGATGAAGGCCGTACCGATACGGGTCCAAGCGTATCGATACGGAAGGCTGCAGAACAGTATTTATGAAGGGAAATAAAGTCCTCAACGGCTCCAATTTGATCCCAACGGCTAGTAACGGCTACAAACTCATTTGGGAGTATAAAAGGGACCTCCAAGCATCAAGTAAAGGCTAATGCTCATATTGTCAAACATCAAATGATCAAAGATTGTCTTAGAGCTTAAATTGTCATTCTTGTATAGACAAACACTAGTGAGACAAAATTGTCAAATTTTCTCAAGTGTTTTAGGTTTTGGGCGAGTGCTTAATTGTGCAAACAAACACCTATTAGAGGGTTTTAAGTTTGCTTATTGTATCTCTTTGTAAAGAGGTTTTCAATCAAGGCTTTGGGTAGAAAGCTTGATTGGTTGTAAGGGTTTCCTCCTAAGCCTAGAAAAGGGGACGAATCAATAGTGGATTGATTGAGAAATCCTTAGTGGGGAGCTAAGGTAGTGGATGTAGACCTTGGTTAGAAGGTTGAACCACTATAAATCATTGTGTCAATCTTTATTTTAGCTTCCACAACCCTTCCACCCAAAAATCCACCTCTCCACCACTTGGTGAGCTAAATTGGTTGATCGAATCGAGCCCCTAAAAACTCAACAGAAAGTAGTGTCTTGAGTTCCCTTGATATCTTCGCTTTCCTTTCGGGGCATTCGCAACTGTCAGAGCTGAGGTGTTGGGCTTGTTGAACACTACACCTGTTGAATAGCTTGGGTTGTAGACACTTGTAGCATTGACTTCTCTATCTCTCTTCTTATATGTCTTCTTTGTTTCCCCACTGTTTGACTTTCCACTCTTCATAGCTGCTAGGACTAGTTCACCATTCATTAGCATGTCTACAAAGTTCTTCGTGGCATGATTGAGCATGCGATCATAGAAAGGACCCTTTAGAGTCTTCACAAACATCAGGGTGATTTCATTAGCAGCGGTGGCTGCACCTGTACTGCTACATCCCTCCATCGTTGCACATACTGTCAGAAGCTCTCATGATGCTTTTTCTCCATCCCTTGCAAGACCAAACGGGTTGGACCCATGTCTGAAATATGTTTCTATTGTTCACTGAAGGCTCTGGACAATTCTTTCCACAATTTAATATTCACCCGACTTAGCTGCGAATACCAGTGTGTAACTGATCCCTCTAGGCTGTCTTGGAAGCAATGAATGAGCAGCTTCTCATTGTCAAGGTACATTGACATCTTTCTACAATACATGGTTAAATGTGCTGATGGGCACGTGGTTCCATTGTATTTCTCAAAGTCTGGGATCTTGAACTTTGGCAGTGCAACTAAGTCAGTTACCAAGCTCAGGTCCTTGGCATCCATTCCACCATGAGCAACTCCATCCTGGAAGGATTTGGTCATTCCCTCTAACTTCTCATACTTATCCTCCCACTTCTTCTCAATTTTAACCTTATCGGTGATTTCATCGAGGTCGGCTACCTCGTAATTATTAGCTTCTCCGTTTGAAACATGAGTAGAGGATTCAACAACATGGATTGGTGTTTTTGGCTTTGGCAGCGGTCTCCTTCCTAAAGGTCATTCCTGGGAATCGTGGAATTGTACCAGTGGTTCCTCCTTCTTCAACTGCATTTGGATCTGTGAACCCTAGCATGGCAGCTATTGAACTGACTCAATTTGTTGTTTCAGGTCAGTTTCCATCTTTTCCAATTTGTCTTGAGTGCTCTTTTGGTTTGCCTCCAAAGCTGTCAACCTTTCCTCAGTGTTCATGGCTCGGGTTTGGGCACGTGTACCGTACTTATGAGTTGTCTTAGCTATTTTGAATGTTCTGCCGTTTTATATTAAGTTAGTTTTTGACATGAATGAATGTATGCATAAATGAATTCACATAAGCAAACAAAAAAGCAAACAAAACAGTGCAAATTACGGAAGTCCTTTATTACATCTTTTTTCTTTTTCAAATTACAAATATTTTTTAGCACTAACTCCTAACTCTTTGATTTCTTCTATAAGCCACATAAGCCTTGGTCCAACTTCTCCAGTTGGCTTGATGTACTGACGAAGAGCTGCAGCTTCAGTTGCCAACATTGTCACATGCTTGGCCACATCCCGGATTTGAGTCATCACAGTCTTATCAAACTCATCTCTCTCTCGAAACCTTCGAGCAATGTCTATGAGACAAGTGAGCCAATAATCACTTCCTCATTCAGCAATATCTTCAAGGACCAAGATCTTCGTTTTGTATTCTTGGATAATGTTGTCCATTTCTTCGACCTATTCTTTTAAAAGATCATTTTCATCCAAATTGGCTTAGAGTTCTTTATGGGTCAGACCACTCTACAAGTTATCGAGCATCTGGTTTTGATCCTCTATCTTAGCCTCTAGCTTTGCAGCATAACCCTGACTTTGTTCCAATTTCTCACAAACTTCATTATAAGCTTTCTGCAATTCCTGCAAACGCACCTTGTTGTCGTGGGCTTTCCTCTTCCATGCAACCGTGTTTTCCTTCTCTTTCTCGCAGAGACGTTTGCCATTCTCATTCTCCACCGCTTGTTTCCCTTTCTTTCCCTCTTCATCCCTTAAGAGCCTTCCCTCCATGGTTAGAGGTTTCATGTTTTGAGCAATTTTCTAGAATCAACCCCTTCTAAATATGGAATGATGCACATGTAAAACAAACAAGATAGGAGACAAAGATTAAAAGCAAGGAAAGAAATAGTCCAAAATAATTTAATTGCACAATAATTCTGGGGAGCCATTCCAACATTTCAGGACATGTCTCCACAAATTATTCTTGCGACTCAACACCCTAGGCTTTCCGCATGGCTCTATTGGGGTAGACTCTAGATTCTCAAACTTGGTTTGGTTCTAAAAGGGTACCCGAGCTGTCCTTGTTGTCCCCTACTAAGGTTAGCAAGGGCCTCGATTCTCACCCATTACAGGCTCCAAACGAATCGAGTTCAACTTAGGAGGACTCACCACCGATGCCTTCTCGAAGAATCAATATCCTTACATAGACATAGGGAATGAGTCCCGAAGGTACTTGATAGGCTCATACGAAGAATCAATATTCTTACATGAGCAAAGCGTGTTCCCCCCACTTAAACGAACGAGACAAAGCTTGGGAATAGAGCTTGGAATTAAGTCTTAAATGCGTAAAATAGAATTATATTCACTTAAACGGACAAATAAATTAAACCTATTGTGCACTTGCAAATTCCATTAATTTTTTTTAAAAAAAAAAACCTTTTTGAAAACAATTTAAAATCAGTTTGTGGCCTGACCCTCTTTTGTTTTTATTTAAAAAAAACAAAAAACATTTCCCAGCGGAGTCGTCAAGCTGTCACAACCCCTTTTTTAGGAGGACTTCGACTTTTTGGAAAACTTTTGAAATCAACGGAGTTGCCACCAATCTTTTTTGAAAAGTGTGATTGGATCACTTTAAAATAGGGTTATTTTAGTAAAATGTTTTGTTTTAATAAAACAATGGTTTTGGTCTACGAAAACCAGAAAATAGGTTCAGGGGTTGGTTACGTGTGGGGAAGGGTTAGCACCCCCACAACTCCCAAAATTGGTACCTAATTGATTTCAAAATCGTTTTCAAAATTGGAATTTGCAAGTTCATGAAGGTTCGACTTTATTTATTCGTTTAATGAATATCAAACTATTTTAACGGCCTTATCGCCCAGGAGGTGAACTTTAATCATCGCCAACATTTCTGGCACTAACCCGTCATTCCCGTTTAATGAATATCAAATTAATTTCACTTTTCAAGCAACATGAAAATTCGATGTGTTGAGCATTTTTTTATTCATTCTAGGTTTGATTATTTTAAAATCCTAAAAAGATCTAAGTTTTTTTATTCCTAATTGAGAGTTTGAGTTTGTTTAAGTGTGTTTTATTTTTTGTGAAGAAAATCTTTCTACAAACACGTCTCTACCTAAGCTTTAAGAATCTAGTCCCAAGTTTTAACCTATCTCTAAAGAACAAACAAGAAACTTGAATTTTTTCTTTATCTTTTATATTTTATTGTTTCTTTAAAAGAAAACCTTTTTATTCTCTTTTTTGCTTTAAAACCTAAATCTTTGTTTTTGACATTTTTGTTTTTTTTAGTCTTATTGATTTTCTACATTTTATTCTTTTTATTTTTATTTAAAAAAAAAGAGTGTTTCTTTTAAAACTTTAAAGGTTATTATTATTCTTTATTTCCCTGAGGATTTTTTACATTTTTTAAAGCCATTTTTAAAGATGATTTTGAGAATTTTTTAAAACCTTTAAATTAACCTTTTTAGAAAAGAATTTTTCATGTTTTCAAATTTTATTTTCTTAAAATTCTAAACTTCTAACCTGTGGTTATTTTTTTATTAAAACCCTTTTTAAAATGTTATCTTTTATTTTCTTATTTTAAAAGTTATTATTTATTTTTTGAAAACACCCTTATTTACATTTTCTAGAAAGACCTACTTTAAATTATCTAAAAACTTTATATTATTAAAACTATATTTCAAAACCCAATTTTATTTTCTAGCAAATTAAGACTTATTTACTTTATCTTTTCCATCCATGATTTATTATCTTCTTATTAACTCCCCCCCCCCCCCCCCCCCCCCCCTTGATTTTAGTTTTTTTAAAATAAACAATTCACTTTTATTCCTAAATCCAAAAGAATCAAAACCATTTTTTAGTGTCAATTATTTCATTTTTAAGATCAAAGTTTTAAAAACAACATTTTTAAACATGTAAGAATTTTAAAGATTAAATTAAAAAACTAAACAAAACTCTAGAACGAAAATATTACCGAATCAATCTTCCAACTTCAACAAACGCTACCTAAAACAAAGAAAACAAAATTCAACCAAGAACAAGTATGAAATTCACTAAATAAATTTTAAAGAAAAGAATTTTTTTTACCGGAAATGAAAAAATCGTATGTGATCCTTCTCGAATTACTTCTCAAACGCCTCTGGAAAATGACCCAAAGCTCGAACTCCACTCCAAGAATTTTCTAGCAATTTAGAGAAATTTTTAAGAATTTTTCGGATTTTTTTGAAGCTTTTTCAAATGGTGAATTGGTGAAGAACAAGGGTGTGTTAATGAGGTTTTTATACTAAAATCTAGGCTTGATAATCAAGGCAAATTCGGGATTCAATCCCAAAATTGATGCCTTTATCCGACCAAGAGCTTGATCCTCGGTAAAACCCCAAAAAAATTATCCGATTTGGTTCGGATTTGAGGATGAATTTCTCCCTTGATTCGAGCCCTAGCTTTAACCCCTTTTCCTTTGTTTTTTGCAAATTCCGGCGGCTAAGTAGATGGCGGCGAGCGACATCAGTGCTGTTGGGTCAGCGACAACGAGACGTGTTGAACGACACCAACGACGTCGATAGCCGTGGCCTGTGGACGGCGGATGAATGCCCAACAGCCGGCCAGGCTGTCGAATTGGGGCTTCCAGCTCGAGCGCGTGCGGCACACGTGCTAGGCGCGTGGCCGCACGCGTCTTTCCCCTTTTTTCACTATTTTTTTTTACTTTTTCCTCTTTTTTATGTTTCTTTTTATAATTGAGCTATCTTCCTAAGGGTTTTTGAATGGGCTTTTTAAACAAAATAAATAGGTTTATTATTTATTTTAGGATTTGGGCTTTTATTTGATTTTTTTTGAAATGGGTTTAGAAATGAGTTTTATTGAGATGGGCTTTTGGTTTCTTTTTATTTTGGAAGGGACCTTTATTTAAAATGAGTTTTTTTAAAAGTTTTTATTTTTATTATTATTTTATTTGAAAATGATGAGTGAAAATCTAGTGACAACAATATTATTATAGTATGGGTTTTGATGTTTTTGCAAAAATTCTTTAAAATCTAAAATTTTTTGTTTCGAATATATAATTATATGGTATATTTTAGTATATTATTTTTCAAAACTATTTTTACTAAAATTCATACTTATACATGTATATGATTTTAATATATAAAATATAGTATTTCTCTCAATACCTTGAATTATTGGAATGATTTTTGGATCAAATGTAATGATAATTGCATACATTCTTTTCGAATGGTTTTGATGTATTTCATGATATTATGGCACCGAAAAAGAGACAAAGAAAAGATTTGGCTTCTAGTTCATCCAATCCCAATTTGGACAATGAGGGTATTACTAAACCAAACCTTGGTTTTATTCTTCAAAATAGTTTTCTAACCCCTTCGGCTATGGCCCATTATAAACAATACCAATCTTTTCCAATCTGGGATGAACGAGTTGTTTCAATCCCTTTTCTAAACTCCGAACGTTTTAAGTTCAAATATTTTGGGTTGTTACAACAATGGAACCTTTTACCTTTTCTAAGTGTTCCCCCAATTATATACGAAACCTTGTTTTGATTTTCTTTGCTAATACCTGAAGTGCCCATGACCAAGCTAGAGAGAGTCTTATTGCCATTGACTCCTATCTTATGGGCAAAAAGCTTCGAATTGATCAAACCTTTTTATGCAATGTTTTTGGTTTTGAAAACTTGGGAATTTATGATGAACACTCCTTGGGGCATTTTCAACTTGGCTCCGTCATCGTCCTTGATGCTCATGACCGTATCCTCCATCTCATCATCTCTTGGTGGATTCTCCCTTCCGATGGGAAATTCTCTACCATTTGCCAAGTTGATGCTTTTTGGCTTCGTTGTTTCCGAGAGGGTAAGTGCCCAAATCTTTGCCAAATTATGTTTGCCGACTTGGTTTATCTTTCCCAACACTGTCACACCGATCAAGTCAAGTCATTTTTCTATGGCACAACTTTGAGCTTCTTGTTCCATTCCTTGGAGATCGATTGTTTCCATGATGTCGTCGAGCCTCTTGGCAAGCCTATTGACGAACACTCCCTTACTCGTGCTCACTTTGAGTACATTAATCATGAGTGGGTTCATGTTGCTCTCCCTCCTCCTCAAGAAGATCAACCTCCTCCGGTCGCTCCTCAAGGTCCACAAGTCCAACAAGCTCAAAGTTCTATGGATGGACTCATGGCGTATCTCAATGAGAAATTCACCTCCTTAGAGAATAACATGTATATCGGGTTTGCGGCCATTGATACTCGCTTTACATCATTGGAGAATTGAGTCAAGGCCATTGAACAACAACAAACTTCTATGGATGTCTCTCTCACCGCCTTCCATGGTGCTTGACTCAATCAAACTCGGAGATCTGAAACCAACCATGATGATGAAGACGAAGAGGAGGAGGATGAAGACGATAGGGACGAGTAGTTTTTGAGCATATCATCTCATTACATATCATATTAGGATGTTTTTTATGCACCTTTATGTTCTAAACCCTATGCTTTGGTTTTGTTTTTAGGATTAAGTTTGAAATTACTTTGCACTATTATTGCTTTGGATTTTATTTTGAATTTAAATGCTATTATGTTGCTTTAATTATGCTTTGCTTATACTTTGTACTTCATTGCTATATCTTGCCTATATCCTTGAATGTTTGCATTGATTTTGATCTAACAAAAAGAGGGAGAAGTGTAAAACATAAATTTTTACAAACTTTTGAAAACTAATCTTAAATTAAGGGGGAGTAAACTTTTCAAAGGTTTCAAAATACTTAAAAAATTACTTTGGTTTTGTTATATCAAAAAGGGGGAGATTGTAAAACCTAATTTGATTTTGATATAACAAAGTGTCTAAGGACCTATTTGTAAAGGTAAATAAATTTTTAAGTATTTCAAAGTCTCACAATTTGACAATCAAACTTGAACCAAAATGTTTCTAAGCCAAATAAATTGTTCAAGAAAATTTTTTCTAAGTGTTATACCCCAAAACCAGTTTGTACGCCAATGCGTATCGATACGCTATAGTCGTATCGATACAGTTATACCCGTATCGATACGGTATTTTACGTAGGGCTTAACTTTAAGGCATAGCGTATCGATACGACAATCCCCGTATCGATACTGTTTGACCTGATTCGATTAATCTTTGCATTTAAAGTTTTTGACTGTTGCTTGTCAGTTATGATTTCATCAAAATTCAAACGGTCATTAGACCGTATCGATACGCCCATATAGCGTATCGATACACTTTTTAAAAAAGTTTTCCGCATGTAACTCCCTCGTCCCGGTCTGGTCGACTGACCGGTCCGAGTAGGCTACACGGGGAAAACCGATACGAAACACGTTAAGGTCCCACCTCGATTTTACACTTACATAGCCGGTCGTATCGATACACGAAATAAAAGCAACCAAGCCCAAACAATATGTTAAACAACCCATTTTACACTTACATAGCAGGTCGTATCGATACACCAGTCAAGGGTATCGATACCCCTTGACCGAGGTCAACTGCATCAAGTCAGCCAGGGAGACCGTATCGATACAGCCCTTGAGCGTATCGATACACCCTCCTTGGTCAACATCTCGCGGTCAACGATATGAAATCGTACCGATACGCCTAGAGCTCGTACCGATACGCCAAAAACTCGTTAAAATCTTAGAATTCCAGTAGAGATTTGGCGTATCGATACGCCCCCGAGTATCGATACCCTTAGCCAATTCTGAGTCCCAAAGTGTAGGACCGTATCGATACGGCCCTTAGGCGTATCGATACGCCCTGCACTGCAAGACTCCAAATTGCAGCTAAACAACACGAGACTCAACTCTAAATGCAATTTACGACTCTCCTAAACACATACAACCAACCATACATCAACTAGCAACCAAGAATCAGCATGCGAAACAATTTAGATGAACGACACGGCATATACAACATAGCATTCGTACAAAGATAGATTTGCATACAAGGCATACTTAAAAGCTTAAAAAGCAAAAAGGCACATGCCTTCACACACCAAGGGTTACATGCGCATCCAAAACAACATGTAGCATCCAAAGGCACAACCTTACATCACAAGCATACGACAAAACATAACATGGTTTTCAAATCCGAAGCATAGAGGCATACACATGGCCAACATAAGTCCAACAATTTAGCATGCTCAACAAATCAAAACATCAACTAAGGAGTTTGACACCAACTCCTACAAGTCTACACCCCCATCGTCTAGGCATTATTACAATACATAAATCATACTTGAGCTAAAATGAGAACTCCAAAAGCTCCTTCCTTGCCCGCTTGCCTTCCGAACACTAACGATCTGCATGTTGGAAACAAAGGAGAGTGTAAGCTAACTAGCTTAGTGAGAGAAGCTCTATAGTTCAACAAACATGCAGTTTTCAAAACACTTTTACAATTCACAATGAAATCAATGAATGCACGAATGATCATCGCAACAAGACCACACATGGCTCGCACAACGCAACCAACTTATACACGATGGGACCACACATCACCGTTTGACTAGTAGTTTTCTGATGGGACCACTCATCACCTTACTCTACTACTAGTCACTACCGGTGGGACCACTTATCACCGTAGTTTAGACAACCATCACGTGAGGCTCAACTTCTACACAACTACACAACAACAACAATGCAAACAACTCGAAATGCACAAGCCCACATCATACGACCATTCATCATCAAATAACAAGATGTAGGAGAATTAACTTACACTTGGGTTTAAGTAGACCCTCAAGGTCCCACCCAAACCCCCAAGAGTTCCGATTCGTATACAAATCAAAGTTCGACATTTTTACTCACCGTTACTACCCAAGAGTGGGACGAAATCCAAGCTCAAGTCACTGACTTCTCCGGATTCGCTCCCGAGGTTTCACCAACAAGATTTCTTGCTTCTAAACATCCCAACACAAATCAAAACAATCTCAAATTAGTCCACACAACAATGTAGCAAACTCGAAACACTATTCAAGCATCAACCACATGATTTTCAAGCTATGAACAACCCCAAAATCATCAAACTCGAGCAGCCCTTAAACCCAATCCAAAACTTATGATTTCAACCTCTTTAACACTCTTAAATGATTCCAAAACAACCCCCAACTGTCATACTAACCTTAGCCCCCAATTTCCAACATTAAGCACACCCAAAACTCCTCCTAAAACCCTTCAAAAACCCCAACAAAACCCAATTCCGGGAAACTTAATAAAACACTTAAAAAATCATACATGTTGGACCTCATGGTTCATAAACAACTCATATATCATTAAAAAATCAAAATCTTTAGTTAAGAACAATAAATGTAGCATTTTTAATCAAAAACCTCCAAAAACTCAAATTCCAAAAACATGGACAAAAATGAAAACTAGTGGTACTTTCAAAGAGAGGAAGATGAGAGCAAGATGGGGGTGTAATTACCTTTCAAAACCGAGCCAAAATGAAGGAGAAAGAAGACGGAATAGTGATTTAGAGGGGGAGCTCCTTCAATGTCGTTCAAAATGAAAAATGGGAGAAGGAAGAAGACAAGGCTCTCTTTTAGCTAAAAGGGGTTTTAAAATGAATTCCAACTATTTACGGATTTTCCATTAATGAGATGGCAAATCTCATTATTCACAAATTCCATGGAAAATGAAAAACAATTCAATTTAGTCCAACACAAAAAGGTTTGTTTTGAAATCACAAGGTCCAAGTAATATATATTATTATTTTAATTATAAAATCGAGACTCAAAATATTATTTTAATATTATTTTCACCCGACCCCTAAACCCGGGTGTTACAACTCTCCCCCACTTAAGGAATTTCGTCCCCGAAATTACCTGACGGAAACAGATACGGAAACTGCTCAAGCATATCAACTTTCCTCTCCCACGTGGCCTCTTCCACACCTCTATGTCTCCACAACACCTTGACCAACTCTATGGTCTTGCCACGCAACACCTTGCTATCAGAAGCAAGTATCTCAACAGGTTCTTCGTTATAAGACAAATCTGGATTTAACTCTATCTCCTCAACAGGCATAACATGAGAAGGATCTGATCTATATCTCCTAAGCATCGACACATGAAACACATCTTGGATCTTCTCTAACTCAGAAGGCAATCTCAAACGGTAAGCTACTGGCCCAATCCGCTCAACTATCTCATAAGGTCCAATTAATCTTGGGCTTAACTTGCCCTTCCTCCCAAACCTCATCACCTTCTTCCAAGGCGAGACTTTCAAAAACACTTTATCTCCCACAGAATACTCTACCTCTTTCCTCTTTAAGTCGGCATAAGACTTCTGTCGATCTGAGGCTGCTTTCAAGCGATCACATATCAACTTTACCTTCTCGGTGGTGCCCTTAAGCAATTCAGGCATCGGTACAAGCTTCTGTCCGGCTTCGGCCCAACAAATCGGAGTTCTACACTTCCTACCATACAAGGCCTCATAAGGAGCCATCTGAATACTCGACTGAAAACTGTTGTTATACGCAAACTCCACTAACGGTAAATGTTTCTCCCACGACCCCTGAAAATCGATGATACAACATCTCAACATATGCTCCAACACCTGAATCACTCTCTTAGACTGGCCATCTGACTGTAGATGATACGAAGTGCTGAAGTTCAACCAAGTACCCAAAGCTCGATGCAAACACTCCCAAAATCTAGCTGTAAATCTCGGATCTCGATCTGACACAATCGACTTCGGTACCCCATGTAGTCTCACTATCTCACAGATATACAAATCGGCCAACTTATCTAAGGTACAAGTGGTATGAACTGGTATGAAGTGGGCACACTTAGTAAATCTATCCACTATCACCCATACTGAGTTCTTCCTCGAAGGAGTCAACGGTAGCCCCGACACAAAGTCCATGGTGATACGTTCCCACTTCCATTCCGGAATCTTCAACGGCTGTAACAAACCTGAGGGAAACTAATGCTCGGCCTTGACTCTCTGACAAACCATACATCTACTTACAAATTCGGCCACGTCCTTTTTCAAACCAACCCAATAATACTCTTCTTTTAACCCTCGATACATCTTCGTGTTACCCGGATGCATAGCAAAAGGACTATTATGAGCTTCATTCAAGATCGTACGCCTCAACTCGGCATCCTCCGGAACCACTATCCTATCCTTGTAACATAGGATCTCATTCTCACCAAAACAATACTCGGTAGGTCTATCTTTGGCTATGTCTTGCACGTGAGGTGCCAAAGACTCATCTCGCAACTGCTTCTCTTGAATTAACTGAACTAATGAAGGCTTAACCTGAAGCTCGGCTATCAACCCACCATCCTTAGACACACTCAACCTTGCAAACATTGCTCGTAACTCAACGACCACTTTTCTACTCAAGGCATCGGCCACTACGTTTGCCTTGCCCGGATGGTACTCTATAGTGAGGTCATAATCTTTAAGGAGCTCTAACCACCTACGTTGCCTGAGGTTCAACTCCCTTTGAGACATCAAATATTTCAAACTCTTGTGGTCGGTATACACGGTGCACTTCTCACCATAAAGATGGTGTCTCCAAATCTTCAATGCGAACACCACTGCGGCTAGCTCTATGTCATGGGTGGGGTAATTCTTCTCATGAACTTTCAACTGTCGCGAAGCATATGCCACCACCTTACCTTCTTGCATAAGCACACAACCTAGCCCTACGTAGGATGCATCACTATAAATCACAAATTCTCTCCCCGGCTCAGGCTGAATCAAGATAGGAGCTTCGATCAAAGCTTTCTTCAATTTCTCAAACGCTTCTTGTCTTGCATCTGACCACTCATACGGAACATTCTTCTGTAGCAACTTAGTCAACGGAGCTGCTATTCTCGAGAACCCCTCAACAAACCTTCTATAGTATCCCGCCAAACCTAGGAAACTGCGGATTTCTATCACTGACTTCGGTTGTTTCCAATTTACTATGGCTTCTATCTTCTTGGGATCCACACTAATCCCACTAGCCGAGATCACGTGACCTAGGAAGACTACCTCCCTAATCCAAAACTCACATTTGCTTAGCTTGGCATACAACTGATTCTCTAGTAGGGTCTGTAGTACTAACCGCAAGTGCTCATCGTGCTCCTCCTCGGTCTTAGAATATACCAAGATGTCGTCCAAGAACTCATGAAACACACGGTTCATCATATCCATGAAGGCTGCTGGAGCGTTAGTCAACCCAAAAGGCATTACCAAAAACTCATAATGTCCATAACGTGTACGAAAAGTTGTCTTCAGTATGTCCACATCCTTTACCTTCAACTGATAGTACCCGGACCTCGATTCAGGAAGAGAGTAAAGAAGCTTCCGAACTAGCTTTTCTCTATAGCTTGTCCTTGTTGTGTTACGTCGGTACACCCCATGGCGCAGCGGAAAAATTATCCGGCGATTACCACTAGAGATCCATGTACGAGGAACGAATCGAGGTGGATAAGGATGAAGAATTACCTGTTTAAAATCAGGAATTATGAATTTGGAGGAGATAGATATTCAATCATGATTCCACGATGTCGATTCCTAAGCCGCAACGATAACGCTCCAACCTCTACGTAGTTCAACCAGTTGAAACGAGCATATAAAATTCTCTAAATCATTTAGAAGGGAACGAGCATATAAAAACTTTCTAAACTATTTAAATGGTTTTTCCCCAAAAATTAATGACTGCTAGATCTCTCATGCCTTTATAAAGCCTTTGAAATTCTAATTTAACTCAGATTAGGATCTCAATATATATATATATATATTAAATATATATAATCCTAATTATAATCCTAATTCATTTTAGTTAGGATATATATATATATATATATATATATATAATCCCGATTTAATTTAACTTAACTAGGATTTAAATATTTATATATTAAATATATATATGTATATAATTCCAATCTAACTTAACTAGGATTTCAATATATATATATATATATATATATATATATATTAAATATATATAATCCCAATTCAACTTAATTAGGATTTCAATATATATATATATATTGATTTAAATTGAATTATATTATTTATATATTAAAAGATTCATAATTACAATAATTATTTTTCTTTTAATATTTATCTAATAGTTAAATTACATATATATCAAATATATATTAATTTAACTAAGTTCGTGTACAACAAATTTGTACATAAATAATTTGTTTAATATATGCTCATTTCAACTATAGGTTCGACCATGTAGGTTCATGTAACGTTAGTAGTAAATATTAGAACATTTCTAATATTACAAACAATGAGTGACATTTAGCAATAAGTCATTGTCACCTAAGTTACAGGAAAACATGATTCGACGTAACCTTTTCGTGATTAACTCTATTTATGTATTACATCCTTTTGTCATTTATATCTAAATTGGACACAAGTCATGGAACAGTCACACTTGTATAGTCCATCTAATATTTCTTGATATCATGAGTAGACTATTATAAATGAATAACTATGATATCTCATATCAACTTATTCGAGCATGGTCATGCATTTCTAATCTCACTCAATCAAGTGGCCTACGATATTACTCCTATTATGTAGGAGGGACAAATACTATCTCGATCAACCATATTTCACTACATAGATTGTGACATATCCAATTTCAGACTTTATAGTGTAGTCAGTTACGACACACGTTTGACCGTATCAAAATATGTCACTCACGATGTTGAAATAATGATGATCTCAAGTATGAGGGTCATACATGTAGTTATCACTATGAGCAATATTGTGACTGTCACATAATAATCCAAGAAACATGCTCATAGCGGGTCAGTCTAGTATGTCGTTCTCTAACACATACTTATGTATTGATTTTGAAATCTCCATGTCAATGACAACACTTTGTCAGCAATCAACTACATATTAGTCTATATACATTATTATTGTCCATGTCCACAATAATACTCGACTAAGGACATTTTAGAATAACCATATTATTCTAAGGACTTTATTATAATTTAGTTTATTTATGCACGCAGAATTGTAACTGAAAATAATAATGACAATGCCTCTTTATGAATAAACAAGGTAAATCAAATGTCATTTACAATCATCTTATGATTGGTCTTTGGCCATATTCTAACAATCTCCCACTAGCACTAAGAACAATCACTCATGTATCTAATACCAAATGACTTAGTGTGACAGTCATGCTTATACTGCGACAGAGGCTTTGTCAGTGGATCGACAATTTTATCATTTGTTGGTACTCTACATATTTTCACATCTCCTCGATCTATAATATTTCGAATGAGATGGTAGTGCCTAAGTATGTGTTTGGATCGTTGGTGAGATCTGAGTTCTTTTTCTTGTGCAACGGCTAAGTTGTTATCACAACGTAGATTTATCTTGAAGACATGTTCGCATACATGTCCGATCCAAGAGCACAAAAAAGGATTTGTAAGGCCTTGTCATTGACTTGAAGCCTCCTACGATCTTTATCAGTCATCTCCACTCTTGTCTTCGGAACGAGTCTTCCTTATTCATCTCTCTTCATAGGAATGGTTGGTCTATCTTCCACCACATCCCAAAGGACGTAGACATTTGACTTGATGAAGAGCCTCATTCTATTCTTCCAATAAGGATAGTTATCCCCATTGAAATAAGGCGACTTGGTGATCGATTATGTCTCGAAGAGGTTTTTGCTGGAAGTAGACGCCATGGCTTTATTCGATGGTTGATCTACACACTTCTAGGATCGCTCTTGTGGATGTAAGTCCCTTAAAGAGTGTGGTTTTGATACCAATTGTTGAGTTGATCAATCGAATCGAAATTAGCCAAGATGGGTGAATTGGTTTTTTAAAGTGGAAGGGAGCAAATTGAAAATGTAAAAATTGAAGACAAGACAATTTATAGTGGTTCAAGCTTCGAACAAGCTCTGCATCCTCTACCTTTGCTCCCAATAAGGATTTTGAACAATATCCAATAGATATTTTTCCCCCTTTCTAGGCTTAGGAGGTAACCTTTACAAACCGGTTAATCTTTCTACCCAAAGATTAACCAAGACACTCTCTTTACAAAGAAGAAATGGCAAAGTTAGATTATCTCTCAGAAGATTGGTATGTTGCCCAAATTACAAACAAACTCTCCCCAAACTTGAAAGAAATGTATATAATGAAAGTTACAACAAGTGGGGTACAAGAATTTGACTCTTTAAGCTCAAGGGTCTGGATATATGCTTGGAAGTTACAAATAGGTTCAATAGTTGTTGCTGTGGCTTTGGAGGGTTGCTTTTATACCCTTGTATTGATTTCTAGCCATTTGGGTGGTTGAGATCATTAATCTAGCTGTTGGACTGCATTATTGGTGCAATAAATGCATTTCACCAACCAACCGTATCGGTACACGAAGGCCTCTATCGATACATGTCTCAAAGAAGAAAGAGTCGTTGTGTACATTTAAGAGGGGCGTACCGATACGTGGGAAGGCGTATCGGTACGGTTCAAGTGTAAAACAAGGGGTGTATCGATACGCAATGACCATATCGATACAGATTTTGCTCACTAGAATCTTGAGTGAAACTTAAGTAAAAAGTGTATCGATACGCTATGGGCGTATCGATACGGTCCAACGACCGTTTGAAAATTGCTAATTCCATAACCGACAAGTCAACGACTATTTTCATTAAATGCAAAGATTTGCTAAATCAATCCAAACCGTATCGATACGGGGACAAACGTATCGGTACGCTAAAGCATAAAAGTAATCCTAGAATGAATGCCTTATCGATACAGGTATAACCGTATCGGTAAGCTTTTGTCGATAAAAATTTAGTGCTTAAAAATTGTATCGATACGACTAAGGCGTGTGGATACGCCTGGGCGTAAATGTATAGTTTGGCTTAGAAACACTTAGAAAACTTATTTGAAATGATTATTAAACTTAGAAACAGTTTTGGTTCAAAATTTTGTCAATTTGTGAGACTTTAGAATACTTAAAAATTTATTTACTTTTACAAATAGGTCCTTATACAATTTGTTATATCAAAATCAAATTAGGTTTTACAGTAAATAACAATGGCCATGTTTGGTAAATAGCGGTTTGACCCAAAATTAGAGGTTTGAACTAATATTAGAGGTTTGACCGATCAAATCCACTAATTTGGATGTTTGGTAAATAACGGATTGAGGTGAAACTTCTAATTTTGAAAAAGCTGCTAATATGAGCTTTTTGAAATTAGAGATTTTGATATAAAAGTTATAAAGACCATTTTACCCTTAACAATTACAAAAAATATCCAAATAACTTAAATTTAACATTTTCTATTTTAATTCTTCTCCCTCACATATTTACATAGTAACATCTGTAAACTAATATATTTTTTTATTCGCACACATTTGAATTTGTATTTAAATTTAATAAATAATTAAATTATATTAAAAATAATTATATAAATAATAAATTAATATGTAAATCCTTCAAATATGCTTACTAATGTTATATAAAAAATATTTTTTTTCATAATCTAATTAATTTACAAAATATTGATAACTAATAACTATTCAAACAAATATCAAATTTAATCATCTCCTAGTATGTCATTTTTCTTGTTTAAATAATCAAACAACTATTAGCTATCAGTTAATTTTACCAAACACTTTTATACAACCAGCTAGTCAAATAGCTAATGCAATCACCTATCAGCTAATGTAATCCGGTATCAGCTATCCGCTAATTGCCAAACCGGGCCAATAACTAAATTATGATGATAATAAAGCATCTATGTATTATATGTCATAATGTCAAGGAAGGAGATATGTGGGTAGCGGGAGGGGCAGTTGCCTCCCCCAACTCCAATTATTTTGTTGAGAAAATATCCCATGTATTGGCGGTAGAAATGAAAAGTTTCAATAACCGCCTTAATTTTTGGGTTTATGGATTTGATTTAGGGTTCAAGGCTTATGTGTTTAAGTGCACGAGTTTAGAATTTAGGGTTATGATTTAAGGTTTAGAGGTTAAAGATCAGTTTTTAGGGTAATATGGTTAGAAAATTAGGCTTTAACCTATCAATCCTAAATTTTAAACACAAACCTTAAGTTCTACCCACACTCCCTAAATTCAAATCTCATCCACTAAAATCACTAAACACTAGAGCCTAAACGAACTCCTTAAACCTAAACTATGGTGCTTATGGGAAAAAAAAATTCACAAGCGTGTGTATATAGAATAATTACCCATTTTTTGGAAAATACTTTGATTACACAAGTCTTTTTAAGGTTTAGAGATTTAGGTTGTGGTTTAGAGTTTATGGGTTTAGGGTGTATAATTTAAGGTTTATTGATAGAATTTAGAGTTTAGGGTTTATGGTTTAAGGTTTAGGTTTTAGTGTGTTATGGCTAACGATTTAGGTTTTAGATTTTATAGCTTAAATATGAAGGATTGTATAATTTTTTTACACTGCTTGTGTATCAAAATATAACCATTTTTACCTTTGTTCTTATTTATAAAAAAAATTAAAAAATTGAGTTATTTATGAATTTTCCCTCCCACTTTCAAACATTTAAATTTGGGTAAAGTACCAAAACGGTAACTAAACTTTGTTTTAAAAAACAAAATGTTAACCAAACTTTCAAAAGTTATAAAATGACAATTAAACTTTATGTTTTGTTACAAATGGTATCTTGGACGTTAAAAGCCGTTAAATACTTAACATCAGTGGCGGTTCTAGATAGGTGCAATATGAGCGACCGCACAGGGACCTAAAAAGAGGGGGCCCAAAAAATTATAGATTTTATGTTCGATAATTAACAACTTGCAAACAATTAATACCACAATCAAAATTTATTTCAAATTACGAATAATTAACAACTCACAAACAATTAATACTACAATCCAAATTTATTCCAAATACTTTTTGAATTGAATCCAAGAGCTTTTTATTTAGATAAAATTACTTAGATAATTTACCCAAGGAAAAAATGAGACCAATGGATTTATTAAGATTTTTAAAATATTTTACTTGCTTCCCAAATGTGATAAATGTTTATAGAATTTTATTAACTATTCATATTATTGTTGCTGCAGAACAAAAATTTTCAAAATTGAAGCTGTTGAAGTCGGTTCGTGCCCAACGCACACCAAGCTGCCGAGGAAGCACTCCAAAACATTCTAGGCTTGTCTACACCAGTCTAAGTTGGCCCACCACTTGGGTTTGAAGAGCTGTGCACATCAGATATGGCAAGTAGCACATCCCATCTAGCATATTCCTTTTGATTCTTGTCATATCCGTTGTAATCCCTTAGCTTTTGCAAAGTTTGACTTGAATTCCTTAGATTAGGGGATTGTATAGATCATCTTTAATCTAGGCTGTTGATGTACTTTATCCTTAACCATTGGATATAGGGGGCTCTAACTATAAATAGAGGCTTACCCCCACCTCATTTTCTCACTTCAGTTTTGAGGAATACTCTTTGCCTACTTTTGTTTATTATTTACTTTCTGTTGTCTTTTTGTTTCCGCAAGGATCTTAGCTTGTTAGCTTTGATTGGTTTCAGGCTTGCTTAGGCGTTGCATTGTTGAGTTCTACGGGCGTGAGAAGTGGTACTTACGAACATCTATTATAAATTAAGGGCCGCATTTTAATAAATTACATTGGGCTCCTAAATTCTTTGAACTGCCTCTGCCCCTTATAAGTAGGCCATGTAACAAAAACATCAAATAATTCAAAAAATATAACAAAGATCTCTATTTATCGGATCCTCCTCTAAAAGTGATGATTCTACCGATCTTGTAATAAGAGCCGAGATGCCTCTAGTCCTGCTAATAGAGGTACGTGTATGCTTCTTGACATATCAGAATAGACTAGCACAGGGTGCATTATAGAAAATGCTTCAGCTATCGTCGTCAATTGTTTCTGTTGGACGGCTCTAGCAGTATTTACTAATTCTTTGAAAAGATCTTCGATCTAAAACAAACATAAAAGTATATTACAAATATAAAACAGAAAATATAAAACAGAGAGGAAAATATATTACGAATAATGTGTAGGTCCGAGGCAACCATATTGCTCTGGACCCCCATTTTCCTATAAACGGGCAGATTCCCCAATCCGAAGCCCTCGATTTTAGGTATGAAAACTGAAAATATTCAAGGATTAAAATTTAAGCATAAATTTATCAATAAGAACTGATTTTCGAATCGAATACCTTAGCAATGAAACTTATAAACAACACAGTCAGAGAACTATCATTTATGTTTCTCTGTGATTTAAATCTGACACTGCTAGACAGACATAATTGTGCAATATGCATCTTTACCTCAACTTTCATACCTGAAGTCTTAGGGAAGCTTTTATATTAGAAACATATCCTATAAACATGTTTAACTTTTTTGGTATTAATGAATAATATGGAATGTCCCACTCTAAGATCTGAGATTAAAAAACCTGTAAGATTGTTGATATTATTTTTCGGGTAAACATCTTTTAGTGGAGAAAAAATGGGAGTTACATAAGTCAGCAAGAAAAAATATGAAATGATAAAAAAGTATATAAGTATCTTTAATCCAGACCTGGAAATGAAAAATTACAAGCAGAGTGAGAGGGAATATGAGTTCAAAGTCTCGAACTTCGGGTCATTGATACCATTCACCTTTGCCTATTCCTTCACCAGTAAGACCATGTCGTGAAAGCGATTGTCTATCGTGTTGAGCCAAAACAAGGACTTGGCGAAGGTTGGATGACTTCAAGAACTTCCTTGAGAATTGATTCTAGGTGGCTACATTTAGTTATATTTTTTTGTTATAAAATAATATCACGCCTGTAACACAGATTTGCAAAAACTGAAATTTCCTAAATTATATCAACAAAAAAGAACACATAAACAACCACAAACAAATAAGGTCAGAAAGAGTTTCACTAAAACTTTCTAAAAATTTTAGTTAGACCCTCACATTTTAAAAATAAAATTTTCATTAAGTCCCTAAAATTTCTTGAAAATTCTGGTTAGACAACTAAAATTTTTGAAAATTTTAATTAGCCCCCCTCAAGCTATAAGGTCAAGATCTGCTACCGGTGTTTGATGTTATGTTTCTTTTATTTCGATTCGAATTCTCAAGTAAGTTTAATATTTTACTTATATTAATAAACATTTAAAAATATATCTTATTTTATTATATCAGTTTATATCAAAATAATAAATAGAAAACGCCTGAAACTATTTAAACCATATCATAAGCATTTTACTTCAAATTCATATTAAAGTTCAGAACTCCAAATAAGCTGAGATGGGGCAGTGACTATTAGAACTCCAGATAAGCTGAGATGGGGCAGTGACTAGCAAAGTTAAAACTATTTATTTCATATCCCCTAAATTGTATCACCTTCTTAGGAAATGAACTGAAATAGAAGGGACCAGCAAGAAAGGAAAAAAGTATGCCAAATTACATGCAGTTGATGAAAATATTAAGCATTACAGGCATATTTGCATATTGGGGAAATTCCCTTTAGTGCCCCCAAAATCTATATCCCATTTCTATTTAGTGACGGTTCTAGATAAGCGCAATATCAGCGGCCGCACAGGGCCCTTAAAAAATAGGGGCCCAAAAAATTATTTTAACTTAAATTAAATAATTACAAAAAAATTATAGATTTTATTTTCGATAATTAACAACTTACAAACAATTAATACCACAATCAAAATTTATTTCAAAGTACGAATAATTAACAGCTCACAAACAATAAATACCACAATCCAAATTTATTCCAAAGACTTTTAGAATTGAATCCAAGAGCTTTTTATACTTTATGTGGGTGTCATAGTCTTAACTTGGTTTTGTGTAACATTGCAAACAATTCAATAAAAGCGAGAGATTATTTTGGAATAGTTCAACATATTTGTACTTTATTTGCTAATTTTACAAAGAGATAAAATATATTAATAGGAAATGTGAAGGGTTTAACTCTTAAATCATTTTCGGTCACAATATGGGAAAGTCGTGTTGAAAGTGTTAAGGCACTAAGATTTTAAATTGTTGACATTAAGGAAAATACTATTTCTAGTAGCTCATACATATAATGAGTTATTTATTGAGATGAAATTACTTAGATAATTTTTACCCGAAGAAAAAATGAGACCAATGGATTTATTAAAATTTTTAAAATGTTTTACTTTCTTCCCAAATGTGATAAATGTTTATAGAATTTTATTATCTATTCATATTATTGTTGCTGTAGAACAAAATTTTTCAAAATTGAAGTTGTTGAAGTCGGTCTGTGCCCAACGCACACTAGGTTGTCGAGGAAGCACTCCACAACATTCTAAGCTTGTCTACACCAGTCCGAGTTGACCCATCACTTGGGGTTGAAGAGCCATGCACAACAGATATGGCAAGTAGCACATCTCATCTAGCATATTCCTTTTGATTTTTGTCATATCCGTTGTAATCCCTTAACTTTGGAAAGTTTGACTTGAATTCCTTAGATTAGGGGATTGTATAGATCATCTTTAATCTAGGTCGTTGATGTACTTTATCCTTAACCATTGGATGTAGGGGGCTATAACTATAAATAGAGGCTTACCCCCACCTCATTGTTTCACTTCAATTTGAGGAATACAACAGAGCATTCACTCAATACTCTTTGCCTACTTTTGCTTGTCATTTGTTTCTGTTGTTCTTTGTTTCCACAAGGATCTTAGCTTGTTAGCTTTGATCGGTTTAGGGCTTATTTAGGCGTTTCATTTTTGAGTTCTACGGGCGTGACAAGTGGTACTTTCAATAATAGGGGTTAATATTAATAAATTGCGTTGGCCCCTTAAATTTTTTGAACCGCCCCTGCTTAACATGGATGTTATGAAACTTTATATAATGACACATTTAATCCTCCATATTTACACATTTAATCAATTTAATCTTAATTAAAAAATTACTAAATTTAGCCCTCGTTATTTACATATTCTTTCAATTTGGTCATGTTTACGATTATTGCCTTTTGTTTCAATGAGCTTCTATGTCGATACAACAACGGAGACAATATTAAGACTTTAATTACAAGAAAAATGATGCTAAATTGTTTTCATGTGCTTCCAGCTAGGGGTGTTCAAAATTACCTGACCCGATTGATTCGAATCGATTACCTGGCGACCTGGTACACAATAGGCGAGTATTTTAAAGATTTTTATGTTTTTATCGGGCCGGGTACTAGACCCGATAATTTCCCAGGTACACAGGTCAGGCTTGGGGCGAAATTTCGCCCTTACTGGGTACCCCACCCGACCCGACACTTTTAATATATATTTTTTATATTTTAATTTATATGTTTATTTTAGGTTTTTTTAATATTTTTACTCCAAACTAAATTCAAACCCCTAAATTCTTTCTATGTTTGTATTATATGCTTTTAAGTTTTAAGTTTAATTCTTTTAAAAGTATTTGTATTGATTTGTCAGTATGATATTTGAAGGAAAAAAATCACAATCGAGATTAATCTTTTTAATATATTTTTTTGGTGATAAGCTTCAACATATATCTAAATATTTCACCCTTCAGAGTTAAAACTAACTTCAAATTACTATTTTTTTTTGTTTGGATTAAGTAAAGCGGGCCGGGACACATGCCAGCAAAAGAGTACCCGGATCATCCGGGTACCCGACAATGAACACCCCTACTTCCAGCTTTGTCATGGATTCTTGAAAGCATGCAAAAATTAAATCCAGCTTCATTCTAGCATCTGCATATGTTTGAATGCATATAAAAGGAAAACAGGATCTAACTTCGTTTTGGTTCAATCAGAAAGTTCAAAACTTTCCAAACAAAACTGACATGGAAAAACATGCAGCTATAATTAAACGGGGTGGGGAGAGTAGAAAATAGATTTTGAGAAATTACCTGAAGAAGATGAAGAAGAAGCTTTCAAAGTAAAATGGGTTTCAATTACTTTGTTCTTATGAGGGGAGAAATGAGATGACAGAGACAAAGAAGGGAGAATGTTGAAGGGAACTGAAGCTTATAGTTCTTAAAGCAATATTTAAAATAGTAGATTGAAAGGAGATTACTAAAAAGTTACAGCAGTAAAAAGTTGATCTATTACTAAAAAATTACAACAATCAAAACTCCACCTTGATAACAAATCAAATAAATACATTTAAGAATGAACCAACTAGTAGGCCTCACAGTTTGTCCTTAATCAAACAGATCCTTATTGGATTTCCATTTTTACAAAGAGACCATCTTTTAAACAGACTATATGAATTAACACAAGTGGAATTGAGACTTTAGAGGCTCTGATCTTATTGTCATAACGAGGGCTAATCCTAAACATGACCAAATTGAAAGAATCTGTAAACAATAAGGTCTATATTTAGTGAATTTTTTCGAATTAAGACTAAAATGATTGAATGTGTAAATATGGAGGATTAAATGTACTATAATACAAAGTTACCGTTTTGTAACTAAACATAAAGTTTAAGGGATAACTACATATTTAGTACCCCACCTATTCTCGCGTTACTGTTTTAGTACCCCACCAATTTTTTGGCAAAATAGTACCTAACGTTACATTTTGTTTCTATTTTGGTACCCGTGTTAAAAATTAACAACATGCTAATTAGGAGATAGAAAAGCACACGTGGCATGCTAACAAGGAGAGAGAAAATCACACGTGATAGGTTGCCATGTCATTTTCTCTCTCTTAATCAGCAAGCCACATGTATTTTTTTATGATTTTAGTCGACATGACATGTTGACTAGGAGAGAGAAAATGATGTGGCAGTCAGCCACATGTGATTTTCTCTCTCCTAGTCAGTCTGTCGTTAATTTTTAACGCTGAGATACTAAAATAGAAACAAAACGTAACGTTTTGTACCATTTTGCCAGAACAGGTTGGGGTACTAAAATAGTAATGCGAGAATAGGCGGTGTGCTAAATATATAGTTATCCTTAAGTTTAATTGCCATTTTATAACCTTTTAAAATTTCGTTACCGTTTTATTTTTTAAAACAAAATTTAACTACCATTTCAGTAATTTACCCTTTATATTTTTTCATCCAACTTTAAATCTTGAAAATAGTCTCCAACATCGAAAGATGTGCAGTGTTCATAATATACTATCCGCAACATAGAAAGATTCATAGCGGACGACGAGGAATTGCTGAACTACATTTACTTCTTTTTCTGAACGAACTACATTTACTTCCAAGACTCCTATTTGAATGTTTTCTCTCTCCGAAGGATCCTATGAGACATAAACCGGACAAATAATTGTAAGAACAAAACCAGTACAACTCCATATCCAAACTGCGATTCCTTCACCTGTAGATTCATCACCAATAGGAATGTGTTGAACGACACAATCAACAAGACAAGAGAAATACTTCTAATTTTCTTTATTTTTGCTTACTTCAATATTTTCATTGTATTTCCCGTCTAACTCTAAATCTTCTCTCCAAGAATTGCATCAGACAGATTTAGACCTCGAAATTAATACTCTTTATCCGATTAAATTTGTACCTTTTGTATTTTAAAATTGTCCTTTTGAAACTTTTACATTTTACATTTCTTTTTTTTACACATTTTTTAGTTTTTCAACAAAAACAAACCTCAACTTTTCAAAGATAAAATTATCATTTTAATTACTTTACATTACATATCTCATATGGAAAAAAAATCTTTTTAAAATTACGTAAAAAGTCACATGAGACCTAATTTATGGGCGTGAGGAAGTGCAAGACTCTACTTGCAATTTTCGCCGAAAGCCGCAGCTTAAAGACTCTATTGAAGCACCAAACTACAACCCAGAGAACAACTATTGTCCATGAAACTTCAGCTCCAAAAAGCTTGATCAAACATAACCAGAGACCACAAAAAAGGAAACAATACCCCATGTAGCTAAAATAGATAGAAGACTTTTGTCCAAAAGATACTCTTTCAGACACATTGTTGTCTATCATACAACCATCTTACTTGGTCCATGATCGATTCCCCTTTAACTTAGTTTTAATACCCCATATTTGTGTAAATTGACCGCACTTGAGTTATAAAATACTAGTAAAAAGTAAATAAGTTTGGGAGAAAAAAATCAAATGTATTTGAACTCACTTGATCCGACTGAAAATCATTTTTCTATTTTTGGTGTCCTTTTCTATGGCTCAACATTAAAAACTAAATTATGAGCCTTAATCTTAAATTCTAAATTATAGACCTTAAACCTTAAAAAATACACCTTGCCTCATTTCTCTAAACCTTAAACCTAAACCTAATTTTTTAGTGTGAGGGCAAAAATAAGAACACCAAAAAGGTAAAGGATTTCTATTCACTTGATCCACTATTTAAATGTTTTTAATTCATTTAATTTTCTTAAATTTATTTAATACGAAATCTAAATCAGTCACTATTTTCCGTTCAACCCTCAATTTTAACTCCATCTCTGTGTACAATCACCTTTGAAAATGACAGCATTTGTGTGCTTTTGTTTGATTCATTAAATTAAGCATTTTTTGATGGGTTTGATTGTTTATGGATGTAACACGCTATTTTGACTTTAACAAAACGGTTCGTTTTATTATGTTTTAATGTTTATTAAGTGTTGTCGTTTTGTTTTTTTATCGATTGAATGAATTGAAATCCTGTGTTCCTCAAAACTTCTGCTTCTTTTCTCATCTAACTCCTCTATTCCTTTAATTCTGTTCTTGAGATTTGATTTGTTACAAAAGTATTCAGAGCCATCGTTCCCAGCCATGGATGAAGGTTACGGATTGTTCCGCGATGAACTAAAATCTTTGTTCGACAGATATTTTGCGAATAGAACCTTCTTGGTTACAATCCACCAGGCAATTTATCCTATCACTCAAGAAGAGCTACATCGAGTTTTCTCACCTTATGGGTCTGTGAAACAGATTATTCCATTTCAAAAGTCGGCTGGCGTTCAATTCCTAGTCTAATATTATGGTGCATTGGGGCTAGAAGTTCTCTTCAAGGCTGTAACATTTATGATGGTTGTTTTCAGCTCGATATCCAGTTGCATGATGATACAGAGTTGACCGATTTTGCTGAGCAGACACAAGTTTTGGATGAAATCCAACAGTTTAATGAAATGTTGATGCCAACGGCTGAAGTAATTGATGGTGAAATGATTAATTCATAGCGTGGTGAAGTTATGGTCAGTGGATGATTCCTGTTGATTCGGATGACAAAACTCAGGTAACCGTTTCTGATGGATTTCTGAGTGAACTACCACAGAACAAATTCCTAATTTTCAAGGGGCCTCATGGAACCGTCACCAAACCAAGGTTTATTGTTGGATTCATTAGTGGTGGCTAGAGAGGTGGATTCAGACGCAGCTCAAGTGTTTGATGGAAGGTTTGTGAGAAAATGTAAGAATCCAGCTGCAGACAAATTTATCTTTGAATTAGTTGAGAGTGATGACCCATATGTGTTTAGGCAAAAGATTTGCGAGATGGTGTATGGGAAGCTATATCCATCCAAGCATTAGAATTTAGACCAGAGAACCGAAATACAACATGGTTTAGCTATTGAAAGTCAAAAAGCTATTTTATCAGTGAAGAGGAGACTAACCTATGAACTATTGATCTATTACAGTCAGGCTTATCCATGCTTGTATGGAAGTGCCTTGAGTCATGTATATGGGGAGAAATATAGTTGGTTCATTAAATGGAAATTCGTTGAAGCAAAGGCTGCTGCTTATTACTACCATGCTCTGGTTTTCGATATCATGCTTAGCTAAATCTTTTAAGCCAAGAACCAGCCAAGTTAATTTAATTCGTGAGAATTGAACTTTGCTTAAATCTTTTTGGGAAATCATTTTTATCTTTCTGCTTTGATAGTTTGGCAATCGGCCTTACTAAAAGTTTTTAATCGTTTTTCAAATCAAAAAGGGCCTGTTGGTCTGAAATCGCTTAAAAACACAGTTGGGAGGAAGGATCGGCCTGTGGCAATTTCGACTTCCTATGAACACTCTTAGCGGCGGTCCGCTAAGGAAAGATAAAATCAGAAGCGATTCTTTTTAGACAATTTCTGAGTCGGGTTTTTCCTGCTTTTATTCTAAATATTTTAACGGTGATAGACGTGGTTGATTTATTTAAGAACCATATTTCGAAGATAGACTTGGGAGGATTGGTTACTCGAGGGAGAAACAAATTACAATGGGTTGGGCCTCGTAGACTGTAACCGACATGATCTCCGAAATAAAAATCTATTTCAGTGATCGAATGAATTGAAGGAGCTGGTTCGAGGCTATTTCACATATTTGGTTTTCTTATTCTTTTTACCTCTGCATTTAAATCTTGCTATTTCATTTTTATCCAATATCATATCATTCCCCCATTTTATTTACTTATTTACAGATATTCCTGGAAGTAATAATCGAAGCAGTCTTCAGTCAATCATTCCAGCTAATCTCCCTGTGGATCGACCCTCTTTCCATATATCTATTTAATTTCTTTATTCTATTATTTATTGAAAGAGGTTAATTTATTCATTTATTTTGACGGGTAAAACGACGCTTGTCAAAATTGGCGTCGTTGCCGGGGAGATTTACTTTCGGCATTTTTGACTGATTTTGTTTTATTTTTATGACCAGGAAAAACCCGGGTACTTTAGCTCCATATAACCCGGAAATCGAAGCAAGCGCTCGTGGAAATCACGGTGAAACACTTCGACGAAAGAAACAAAAAAGCACACGACGATCCGAACAGGAATCCACTTCCGAAACTACACCAATCGAAGAGCCTACACAGGAACCAGAACCGATGGCGGACCAAACAATTCGACAACTAAATGCCGCCCCTACCGTGCAACAACCACTCTGCATCGCTTTTCCTCAAGGCGATACTCCCTTCCAGATCAAAACGGGATTAATCCACTTTCTCCCTACTTTTAATGGCCTCCATTCTGAAAGCCCACACAAACACCTTGCCGAATTTCATATGGTGTGCAGCAGCATGAAACCACAAGGGGTCTCAGAGGACCAAATAAAACTAAGGGCTTTTCATTTTTCCTTAGCCGGAACGGCTAAAGAGTGGTTATTTTACTTACCTCCAAATTCAATTAATACATGGTCTGATCTCTCTCGTGTTTTTCTTGACAGATACTTCCTTGCGGCAAAAGCGACAGAAATTAGGAGAAACATATTGGGTATCCAACAAATGCACGATGAATCCCTATATGAATATTGGGAAAGGTTTAAGAAGTTGTGCGCAAGCTGTCCGCAACATGGCTTATCCGAGCAAACACTCCTTCAATACCTATACGAAGGAATGTTGCCAATGGACAAAAAGATGGTAGATGCTGCAAGCGGTGGCGCGCTCGTTAACATGACTCCTACTGCAGTGAGAACATTAATCTCCACAATGGCTGCAAATTCGCAGCAATTTGGTTATGCAAGTGAACCCAATCGACGGGTTCAAACAGTAAGCACAATTACATTAGAAAATAAGATTGATAATTTGACTAATATTGTGCATTCACTTGTTTCAGGGGAAATAGGAGCCGCTAAGGCGTGCGGGATTTGCACTATGCAAGATCACGCAACCGATTTATGCCCACTGCTGTGGGATACGTCTGGTGCACAAGTCAACGCCGTACACAATTTTCCTGGACCTCCCCAAAGGCCCTATAATCCACAAAGCAACACGTTCAACCCCGGTTGGAGAGATCATCCTAACCTTAGCTCTGGTAATAGGAATCCAAATTTCTAAACTAAACAACAACCTCCCTACCAAAATCAAGCTCCCCAAAAATCTTCCCTTGAATCTATTGTTGAGAGGTTAGCTGTTTCACAGGAAAAGTTCCAAACCCAAACGCAATCTCACCTTCAGGAACTAGACAAACAAGTTAGCCAATTAGCTCAAACAATAGGGCGTCTAGAATCCCAAGGAAAATTGTCATCACAAACCGAAATCAATGCAAGGGAGAATGTGAGCGAAATCACTCTGCGTAGCGGGAACGTGATAACACCTGAACTGCCAAAGAAGGACGAGCAAAAATCCGACGGCTCCTCGGAACACCAAAACGAAAAATCTCCTTCCACTTCAGGTAATATCAAATCTAAAATTCCTATTTCTACTTACGAACCTGTTCCACCTTTTCCAGGAAGACTAGCAAAACGAGACAAAAAGGAGGAAGAGAAGGAAATAATGGAGGTGTTTAAAAAAGTGGAAATTAACATTCCACTCCTGGATGTTATCAGGAAGGTTCCTAAATACGCGAAATTTTTGAAAGACCTGTGTGCAAATCGAAGAAGGTTGTCGGGAAACGAGAGAGTCAACCTTAGCGAGAATATTTCGGCCATTTTTCAAAAGTCGTTGCCACCAAAGTACAAGGACCAAGGTATGTTTGCAATTCCCTGTAAAATTGGGAATGTTGGGATCAAAAGAGCTATGTGCGATTTGGGTGCCTCCATCAATGTCATGCCTCTAAGTGTTTATAGAAAAATCTCAAATGATCCACTGAAGGAAACTAAGGTAACAGTACAACTGGCTGATAGATCAATTATTTATCCCGAAGGGGTATTGGAAAATATTCTGGTTAAGGTAAACAATCTCATTTTCCTGCCGATTTTTACATTATTGATATGGAGAATGATCATAGCAACAATGGATCTGAAATTTTGCTTGGACGTCCCTTTCTATCAACCGCACACACAAAAATCGATGTCCGTAATGGCATTTTAACCATGGAATTTGACGGAGAGGTAGTGAAGTTTGATGTGTATAAGGCTATGAAATATCCTGATTCTGTCGCAAGCCTTAATTTTATTGATATTATAGATCCTTTGGCTAATGACTTTCTCGGAACTGATTTGTTTCATGATTTTTGTAGGGAATTGGAAGATCTCAACGACGACGACTTAGGCGAAACAATCTCTACTCTTTCTTTAATTTCTGAACTTCAATTAACTCCATCACAATCTAAACCTTTTCCCTCAATTTTGCAGGCACCTCAATTAGAGTTGAAACAACTCCCACCACACTTGAAATATGCATATTTGGGCGACAAGGAAACTCTACCCGTCATCATATCAAGGGAATTGTCCTCGCAACAGGAAGAGGAGTTGATAGCAACATTGAGCATCCATAAAGAGGCGATCGGATGGACATTAGCCGATATCAAAGGCTTAAGTCCTTCCACGTGCATGCACAAAATAAAAGTGGAGGATGGCGCGAAACCTATCCGAGAGGGACAACGACGATTGAACCCACCGATGATGGACGTGGTAAGACAAGAAATACAAAAATTGCTAGATGCCGATATCATCTACGCAATTTCTGACAGTAAGTGGGTTAGTCCAATTCATGTTGTGCCTAAGAAAACGGGAATAACTGTTGTCGAAAATGATGAAGGGGAAAAGATCCCAAAGATAGTTCAAAATGGATGGCGGATGTGTATCGATTACAGGAAACTTAATTCTCAAACTCGAAAAGACCATTTCCCTTTACCGTTCATCGATCAAATGATCGAAAGACTTGCTGGAAAAACACATTATTGTTGTCTTGACGGATTCTCTGGATTTTTTCAGGTTCCTATAGCACCCGAAGATCAAGAAAAGACTACATTTACTTGTCCATTTGGCACCTTTGCATATAGGCGAATGCCTTTCGGGCTGTGCAACGCTCCGGCCACTTTCCAGCATTGCATGCTAAGAATTTTCTCCGACCACACCGAGCGAGGTATAGAGGTATTTATGGATGATTTTACCGTTTACGGTGATTCATTTTCTAAATGTCTATCTAATCTTTCATATGTGCTTAACCGATGCATTGATTATAATTTAGTGTTAAATTATGAGAAGTGTCATTTTATGGTGAGTAAAGGTTTAGTTCTCGGACATGTGGTTTCTGCCCAAGGTATAGTCGTCGATAAGGCTAAAGTAAACGTTATTCGCTCACTTCCATACCCCACTTCGGTGAGGGAAATTCGTAGTTTTCTTGGCCATGCAGGATTCTATCGACGGTTCATAAAAGACTTCTCCAAGCTAGCGCAACCGCTTTGTCGCCTACTACAAAAAGATGTGTCGTTTGATATAGACAAAGCTTGTAGAGAATCGTTCGATGAGCTGAAATTGCGACTTATTTCCGCTCCAATTGTGCAGCCCCCGGATTGGTCGTTACCTTTCGAGATTATGTACGATGCCTCCGATCTAAGTGTAGGCGCAGTGCTTGGGAAAAGAACTAAAGACGGACCACATGTTATCGCTTATGCCTCTAGAACTCTTGATTCAGCGCAACGAAATTATTCGACAACAGAAAAGGAGCTTTTTGCTGTCATTTTTGCATTAGATAAGTTTCGCCCTTATTTGTTAGGAACTAAAATTCTTATTTTTTCTGATCATGCAGTATTGAAATACTTGATCAACAAAAAGGACGCGAAATCTCGTTTGATTAGATGGATACTCTTGTTACAGGAGTTTGACATACAGATCAAAGACAAAAAGGGTAGTGAGAATTTGGTGGCGGATCACCTAAGCCGCTTGGCGATATTACCGATCGAACCCCCTTTGCGAGATGAATTCCCAGATGAATCGCTAATAGAAGTTAAGCTAACATTCCCTTGGTTCGCAGATTTGGCGAACTTCTTAGCCACTGGTAAGGTTCCTAACAATTTGTCGCAATTCGCAGTTAAACGTATTAAAAGAGATGCTAAATATTATATATGAGATGATCCATATTTGTGGAAATTGTGTTCTGATCAAATAATTCGTCGTTGCGTAAGTAATAGCGAGGTAACTTCTATACTTAAATTTTGTCATTCTTACGCTTGTGGCGGACATTTTGGCCCTAAACGAACTGCGCACAAAATCCTTGAGTGCGGTTTCTTTTGGCCTACTTTATTTAAAGATACTTACAATTTCTGCAAAACATATGACAGATGCCAGTGGGTTGGGAATTTAAGCCGTCGAAGCGAAATGCCATTAAATCCAATACATATATGTGAAGTCCTCGATGTGTGGGGTCTTGACTATATGGGACCTTTTATTTCATCCTATGGAAATCTTTATATCATTTTGGCAGTCGATTACGTTTCGAAATGGGTTGAGGCGAAAGCCACCCGTGAAAATGATGCAAGAACCACGACTAATTTTTTGCGTGACTTTATTTTTTCCAGGTTTGGAACTCCGAGGGCGATCATTTGTGATAGAGGAACACACTTCGTTAATCGGATTGTCGAAGCTTTGATGAAGAAATATGGCGTGACGCAACACATATCAACAGCTTATCATCCGCAAACAAACGGACAAGCGGAGGTTTCAAATAGGGAAATCAAATCAATCCTAGAAAAAATCGCCAAACCTAATCGAAAGGATTGGAGCTTGAAATTAGTCGACGCGTTATGGGCATACAGAAACGCTTACAAAGGACCTATCGGCATGTCACCTTACCGCCTTGTCTTCGGTAAACCTTGTCATCTTCCAGTCGAACTTGAGCATAGAGCGTTCTGGGCAGTGAAAGAATGTAATATGGAGATGAATTCCGTTGGCGAGACACGGAAACTCCACATCCAAGAGCTCGAGGAAATTCGCCGAAAAGCTTACGATAGCGCGCAACGTTATAAAGAACAAACTAAAGTGTTTCATGACAAGCGCATTTCATTTAAATCTTTTTCAATTGGACAAAAAGTTCTCCTATTTAATTCGAAGTTGAAAATTTTTGCAGGAAAACTTAAGTCCAAGTGGAACAGACCATTTACCGTAGTCAATACCTTCCCTCATGGAGCCGTGGAGATTGAAGATAGCTCGGGTGCACAATTTAAAGTGAATGGACAGCGACTTAAACCGTTCTTCGAAAGCACACCGATCGAACAAATTGAAGAGATTATCCTCGAAGAACCTAAAATCTGAGCAATGAATTGGTCGAGCTTAACGACAATAAACAAAGCGCTAAATGGGAGGCAACCCATTGGTTTATTTTTTTGTTGTTAATTTTTACTCCCTTTTTCATAATTGAATTTATGCTTCATTTTTAATTTTTTTGCCTTAATAATTTTTCTTTTTTTTTCTCCCCTACAGGTCTTCTTTCGAATGCAGCAGGACAAGCCTAAATTCACCCAGCCAAAGTGCACCGTTTTATTAAATCGGTGCATTTTAGCACACTTAATGGGCGGTGCACTTTAGCCCAAGCCTTCCCCCTTAAGCACTCGTCCGCCTTTCTCTTTTCTTCCTTCATTTTCTTTCTTTCCCGCAAAACCAAACCCTAGCCGCAAAACCTTCACCCAGCCGGATTACTCAGCCCCCATGCCTCGCACAAGACAACAAGCCCGCCGGCTCCCCCAAGAACAACCGTTGGTTATCGGTGGACGGCGTCGTTCTACACCGCCCCAATTCATGGCGATTAGCAGCGATTCCGATCCAACCACCACACCCCCTCCTCACCGTGGTGGTCGTCAACGACAAGCCACCACTCCGCCGGCCGAAAATCCCGCCCCTTCGACCCCCACCTCTCCTCTGCCTCCTTCCCCGAACGTCAACCGTCATTCGCACCTCTCCAACAGTGCCGCCGGACCAAGCACCAGCCGCCGTCCACCATCCCCACGGTCTCTGTCACCGTCGTTTCACTCAATGCCCACTGTGGACTCCTCCACACACTCTCGGCAGCATCAATCTCAAGCCCAACAGAGGGACTCCACCATCCCCTCATTTTCCATGCACTCTGCCGAATCGGAGCAACACCCCGAGGTAAATTCAACTCCGATTTTAAACCGCCCATTACTAATGTATCACCCCTCTTTTGGTTATACAGAGGATTTCTCGGCCGATTACGATTTCCCCGGCTTCCCCGACGATCACCAGTCCTCTGCGAACTCTCACCACAACGAACACTTTGCCCATCAACAAAGCGCGTCATCCTTTCCTTCTCCTCCCAGGGGCGACACAGAAAACCCAGAACGGAATAGGCGTGGGCGTAAATACGCGGTTCCGGAGGGCTTCCTCATTTTTCATTCTGATCAGATTGACCAATTTCAGAATATCAGACATCGACCTTTTCGGGTTTGCAAATTCATTCCTTAGCTTACTCTTGTTAATCTTAATATCTCTGAGTCTGTCACAAATTATTTTGTTGTGTATGCTATTTCCTAGATGCACAAGAAGTATTGGTAGAAAGCATGCATAAGTTTTTGCCTTGCAATTCCTATAACCTGGACACCTCCAGTTTGGGGGGCTATGAAGTATTTACATAAGAAAATACCAATAGTTGGGTCAGATGAAACTATTAGTAAGAAGTCCCTTCGAATTTTTAAACTGATGGATACATCGATAATAGGAATGGTTCAGAAAAAGCAAAGCAATGTTGAAGACAATAAGATGGAGTCTCAAGAGGAAATTATCTAGAATGGTTACTTGACGAGTCTGGTAAATTTTTTCGGTGACTGTAAGCATTTGGATAATCAAAGAATTCCTTGTTTAGTCGTGAATTGCTTATGGCTATATACACATTACGATGATGATAGTTTTTTTTTTATCTCGAATTGTTGTTGTTGATAACCTATATCGGTTTAGATTATTGTTAATGGAGAATGGGTGACTGAAGAGATTTGGGTTAGGGATGAATTGTATGCTTGTCAAAGGTTTGATGGAAAATTTGTAAAATTTGATATTAATTCGGATAATTTTTCTGCTGAAAAAGTGCAGGGCCTGACATTTTGTACTCCATTGCAGGATGACCCTTATGGATTTAGATTGTTATTAATGGATCCAAAGGAAGAAGTGTTCAAAGGCACTAATGACTATGTTAATTCAGAGGTAAAGAAGCTTTCAAGAAATTTTACAGTTTGGAATATTGGAACATGGTCCACGATGTTCAAGACAACCATGATGGAAGACCTATGTAAGTTTGTTAATTGTATGACTTGGAGCCCAAATGGTTCTTTCTTTGGGGTTGCTTATTCAAAATATATTTTGCAATTATATTCCTACCATGGTGGTTCCGGTGTTCAGCAGAAGTTGGAGATTGAGGCTAATGTTGGTGGTGCTAATGCTTTAGCATTTGCCACACCTAGCAAGCAACATGTGGTCATTACGGGTGGTGTGAACAAGCTAGTTAAGGATGGTGTCCATTTTATCTTTTCAACATGGGAGCCAGAGTTTATATAGATGCCGCAGGTCTGACATGCACAACAATGGCAAACAATGATGATAATAAAAGGTTGTTTCTATGTGGGACTAATAAAAGCGGAGAGTCGTCCCTTGTTTTATGGAATGAAAGTGAAGGTGATGCAAAAAGAACCTATCAAGGACTTTGCAAAAATTCTTCAATGGTTGTGCAGTTTAGATCAATTAAGGACAAGTTCTTGGTGACAGCTGATGACCGTGTTATTAAAATATGGGATATGGATAAGGTTGATCAATGAGTGATCTTCAAGGGGTGTTACCATAGAAAATTTTCTTTAATTCTTCAGGACAAGAATTCATTCGAGCATGGGAGTTCTGTTACCAATGACAGGAACATGGTTGCAATTTTTGCATCGAGTGTGATGTTGTACTGCGTTGAATATCCAAATGAAATTCTTGAAGAGGTAGTATGTTTTATTCTCATTCGACCACTGTCCAAGTACACATATAGAAAGATCAATAGGGTGTTGGCAGAGTTGTGGCTTCAACTAGTTTGGCTTGTTGATTGGTGGGCAGGAGTTAAGATTAAAGTATTCGTGGTTCGCGAAAGCTTCAATTTAATGGGTAAGGTACATGCCCTTGTCATATGCAATCACAAAAGTGATGTCGATTGGCTGGTCGAATGGATTTTAGCACAACAATCAAGTTGTCTTGGCAGTACATTAGCTGTAATGAAGAAATCAACAAAAATTCTGCTAGACATAGGTTGATCAATGTGGTTTGCTGAGCATTTGTTTTTGGAACAAAGTTGGGACAGGGAAGAAATTAACCAAGAGAGTCACACTGTTCCATCCAAATCGTTTCAATGTTTTCAATTTGGATCAGATTTTTAGTTCTATGGTGAACAAATTAGAGACGTTTTTTATCACGGAGGTATTAAACATGCCAGCATCGACATAGAAACTGTATTGTTGGTTCATACTTCATTTTTGATCAAGGCTAAGAGAGCATGGGGGCACGTTTGGTCTAATCATCGGAAAAACAAGGTCATATTCGAATCCTTAAGGACAAGGATTAATTCGAGCAGGAAGTATTGTATCACGCTATTTTGACTTTAACAAAACAGTTTCGTTTTATTATGTTTTAATTTTTATTAAGTGTTGTCATTTTGTTTTTTGAGATAAAATCTCATTTTATCGATTGAATGAATTGAAATCATGTATTCCTCAAAACTTCTGCTTCTTTTCTCATCTAACTCTTCTATTCTTCTCATCTATTCCTTTAATTCCGTTCTTGAGATTCTTCTCATCTATTCCTTTAACCCCATCCTTAAATTTCTAACTCCGTCGTCACCGATCTACATACTAGATACATTGTGGACATGCACTCCAATGGATTCAACAGTTTCGGAGATAAATCAATTACGAGATGAGCACCTCTACCCAAAATTTTTTCTGCTCGTTGATGTCAGAAATACTCAGAGGTGTATTAATGGATTGATTACAGCAAAGAAAGAGAAGAGAAAGACACAAAGAAGATGATGAAGAGAATCGAATAGTGAAAACAAAGAAAATAAAAGAGAGAAAAATGAAATGAGACTTTTTGTATATTCTTTCAACCTGTTACAAAAAGATGAGAATGGGCCTATTAATAGCCCAAGACTTGGCTTGACTACAACCCAAATCTGTTACAAATTTTGTTACAATTTGTTACTTTGTTATACCCAACCTTAACTAATTCTAGCTCAGGACAGACTAGTATTTATAGTATTACATTCTCCTGGTTTTCTTTGTCTTGTTGAAGAAACTGAGCAGTAGAAACAACACAAAGATGATCTCTCAAAGCACCAAAACATGCAGGTGGAATTGGTTTAGTAAAGATATCAACTGTCTGCTCAACAGATGGAACATAATTCACAAGCAGCTGACCAGCAAGCACCCTTTCCCGAAAAAAATGTATATCAATCTCAACATGCTTGATACGTGCATGATGAGTCAGGTTAGCTGCCATAGAAACAGTAGATGTATTGTCACACCAAACAGTGGGTTTGCCACACAACTCAACTCCAATTTCATTCAAGAGTTGTTGAACCCAAACCAATTCAGACACAACATTGGCTAAACTACGATACTCAGCCTCAGAGGAAGATCTAGAGACCACACTTTGCTTTTTAGAACACCGGGCAATCGGATTTGCACCAAGATAAATGCAAAAACCAGAAGTAGATCTCCTATCCTCCACAGAAGATGCCCAATCTGCATCAGCATAACAGGATAAAGAACAAGAGACACCACCAGTATAAAGAATGCCATAATCAAGAGTGCCACATAAGTAGCGTAAAATACGCTTCATTGCCTTCCAGTGAGAATCACAAGGATGATTCATGAACTGACTAACTTTATTCACTGCATAGGCAATATCAGGCCTGGTAAGACAAACATACTGCAGACCACCCACTGTACTACGAAACAAATGAATATCAGAAAAGGGCTAACCTTCATTGGCTTTCAACTTTGGAGACACAACCATAGAAGTAGGAGTGGGAGAAAAAGTGAGCATATGAGTGCGTTCTAGAAGTTCTAGCACATATTTCTTCTGATTAAGAAGTAGGCCAGAGGACAATTGAGACACCTCCATCCCCATGAAAAAACCCAATTGGCCCAAGTCCTTAAGAGCAAACTCATCATGTATACTCTGAATGACACTTTGAATTTCATCAGAAGTGTCCCATGTGATGATAATATCATCCACATAAATCATTAACAGCAAAGAAGAGGAGTCAGTGTTTCTCAGAAAGAGAGAGGAATCAGCCTTGGAAGCAGCAAAACCCAATTTTTGAATAAGAAAGGCTCGGAGAGTCTGAAACCAAGCTCGGGGAGCTTGACGAAGACCATAAATGGCTTTATTTAATTTGCAAACAAGTTTCTCTCCATTGGACCCAAACTTTTCAAAGCCAGGTGCCTGTGTCATATACAAATCTTCAGTTAATTGCCCATTGAGGAAGGCATTGTTGATATCAATTTGCCGAAGTGGCCAATTCTTCATGACTGCAGTAGCAAGCACATTCCTAATTGTAGTAGACTTAACCACTGGACTGAATGTTTCATGAAAATCACAGCCTGCCATTTGAGAATAACCTTTGGCTACTAAACGAGCCTTCAACCTTTCAACAGATCCATCCTGCTTCCTCTTCACCTTAAACAACCATTTGCAGCCTATGGGCTTTCTATCAGCAGGCAAAGGTTGAAGGGTCCAAGTATCGTTTGCAAGAAGAGCAGTGTATTCAGCATCAACAGCAGCTGCCCAACCTTCATGAGAAAGGGCTTGTTCAATAGAGGTGGGTTCAGCAACATCAATTTCAGAAAGCAGAACCTTAGGCTTGAAAACACCAGCCTTGCCTCTAGTAATCATGGGGTGACAGTTTTGAACATGTGAAGTGGAAGTGGATGGTTGAATAGTAGTAGAAGATGGAAGTGGATGATGAAAAGTAGTAGTGGTGGATAAAGGTGGTATAGCAGTAGATAATGGAGATGGAGGATGAGAAATATAAGTGACATGTGGAGATGGAATATCAGTAGATAGTGGAGATGGAGGATGAGAAATAGAAGTGACAAGTGGAGATGGTATCGCAGTAGATAATGGAGATGTAGGATGAGAAATAGCAGTGACAAGTGGAGGTGGTATAGCAGTAGATAATGGAGATGGAGGATGAGAAATAGAAGTGACATGTGGAGATAGAATATCAGTAGAGAGTGGAGATGGAGAATGAAAAATTGCAGTGACAGGTGAAGGTGGAGTAGCAGTAGATAATGGAGATGGCATATGATCAAGTGTAGTATCAGTGGAGGATGAAACAGTAGGAGAAGTTGAAGGAGAAATATGAGTAGAGGTGGTGATGAGAGGAGAGGGAATAACAACAATAGGAGAAGAAGAAGAATTATGATTATCAGGAATAGTATGAAAAGGAGTATGAATAACAGGAATAGTAGGAGAAGGGGTATGAGTAACATGAATAGTATGAGAAGGGGAACAAGTAACAGGAGAAGACTGAGATGAATGAGAATTTACAGCAGAAGGATTACTGTTCTTTTGAGAAGTAGTATGAGTAGCATTGCAGACTTTAGTGCAATTATTAGTGAAAACAGATGAACATATGTTGTTCTGTAGAAGAGCTAACAAAGCAGGAGAAAACACAGAATCTGTCAAACCAGATGAACTTTGTTTACAAGTAGTCTGAACAGAATTTTCATTACTGGATAGCATGTTTTTAAATGGAAAAACATTTTCATCAAAACACATATGTCTAGAAATAAAAATTCTACCATTTGAATCAAGGCATCTATAACCCTTATGCAAAGATGAGTAACCTAAAAAGACACATGCAGAAGATCTAAACTGAAGTTTATGTCTATTATAAGCTCTAAGATTAGGATAACATAGACATCCAAACACTTTCATAAAATTGTAGTCTGGCAACCTATGAAACAATTTTTGATAAGGAGACATACCACCTAAAGCTTTTGTAGGCAATCTATTTATAAGAAAAATAGCACTTGAAAACACATCATTCCAGAATTTAAGGGGCGTGGAAGCTTGAGAGAGCATTGACAAACCTACCTCAACTATCTAACGATTCTTTCTCTCCACAATGCCATTCTGTTCTGATGTATGGGGACAAGACATCCTATGAACAATTCCTTGATCCTTAAGATAGTCACTCAAGGCCACAAACTCTCCTCCACCATCACTCTGAAATACTTTGAGTTTAAAGCCTAGAAGCCTCTCCGCCATCCTGTGAAATTGAACAAAAACAGATTTAACTTCAGACTTAAACTTCAGAAAATAAAGCCATGTATATCTAGTGTAAACATCAGTAAAAGCAACAAAATACTTAAAACCATTAGAGTACAAGGGGGCAGGCCCCCAAACATCTGCAACAACAAGTTCAAGAGGTTGAGTATATTGAGTAACAGAATCAGTAAAGGGTAATTTATGAGACTTGGCAAACTGACATGCTGTGCACAAACCAGCAGTGGATGTATTATTAACAATAGGTAAGCTACAATTATAAAGAGCTTGAACAAGAACATCCTTTGAGGGATGTCCAAGCCTTTTATGCCAAAGATCAAGGCTAACAACATTACACTCAACAAGACTAGAACCATCAGAATTACATTGGTCATTATTAGAACTAACAGAAGTACAAAAAACATGTTTATTTGTATCAGAAAGGGTTTTAGCATCCACATCAGTATGACAAGTACTTAAGGAACCAGCATCAAACTGATATAAACCATCCTTCTCATATCCTTGCAACAACACTTGATTAGTCCTCAAATCTTTAACTTGACAAGTGGTTGGAGAAAACTCAAGCAGAACCTGATTGTCCTGAGTAAATTTGGACACAGATAATAGATTTTTAGTAACGTTAGGGACATATAACAAATTTTTCAACAACAAATTTTTATTGTGAGTTAATAGAGAAGATTGACCAGAATAAACAATAGGAATAGACTGACCATTCCCTACTCTGATAGTACCTGAACCAGGACAAATACTACCAGTCTGAAGATTGCTGAACTCCCTAGTCAGATGGTGAGTAGCTCCTGAGTCTGGGTACCATGGGTTATCATCAACTATCTCTAGGGTTGCCAATAAAGCCTGGGGAGCCACCTGAGTATGAGAGACAGGCACAGAAGAAGCAGATGAAAACATAGGTCGAGGCTGAACAGAGCTGTAAACAGGAGACTGATGAGCAAACTGTAGAGGAAGAACAGATTGAGAGAGCATAGGATGGTAAGCAGCATGAGACACAACTGGAGTGGGCTGAGGTGTCAACTGAGGAGGAATAGTGGATACTTGAGGAGTATACCCCAGCATAGGAGAAGAAGGATAGTACACAGGATTGTAGGTTGGAATGTGTTCAGAGGAATAAGCTGCTGCAGCAGACTGAGGACCCCTATTACCACTATTGCCAGTGTTCTGAAAAGACCGAGAGGAATCGTTTTTGAAGTTTAAATTGAATCTGTTGTAACACCTCTCAACCAGATGCCCTATTTTGCCACACAACTGACATTGAGGTCTATTACCACCGGAAAAACCTCGGCCCCTAGTGGCACTATTACTGTTGTTAAAATTCAGATCATCAGAAGAAGTAACCGACTCAGAATAGGAAGTGTTTTGAGGTTCAGTGTAGTTGTTAAACTGAGGTACACTAGGACCAGTGGTAGATTGAGAGGAAGGATTAGTACTAGAATAGGACTGTTGATGAACAGCCACATGAGCTGAGGCAGGAACTTGACTAAACACAGAAGCTTGTCGAGAATCAGCATCATTTAAAATAGAACAAATAGCTCTCAGATCAGAAGTAGTAGTGGGATTAGCAGTAATCACAGTAATAATTGGATCATATTCTGGAGGTAACCCATTTAAAATAGCTGTGATGTGTTCATGATCAGATATAACCTCCCCACAACTTGCTAAACTACCACAGAAAGACTTAATTTTCATTAGATACTCTCTCATGCTCATATCTCCTTTTTTCTGTGAATGAAGAGACCTCCTATAGGACATGAGTCTAGCTGTAGTTTTCTCACTATATGACTGATAGAGAGTATTCCAGATTTCTGAAGCAGTGTTGTGTCCTATTAGATTAGGTAAAACATCCTCACTGACAATAGACAACAACCAAGATGCAAGAGCAACATCTTGCTCTTCATACAATTCATACTCAGGATTAATACTGACACTACCATCCTTAGAGATATATTGAGTAGGCCATGTGACATTACTGTCTATGAACTTGAGCAACCTATGAGTTTTAATGGTAAGTAAAACTTGCTGGTGCCAAAGCAAGTAGTTATGATCATTTAATGTGACATTTATCTTCTTGTTAGAGAAAACCTTATTACTAACAGAACTAGAAGATGTAGGAATGTCATTGGCACTAGACTGTGGTTCAGGAACCTCATGTTCAACATTATCAACACCAGTATCCACCATGATAACCACAATTAACAAGCAGAACCCCAAACAAACTCAGACGAACAGATCAGAAAGAAGAGCAGAGAACGCAGACAAACAGATCGAGAGCTTGAGGAGACCTCAACAACAAACCAAAACAGAACCACAAGATCCACCACAAGAATAGCACAAAAACATATTCTCAGATTCACAGAGGCATAACACCAAATCACAACAGAACTACAATACGCACAACATTCCAGAAGCATCCACGAACAACAGATCAGATGCACAAAGACGAATTAGGTTTTTTTATCCTCACAACAGAGGAAAGAACACACAGATACCATAGACGCACAAGATTGACAGCTTTTCGGAGCAGCAAGGTAAAAGAACAGCAACAAATCAGATGTAAACAGCGGAATTAGGTTTTCCAGACGAATTAGATTTTCCAGACGAATTAGGTTTTCCAGATGAAAACGAATGATCTCAACCAAACAGAACAATCTAAACAAAGAAGCCACAGCCGATTGCAAAAACGGAAAAAGAAAAGATGAAACGATCTCACCAAAGCACTGAACCAAGCATCTACACAGCACTGACATCGACGAACTGCAGAAATCTCAAATTCGCACTGTTCAACACTTGCGCAAGGATCTCCGATGAACCGCCATTAAGAAGCTCTGATACCATGTCAGAAATACTCAGATGTGTATTAATGGATTGATTACAGCAAAGAAAGAGAAGAGAAAGACACAGAGAAGATGATGAAGAGAATCGAATAGTGAAAACAAAGAAAATTGGGTAATCTTCACCAGTGATCCCTTTCGTTTATGGTGTGTTTTATTTTGGTCACCGAAATTCAAAAAAGATTATTCTGGTCACTTACGTTTAGAATCGTTTCTATTTTGGTCCCTTGGCCGTTAGTCTCCGTTACTTAAAAAAATTAATTTCTAATTTAACCCCCAAACTTTCAAAATTTTATTTTTCACCATCTTCCCAAAAATTATAAAACCAAAACCCCAAAAAATTAATTCAAAACCCTAACGATCAAAGGACAGGACTCCTAATTTTAAATCTGATTCTACTGATAAACAACACGATTATGCGTCTTCATGAGGTAAAACCTAGAGTTGGTAGAAAAACATTTCAGGAAAGGCCTGGAGTCAAGTATAATGAAAGTGAGAATAGATTTTTTGGTAACAAAGAATCTTTGGGAAAATTGTCTGGTGAGAGTAGTAAAAGAGAGAGTCAACCAAATTATGGTTAGTCAAATGCTAAACCAGATGTTACTGGAGGTCAAGATGTAATCTCTACCGTGAAGCAGAATTTGGTACAGGGTAGCAGTAGTGAAAAATACACAAAGATGTTTCATTCTGATAAATCTGATCATCACGAAATTGCTTCTGTGAGAGGGGACTCGCTACCATTACTACCCCTCAAGAGGAACTAAAAATGAGATGTTGATTCGTTGCCCCCGCCCAGTTTTTGGGTCCCAAACAGGAAATGGAGATGATAAATCTCAAGATGATGATACATTGAAAGTACAAAAGCAAATAAAAAAAAGGTTAATCAGCGGAGTGGGTCTCAGCACAGTAGTTCAAAGTATACATTTGGGGAACGTAGGGTTAGGGATGTTGATACCCCAAGTCCAATGAGAAAGGATCTTTCAAGTCAAACAACTACCAAATGTGGATCAAATGTCCACTTTTTTATGGCATTATTGTCCTAGCCTTTATCAAGATTTTTATTTTATTTTCTTAATAAAAATTCACTCAGAATTCTGGATCAAATGTGGAGAGCACCGCACTTTACTTCTAGGATGCACTGAAGTTTCTTCATAGTACTTCTCTACTAGATGTTGTTGGAGCTTGATCTTTTATGAGCCTTAACATGAAAATCTTTTGTTATTGCATATTGTTTCAGTATTTTTTTTTTTTGAATTTTGGTGATCAAAATAGAGTTTTGAATTAATTTTAGGGTTTTAGTTTTATAATTTTTGGGGAAGATGGTGAAAAATAAAATTTTAAAAGTTTGGGGCTTAAATTAGAAACTATTTTTTTAAGTAACGGAGACTAACGGCCAAGGGACCAAAATAGAAACGATTCTAAACGTAAGTGACCTAAATAATCTTTTTTGAATTTTGGTGACCAAAATAGAACACACCCTAAACAAAAGGGACTACCGGTGAAGATTACCCAAAAAATAAAAGAGAGAAAAAATGAAATGAGACTTTTTGTATATTCTTTCAATCTGTTACAAAAAGATGAGAATGGGCCTATTAATAGCCCAACACTTGGCTTGACTACAGCCCAAATTTGTTACAAATTCTGTTACAATTTGTTACTTTGTTATACCCAACCTTAACTAATTCCAGCTCAGCACAGACTAGTATTTATAGTCTTACATTTGATACGTAAGTTGCAGTCCATTGTTTTACTCTATACTTTGTTTAAAAAGGGTAAAATACGTAAATCATCATTAAACTTTTCTCTCTGACCTATTTCGGTCATTAAAATTTTAAAACGTTCAATTTACTCATCGAACTCTATACATTGAATTTTCCCCCATCACTCTTCAGTTAACTTTCTAACATCGTTATGAAGTGGAATAAAAAATAATAAAAATCGATGGGTAAAATACGTAAATCCTCACTGAACTTTGCTCTCTGACCTATTTTGGTCACTGAAGTTTTACAGGTTATGGTCCACGCCATAACGGTGCTAAAGGGTTAACGGAAGAGTGATGAAAAAAATCAATGTATAAAGTTCAGTGAGTAAATTGAACGTTTTAAAACTTCAGTGACCAAAATAAGTCATAAAAAAAAGTTTAGTGATCATTTATGTATTTTACCTTTAAAAACATTCACTTTATCCAATAAAGTTTTGAATGGTAGAGCAACCCCTTCTGTGAGTATTAACATTCACTTATGGATACATGTAACCTAACGGTCTTAGGTTTTTTGCCTCCAGCCCCCCGCCACGTCAACCTGCCACGTCACCTACGGTGGTGCAAAACTAGACTTGAAATTTTAATTAGTAATTAATGTATTAGTTTTCAAGTTCGGGTTGAGTCTCTCAAGTATGAAAAAGGATTATATTTTGATACATAAGCTTATGTAAAAAAAATTACACAACCCTTCTTTTAAATCTAAATTCCTAAATCTAAAACATAAACTTTAAACCTAAGCCCTAAACTCTAACTCTAAATCCTAAACCTTACTACATAAACCATAAATCTCACTTGATATATATATATATATATATATATATATATATATATATCATAATGAGTAAATTAAAGTTTACACAACTTGTGTATCAATGTTTTTTCCTATGAAAAAAATATAAAGAAATATAATGTATTACATATTGTTATAGAAAGCCATTTAAATTGAAATTAATTGGTACCATAACATTACAAATGTTTACAGTTATATTACATATTGTTATAGAAAGTCATTTAAATTGAAATTAATTAGTATCATAACATTACAAATGCTTACAATTAAATTTGAATAGAAATTAGAACAACTTGACTTGACTCAACCCAAAAAAAATTAAAAAAAATTGAGTTATAAAATATAACTCATCAACTCGACTAACTTGAAAAATTTTTCCTCAACTCGATCGAATTCTCTTCCGTATCGTCACCCACGTTGCTCGATCAATATCGCAAAAAAGGTGAAAATATAACCTTATGGAAAATAAAGCTAAGTCCGATGCAACATGAAGTAATAGCAAGCCCATGGGAAGGTTTTAACACCACATAAGTGCCTGTGCTGAAAGCAAGCGCGAGTGCAAGCATTGCATAATAAAGGAGCGAAGCGGCCTGTTCAACTACCGAATCATGCGGATTCGAAGTAAAAGGAGGCAGCGCCTTAAAGTGGACGGAGACAGCAGAAAGAGATAAAACAAAGGCTAATGCATTTGTTATAACAAATGCTTTGAAGGCTGCATCGTGAATCAGGAAAGGAGTGCCTTGCTCTGAGCCGTCTTCACTTTTATAACCACCCGGAACACTTATCGCTGCTGCAAATGTGACTGTGGCTATAAGTGCCGCCACTACGAAATGAGCATCTCTTGCCTCTACTAAACTATCTGTAGTATCTGTAGAGACATTTTCGTCAGGCTCTTCTTTATTTCCGATATGTCCCAACAATTGACGAACCGGAGCATCCGCCACTTCTTCGTTTACAATATGTTCCAACAATTTCACAATTTGTTCCTACCACATTATCCAATTATACGTTGTTATGTATGTTTAATAACAAAGGTGGAGAATGGAGATTCAATGATATTACAGCTAGGACTTACCATGTTCTCGATAGGCTTAATGGTGTTCGATCCCTCGAATAGATTGAAAGGAGACGCATCATAAACTTGTCGAGGTGTGATTCCATGGACATCTTTCGCATCCATCAAATTTCCGACGGATCGACATTGAGAGGTATCAATAGCATCGCGATCTTCGAACATGGGACGACTTAAGCTAGAAGGAGAATTTCTAAATGCCACAAAATGCAGTAAATTCCAACCTAGTTTGTCTACTTTTTGACAACAATCTGGACAGACAGAGAGGATCTTAGTTACTATATGTCCATGGCCTTGCCTGGCTGCCATGAGAAGGGGTGTCATCTCCCACTTTTTATCAGTTGCATAGGCAGCAGATACATCCCATCTTAACAACACTTCCACCACAGAAGAGTGACCCAAGTGTGCAGCATAATGAAGAGGGGTGTGACCATCTCCATCTCTTTCCTTTGTCAACTTCCTTCTCTTGTTCAATATTATGCTTGTTGCCTCTAAATACACGAAAAAAAGATTCCTATAAGCATTGGGATGCAGCGGTAGATCCATAAATATATTTGAAGGTGAACACATAGACCTGACAAATTTGACACAAGGCTTGAGACTCGAACCGATTTATCTGATCGAGACTTGATATCGACCCGAAATCGATAACCCGAATTTGATCAAAAATCCAAAATAAACTGATCCTAACCAAAACCAACCCGAATTTTAGTTGAACCAAAATGAACCCGAACTAATTTCACCCGACCCGAAGGCAAACCGAATCCATTTTGCCAGAACCAAAAGCAACCTGAACTGATTTCACCCGAACCGAAGGCAACCCAAAATAAAGAAAAAATATTAAAAGAGATAAAGAAATATGACATGTGAACTACTGCACAACTCACCAAAAAGTCACATGTATGGGTGTCAAAAACTGATCCGACCTGAACACCCGATTGATCCAAAGGTTGACCCAAACCGAAATCAATCGACCCAAAAATAACCGACATGATATTAACAGAACTGAAAATCAACCGACCTGATATAACCCGAATCACCATAGATCGAACTAAAATCGAACCAGACCCGAACCGAGCGACTCCTTTGCCACCTCTAGGCACACATAAAATCTCAAAATTCTAGATGGGCACAAACCATAAATATTAACAAAAATTGAAGGACTAATTCATAAAAATTAAAGATAAATGTATAAACTTTAAAAAGTTTAGGGTAGGCTACGTGTCTCCGCCATTGAAAGGGTGAACCCATTTTTTTTACTTGATTTTAAACAACAACGATGAGCAAAATAGTTACCTGCATCTCCGGCCATAGCCGCTGCGTGCAAGGCTGTTCTACCGTGTGGACCGCCATGAGCGACTGATTCCAATTTTTCTAAAATCATATCCAGCAGGGGACCATCTCCTCTCCTAGCCGCAATGTAAAGTGGACTCTCTTGCTTTGCATTGATAGAATACGGGAAATCAGGATCTTCAAACTCCAGCAATTCTTGCACCAACTCTCGACGACCATACCGAACTGCTATATGTAAAGCGGTGTTAGATTCAAGATCAGTCTTTCTAAGCATCCTCCTCACTGCTTCAACATCAGTTTGCTGTTGTTCGACGTCCCCGTGGGCAGTTTTTGCCTGAAACTGGATAAGAAATTTCACAACAGAAGAATGGCCATGCCTTGCGGCAACGTGCAATAGAGTTTGGCCTTTAGAATTGGTCCGTAGCGACTCGAGTTCAAACCCTTGATAATTGTTGAATACCTGGATGTTTCCTCTCTCTGCAGCCTCATACAGAGCAGCGATGCTCTCTGCTGGGTGACTGTCCGAGGACATGATGCTGTGTATGGGGGGATGAGATTCAAAAGGCTCCTGCCTTTCCTTGGACCAAATGGAGATCACACTTGCTCTTGTTCTTTATACTACCAACACTTGCTACAATGGTAAACGGTTTTGATGCTGGTTGCCGATCGCCGTTCTTCTTTTATATTGTTTTTCTAATTTTTAATAAGAATAATTCAGTTTTTGTGACATGTTTTCTCCGGGTACGTTGTCGTCTTTTTTTCTAGTCGTTTTGACCGTTCTTTTTTATTTTATGTTTTCTTATGGTTAGATTTAACGATGTTACGACGGATCAAGATAACATTTATTTGTAATTCTATTTCTCTTCCATACTCTGGAGCTTCGGATTGAATTTAGATACATGATTTACGTTCGTGGATAGTTTTTTACTACGCTCGACCTTGATTTGTAGTTCTTGATGTTCTTTTAATAGTTTAATCCTTTTGTGGCTCGTGTGTTGATGCAGTCAGATTTGTTTGTATTTATTTTTGGTTCAAGTCTTTTGGTTGTATTTTTAACATTTTTCGTGTATGGTCTTGTATGATATAAAGTGACTAGTTTCTTGTCTCAATGTTATAGAAAAATATCCAAATTATGTGTTTAGTTTACAATGCTAATTGTAAGTCTTTTATTGTAATTTTAGACATCTTTTATTTTTAATAAGACTAGCGTCTTATATTTAAAAAATATAGAAAAATATTTATTGTTTTGATCCCTAAAATTAAGGAGTTATTTACCATTGGGTCCTTAAAGCTCAAATATAAGTAGCTAACCATATCTTCATTCAAACCATTCCTAATTGTAACATCCTCGAATTTCCCAACTAGAAATTTTCCAAATTCGACTTTTGAAAAACTAAAAGGAGAGATAACTTTATTAATTTATGATGCTTGAGATTTGTACCCCACTAATTTGTTCCGTTAAATTGATCATTCACCCTTTTTCTAAATTCTAATCGAGAACAAGATGAGTAAATGATAAAATGTGGACTAAATTGTAAAGGAAAAGAAAATGGAAAATCTGCATTGCTATTGGTTTTTTTAGTAGTTTAAAGGTGATTACAAGGTAGTATATGTTCATAGATACTTTTAACCATGTGACAATGTGCATTCACCTTGTAGACAAAGCGATTTGAACTCGTATCTCTTAAGATGAAGGTCATCCGCTTTTTTACTAAAATACTTATTGAGTTCATTAATCCTTAAATTAAATCAGTTGATCCTTAAATTAAATCAGTAGAAATCGATGAAAAGGTGTCAACATTTAAGCTATATGTATGAATTCAACTAAAAATGTAATTTTTAAGTTTTACGTGACGTAAATAGATCCTATTTAAATATCTATTGGCGCATTATTAAATTTAAAAATTTTATATATTTTTTAAATCTTTGGATAAATTAAAATGTATTTTTTTTTATAATCAGCAAGCAAAAAGTGGATCATATGTATGACCGCCCTTGTCCGGCCCTTAGTGGAAATTTAAGCTAAAGCGGAAACCAAAGCAAAAGATGAAGAAAAGGTGGAAATTTGAAGGGTAAATTATCCGTTTGATCACTCTTGTTTCGATTTTGTTAGATTTGATCATTGAAATTGAAAAGGTTACATTTCAATCTGTTACGTTACTACTTTGTTAGTATAATTTATGATTGAGTAAATATCGAATTTATTTTTAATTGCATCAAAACATTTAAGCTTGAGATGGTGCCTCTAATGATGACCTCGAGTTTTTTTATAATATTACAGTTGCAATGGAAAATAAGGAGTTAAGGAGTTAATTGTAAAATAGTTTAAGTATGGAATGTAATTGCTAATAATAGCTGGAAGTTGGGTTAAACTTTGAATTAGGGCCCGTTTGTTTTGCTGTAAGATGGCCACCGTTTTCTCTAACTTTGTAATTATTAAATTATTATATTATATTATATTATATTATATTTTCTTCCCAACGCCTTAAAATTTTCTCCCAAAAGCATCTGCCGCCTTGCTAAAATCCATGGAACCCCCACCATGTCTCTTCACGTCGATCAAATCGGAACCACAAGCCCTTTAATTTCTTTGTCATTTAATTAAATTCCTGGTATCATACAGGGATGACAATGAATCAGACTATATAGAGTTTTAGTCTAAATACAATTACAATTAGACTCGGAAATCTTTTTTCATATTTGAATTCAGATTTTTTTAATCGAATTTGAATCAGATTGTTTTTAGATTGGATTTTTTTAGATCAGGTTCTAATTAAATTCTCTTCCATAGTGTTGACCCGAATTCGAGTGGTAGATACGTGAATTTTAGCTTCTTTAGGTATATTGTGTTTCGGTCTCTAATATTTTTATTTTTATGCAAATCAGTCCATAATTTTGTGTATTTAATTTCTTGAATTTTTAATTTATGTCATTTATTTATGTATTTATACATTTTCGTCCCTTGTTTGTTGATTACATTTAAATTTTTGTGTTTATTATTTAACTTTATCTTGCAATTTCACACCATTTACTATTGCATTCACTAATTTTCTTAATTTTCGGTAATTTATTGATATTTATATTTATTTATTTCTCCATTGTATTTTTTCTTGTTTGTTTGTCTTGCTGGAATATGCTCAAAGACCAATCATAAGATAATTGTAAAAGACATACTTATTTTATCTTATTTATTATTAAAGTCATCATTATTATTCTAGTCTTATTCTGTGCATCTATAAATAAACTGAATTATAATAAAGTTCATAGAATAATATAGTTATTCTTGAATGTCCTTAGTCGAGAATTATTGTGGGCGTGGACAACAATAATATATTAAGACTATTATGTAGTTGATCGATAACAAAGTGTTGTTATTGACATAGAGATGTCAAAATCAATACATACATATGTGATAGAGAACGACACACTGGACCGACCTGCTATAAGCATGATTCTTGGATTATTATGTGACAGTCACAATACTGCTCATGGTGATAACTAATTGTATGATCCTCAGATTTGAGATCATCATTATTTCAATATCGAGAGTGGCGTATTTTGATGCGGTCAAACGTGTGTTGTAACAGACTACATTATAAAGACTGGTATTGGATATGTCACAGCTATATAGCAGAATATGGTCGATCAAGATAGAATTTGTCCCTCCTACATAATAGGAGTAATATCGTAGGCCACTTGATAGAGTGAGACTAGAAAATGCATGTCATGCTCAAATAAATTGATATGAGATATCATAGTTATTCGTTTATCATAGTCTACTCAAGATATCAAGAAATGTTAGATGAACTATACAAGTGTGACTAATCCATGACTTGTGTTCGATCTAGATATGAGGACAAAAGGATGTAATACATAAAAGAAGTTAATCACGGAAAAAGGTAAAGTCAAACTACGACTTCATGTAACTTAGGTAGCAATGATGTATTGCTAGATGCCACTCATTGCTTGTAATATTAGAATTGATCTAGATATTACTACTAACGTTACATAAACCTACAAGACTCACACCCTATGATTGAAACGAACAAATATCGACTAGATAGCATGTGTACAAACTTGTTGTACACGTAATAATTATTAGAAACGAAATTATTATAATTATTGTAATTATAGATAATCTCATATATATATATATAGATTAATACGAGATAATTATTGTAATTATCAAATACTATTAATATATATATATATATATATATATATATATATATCCTTAAAGAAACCTAATTAAAGTAGAATCAGATTCTACATATTTAATTGTATTCGGTTAAATATATTGTATATTTAATGAATTTGAATTAAAGTAGAATTAGATTCTACATATTTAATTATATTCTGTTAAATATATTGTATATTTAATTAAAATTAGGTTTTTGAATGCTATATAAGGCATAAGGTCTAGCAGCCAAAGTATGTTTTTTCGGAAAACCTCTATAACAATTAGAGAAGAGAATATATTGTTCGTTTCGTTCAGATGGACTGCGTAGAGATCGGAGCGCTATTGTGACAACTCAGATTCGATTTGGTTTATCCTAACTCCCTAAGGATATCAAGATACTAGATTTATTAAGGTAATATTTCATCCTTATTCACCTCGAATTCGTCCTTGTACATGGATCACTGGCGAATTCGTCGGATAATTTTTCGCTGTGTCATGGGGTGTACCAGCGTTTCCCAACATGTCTATGATTTTATCTTACATTTTTTCATATTTATGTATATATGCATAAAGGTATATGATATACATAGATATATTACACTATATTAAGTTAGGTTTATAGATATAAATCATAGTAAATGTTATTATTATTTAACTTGCATTTTTAATACATTTATAATTTTATTATCACTTGAACCCAACAAGTGTCCTAGTGGAAAAGCGGATGATATTCATTCTATGAGACACGAGTTCAAATCGTTATGTCTACAAGGTGTATGCGCATTGTCAAAGGTTTAAGAATATCCATAAACAGATACTATCTTATAAATCACCTTTAGAATATTAACAAAAAAACAATTTTATTATCACTTTTAATATGGATATATATATTATATAGATTAATTTTGTTTTTACCATTATTCCAAGTTAATTAATATATATTTATGTTTTTTAATGTATTTAGGTTAACTTTTTTTTACTTTATATATGTTGTCTTATTATTTTAATGTAAATATTATAAATGATATTTTGTTTTAAAGAATTAAAAGTTATAAATATTTTGATTCAAATTCGGATCGGACGTGGACTTGAATCAGATTCGGATATGATCATTACAATATCCATATTCGATCCGACTCCTATTAAGACTCAGACCCTTATTTCAGATTCAAACTTCTTCCAACCGAATTTGGATCAATTTTTTTTCTTTGGATCGGATCAGATTCGAATCAAATTCTGATTAAATTGTCATCCTTAGAACCATGCATAACCGAGTCGCCGCCCTAACGCCTAGGCATAGTGATGGCTATGAGTCGGATTGGGTTGGGTTTTTGATGGAACCGTAGCTGACCCGAAAATATAGCACATCCACCTGAATCTAATCCTACCTAAAGGTGGCAAACGAGTCATTCGAATCGGGTTCGGTTCGGGTCAAGTTCGGTTTGACTACATTCAGTTTCAGTTCTATTCGGGTCGGATCTGGTCTGGTTCAGTTTTAATTCAGGTCTATAGTTATTCGGGTTGGGTATCAGTCCAGAACGGGTCACATCGGTTCGGTTGATTTTCGGGTCAGGTATTTTCGGGTCGGTTGATTTCGGGTCGGATCAAGATCGGTTCAATAAGAGATCGATATGTTTCATTATTTGTCTTTTTAGGGAGTTGTGCGACAATTCACATCAAAATCTTTCATTATTTCTTTTCATATATTTTCTTTATTTCGGGTTGCATTCGGTTTGGATGAAATCAATTCGAGTCTGTTCGGTTCGGTTGAAAACCGAATCGGGTCTGTTCTGTTCTGTTGAAAAATCAGATCGGGTCTATATCAGTTAAACTAAAAATCGGGTCAGTTTCAATTTAATTCGGTTTGTTTTGGGTTTCGGATCATCTTGTTCGTATCGATATCAGGTCTCGAATCAGGTAAAATCAGTTTGGGTCTCGGGTCAGTTTGCCTCCTCTAATCCTGCCCGATATTTTTTTATGTTCTACCCGACTCGAATTTTAAAGTAAGAACTCGAACTCAGCATAAATAAAAAAATATCTTTTTATTTTTGTTCGATATAATAAGAAGTTTATTAAAAATATACAAATATAGAGGAACATTATAATAATTATTTTATTTTATTAGACAAATAAGGAGATAATTAAAAATATATAAAAAGAGGCGTTATAGTAATTATACATAAATATTTAAAATAAAATAAAATTATTATTTCAGGTTGGGCTGAATGTTTTTCACCTTAAACATAATTCCGACCAGACATTATCCTAAAAAAAACTCAACCAAATGTAACCCTAGCTCAAAATTTTCTTAAAAATTGGGTCGGACCCGTCAGGTCTAGATTTCAACAATGAAATTATAGTTTCATATTCTATTCTATGAGACCTGTATAACGATATTTTATACGCTCAAAATGATTGAGTGATGAATGAGAAATTGATGCTCAAAGTAAGCTACTTGTGAATTGTGTTGAGGAAAAAAAAGTTTATATCCGGCATTAATGGGGTACCAAGTATGAGATATGTTTATATATAAGACCCAATTAACTTAAGAGTAATCTTCACCAGTGGTCCCTTTTGTTTAGGGTGTGTTCTATTTTGGTCATCATAATTCAAAAAAGATTATTCTGGTCACTTACGTTTAGAATCGTTTCTATTTTGGTCCCTTGGCCGTTAGTCTCCGTTACTTAAAAAAATCAGTTTCTAATTTAACCCTCAAACTTTAATTTTAAGTAAAAATTAGAAACTAATTTTTTTAAGTAACGGAGACTAACGGCCAAGGGACCAAAATAGAAATGATTCTAAACGTAAGTGACCAAAATAATCTTTTTTGAATTCTGGTGACTAAAATAAAATACACCCTAAACGAAAGGGACCATTGGTAAAGATTATCCATTAACTTAATAATTGTTGAATAACTTTGTTGTTATGATAAGATAATATCTTTAGTTTGAATATTTAAAATTAAAAAAGGATAAGTATATAATAAAATATTAATTTTTAATTTAAATATTATTGTGATAAGTATGAGAAACTTCAACACAGACATCAACTGTTTGAATTTGTTCATCCGAATGGTTTTCCGGACACTAATAAAAGGTTTCAATTTTGTTCTTATTTAAAATTCAATTTCAGATCTACTCGTATTAATTTATTATGTTCGGTTCAATAATAAATATGAGTATTTTATTTTACTATTTTTATTTATCGGACGCTTTGTCTAACAAAGAAGGGTGTTGATCGTGATTAACTTACATGTTTTCAGTTTAGTTTCGAGTTTAAGCTATTTCTTATAACGCAAAGCTTTCGGTTTAGTCTTGTCTAATGGTGTTGCTTTGTGTGATGTACTCTCGTATTATACATTTATACCCTGTGGTCAATAAATTCATAAAGCAAGTTCAAAAATATAGAAAAGAGGATGAAACATAGTGATAATATAATAGTGATATTAGACTTATTGGGTCTCTGGGCAGTGACGGAGCCAAAATTTTTGGGCTCAAGAATAAAGAATGAGATAAGAAAGATTTCATATCACTACTATAAATATTGTTGACCTCATACCCCCAACAAATTAAACGGTGTAACACCCGGGTTTGGGGGTCGGGTGAAACTAAAATATTAAAATATTATTTTGGGCCTCGTGTTTTCAAAACAAATAAAGTTTATGTTGAGCTTGTTTTGATTTAAAACCCAAATTCCATGGATTTTAGAAATTGGAAGATGGCCATTTTCATTAATGGCATGTTTGTAAATATTTGGCCTTGTAAAATAAAAACCTCTTCTATTTTAAAACACCCATTTTACTCATCTTCTTCCTCTCTCTCATTCAAATACAACGACAAGTTCTTCCTCCTCCTCAAGGTTACTATTCCATCACCATACTCTCTCATCTTTGGTGATTTTTGAAAGGTAAACACATATTTGACTTGTCCTCACTTTCCTCTACATGTTTGTACCCTTAGATTTCATTAAAACTCATGGTTTTACATTTTGGAGTTTTGAGGTTTTGGATTAAAAATGTTAACTTTGTTAGCTTTTGGTTGAGTTTTCGATTTGTTGATGTGAGATAAGTTAATTGCTATCTAAAAGGTCCAACATAACTAATTTTTACAAGGTTTTATAATGATTCACGAATTTGAGTTTTAGGGAGTTCAAAGGTTGAGTTTTGGGGCTGTTTTGTGTTGGAAAATGAGGGCTGATGGTTGTATGATAGTTAGGGGTTATTTTGGAAGCCATTAGGTGTGTTACAAGTGTTGGAATCTGTTGAGATTTAGGGGGCTCGATTCCTTCAACCGTTCTTGCTCGCCAAGTGTGGAGAAGTTGGATAATTTGGGTGAAATTGTGGGAAGGAAAAGATGGACAATTTACACAAGGATTTATAGTGGTTCAACCTTCTAACCAAGGTCTACATCCACTACCTTAGCTTCCCACTAAGGATTTCCAAACAAATTCACTAAGAATTTCGTCCCCTTTTCTCGGATTAGGAGGAAACCGTTACAACGATCAAGCTTTTTACCCAAAGCTTGATCAAACACTCTCTTACAAGAGAAAGACTTAGAAAACTAGAAATCCCTCTAATAGGTATGTGTTTGCAATACTAAGCACTCACCCAAAACCTAAACACTTGAGCAAATTTAACAATGTTAAGCTCACAAGTGTTGTCTAAGCAAGAAATGTACAATTTAAGCTCTAGACAAATTTTGACATCATAATGTTGTAACAATTGAAGCATTAACCATTACAAGATGCTTGGAGGTACCTTTTATACTCCTTGATGAGTTTGTAGCCGTTACTAGCCGTTGGGATTGAATTGGAGCCGTTGGAGCATTTATTTCCCACCATAAATGCAGTTCTGCAGCTTGGCGTATCGATACCCTTCAAACCGTATCGATACGGTCCCGATAAGGAATTAGCCGTTGGGCTTCTTCAGCTGATGCATATCGATACGCTTACCTAGCGTATCGGTACAGTCTTGCAAATTAAAAGACCGTTGGGATAGTTAGGCGTATCGGTACGCGATACACCCGTATCGGTACGCGACTAGCCGTTGGGCTATTTCAAAAACACACCGTATCAATACAGCTACGCGTATCGGTACTGGTTTTGGCTACTGGAAAGTTCATGTAGTTGAAAACCTAAGGCGTATCGGTACGATCCAAGACCGTATCGGTACGGACACCTGAAGTTCTTGGTTTTGACTACTTTAAATGTACTTTAAATTGTTCCAAAGCCTTGTAAAGCCCTTAAACATATTTTCAAGTTGTTTTTGACTAAAAACACATTTTAAGTTCTTTTCAATTTAGTCCAAAACATTTTTCAAATATTCTATCAAAACACTTAGTTCTACAATCTCCCCCTTTTTGATATAATAAAACCAACTTGAAAAATTGTTTGGGAATCTCTCCCCTTTGTATTTTAAAAATTGAATAAGAGACTTGAAATTTAAATTTGATTAAGGCTCCCCCTTATTCTCTTGAAAAACTTGAAAAATCAATTTTTCAAACCATTTCTCCCACTTTTTTGTTTTATCAAAAAGAATTTAAAATGACATTGAGCTCAAAATAACTTAGGAGGTAAAAAAATGACACACTTAAAAATTTGGTTTAAAAATTGGCTCCCCCTTACTCAAAGCATCATAAGAATGTTAGTTCAACATATATGATTATCTAGTTGACATAAATGAAAATAAATCAAATAAGAACAAAAACAACTAGATTTTACCACACTTGAACCCAAGGGAGGATGTGAAGCCTTCCTTCGTCAAGTGTTCTTCCTTTGTGTGCATAGAGCTCCCCCTCAAATTTGGACTTGTTGATCACTCTCCATCACACCTAGAACAAGACAATCAAGTAATTTTTGGTATTCAAATTGCTTTGGATCCATAGACGTTAGTTGCACAAAATTTAGTCCCCTTAGGAATCCATTTTTCAATTTCATCCTTTTTAGTTGAAGTGGTTAGTCCTTTTGGGACCCAAACACTTCTAAAACATTTGTCATTCACAAATCTAGGGGCACTAGATTGTCTTACATAAAAATATGATTTACCAAAACTATTTTTCTTTTCAAGTTCATTGGAAATCAAATCTTTTTCTTTTTGAACTTTAAGAAGCAAATTTTGTAAATCAAAACATTTTTGTTCAAAATCTTTTAATTTTGCTTCAAGTTCAAGATTTGTTTTGGAAAGCAAATCATTTTCAATTTTTATTTTTGAAATCAACTTTTTGTTCTTGGAAAATGATGCCTTGAATTCCAAAAGCAAATCATCATAGGCATCTTGCAACTCATCAAATGTATATGAATTTGAAATAGATGAGTTAGAAGTTACCTCCCCCTCATTGAGGGCCATCAAGCATAGGTTGGCTACTTCATCATCGGTGGAGTCTTCATCACTCCATGTGGCCACATATGCTTGTTTTGAAGATGATCCCCTCTTTTTGGATTTATGGGAGTCCTTCATCTTCTTCCTCGATTCATGCTTGGATTTATCCATTTCGCTCTTCATGAACCGGGTGAATTTGTTGAAGAGATAGGTCATCTCTTCATCTTCACTTTCCTCCTCACTTGAATCTACATGATGGCATGTGGAGGATTTGAGAGCAACGACACTTGCGTTGATGCCTAGCTCCATGATCTTCTTCTTCCCCATCGCTCTAATCTCTTCCTTCTTCTTCTCCTCTTCTTTGTTTTTCTTCATTATTTGGTGAGTGAGAAGTGACCCCATGATTTCATCAAGCTTCAAGGTTTTGAGATTCTTGACTTCGATGATGGCGGTCCTCTTTGAGTCCCATGACTCGGGAAGGGAGTAGATGAGCTTTCGTACAAGCTTCTCTTCCGGGATGGCTTCTCCAAAACCTTTGAGTCCATTTGTGATAGTGGAGAACCTATTGTTGAGTGTGTAAAAGTTTTATATTTTACCCCCTATTTAACCCATATTTCTGCTGCATTCAAGCATAATTCATTGTATTTAGGTTAGATTTCAGTTATACATCACAAGTATACCAAATGGCACAGTTTCTACTAAAAATTGGTTGCTTTTGCAGGTAGCTGTTGTAGCAGATGGAGAGCAGTGGTAAAGTATACGCTGGGCAGTGAAGAAGTAGAGCTGGAACTAGACTGCAGACGAGAAGGATGATGCTGCCATGGCCGCTGCCGTGGCAGCCAAGGACGACAACAATGGTGATGAGAAGAAGTGAAGTGGGCCTCGACAGAAAGAGAAAATTACGCCGGTCTGTCGTGGAGCACCCTTATATTTTTCCAAGCCCTAGATCAGAATGGAGGCCAAGCCCAAAGTTCAAGGAAGAAACTCCAAGCAAGAAGGAAGGACGAATTAAAGACATATGCTCTGAAGGTTTAGTCTTTAATAGAGTAGTACTTTAGTTTAAACTTGTATTCTTGCCATATTAGAAAACTTGAACCCAAGGCCTATATAAAGGCATGTAATTCGACCTAGAGGAGGACATCTTACTCTCTAGCCTTCTTCCCAAAACCCTAGCCGTTTTCCCTTCCTCATCATGTTCTAAACTTCCCCTAGGGCTAAGGGTTGATTTGTAAAGTAGTTGCAAGGATTGCATTTGTTTTAAGAATTTTTCTATTCAATGAAATAGACTTCAAGTTTGCTTATTCTGGTTTTCAACATCTTGCAAGAGTATCGGGAGAGCATTGTGAGATTACATATTTACTTAATATTGGGAGAGTTAAGTATACGAAAGGAATAAGTGCGGGTTCTCCAGTTTATGGTTGAACTATCTCAGACCTAGGGATAGGACGAGGTTAAGTGGCTAAGGAAGAATTCAACAACATCGGTGTTCATCATTCGATTCACGCCGGGAGGTATCATCAAAGACGTGTTCATCGACAGACTTGGACCTAGGGATAGGCCAAGGCACAGCAGGGATTCTTGCCAAGCTTGAAGTATAGAGTTGTGTGATCGCTGCCGCGACAAACAACAGACCGCTGCCGCGACAGGTGCAACGACAGAACAGAGATTACTAGACTTTGCAACACCTACACTACTGAGCAATTCAATACCGGCCCATTCTCTCGATCTTGATTTCGTTACTCTTTTATTTTAGTATTCTTTACTATCTCGTGACAAACATTTAAGCTATTTCTTTTCCCTCTCGTGCAGTAATTCCAGGTTAAAGCTATTGGCCCAGTCCCTGTAGAGACGATATCCGATACTTACGTATCACTTTACTACTTGCGTCGTGTACACTTGCACTATATTGTGATAGACACTTTTACACGCAACAAGTTTTTGGCGCCGTTGCCGGGGACTGGCAACATATCTTTACCCTATCTTTTACTGCACTTCTTTTATTTTTCTGTTTTTACTTGGATTGTTCAACCTATACCTTTCACAAGGTCTTTTGTTTGCTTATGCGCAGATCTCTACGAGGAAAAGAACCTGAGCGCCAGTTAGATCCTGAAATCGAACGTACGTACAATCTCAGGAAAAGAGTCCGCCTCCTTGTAGAAAGAAACAAATACCTGGAGGAACAATTAGAAGCAATGGTGAATGAAAGGCACGAAGAAAGAAGGAACAACCAAGAGAATCCCCAGATCCTAACGATCCTGTTGGAGATGGAGGAGACAGACGGCCTGTCATTCCTGTTGCCGCGGCCGCACGCCGGTCATGCCGAGACTACATGCTCAATGATCATGTGGAACTAGAAACAACCCTTCCAAACGTAGAAGTTGATAACTTTGAGCTGAAACCTGTTATGTTCAGCATGATTAACAACGCTGGCCAATTTAGTGGTGCTGCTACAGAGGATGCTAGGGAGCATCTGAAAATGTTCCAGGAAATTTGTGGTTCGTTTAGACTACCAGGAGTTAATCCGGAGATACTGAGGCTTCGGTTATTTCCTCATTCATTGAGGGACATGGCAAAAACTTGGTGGAATAAACTAACGCCGGGTTCAATACGAACTTGGGCAGATTTAACTCATGAATTCTTGTCTCATTTTAATCCTTCACATTTATCTAAGCGATTACGTAACGAAATTGCTACTTTTCAACAGGAAGATGACGAGCCGATGCACGAGGCCTGGGACAGATTTACCACTCTTCTGAGGAACTGCCCGATGCATGGATTCCCCGTTTGGAACCAGGTAACTAAATTTTATAATGCTGCCAACTCACAGACCCGTATGAGAATTGATTCAGCTGCAAATGGATTGTTGTTGGACAAAGATCCAGAAGACGCAATGGCGGTATTGAAAAATCTGGCGAAGAACGAGGAACAATTTCCTACAGCAAGAAGAGGGGGTAAAAGAGTACTAGCTGTGAAGGATTATGAGGACGACAGTTCTCTAAAAACACAGGTGGCATATCTCACTAAGGCAATGAAAAAGCTCTTGAAAGAAGATTCACAACCTGCCTACTCTGCTGCAGAGGTATGCGAAACTTGCGATGGGAATCACAGTTCAGAACATTGTCCGCTACAGTTAGAAGAAGGGATGTATGTTGGGAACTACAATAAACAGAACTACAATTCCAACAACTACAATCCCAACTGGAGAAAGGATCCCAAGTTCTCTTGGAGCAATCCTAATAATACCCTGAATCCTCAAGCACAACACACTCAGAATCAAGGGGGACCTAGATTATGGACTCGGCAGCAACCACAGCAGCAGCAACAGCCACCAGCTGCCACGGCTAGTATACTAGAGCAGACCTTGGCTACGTTTATGTCTCAAACAGGAACCTACATTGAGAACATGAATCACTTTGTCAAGAAAACTGAGTCATTCATGGATAAAACAGAGATACGGATGACCAATCATGAAGCTACTCTGAAAGCACTGGAGACACAGATGGGTCAGATTTCCCAGCATATTAAACCAAGGCAGAATGGAGGATTTCCTAGCGATACTGAAAACGCTAGACAACCCAAACATAAGCAGTGTAAAGCCATCACTACTAGGAGTGGGAAGCAATTACCAGGGCCAAAAAAGGAAGCTGAAACAGTTAAGAAACCAGCCTTGGAGTCAACTGCCGAGAACGCTGCCCCGGCAGACGACAAACAGCCTGCTGCTGATGAACCTGTCACGACAGCAGAAGGGACAGAGGAGAAAGATAGAGAACCTAAGCCTCCTCAGATCTGAATACAGTGGGAAGGACGTATTGCTGATTATCGTCCCCCACCTCCTTTTCCTCAGCGGTTACAGAAATTAAAATAGGAATCACAGCTTAAGAAGATCTATGATATTTTTAAGCAGGTTCATATCAATATTCCGATGTTAGATGCTATAAAGGAGATGTCTGGTTATGCCAAATTTCTCAAGGATGCCATGTCGAAGAAATCTAGACTTAGGGAATTTGAAACGGTCAAAATGACAGAGGGATGCATGAGTATTCTACACAAGCATCCACCCCAGAAGAAGAAGGATCCTGGGAGCTTCATCATATCGTGCATAATAGGAGATAAATATGTGGGTAAGGCACTTTGTGATCTTGGTGCTAGTATAAACTTAATGCCCAAATCTGTTTTTCAGAAATTAGGTATTGGAAAAGCTCGGCCCACAACAGTAGTACTACAACTGGCAGACCGCTCTTACGTTCATCCAGAAGGGATTGAAGATATTCTGGTAAGAGTGGATAAATTTATTTTTCCTGCTGACTTTCTTGTTTTAGATTGTGAAGCAGATGAGAATGCACCAATCATCCTGGGGCGACCCTTCTTAGCCACATGAAGATCACTGATTGATGTGGAAAAAGGAGAACTCACCATGAGAATGAACGATCAAGAGATCAAGCTGAATGTTCTCCAGGCAATAAAACATGCTGATGCAGAAGAAGAATGCAAGGCTATCACTGAAGTTATCCTTGACCAACCCTGCATCAGGTCGGGCTGCCACGACATCAAAATTGGCCACTGCCCCGACAACCATTTAGAAGACTGTCACGGCAGCGATGACGACAGCAGCTCCTTAGAATCTGACATGTCTGATATTGAAGAATAAGAGGAGGTAAACTGGATAGGCAATCATCCAGGTAAGTTATTCGAGCCCTTAAACTATACCTCAAATGAACATATAGTCCAAAAGCCATCAACTGTAGAGCCACCTGTTCTAGATCTTAAGCCCCTGCCAGGGCAACTTAAATATGTTTTTCTTGGTTTAAATGATACGTTGCCCGTAATCATCTCTTCCAAGTTGATGCAGGAATAGGAACAGAAGCTGATAGAGATGCTGCAGCAGCACAAAAAGGCTATTGGATGGACGATAGCTGATATCCAAGGCATCAGCCCGACACTATGCATGCATAAAATCCTCTTAGAGGATGATCATAAGCCGACCATTGATGCACAGAGACATCTAAACGATGCTATGCGAGAGGTGGTACGTAAAGAGATCATAAAATGGCTAGATGCTGGAATAATCTATGCCATCTCGGATAGCAAGTGGGTGATCCCGGTGCAATGCGTTCCTAAGAAAGGAGGAATAATCGTGGTAACCAATGAAGAAAATGAGCTAATCCCAACCAGGACTGTGACCGGTTGGAGGGTTTGTATGGACTATCGGAAGCTTAACAAAGCTACCCGGAATGACCACTTTCCCCTACCCTTTATTGATCAAATGCTTGATAGATTAGCGGGAAAGCCTTACTATTGTTTTCTTGATGGATACTCAGGTTATAATCAAATAGCCATTGCACCGGAAGATCAAGAGAAGACGACGTTCACTTGCCCATATGGTACTTACGCTTTTCGGAGGATGCCATTTGGACTTTGCAATGCACCAGCAACCTTTCATAAGGTGTATGATGGCAATATTCTCCGATATGGTGGAGGATTTCCTGGAAATATTCATGGATGATTTCTCTGTCTTTGGAGACAATTTTGAGAGCTGCCTTGGCAACCTACAGAAAGTGCTCGAGAGATGTGAGAAAGCAAACTTGGTGTTGAACTGGGAGAAGTGTCACTTCATGGTGGATGAAGGGATAGTCCTAGGCCATAAAGTAAGCTGTCGCGGCATAGAAGTTGACATAGCTAAGATCGAGGTAATCGAAAAGCTTCCGCCACCCACCACAGTCAAGGGAATCAGGAGTTTCTTAGGGCATGCTGGTTTTTATCGTAGGTTTATCGCAAACTTTTCAAAGATCACCAAACCCTTATGCCATCTTCTGGAGCAGAACCGTCCCTTCGACTTCAACGCTGAATGAACTGATGCATTCAAGGTTCTGAAAGAAAAGCTGGTAACAGCCCCAATAGTACAGCCACCAGATTGGAAACTACCATTTGAGATCATGTGTGATGCTAGTGACTATGCTGTCGGGGAAGCACTTGGGCAGAGGAAAGACAAGCTCTTTCATGTGATATACTACGCCAGCAAAACACTGAACGACGCCCAAGTAAACTACACCACAACAGAGAAGAAACTGTTAGCTGTGGTGTTCTCGATTGACAAGTTTCATTCATATATACTTGGAACGAAGGTCATTGTCCACACAGACCACTCTACTCTAAAGTATCTGTTCACCAAAAAGGATGCAAAGCCTAGACTGATACGTTGGATTCTGCTACTGCAAGAGTTCAACCTTGAGATCAAGGACAAAAAAGGGACAGAAAACCAAGTTGCAGATCACTTGTCGAGACTGGAGAAGGGAAAGAGTCCTCAAACAGATGAGACACAAATATTGGAGACCTTCCCTGACGAGCAGTTGTTCGCTGCCACAAGCACTGCCGCGACAGACAAGGCGGCAGGTAAGTTTTCTGAACTCCCCTGGTATGCTGATTTCGTTAATTACTTAGTTAGCGGAATAACTCCTCCTGACCTTAATTATCAAGCTAGGAAGAGGTTCCAAAATGATGTTAAGCATTATTATTGGGACGAACCTCTTCTTTTCAAATGTTGTGTAGATCAGGTCATCAGGAGATGCGTACCACAAGACGAACAGGAAGTTGTGCTCCATCACTGCCATGCTAAACCATATGGAGGACATTTAGGTGGTAACAAAACTGCTACCAAGATTTTGCAGTCAGGATTTTATTGGTCGTCACTATTCAAGGATGCCCAGACATTCTACAAAAATTGTGACAAATGTCAACGGACTGGAAACATCTAAAGGAGACATGCGATGCCTCTGCAAAACATTCTAGAAGTCGAGATCTTCGACGTTTGGGGAATTGATTTTATGGGACCATTCCCAACTTCATGTGGGAACTTATATATCCTCCTGGCAGTGGACTATGTGTCCAAATGGGTTGAAGCGATCGCTACTCAGAAAAACGATGCCAAGACAGTTCAGAGGTTTTTGCATAAAAACATATTTTCCAGATTTGGCATTCCCAATGCGATCATCAGTGATGAAGGGAGGCATTTTGACAATAGGGTTATAGTTGCTTCCTTGAAAAAGTATGGTGTCAAACATCGAATCGCAACAACATATCACCCTCAGACCAATGGACATGCTGAAATATCCAACAGAGAGGTTAAGAACATTCTTAAAAAGATGGTTAAGCCAACTCGGAAGGACTGGTCTCTACACCTCAACGATGCATTATGGGCCTACAGAACAACATTCAAAACTCCATTGGGAATGTCACCCTACCAGCTGATTTATGGGAAAACATGCCATCTACCTGTCGAGATTGAGTACAGAGCCTACTGGGCCATCAAGGCAGTGAATATGGACTTGGAAAAGGCAGGACAGAAAAGGCTGCTTGACTTGAATGAGATGGAAGAAATTCGAGCAATGGCCTATGACAACGCAAGAATCTATAAAGACAAGACAAAGAAGTGGAATGATAAGAAATTGCTTCCACGACAGTTCTGCCCAGGGCAGCTTGTGTTGTTGTTCAATTCTAGATTGAAACTCTTCCTAGGGAAACTGAAATCTAGATGGTCTGGCCCATTCCAAGTGGTGCAGGTTTTTCCCCATGGTGCCATCACAATCAGATCTTTAAAAGACGGGCACCAATTTAAAGTCAATGGACAAAGATTGAAGCATTATCAGGGGACTGAAGCCCCAAGAATGCAGGAAGTGGTTACTTTGGAAGATGCCCCTCCTGGCATCCCCAATTTAACCTAATTTTATTTTTATTATTTTTATTTATATATATTAGGTAATTAGAATTATTTTATTTTTAGGAACTAAAGTTTTTATTTTTATTATTTTCAGGAAATAAAGGAGACAAGGAGAAGAGGAAAAGTGAACTCAGCCCACCATCTTTCCATCAGCCCAACTTTGGAGCCTGCCGTTACAACTGCCGCGACAGACGCGGAAAATCCAGCCTGTCAACACGCTGTCGCGGCAGACACGCAAACGCGTAACAGACACACAGCAGACACGGAAACGCGTGACAGACGCGTCAGAAACTGCGTAACAGCTGGCCCCGTTATTCGCGCCTGCCGTTACAGCTCCAACGGGCAGCAAACTACCTCTCTATATAAACCCCATTTTACTATTCATTTTTCACTTATTTTTACTCTCTCTACTTGCTTCCTCTAGAATTTTACTTGCTTTCATTTTCTTTCCACAGTCCTTGCAACATGAGCCCCAGAAATACCCGCCGAAGCGCTGCTTCAGGATCTGCCCCAGCAGCATCCACTCCAAGCCCTTTCCAAATCCGAGACATGTGGGAGGAGAAGGGTTTCATTTACACCACCGGAAAGGAGAACTTTGGGTTGCAACCGTTCATAGCCCGCAAAATCAAACCCATGCAGTGGCAGATATTCACCGAGCAGCCAGAGGAAATGAACGTGACTCTCGTCCGGGAATTTTATGTTGCCATCGACAGTAGGGACGCAACAGCAGTTACAGTCCGAGGGAGAGAGGTACCGTTTGAGCCCAAATATATCAACACACTCTATGGGTTTTATGTGGGAAGAAAGAAAGATGGCCACCAAAGATTTTTCGAGAGTTTAGAGCCTGCCAACTACGATGCTGTGATGGCAGAACTCACAGACGAGGGCACCGAGTGGAATACCGATCCTAAGCACCAAAGGACGGTAAAACGGGTTCAACTCACGCCGGAGGTAAAGCTTTGGAATGCTTTTATCAAGAAGCGGATCATGCCCTCCTCACACAACACAACAGTCGACCAACCAAGGTTAGCCCTAATCCATTCGATTATAAATGAGAGGCCAATTAACGTTGGCAGATACGTTCGGGAGGGCATATTGGATTGCGCACACCGGCTGTCTGGACCACTCTTCTACCCATACCTCATTACTGCCCTCTGTCGCGGCCACCATGTACCGAAAGCTGCCGAAGATTTAAAAGTCCGAGGAAAAGGCTGGACAGACAGAAACATCATCAGCCTGATGGAACTCAAAGCTGCCACACCCCTGTCATCATTGGACCCACTGCCGCGGCAGGTGAGCCGACAGAACCCACCGACACCGAACCTGCCGCCACAGAACCGAGGCAGCCCACTGCAGCAGCCCCTCCAGCAGACACCTCAACACAAATACTCGCTGCCATACAGAAAATGGAGGAACGACAGCTAGGCATGGTGAGTTTCATCCGAGACTTCACCACCGCCACGGTACATTTCATCCACACTTCTCTTAATTTCCCCGATGCACTGTTCCCAGTCTTTCCCAACCATTATTTTGCAACCCCCACACCTTCCTATACCCCTACCCCTGCTGCCACACCAAGAACGCCATCTGCCGAGTCCACTCTGACCCCGGTCGCAACAGCTACAGGCGGCAACCGCACTGCCACATTGTCTGCCAGAGGTGAAAAGAGAAAAGAGTTGTCAGTTGACCTCGAAGCCTACATTGCCGGATTCTCTTCCTCCTCCATCTGGGAAGCCTCTGATGGGGAGCCCTCCGTAAAAAGGAACCTGACCAAAGAGTTCACTCCAATACAAAGGCCACAGAACCAAGGGGAACAAATCAGCAGCAGTAGCAGCAGTAGTTCATCAGAGGAGGTTCAGGTGCTGGAGAAACCACCACAGATCTCACCTACCCGCATCCAGCCTCCGAGGGAAGCCAAGAGAAAGCCCTCCTCTGCCTCTCCGAGCCATCAGCCGGCACCAAAGAAGAAAGTCACTGCCCGTCGGCAGATCAGGACCAGCAGCAGCAGCGACGATAGCGCTTTAAAATTTAAGTTTCTTATCTTATATTGATGTATGCTATTTTGTTATATTTTGTGATGTTGTTTTTTTATCTTTCTTTGTCATATTTGTCATTTACATTGAGGGTAATGCAACCCTTGAGTTTGGGGGTGGCATCCCTCCATTAATGAAGTGTCTTTAAGTTTAAAATTTGTGTCTACTTTTTAGTTTAAATTTGCTATTAAAAAAATGATGAAAATTTGGCTTAAGTCTTTGAACTGAACTTACCTGCCGTGACAGCATCTGTCGTGGCAGTGCCTTTAGGATAGTTTTAGGAGCAGTTTAGAGCCTTACTATAGTTCTAAATCTTAAACACCATTTGTGACTTTTATACTGTCTAGAACTCCACTAGTAAACTAGAATAGAAAGTTTAAACACTTGAGTTGCCCCTAGAGGTGCCTAACACTGGCTCTAGGAAAAGAACTTAAGAAAAATAGACTCAATAAACCTAGAGGTGCCCGAAACCGGCTCTAGGAAGTTAGCTAGTGGTGCCCGAAACCGACTCTAGGAAGTTAACTAGAGGTGCCCGAAACCGGCTCTAGTCAAACTTAAGCTTGAAAAAATAAATTTGAGTCTGCATAAAAACTAAAGGAGCCTAAGAATTGCCTCCAAAAAAATGAAAATTGGCATAAAAATTCAAGTTAGAAGCTTAACTATTCTAGTAAACTAAGGGAGTCTTGGCATATGATTGTTCACAAGCATGCACACACTGCACGAGAATTATAGCAAGGTTCCGGATAAATCCTGGACTATCCAACAAGGTGTTGCTCACAATAGGGAATGAATGGTAGGTAAGGAAAAGTTCATTGTCTTAAGCCAGACAAAAAATTTTATGTCTTTAGGTCTGAATTGCTTGAGGGCAAGCAAAAACTTGAGTTTGGGGGTGTGTTGAGTGTGTAAAAGTTCTATATTTTACCCCTATTTAACCCATATTTCTGATGCATTCAAGCATAATTCATTGTATTTAGGTTAGATTTCAGTTATACATCACAAGTATATCAAATGGCACAGTTTCTACTGAAATTGGTTGCTTTTGCAGGTAGCTGCTGTAGCAGATGGAGAGCAATGGTAAAGCAGACGCTGGGCAGTGAAGAAGTAGAGCTGGAACTGGACTGTAGACGAGAAGGATGATGCTGCCATAGCCGCTACCGTGGCAGCCAAGGACGACAGCAATGGTGATGAGAAGAAGTGAAGTGGGCCTCGACAGAAAGAGAAAATTACGCCGGTCTGTCGTGGAGCACCCTTATATTTTTCCAAGCCCTAGATCAGAATGGAGGCCAAGCCCAAAGTTCAAGGAAGAAACTCCAAGCAAGAAGGAATGGCGAATTAAAGACATATGCTCTAAAGATTTAGTCTTTAATAGAGTTGTACTTTAGTTTAAGCTTGTATTCTTGCCATATTAGAAAACTTGAACCCAAGGCCTATATAAAGGCATGTAATTCGACCTAGAGGAGGACATCTTACTCTCTAGCCTTCTTCCCAAAACCCTAGCCATTTTCCCTTCCTCATCATGTTCTAAACTTCCCCTAGGGCTAAGGGTTGATTTGTAAAGTAGTTGCAAGGATTGCATTTGTTTTAGGAATTTTTCTGTTCAATGAAATAGACTTCAAGTTTGCTTATTCTGGTTTTCAACATCTTGCAAGAGTATCGAGAGAGCATTGTGAGATTACATATTTACTTAATATCGGGAGAGTTAAGTATACGAAAGGAATAAGTGCGGGTTCTCCAGTTTATGGTTGAACTATCTTGGACCTAGGGATAGGACGAGGTTAAGTGGCTAAGGAAGAATTCAACAACATCGGTGTTCATCATTCGATTCACGCCGGGAGGTATCATCAAAGACGTGTTCATCGACAGACTTGGACCTAGGGATAGGCCAAGGCACAGCAGGGATTCTTGCCAAGCTTGAAGTATAGAGTTGTGTGATCGCTGCCGCGACAAACAACAGACCGCTGTCGCGACAGGCGCAACGACAGAACAGAGATTCCTAGACTTTGCAACACCTACACTACTGAGCAATTCAATACCGGCCCATTCTCTCGATCTTGATTTCGTTACTCTTTTATTTTAGTATTTTTTACTATCTCGTGACAAACATTTAAATTATTTCTTTTCCCTCTCGTACAGTAATTCCAGGTTAAAGCTATTGGCCCAGTCCCTGTGGAGACGATATCCGATACTTACGTATCACTTTACTACTTGCGTCGTGTACACTTGCACTACATTGCGATAGACACTTTTACACGCAACACCTACCAAACATCTTCTCGATGTTCTCTTCCGGATCCATCTTGAAGTTCTCATACTCTAAAGTGAGGAGCCCAATCTTGGTCTCATTTACTTCATTCGTTCCTTCGTATGTGACTTCAAGCTTGTCCTATACCTCTTTGGCACTCTCACAAGAAGACATCTTCTCATAGATGGTTGGGCCAAAAGCACAAAATAGGATGTGCAAGGCTTTGCAATTTAGCTCCATCTTCTTGCAATCTTCGGCACTCCATTCCGCTTTGCTTCATTGAGACACGAACGAACCATCTTCAACTATGTCCCATAGCTTGTAGTCTCTTGACTTCATGAAGAATTTCATCTTTGTCTTCCAATGGGCATGGTGATTTCCGTCGAAGAAAGGCGGTTTGTCGATGGATTGCGCCATTTGAGCCGGTTGAGTAAAGTGTTGGTCGAGCTTGCCGGATCTTCTCAATAGGATGTTAATCCTCTTAGATTGAGCCAAGCTCTGATACCAATTGTTGAGATTTAGAGGGCTCGATTCCTTCAACCGTTCTTGCTCGCCAAGTGTGGAGAAGTTGGATAATTTGGGTGAAATTGTGGGAAGGAAAAGATGGAAAATTTACACAAGGATTTATAGTGGTTCAACCTTCTAACCAAGGTCTACATCCACTACCTTAGCTTCCCACTAAGGATTTCCAAACAAATTTACTAAGAATTTCGTCCCCTTTTCTCGGATTAGGAGGAAACCGTTACAACGATCAAGCTTTCTACCCAAAGCTTGATCAAACACTCTCTTACAAGAGAAAGACTTAGCAAACTAGAAATCCCTCTAATAGGTATGTGTTTGCAATACTAAGCACTCACCCAAAACCTAAACACTTGAGCAAATTTAACAAAGTTAAGCTCACAAGTGTTGTCTAAGCAAGAAATGTACAATTTAAGCTCTAGACAAATTTTGACATCATAATGTTGTAACAATTGAAGCATTAACCATTACAAGATGCTTGGAGGTCCCTTTTATACTCCTTGATGAGTTTGTAGCCGTTACTAGCCGTTGGGATTGAATTGGAGCCGTTGGATCCTTTATTTCCCACCATAAATGCAGTTCTACAGCTTGGCGTATCGATACCCTTCAAACCGTATCGATACGGCCCCGATAAGGAATTAGCCGTTGGGCTTCTTCAGCTGATGCGTATCGATACACTTACCTAGCGTATCGGTACGGTCCTGCAAATTAAAAGACCGTTGGGATAGTTAGGCGTATCGGTACGTGATACACCCGTATCGGTACGCGACTAACCGTTGGGCTATTTCAAAAACACACCGTATCGATACGGCTACGCGTATCGGTACAGGTTTTGGCTACTGGAAAGTTCATGTAGTTGAAACCCTAAGGCGTATCGGTACGGTCCAAGACCGTATCGGAACGAACAACTGAAGTTCTTGGTTTTGACTACTTTAAATGTACTTTAAATTGTTCCAAAGCCTTGTAAAGCCCTTAAACATATTTTCAAGTTGTTTTTGACTAAAAACACATTTTAAATTCTTTTCAATTTAGTCCAAAACATTTTTCAAATATTATATCAAAACACTTAGTTCTACAGAATCGATGGTTTTTGGTTGTGCTTATGGGCTGCTCGAAAATGAGAGTTTTGTGGGTGTTCTTGGCTTGATTTGATGCTGAATTGGTGTTATGAATTACAGCAGTGGTTTGTGGTTGTTTTGGTGATTAATAGAGTGTGTTTGATTGTTTAGAAACAAGGAATTTTGTTGGTGAAGCCTCAGGAACGAATCCGGATAGCTTGGTGGATTGATCGGCTAGAGTTGTTGAGCTTGGTGTAGTCGGTAAGTGGTTCTATGTTTTTAAATTGGTTTTCAAACATTGGTTCAAGCATGTGGACCTAGTTTGGGCTTGGTAAACCCACCTAGAGTTGGGATTAGAGTGGTAGTCTAATCTCAAGCTTAGTTTAGGAGACCTTTGGTTGAACTTCTAAATGTATGATATGCCTCTTGAATCATATTCATTGTGATTAATGTTGTGTTGTATATTGTAATATATGTGTGTTTTGAGGCATGATGTGTGATGCATTGTGATATGCATGTGGTTGTGGAATGTGGTTTGTGCATGATGGTAAATCATGGTGAGTACGTGCTAAGCACGGAAATTGGTAAGAAAGTTGTGAGGTTGATAAATGAAATGAGTTAAGTATTGGCATTAGTATGCTTGGGTACAATGATCGATCATTAGGATGTTTAGTGTGCACACGAGAGTCGAAATGCGCGCGTGGTCGTGGTGATGGTAGTCATCAAGATGGAGTACGGGTACGCCCGAAAATCTTCTTTTATATGTTAGTCGGTGATGAGTGGAATCCCATCGACGGGGCGTGAGGATGAGTGGAATCCCCTCCGCGTAAAACGGTGATGAGTGTAATCCCCCCGTAAGGTAATGGTTGAGTGTTGGATGTGAGTTCCAACGGTTGTTATCCGCGTATTCGGGTCATAGCTAGGTGCCAATACGTTTGATATATGTGTTTCCATATGGATGTGTATATGGACTTGTTGAGCATGGCATGAAAGTGATATTATGTTCATGCATCATATATATTTTGACTCTTGTGGGTTCGAAGGTAAGAAAACATGCATTCTTCCTTGGTTGTGTTGTTTGTGCTTGGACCATGCATTGTCGAGGTTTGTTTTATGGGCTTACCCTCACTAAGCTTTATGCTTACGCTCTCTTTTGTTCGACAATACAAATCCTTAGTTCGTGGGTTGCTTGTGCAAGGAGAGGGCCTCCAAGTGTGCTATTTGAGCTTTTGGCTATCCTCAAGTATGAACTTTTAAGTTAAGAGATGTAATAGTTAAGCAATGGGGATTTGTGTTGTGGTTTGTTTTAGGAGCATGTTTAGACTCCTTTTATATGTTGAAGGGTTAGTTGTGGTGCCTATGCTTTGTATGTTGGCCTTGTGCCCTTACCTTATGCTTTTGTGCATGTTTGGTTCTAAGGCATGAAACCTTGAATGCTATGTATGTCTCTTTATGGTAAATGCATGAATCCTTTGAATGTATGATCCTTGTTCGTTTCGAATATCTCGTATGCTGAAATCTTGGTTGTTAAATGTTGTATGTATACTTGCTTGTGTCTAGGCGAGTCTTAATCTACATCTAGAGTTGTGTTTTGGAGTCCTTAGCTGCAAATTTGAGTATTGCAGTGCAGGGCGTATCGGTACGCCCAAGGGCCGTACCGATACGGTTCTACACTTTGGGACTCAAGTTTGGGTTAGCGTACCGATACACAGGAGTGTATCGGTACGCCAAAACCTCTCTGGAAATCTGAGATTTTGACGAGATTTTTGCGTATCGGTACGGCTCTAGGGTGTATCGGTACGGTCTTGTATCGTTGACCGTAAGAAGTTGACCAGTGAGGGCGTATCGGTACGGTCAACCAGTGTACCGTTACAGTCTCCCTAGGTTGACCTTGGGCAGTTGACCTAGTCAAGGCGTATCGATACCCTCTTCAGGTGTATCGATACAGCCTGCTGTGAATATTAAAATGGGCTATTTTAAGTTGTTTGTTCGTTTTTTTCGCCACGCTTGTTGCTTCTGCTGTCATTGATTCACATAGGATATATTAAAGCATCTAGACAAGATTATAAATGAAAAAGTTTCCTCGGGTTGTTAACCGAAGTGGAGCCTTAACGGGTTTCGCCTCGGTTTTCCCCGTGTAGCCCACTCGGACCGGTCAGTCGCCCGGACCGGGACGAGGGGGTTACACTTGTTGGTATCAGAGCCTGAGGTTTCCGAGACCTCGGGTAGGTAAGTGAGGTAAGTTAAATTCTTGTATTGCAATTGCACGGTGTTTGTTTGCCATGTAAGTATGTTTGCTTGGTTAACAAGTATGCTTTGATGTTTGCTTAATTGATCGTTGGTGTGTGTTGTTTGAAGCATGTTGAGTAGAGTCCCATTTCTTCTATTACATCGGAAAAAGGATTTTTGAGTGAGGGAAACATACTTGAGCCACTTGGACCCTTGCCCTTGCTAACCCTGTTTTGTATGTTGTTGTTGTTGTAGTTGTTACCTGTGAGCGGTTATGTCGAGGCCTAGAGGTAGACCGAGGTTGGTTCGTCAGGAACCCCGTGTTGCGGCTCCTGTTAATAAGCCGGTGGTTGGAGTAGAGGCTCTTGTGGAAGAGCCTGCTGTTGGAGTCGGAGCTCCTCCACCACCACCACCTCCTCAGCCTGATGTGGAAGGCGAGGCTGGAGCTGAGGGAGCGGGACCTCAGGTTGGTCAGGGTGGCCAAGGTCCTGCGGGGATAGATATGGCTCCGCTAGTTCAAGCTATAGCGAGAGCGTTTCAGGCTGCAGTTGCCGGAGCTCAGGTTGCAGCTCAGCCGAGAGGAGGTGATGCTAGCTTACCGTTAGAGAGGCTTCGTAGCCTAGGAGCGGATGAGTTCAGGGGATCTACACCTGAGAGATCGGAGTTGTGGCTAAAGAAGACAGTCCGTTTTTTAGCTCAGATGGGATGTGTTGGGGCTCGTAAGTTGGGCTGTGTAGTTTCGTTGCTTCAGGGTGATGCCTACACCTGGTGGGTCACCATTATTACCGGCGTGCCTGAGGCCGAGATCAGTTGGAATTTCTTTGAGACTGCTTTCAGAAAGAGGTATTTGGGGCCTAGATATTTAGATGAGAAGAAGAGAGAGTTCATGGCTCTTGTTCAGGGAGATGCACCAGTGACGGATTATGAGATTCGCTTTGTCCGACTGAGTCAGTATGCTCCAGAGTTGGTTCCTACTGAGAGGGACCATTGTGATCGGTTCAGGTATGGACTTCACGAGGAAGTCGAGAGGTACACCTTGGCTATTGATTATTCTGATTTTGATGTCTTGGTCGCTAGGGCCAAGGACATCGAGCATAGCTTGGGGCTGACCAAGCGTTCGGGAGGATCCAGTTCAGGGAAGAGACACAACCACTTTGATCGTGGTGATGCCAAGAGGCACCGGGGCAGTGGACAGCATTTTGATCATAGGCGTGGCGGTGGCCACCATGGTAGAGGCCATCAGGGCCAGATAGCTGGAGGGCGTTTGCCCGAGTGTGCCCGATGTGAGAGACATCATTCAGGAGAATGTTGGGGGAACTATCATGCTTGCTGGAACTGTGGATCGAGAGACCACTTCAGGAGAGAGTGTCCGCATTAGGCGGCACAGGCACCGATTCAGGCACAGGCTCCTGCGAGAACGATCGACTATTGGAGAGGTCGTGGGTGCGGTCGTGGTTACTTCCAGCCGAGGGCTGATGCACCTAGGATAGAGGCACCGAGGAATCTTGCTCATGTAGTGGCAGTCCAGCCAGAGGCCGGTGGACCAGCTAGAGTCTACGCACAGAGAGAGGCAGGGAATGACACAGATGTGATAGCAGGTAATTTTGAGTTACAGTCCATGTCTTGCTTTCCTTAGTTGATTCGGGTTCCACGCATTCTTACATTTTAAGTGAGCATGCAAAGAAGTTAGACATACCTGTTGAGATCTTAGATGTAGGAATGCATGTGACTAGTTCCTTCGGTGAGACAGTTGTAGTTAGACGGATGTATAGGAGGTGTCCGTTGAAGATTCAGGGTCATGTGTTTCCTGTTGATATGATAGAGCTTCCGTTCTACGGTTTTGATATTATTTTGTGTATGGATTGGTTGGTTGAGCACAGAGCTAGTGTAGATTTTGAGACAAAGAGAATTTCGTTGAAGCTTTTTGATGACTACGAGGTAGTGGTAGTGGGCGAGAACGTTAAGTTCTTGTCGAACGTTGTGTTGGCTTTAGAGGCTCATAGGTTGATGGATTCCGGTTGTGGGGCTTATTTAGCGTATGTGATGAATCCGAATATGAGTGAGGTTAGACCGAAAGATATCAAAACAGTTTGTGATTATTCGGATGTGCTTCCAGAAGAGTTACCAGGTTTGCCTCCTAACAGAGATGTAGAGTTTGTGATTGAGACTGTTTCAGGGTCTAGTCCAGTTTCTATTGCTCTGTACCGTATGGCTCTGAAAGAGTTGAAAAGTCAGCTTCAGGAGTTGTTAGACCGAGGTTTTATTAGGCCTAGTAGTTCGTCTTGGGGTGCTTCTATGTTGTTTGTGAAGAAGAAGGATGGCGGTATGAGAATGTGTATCGACTTCAGGCACTTGAACCAGTTGACAGTAAAGAACAAGTATCCATTGCCTCGTATAGATGACTTGTTTGATCAGTTGAGGGGTGCCTCAGTGTTTTCGAAGATAGATTTGAGATCATAGTACTATCAGTTGAAGGTAAAGGAGTGTGATGTTCCGAAGACAACTTTTAGGACTAGATACGGTCATTATGAGTTCCTTGTGATGCCGTTTGGGCTCACAAATGCACCAGCAGCTTTCATGGATATAATGAACAGAGTTTTCAGAGACTATCTAGACCGGTTTGTAGTTGTTTTCATAGACGTCATCCTTGTGTACTCGAGATCAGAAGAAGAACATGATGAGCATTTGGGACTTGTTTTGCAGAGATTGATGAGCAACCAGTTGTATGCTAAACTGAGTAAATGTGAGTTCTGGATTAGAGAAGTTGTGTTTCTTGGCCATGTGGTATCAGCTGAAGGTATCCGAGTTGATCCGATGAAGATTGACGCTATTGTTGAGTGGAAACAACCTAAGTCAGTGACAGAGATTAGGAGTTTCCTAGAACTAGCCGGTTACTATAGGAGGTTCGTTGATGGTTTCTCTAGAGTAGTTGCTCCGTTGACTAAATTGTTGCAAAAAGGAGTGAAGTTCAAGTGGTCAGATGCGAGACATAGTGCTTTTAAGGAATTAAAAGAAGCTTTGACGAATGCTCCAGTGTTAGTATAGCCAGTTTCAGGGAAAGAGTTCGCTATCTATAGCGATGCTTCCTACGTAAGTTTAGGTTGTGTTCTGATGCAAGAAAGAAGAGTTGTTGCTTATGCTTCGAGACAATTGAAGGTGCATGAGAAGAACTACCCTACACACAATATTGAGCTAGCAGTAGTTGTGTTTGCGTTGAAGATTTGGCGACACTACTTGTATGGTGAGAAGTGCACGGTTTACACTGATCACAAAAGCTTGAAGTATCTGATGACTCAGAGAGAGTTGAACTTGAGATAGAGAAGATGGCTTGAACTATTGAAAGACTATGATTTGACTATTGAGTACCATCCGAGTAAGGCAAATGTAGTGGCCGATGCGTTGAGAAGAAAAGTTGCAGTTGAGTTGCGAGCTATGTTTGCTAGGTTGAGTGTATCAGATGATGGTGGTTTGATTACAGAATTGCAAGTGAAGCCTTCGTTGATTCAGATGATCCGAGAGAAACAGTTGCAAGATGTATCTCTAGCTTCACATGTTCAGGACATTGCAGAAGGTAGACAGACAGAGTACAATTTCAATGATGAGAATGTGTTATGTTTCAGAGACTGAGTTGTAGTACCTAAAGATGTCGAGTTGAGATGTATGATTCTGAGCGAAGCACATTCGAGTTTTTTTTCTATGCATCCAGGCAGTACTAAGATGTACCGAGATCTGAAGAATGATTATTTCTCGGTTGGTTTGAAGAAGGATGTAGCCGAGTATGTGAGCCGTTGCATGGTTTGTCAGAGAGTAAAGGCAGAACATCAGGTTTCTTCAGGTTTGTTACAGCGTTTGGAAATTCCGGAATGGAAATGGGAGAGAATCACTATGGACTTTGTGTCAGGGTTGTCGTTGTCTCCTTCGAAGAAGAATTCGGTTTGGATGATTGTCGATAGATTCACTAAGTGTGCTCATTTCTTAGCAGTGAACACCACAGATTCTTTAGACAAGTTGGCAGGTTTGTACATCCGCGAGATTCTGAGGTTGCATGGAGTTCCGAAGTCTATTGTATCAGACAGAGATCCTAGATTAACAGCGAGGTTCTGGGATTATTTACATAGTGCCCTAGGTAGCCGTTTGCATTTAAGTACTTCTTATCATCCGCAGTCTGATGGTCAGTCAGAGCAAGTGATACAGGTATTAGAGGATATGCTCCGTTGTTGTGTGATTGACTTTCAGGGTTCTTGGGAGAAGCATCTACCCTTAGTTGAGTTTGCTTACAACAACAGTTACCAGGGTAGTATTCAGATGACTCCTTATGAGGCATTGTATGGTAGGCGATGTAGGACTCCGATCTGTTGGGCCGAAACGGGTCAGAAATTGTTACCTATGCCAGATTTGCTTAAGGGGACTACTGAAAAAGTGAAATTGATTTGTGACCGTCTAAAAGCAGCTTCCGATCGTCAGAAATCTTATGCTGATTTGAAGAGAAAAGAGATTGATTTTTTGTGGGTGAAAAGGTGTTTTTGAAAGTGTCTCCGTGGAAGAAGGTAATGCGATTTGGCTGGAAAGGCAAGTTGAGTCTGAGGTTTATCGGTTCGTATAAGATAGTTGAGCGGATTGGGCCAGTAGCTTACCGTTTGAGATTGCCTTCAAAGTTAGAGAAGATCCACGATGTTTTCCATGTGTCGATGCTTAGGAGATATAGATCAGATCTGTCTCATGTTATGCCCGTTGAGGAGATAGAACTGAATCCGGACTTGTCTTACAATGAAGAACCGGTTGAGAAACTTGCTTCTGATAGCGAGGTGTTGCGTGGCAAGACCATAGAGTTGGTCAAGGTGTTGTGGAGACATAGAGGTGTGGAAGAGGCCACGTGGGAGAGGAAAGCTGATATGCTTGAGTAGTTTCCGTACTTGTTTCCGTCAGGTAATTTCGGGGACGAAATTCCTTAAGTGGGTGAGAGTTGTAACACCCGGGTTTGGGGGTCGGGTGAAACTAAAATATTAAAATATTATTTTGGGTCTCGTGTTTTCAAAACAAATAAAGTTTATGTTGGGCTTGTTTTGATTTAAAACCCAAATTCCATGGATTTTAGAAATTGGAAGATGACCATTTTCATTAATGGCAGGTTTGTAAATATTTGGTCTTGTAAAATAAAAACCCCTTCTATTTTAAAACACCCATTTTACCCATCTTCTTCCTCTCTCTCATTCAAATACAACGACAAGTTCTTCCTCCTCCTCAAGGTTACTATTCCATCACCATACTCTCTCATCTTTGGTGATTTTTGAAAGGTAAACACATATTTGACTTGTCCTCACTTTCCTCTACATGTTTGTACCCTTAGATTTCATTAAAACTCATGGTTTTACATTTTGGGGTTTTGAGGTTTTGGATTAAAAATGTTAACTTTGTTAGCTTTTGGTTGAGCTTTCGATTTGTTGATGTTAGATAAGTTAATTGCTATCTAAAAGGTCCAACATAACTAATTTTTACAAGGTTTTATAATGATTCACGGATTTGGGTTTTAGGGAGGTTTTAGGGAGTTCAAAGGTTGAGTTTTGGGGCTGTTTTGTGTTGGAAAATGAGGGCTGATGGTTGTATGATAGTTAGGGGTTATTTTGGAAGCCATTAGGTGTGTTACAAGTGTTGGAATTGATGGTTTTTGGATGTGCATATAGGCTACTCGAAAATGACAGTTTTGTGGGTGTTCTTGGCTTGATTTGATGCTTAATTGGTGTTATGAATTACAACAGTGGTTTGTGGTTGTTTTGGTGATTAAAAGAGTGTGTTTGATTGTTTAGAAACAAGGAATTTTGTTGGTGAAGCCTCGGGAACGAATCCGGATAGCTTGGTGGATTGATCGGCTAGAGTTGTTGAGCTTGGTGTAGTCGGTAAGTGGTTCTATGTTTTTAAATTGGTTTTCAAACGTTGGTTCAAGCATGTGGACCTAGGTTGGGCTTGGTAAACCCACATAGAGTTGGGATTAAAGTGGTAGTCTAATCTCAAGCTTAGTTTAGGAGACCTTTTGTAACCACCCGGACCCACTTATGCGTTTAACCTAACTCCAGGCGGTCACAACCTATAATCAAACTCTTGTGAAACATCTCAATCAAAATATCAAAACTGACATAGTTCCCCCTACGGGAGATTTACAAACCATACCTTAAAACCTGTTAACGAAGATATAACAATACTATTCTTAGAACGATTATAAAATCTATCAGTATTGCTTTCAAATCCATCTCAAAATAGCAAGTAATAATTTAGTAACATGTGGTTACAAAATAGGTGATATGATAGCATAAAGTGTTTAGTTATAAACTAACGCCAACATTCGGTAAAAACAAAATATAAGTCATATCAAAATACAGGCATAAGTCACCCAAATACAGACAGTTTGGAAGATAAGAACATTACAACAGTCTAGAGCTAAATGTGCCGATCCTCCAGTTGCCGGGTCCAAAAGGGGGTAGCCTATCACAAGTATCTGAAAGGGGAGAAGAGGAGGGCATGAGCTAAGGAGCTCAGTGTGTTCCAATAAGTGCAGATCAAACAAGCAATAAATACATATCAATCATATCATAAGAACACATAACAGATCAATACAAATGCTCGAGTGCATGCATGGGTTTACTAGTGATTACCCTCCAACCTTACACCAAATGCAGTCCCCCAGAACTGCATCCATAGGGACTTACCCTATGCCCGATGGGCATAGGTGCCACCTAAGGGGCTGCATTAGGTCCATAAGGATTTACCTGTGCTAAAGCATCGGTACCTACTCAAGGGGAGACCTTGAGTCCATAAGGATTTACCAGCTGGATCAGGGCTGTACCTGCAGAAACTTCATAACATAACCCAACAGTATACCCCAGACAGTAATCGGTGTTCAGATTTCGGATATGAATAACAGAATACATGTGGCAGACATTCTATTCAGAGTATCAGAAACAGAAGATTCATGCTTTTGACAGATAATTGGACATACCATTGAGCAAAGCAAACATTTTCATCATTCATCATGCAAACAGATTGTACCATCATAGGTCAAGCTAACAGATCATACTATCAAGTTCATCAGACAGTCAGGCAATTCCATCACAGATCAAGAAATCACATAACAAGTATACGGATTGAGCAAACATACATCAAGTAGGCAAAGAATGTCATTATATATCCAGTTCATCATTTCATCTCATTTTCTAACATAGTGATGCAATCTCAATAACAATTAAAATATTAATCAAACATAATATTGTTTATGATTAAATCATTATGCAATTCATTCAACAGAATATAGCACACATGGAACACACCTCAAAAGCTGGTCAGAGAAGGGTCTAACGGACACCTGCCTCAGTACGCTCAGATACAAGGTAAGATCCTAAATCAAGAAAGAGTAATGGTCATAATGTGAAATAAGAGTTAAACTTATTCTTATACTCAGGGTTTGAATTCATACTGATATTCACTGAAGCGTGAGGGTGAGCGGGTCGAGAGGAGTTAGGCTGAGCTGGAGAGTGGTCACACGAGTCTCGGGTACCTTTACACAATTAATACACTATTTTAGTCAATTATTCGATTTACTAATATCTGAATAGAATAATTAAGTACATATGCATGATTTGGGTTTAAGGTCAGATTCGGGGGTCTTAGAGTCGGAATTTCGTAAAACATGCTTCAAAAACGGACTCAGGACGTCGAAAAACATAAATTAGGGCCTTTTCGAAAATATTGACTTTTTGGTCAAAGTCAACGCCGACGTCAGCAAGTCAACACTGACGTCAGCAGGTCAAAGTCAACAGGGTCAGTCAACGCTGACGTCAGCAACCAATAGGAGGTCAACTGAGTTGACTCAGTGAGTTAACTCACTGAGTCAACTCGAGCGAGTTCACTCACTAAGTTGACTCAACGAGTTGACTTGGACACGGGTCGGTTCGGGTCAGAGACGGGTCGGGTCGGACTCGGGCGATGGGCTCGAGTTGACTGGTTTGGGTTTTGGGCCAACTGGGTTTGGGCTCGGGTTTGGTTGATGGGCCGACCGGTCCAGCCGGTTCAGGCCGGCTCACTTACCCAAACGGAAACAACCGTCGGACGGCCACCGAAAACTTGCCGGAGAGCTCGTAATGGCTCGATTTCACCTGAAAAAATAGCAGACTCGATTATTCACCTAACCCAACCCACACAAGCCCGAAAATCGATGAAAATAAATGGAAATCGTTACGAAAAACCGAAAGGTCGTCGGAACTTACGTAACTCCGATGGAGGCTTCGCCGGCGTCAGTTGGACACGAAACTTTAGGGGTTTTGCACGGCACGACGAGGGGAGCCGAGATCCGACGGCCGTTCCTCGAACGGACGTCGAGGACTCTCGAAAATTGAGCAAAACAAAGGCGGCGACGTTAGGGATTTGATGAAGCTTTCAATGGTGTTTCACGGTGATCGGGAAGGGAAGACGGCGCGTGGAGATGAGGGTTTTGGTCGGGGCTCGATGGGGAATGCCTTGGCACCGGCGGTGAAGCTCACGGCGCGGCGGTGCCGGAGATGGACGGAGATTAGGGATGGCAGAGAAACGGGATGAAAGAGAGAGAGAATGGGGTGTGCTCGATACGACATTCAAGTCGGTAGGTGAGGAGTCAGAGTTAAATTAAAGCTAACTCAATCTGACTCCTCGGTTAACAAACAAATATTACTGTTGGTAGTACTTGACAGAAGAGAACACTTGGCTCAATTGGTCAGCATGTTGGGTGGTGAGGGCTGAGGTCTCGGGTTCGAGCCTCCACACTCTCACCTTCCTTTTCTTTCTTTTTCTTTCTTTTTTTTTCTTTTTTTTCTTAGCTGGGTGTTACAACTCTCCCCTCCTTAAGAAAAATTTCGTCCTCGAAATTTACCTGAATCAAACAAATGTGGAAACTGCTCTCTCATGGGTCCTTCGATCTCCCATGTAGCCTCACTAGGACTCTGATTCCTCAACTGTACCTTTACCATCGGAATGCGTCGGTTCCTCAGAACTCTCTCATCAAAATCTAAGATCTGAATTGGTTCCTCCACATAGGAAAAGTCTGACCTCAACTCTACATCCTGAACCTGAATGACATGACTAGGATCCGGATGGTATTGCCTCAACATGGACACATGGAAGACATTATGGATACGGCTAAGCTGAGGAGGTAACTCAAGCTGATAAGCAACTGGCCCAACTCTCTTCACGATACGGTACGACCCAATGAATATCGGACTCAGCTTACCCCTTTTTCCAAATCACAGAACTTTCTTCCATGGAGATACTTTCAGAAAGACTTGATCACCGACCTCAAACTCAATATCCTTTCTTCTCCGATTAGCATAAGATTTCTGTCTGTCAAAGGCCTCCTTCAGACGATCACGGATTAACCTGACAGTCTCCTCGGTCTCTTGAATCAACTCCTGACCCAAAGTCTTCTTATCATACAGCTCGGTCCAACAGATTGGAGTTCGACACTTACGACCATACAGAGCTTCATAAGGGGTCATGCGAATACTAGCCTGATAGTTGTTATTATAAGCAAACTCAGCCAAGGGTAAGAAATCTTCCCAACTACCGCGGAAGTCTATCACGCATCCTCTCAACATATCTTCAAGAACCTGAATTACTCTCTCAGACTGACCATCAGTCTTAGGATGGAAGGATGTACTGAAATTCAAACGCGTACCCAAAGCATTATGCAAGGCCGACCAAAAATGAGAAGTGAATCTCGGATCTTGATCAGATATGATAGATAAGGGTACCCCATGCAATCTGACGATCTCTGAGATATACAGCCTAGCCAGCTTCTCCAGAGAATAAGTAACTCATACGGGAATAAAGTGAGCTGACTTGGTGAGTCGATCAACAATAACCCAGACAGAATCCTTTTAGAAGGAGTCAGAGGCAACCCGGTAACGAAATCCATCGTGATACGCTCCCATTTCCACTCAGGAATCTTAATGGGTTGTAACAAACCAGAAGGATGCTGATGTTCCGCTTTGACTTGCTGGCAGGTCATACACTTCGATACATAATCTAATATATCCTTCTTCATACCTTCCCAGCGGTACCTTTGCTTCAGATTTTGGTACATCTTGTCTCCACCAGTATGCATAGCATAAGGGCTGCTATGAGCCTCACCAAGTATGGCTCGCTTCAGGTCGGCATCATCGGGGACACAATAACGACCCTTGAAGCACAAAACGCCATCCTGATCGAAGGCATAAACAGATGTGGATCCCTGCTCAACTTGCTGCATGACTGGGAGTAAAGAATTGTCTAAGAGTTGCTTGGCCTTAATCTCTTTGGCCAAAGTTGGTTTAACTTGCAACTCCGCTAGCAAACTGCCATCACTATAAATACTCATCCTGGTAAACAGGGATCTCAGGTCGGATATGGTCTTACGACTCAAGGCATCGGCAACAACATTGGCTTTTCCCGTGTGGTACTCAATCACACAATCATAGTCCTTTAGAAGCTCAACCCAACGACGTTGCCTCATATTTAAATCCCTCTGAGTGAGGATATACTTCAAGCTCTTGTGATCAGTAAAGATATAACACTTCTCTTCGTAGAGATAGTGCCTCCAGATTTTCAGAGCAAAAACCACCGCAGCTAACTCAAGGTCATGGGTCGGATAATTACACTCATGTGGTCGTAACTGACGTGATGCATAAGCGATAACCTTCCCATCCTGCATCAGTACACAACCAAGCCCTAAGTGTGAAGCATCACTATACACTGAGAAGTCCTTCCCAAACTCGGGTTGTGAAAGAACCGGGGCTTGAGTCAAAGCTGCCTTCAGTTTCTCAAAACTAGCCTGCTGGGCATCAGACCAAGCAAAATGAACATTCTTCCTCAAAAGCTTCGTCAAAGGGGAAGCAATGATGGAGAAACCCTCGACAAAGCGGCGGTAGTAACCAGCTAAACCCAGAAAGCTACGGATCTCAGAGACATTCTTGGGTTGCTTCCAACTGGTGATAGCCTCGATCTTACTAGGATCAACCTGGATACCTCAAGCTGACATAACATGTCCCAGAAATGTCACTTCTCTGAGCCAAAATTCACACTTGCTCAGCTTAGCATACAGACGATGCTCTCTCAAGGTTTGCAAAACAATTTTCAAATGCTCAACATGCTCAGATTCTGTCCGAGAATAAACCAAGATATCATCAATAAACACCACAAAAAACTGGTCTATATAGGGTCGGAACACACGGTTCATCATGTCCATGAAGGCTGCAGGTGCATTGGTCAAACCAAAAGGCATCACAAGAAACTCATAGTGCCCATATCTAGTGCGGATAGCTGTCTTCGCAACATCAGATCCCTTTATCTTCAATTGATAGTATCCAGACCGAAGATCAATCTTTGAGAAAACTGTGGCTCCCCGAAATTGATCAAACAAATCGTCGATCCTGGGTAACGGGTATTTGTTCTTAACTTTTAGTTTGTTCAACTTCCGATAATCAATGCATAACTGGAGTGAACCATCTTTCTTCTTGACGAAGAGGACTGGAGCTCCCCAAGGTGAAGAGCTAGGTCGAATGAAACCTCGATCAAGAAGCTCTTGCAACTGAATTTTCAAATCCTTAAGCTCCTTAGGGGCCATACGATAGGGATTCATAGATACAGGTGCAGACCCCGGATAAGTCTCAATCTCAAACTCAACATCCCTATCCGGAGGTAATCCGGGCAACTCTTCGGGAAAGACATCAGGAAATTCGCTGACAGTGCGAATTTCTTCAATCTTAGATAGAGAACCCTTCGTATTCAGGAGACAAGCAATGAAGGTCTCATATCCCTTCTGAATCATTCTGTCAACGGTTAGTGCGGATACTACATTAGACAGATAACCTCGACGTTCACCGATTAGAACCACTGATTGAACATCAAAAGTCTTCAGGGTTGCCCTTTTCAATTCACAATCAAGGTTAACCCGGTGCTCGGTCAACCAATCCATACCCAAGATCAGATCGAACTCCTCCATTGGAAGCTCCATAAGATCAACCAGAAAGATTTCCCCTTGAACCTCAAGAAGACAACGCCTAAACACCTTATCCACGGTCACTGACTGGCCTACTGGGCTCATAACTGTAACAACATTCTCTGTGGCTTTTATCAGAAATGAAAGGTCTCGGGAAACAGATCTTGAAATGTAGGAGTGAGTAGAACCATTATCGAGCAATGCAAAGTATGGAACAGAGAAGATGGTAAATGTACCTGCTATAAGATCCGGCTCATCTCTATCATCACGTCGCCTGGTAGCATATACAAGTGCTGGCTGCCTAGCCTCAGACAAAACTGGTCCCCCACTCTGATAGGGCCATGCTCTAGAATCTATCCTAGCAGCAGATGTAGAAGGTCTACTCTGACTACGACCCCTGGCTGGAGTCTGTACGGAAGTCTGTGAGCGTGCAGGGGTCTGGGAGGATGCCCGAGGTGCAGAAGATGGGACAGGGCAATTCTTCAGAAAATGGTCTCCGGACCCACATCGAAAACATGTACCGGTCTTCCTTCTACACTCGCCCCCATGTCGCTTGTCACAGTGCACACAAAGGGGTATAGGGGTGAAACTAGACGAATCACCTCTACTAGCAGCCGGGGTCGAAGAAGCATCAAGCCTGGATCCAAAATTACCTCTCTGATGACCAGAAGTGTGATTCCTCTTACCATGACGCGAGGAAGGCTCAGGAATAGGAAGCCTCTTAGACCGCTCTCGGTCAACTCTACCTCCACCAGTGGCTGCTAGCTCAACTTCTTCCAGGTCTTTAGCTTTCTCAACGATAGTATCGAAGTCCTTATTCAGATGACCAACAACATGAACACATAGCTCATATCTCAGCCCCATTTCAAATTTACAACATTTTTCCCTTTCGGTAGGCACTAAACTAGCCCCAAATCTGAGCAAGCCCAAGAATTCTGTCTCATACTCGGATACAAACATATCTCAATGATTCAAGGTCTTGAATCGTTCTTGCATCTGCCTCATGTAGCGCTCACCAACAAAGCGGCTCTTGAAGCGCTCCTTGAAAAAAGTCCCAAGTCAAACGGGCCGCGGGAACACTACTATTCACAGATTCCCACCAAGTACGAGCATTCCCATACAACATAGAGACGGCTTCCAAATATCTCTTGGGTGACTCAAGACCCAAAGAATCCATACGCCTCTCCAGATCGTGGAGCCATTCCTTTGCCTCGGTCGAGGCTCCACCAGTAGGGCCATCAAAAGTTCTCGCCCCATTCGTGATCAAAGTCTGAGAGATGGGAACCTCAGGGACAATACCAGCTGCTCTAACCGCACCAGTGATCAACTGTAGAAACTGCCTACTAAGGGCTTCGTCAGTAACAGATGTGGGGGCTCAAAAGAAGACGGTGCTCCTCTAACCGGAGTAGACACATCGATCCCAGAGGCAGACTGAGGAGTGGTCACTACAGTAGGGCCAGATGGTACGGAAGGCTCGGTAAGACCAGGGACAGGAGTTGAAGTAGGTGGCTCAACCACCTGATCATTCATAGCGTCGGCAAACCAGACAGGTCTACCACGTCTCCGAATAGGTCGACGTCCTCTTACAGCACTCATAGTAGAGGATCTCTACAAGGAATAAGCTTAGGGTCAGTTCATAGCAATGGAGAATCGAACACAATTAAGCAGACAAAATTGGGTGACTTAGCTCATTTCAAAACACCTTTTTGTAAAACTTTTCAAACATTACGTAAAATGGACTCATACACAGTCCGAGGTTTTTAAAACCAAAAGCTCGAATACCACTAAATGTAACCACCCGGACCCGCTTATGCGTTTAACCTAACTCCAGGCGGTCACAACCTATAATCAAACTCTTGTGAAACATCTCAGTCAAAATATCAAAACTGACATAGTTCCCCCCCTACGGGAGATTTACAAACCATACCATAAAACCTGTTAACGAAGATATAACAATACTATTCTCAGAACGATTATAAAATCTACCAGTATTGCTTTCAAATCCATCTCAAAATAGCAAGTAATAGTTTAGTAACATGTGGTTACAAGATAGGTGATATGAAAGCATAAAGTGTTTAGTTATAAACTAACGCCAACATTCGGCAAAACCAAAATATAAGTCGTATCAAAATATAGGCGTAAGTCACCCAAATATAGACAGTTTGGAAGATAAGAACATTACAACAATCTGGAGCTAAATGTGCCGATCCTCCAGTTGCTGGGTCCAAAAGGGGGTAGCCTATCACAAGTATCTGAAAGGGGAGAAGAGGAGGGCATGAGCTAGGGAGCTCAGTGTGTTCCAATAAGTGCAGATCAAACAAGCAATAAATACATATCAATCATATCATAAGAACACATAACAGATCAATACAAATGCTCGAGTGCATGCATGGGTTTACTAGTGATTACCCTCCAACCTTACACCAAATGCAGTCCCCCAAAACTGCATCCATAGGGACTTACCCTATGCCCGATGGGCATAGGTGCCACCTAAGGGGCTGCCTTAGGTCCATAAGGATTTACCCGTGCTAAAGCATCGGTACCTACTCAAGGGGAGACCATGAGTTCATAAGGATTTACCAACTAGATCAGGGTTGTACCTGCAGAAACTTCATAACATAACCCAACAGTATACCCCAGACAGTAATCGGTGTTCAGATTTCAGATATGAATAACAGAATACATGTGGCAGACATTCTATTCAGAGTATCAGAAACAGAAGATTCATGCTTTTGACAGATAAATGGGCATACCATTGAGCAAAGCAGACATTTTCATCATTCATCATGCAAACATATTGTACCATCATAGGTCAAGCTAACAGATCATACTATCAAGTTCATCAGACAGTCAGGCAATTCCATCACAGATCAAGCAATCACATAACAAGTATACAGGTTGAGCAAACATACATCAAGTAGGCAGAGAATGTCATTATATATCCAGTTCATCATTTCATCTCATTTTCTAACATAGTGATGCAATCTCAATAACAATTAAAATATTAATCAAACATAATATTGTTTATGATTAAATCATTATGCAATTCATTCAACAGAATATAGCACACATGGAACACACCTCAAAAGCTGGTCGGAGAAGGGTCTAACAGACACCTGTCTCAGTACGCTCGGATACAAGGTCAGATCCTAGATCAAGAAAGAGTAATGGTCATAATGTGAAATAAGAGTTAAACTTATTCTTATACTCAGGGTTTGAATTCATACTGATATTCAATGAAGCGTGAGGGTAAGCGGGTCGAGAGGAGCTAGGCTGAGCTGGAGAGTGGTCACATGAGTCTCGGGTACTTTTACACAATTAATACACTATTTTAGTCAATTATTCGATTTACTAATATCTGAATAGAATAATTAAGTACATATGCATGATTTGGGTTTAAGGTCAGATTCGGGGGTCTTAGAGTCGGAATTTCGCAAAACGGGCTTCAAAAATAGACTCAGGACATCGAAAAACATAAAATAGGGCCTTTTGGAAAATGTTGACTTTTTGGTCAAAGTCAACACCGACGTCAGCAGGTCAAAGTCAATGGGGTCAGGTCAACGCTGACGTCATGATGACGTCAGCAACCAACAGGAGGTCAACTGAGTTGACTCAGACACGGGTCGGTTCGGGTCAGAGACGGGTCGGGTCGGGCTCGGGCGATGGGCTCGGGTTGACTGGTTTGGGTTTTGGGCCAACTGGGTTTGGGCTCGGGTTTGGTTGATGGGCCGACCGGTCCAGCCGGTTCAGGCCGGCTCACTTACCCAAACGGAAACAACCGTCAGACGGCCACCAGAAACTCGCCGGAGAGCTCGTAATGGCTCGATTTCACCTAAAAAAATAGCAGACTCGATTATTCACCTAACCCAACCCACACAAGCCCGAAAATCGACGGAAATAATCAGAAATCGTTGCAGAAAACCAAAAGGTTGTCGGTACTTACGTAACTCCGATGGAGGCTTCACCGGCGTCGATTGGACACGAAACTTTAGGGGTTTTGCATGGCACGACAAGGGGAGCCGAGATCCGACGGTCGTTCCTCGAACGGACGTCGAAGACGGTCAGAAATTGAGCAAAACAGAGGCGGCAGCGTTAGGGATTCGACGAAGCTTTCAATGGTGTTTCACGGTGATCGGGAAGGGCAGACGGCGCGTGGTGATGAGGGTTTTGGTCGGGGCTCGACGGGGAATGCCTTGGCACCGGCGGTGAAGCTCACGGCGCGGCGGTGTCGGAGATGGACGAAGATCAGGGAAGGCAGAGAAACGGGATGAAAGAGAGAGAGAAGGGGGTGTGCTCGATACGACATTCAAGTCGGTAGATGAGGAGTCATAGTTAAATTAAAGCTAACTCAATCTGACTCCTCGGTTAACAAACAAATATTACTGTTGGTAATACTTGACAGAAGAGAGCACTTGGCTCAATTGGTCAGCATGTTGGGTGGTGAGGGCTGAGGTCTCGGGTTCGAGCCTTCACACCCTCACCTTCCTTTTCTTTTTTTTCTTTCTTTTTTTTCTTTTTTTTCTTAGCCGGGTGTTACACCTTTGGTTGAACTTCTAAATGTATGATATGCCTCTTGAATCATATTCATTGTGATTAATGTTACGTTGTATATTGTAATATACGTGTGTGTTGAGGCATGATGTGTGATGCATTGTGATATGCATGTGGTTGTGGAATGTGGTTTGTGCATGATGGTAAATCATGGTGAGTACGTGCTAAGCACGGAAATTGGTAAGAAAGTTGTGAGGTTGGTAAATGAAATGAGTTAAGTATTGGCATTAGTATGCTTGGGTACAATGATCGATCATTAGGATGTTTAGTGTGCACACGAGAGTCGAAATGCGCGCGTGGTCTTGGTGATGGTAGTCATCAAGATGGACTACGGGTACTCCCGGAAATCTTCTTTTATATGTTAGTCGGTGATGAGTGGAATCCCATCGACGGGGCGTGAGGATGAGTGGAATCCCCTCCGCATGAAACGGTGATGAGTGTAATCCCACCGTAAGGTAATGGTTGAGTGTTGGATGTGAGTTCCAACGGTTGTTATCCGCGTATTCGGGTCATAGCTAGGTGCTAATACGTTTGATATATGTGTTTCCATATGGATGTGTATATGGACTTGTTGAGCATGGCATGAAAGTGATATTATGCTCATGCATCATATATATTTTGACTCTTGTGGGTTCGAAAGTAAGAAAACATGCATTCTTCCTTGGTTGTGTTATTTGTGCTTGGACCCTGCATTGTCGAGGTTTATTTTATGAGCTTACCCTCACTAAGCTTTATGCTTACGCTCTCTTTTGTTCGACAATGCATATCCTTAGTTCGTGGGTTGCTTGTGCAAGGAGAGGGCCTCCAAGTGTGCTATTTGAGCTTTTGGCTATCCTCAAGTATGAACTTTTAAGTTAAGAGATGTAATAGTTAAGCAATGGGGATTTGTGTTGTGGTTTGTTTTAGGAGCATGTTTAGACTCCTTTTATATGTTGAAGGGTTAGTTGTGGTGCTTGTGCTTTGTATGTTGGCATTGTGCCCTTACCTTATGCTTTTATGCATGTTTGGTTCTAAGGCATGAAACCTTGAATGCTATGTATGTCTCTTTATGGTAAATGCATGAATCCTTTGAATGTATGATCCTTGTTCATTTTGAATATCTTGTATGCTGAAATCTTGGTTGTTAAATGTTGTATGTATGCTTGCTTGTGCCTAGGCGAGTCTTAATCTACATCTAGAGTTGTGTTTTGGAGTCCTTAGCTGCAAATTTGAGTATTGCAGTGTAGGGCGTATCGGTACACCCAAGGGCCGTATCGATACGGTCCTACACTTTGGAAATCAAGTTTGGCTTAGCGTACCGATACACGGGAGTGTATCGATACCCTCTTCAGGTGTATCGATACGGCCTACTGTGAATATTAAAATGGGCTAATTTAAGTTGTTTGTTCATTTGTTTCGCCTCGCTTGTTGCTTCCGCTGTTGTTGATTCACATAGGATATATTAAAGTATCTAGACAAGATAATAAATGAAAAAGTTTGTTAACCGAAATGGAGCCTTAACGGGTTTCTCCTCGGTTTTCCCTGTGTAGCCCACTCGAACCGGTCAGCCGCCCGGACCGGGACGAGGGGGTTACAAACGGGGTCAAATCTAATATTTCCTATGAAAAATTTTATATTACTACATTGAAAACCCCATATCCAGCAAATCAAGTGGGGTCAATTGCACTCCCAATTAGAATGCTATATCCGCCCATGTCTCTGGGTACCCATTGGACCAGTTTTGAACAGCCCTAGTTGGCAGTATGCGAAACTAGTTATTATTATAGTTTTGAAATGGGTTGTTTATTGTTGGTAAAATTAAATTTATCAATTACTTTGTAATTTTAGAGATTTAATGTTAAATACAGTGGCAGAACTTGGTGATAGTGTTTGGGGCCAACTTAAAATTTTTAGAAAATTTTAAAGGGTTTAATTTACATTTTATAAAATTTGGTGTTTAACTAAATTTTTTTAAAAACTTTGAGCCTTAATGAGAACTTTTAAAAGTTATGGGAGGGGGTTTAATTAAGAACATTCAAAAAATTTCAAAGTTAATCTAAACTTTTAAAAATTTGAGGGGGGCAAATTAATTTTTTTTGAAAAATATAAGGGTCTAAACTATAATTTTTCAAATTTTAGGGGGTCGCGGCCCCACCGGTCACTGTTGTATTCTGCCTCCAGTTAAATATTTGTTTTAATGTATTGAGATTTGTTTATTTCTTGAACGTGGATTAACCGAAACCTGCGAGGATTCGTAAGAGATCAATATAAAAATGAAATAATCCTCGAAACATTTAACGAGATTATTCAAAACAGTACTCATAAATGTTGGGACGTAATGAGAAATGCAAAACCGTTCCTAATCTGCCCGTTACCATTTGCTTGATTGCTTAGAGATAACGGTAAACTACATAAATGGTCCCACGACTATGACCCAATTCTTTGTTGAGTCCCTTGAGAAGTTACAAATAGGTCCCCGACTAATCTCATCTAACAAATCGATCCAATTCCGTGAAAAAATAAACAACTGATGACATGACAGTTAATAAATTGTGTATAATAACAAATTTAACCCTTAACCTTTACATTTTATTTTATTTTGGTCCTAAATCTCAAATTCTAACTCTCAACATTTAAATATTACAACGTTTTAGCCCCTTAAATCTTAAATTTTGTCGTCTTCCATTCTAAAAACAAAATGTATGCATCTCCTGTTATGGGTAGCTCATCGTAGATGGCTACCGTAAACATCAATGGAGGTTTTGATTCTCCAACGATTTTTCACTGCTCATACAAATGAGGTTGCAAATGGCTACTGTTAACATCAATGGAAGTTTGTTTTTTATAAGGGGAAGAAGAAGAAGTTTAGGATTTAAGGGACTAAAATGTTGTAATATTTAGATAATGAGAGATGAAATTTTAAATTTACGACCAAATTAAAATAAAATGTAAAAGTTGAGGGTTAAATATGTTATTATATATATTTTTATTAAACTGCTACGTCATCAGGCGTTTATTTTTAAATGAAATTGAACCGATTTGTTAGTTGTGATTAGTCGAAAGACCTATTTGTAATTTCTCATAGTTAAGAGACTCAACAAAGAATTAGGTCATAGTTTGAGGACCATTTATATACTTTACCCTAGAGATAAATACAGAGAAGAAAAGATGAATTTTTGTCTCTGGCTCACGGGTTCTGCTCTCCCTATTTTTTTTAAAGTCAAAATATTTTCTTTTAACTTTTTATTAGACCACTTCATTATAATTCGAGCCTTAATTAGAATAAAAATTGTTTTGGCTATACGTGTTAAAGAAAATATTATTTTTTGAATTTAAAAATCTTTTTTTTGGGTTATATCTCAAATTTACTTCTTTGATGCATATTTCAGTAGGAAAAACTCATAATCTTTGGATTTTTTTTTCTAATATTAGATAGGAAATGCAAGAGATGAAGAGTCTAAATCAGCTCAGGTTTTGGGTTTATACTTGTTGGTTTATGATTTTTTAAGAAATAAGGTTGAAAATGCAAACGAGTAGATCGACAACATTAGATAATAGTAAAATCTTAGACGAGCAACAATATTTATGATGGTTGTTGGGTTTTGAAAGAAAAAAAATCGATTCAGAGAGTTTTTTTTTTAAGAAAAAAGAAAGCTAACGTTAATTAATTTAAATAATGCCGTGCCTATAATTTATTATCATTATTGTAAAAAAATATTTAATTAAAAATTAAAATTTTTTAATTAATCTAATCGTTGTGGTCACATAATAATAATAATAATAATAATAATAATAATAATAATAATAATAATAATAATAATAATAATAATAATAATAATAATAATAATAATAATAATAATAATAACAACAACAACATATATTTCATATTAGTATTACATATTAATGGGTGATTGTGACTTTAATAATAAATATGTGTAAAATTTATTATACAATGATCCATTTGAATGACTAAAGCATAAAGAAAAAATTAACCCCAAATATTAATGTTTGTATTAAGAAATGTGCATATTTGGACATAAATAGAATAACAAGGTAATAATTCTATAATTGGACTTAATTTATAAGTAATAAATTAATTAAAAATTCAGACATGGAAAATATATCAGTTTAATAAACCAACAAAATTGAGTTATATTTTTCCTGCTGATAATTTACAAAGGAAACATAACTCTCACCTTCCAAATTGGACTTTACATTTGTATAAAGCAGAGATCCAAAGGGGAATGATCCAAAAACAGAGAAAAATCAAGGAAATTTTCCCGAGAAAGTTTCAATTCCATAATAACCCAGAAAATATATCAATCAATTCCCAGTGCTGATCAAACAGCCTGACCTTGTTCTATCAGGGAAATCAATGTCTTTAGATCTTCCTTTCATTAGATGAGGCCTGAGCTTGTTTACATCAGATAATCGAACTGGTTTCAAAAAGAATTCCTCTGCTCCATCTTCCAAACATCTGAAAATTCAATCATAAAAAAAATTCAAAACATTGAAAAAAATGAACAAGAAAATCTGATAGAACATGTTTTTTTGTTTTGTTTTTAACCTGTTGATTCTTGATGGGATGTTCTCAGAAGACATGATGACAACAGGAATGTCTTTGAAACATGAAGATTTTTTGATTTTTTTAAGAAGATCATAGCCTGTCATTCCAGGCATACAATAATCCGTGATGATCAAATTCACTCCCAGATCCTGATGATCTTGATCTTCATCCGACGAAATAGATTCGGAATTCGAATCCCTTTGTTCGTCTTCGTTGTCGTCGTCGTCGTCATCATTCAATCCAAGAAACTCCAATGCTTTAATCCCGGAATCCACAGCAGTAACTGGAAACATATTAAAATAAACATCAATTTCGAATTCGATTGTTACAAATGTTGAATATGAATATGAATACGAATACGAATACGAAAAAAGATTGAACCTTGGAATGAAGAAGTCTTGAGAAGCCTTTCAATGAGTTTTCTATCAATGAGGCTGTCATCAACAGCAAGAACATGAAACTGGGTTTTATCAACAGCCATTTCCATCACTTTTGAAGCTCTCAAATATATGGTTTTTTAAAAACAAAACCCAGAAGAAGAAGAAGATATTGTTTGGTTTGAAAGAAAAAACAAAAGGAAGGTGAGTTATTAAAGGGTTGGCCATGGATGGAAAATCTGACAGTTTGGAAAGCAAATAAGATCGGGGGAGATTTTCATACAGAATCTCGCAGATCTTCTAGGTTGATTTTTGAATTGGACAACAAGCTAACATGGTGCGTTTTGCCTTTTCATTTTTATTTTAATAACAATAATGATGATGGTAATGTTTCAATTTCAAAATAATAATAAGGTTAAACTAATAATTTAGTCATTAAATAATAGAGTCGATCTTGTTCATACTAAAAAAAAGTTATCAATTTATTCACTAAACTTTCATTTTGACTTCAGTCAAATTATATTCTTATTAACCGAATTACTAACGTGACAGTTAAATAATTAGTATAATAACACATTTGTTTTTAATTTACCTTTTTCCGATTATTTTAAAGGTTAACACTTTTTATTTGGGAATTATGCAAAGTAAAGTTGCATTGGATTACAAAGTAACATTGTATTTTTGTAACGCAAGTTTATTTTGATTTTCTAAGTTTAGTTGTCTGATTTATTGGTTTAGTTTTGTGATAATCAATGGATGGGATTTAGGATCAAATTGATTAAATGTGTAAGTAAAAAGGACCAAATGTATTATTATATAAATTTGTTTGATTGTCACGTTAATTAAGGGTGTTAAAAAATATTCGATCCGACTTATCCGATCCAATTATACATTGATCCGATCTGATTTTTATTTTCGGATCGGATACCCAATTTTAAATTTTTCGGATAGGATACGGATCACAATATTTCAATTTTCAGATTATCCAAAAATCCGAAAATCCAAATTTTCATGAATATTAATCTTGTTATATTTAACAATTTGATGCTTGTTATATCCGAAAATTAAAAAAAAATCGAAATTTTCATAGATGCCAATATTGTTATATTTAGCATTGTGTTGTTTGTTATATTCGAAATTTTAAAATTTTCATAAATACGACATTCAAATTCAAAAAAATATTTAAATCAAACTAGATTTTTGAATAATTGGATATTCGAATATCCGATTTGAATATACGATAACCAATATTTGAATAGTTGGATATCCCATTTTTTCCGGATCATATACGGATCACTATATCATCGATCCGAAAAATCAAATATTCTAAAAAATCGGATTGGATCATATCCGATATCCGACAATAAACACCCCCAATGTCAATAATTACCTTAACATTAATGGTTGATGGCATGATTGAAATTTAGTGACTTAATTGATAATTTTTTTTGTTTAACGATCAAAATAAAAACGAACATATAATTTAGTGATCCGAAAAGTAGTTTACCTAATAATAATAATATTAATAATTTGTCGGTGTTAACTCGTTGATTAGTTCTTAAGGCAAAACCAGAATTCAATAAAAATCATTTTTATTTTGGCCTTTCCGGTTGATGGAATAGCTACACTTCCTGACTATTTCCATGCACGTCTATTAATTTATCAAAAATATTATTTTTAATTCATAGGACAGATGGGTTTATATCTTAATGAGTGTGTGTATTAATATATATATAATATTAATTATATATGTAGATATATGACAGTGTGTATATATTTTTTAAATATGGGTAGATAATTAGAAATTGAAAAAAAATAAACAGGTTGAATTATGCTATCAGTCCCTGTATTTAGACAAAGTTTAAGACTTAATCCTTATTAAAAGTTGTCATTAGGCTTCTCTCATATGACGTGTCATGTGATTAATGGAAAATAAACATGACAAGTTGGAATATTTACGAAGAATACCAATAATGTTAATGATTGGATTAGGAATTTTAATGAAAAAAAAAAGAATTTGATCTTTAAATCTTAAGTATAGGGATTGAATCTTAAATTTTACCAAATTACAATGATGGGTAACGTATTTTAACCTTAAAAATATGAAATAGAAGAAGATATTTTGTTAGTTAATGTTAAAGGATGAGTTTTTTAGAATTTAAATTTTAAAGGAAACTATATGGAGGAAATCTCGTTTGGTAGAAAAAAACCCTAAAACTTTTTGCTCTAAAATATTTAGCCGCCGCTGTTTTCTTTTGATCTTTTTCTCTTTTAATCGCCGGCGGCGGCACCAGTTTTAATACTGGTTGTCGACCGCCGGATCTATTGTTTTTTTGTTTTTTTTTGTTTTAATAAATTATTCTGCTCTTGTAGCACGATTTAGTCTACCTTTTGGTACGTATTTTTCTGTCTTTTGGCACGTTTTTTCTTTTTTCTTTTGATTTTCAAGTAGGGTTGGATCTGACGACGCCACGACTGATCAAGATGGCGCTCCTTTCATTATGCTGTTGATCCCCCTTCTCGGACCCTTGAACCAAATTTGGATACGTGAAGACATCTACCGTTTATTCGCGATTGAGTTGTGGTAATGACCTTTTTGTCAATGTACGATCATTGTAATATGCATTTGTTAATGTTGTTTGTTGATGGTTTTACCCATCATCGTCGATTTGGGGGTGTTTGTATACATCTTTTGCTTTGAGTCTATGGATTAGGTTCTTACCTATTCATTGTATGGTCCTTTTATGATCTAGAGCTGCTAATTGTTTCTTCTGGGTTTGTATCTAGATTTAGGTGTTTGTTTACTCAGCAGTAAACTTTCATTGTAATTTTAGATATTTTCTCGTTTAATAAAATTAGGGGTATCAATTTTTCAAAAAAAGGAAACTATATGGAATCTATTAGTTAACTAATTCAAATCATGTATTGCAGAGAATAATAGTGAGACGATCCTCACAACTCACTTTGTTTCACTCAGAATATTAGAATTTGAATATATGACCTTACTTAAAAGATCTAATGCCTCATTTTATCATACCCACTTAATTGTCAGTGGAAATTATATGTTATTTATTGAAAAAAATAAGTCCAAAGATATATAATAAGTGACTCGCTTTTTTTTTTATCAATACGTATAATTTTATTAAAGGAAAAATCATACAAAGTATTAACATGTGTGTAGAACTAATATTTTGATATAATAATTGAAAAATGTTTTTGACTGATTTAAAAAGTATTTAAAACATTTCCAAAGTCCAAACAACTTGAAATTATGTTTAGGGAAGTTTTTAAAAGGGTTTTACATGTTTTTCAAAGCCAAACTTCACAAAACTGTCAAGGCGTTTCGAAACACCTTAGGGCGTTTCGATGCGGGAATTCCAGTAGCAAAAACGTTTCGATACTCGTATCGAAACGGGCATTCCCTGGATGAGATTTTTGCCCAGCGTTTCGAAACGGGCTATGCCGCCGTTTCGATACGCCTATGTGGCATTGACCACAACGGTCATAAACCCTAACGGCTATTTCCCAACTAACTTTTAAATGCAGATCGTTTCGATACGGGGACAGGCGTTTCGAAACGGGTGTTTCGAAACGGACTAAAGCGTTTCGATACGGGTCCACGTCAGACTGCAACGACTCTTTCTACTAAAAGGGTGTTTCGAAACGGGTTCGAGCGTTTTGAAACGGAGAGCTGCAGAACTGCATTTATGGTGGGAATTAAAGTCCTCAATGGCTCCAATTCAATCCCAACGGCTAGCAACGACTATAAACTCATCAAGGAGTATAAAAGGGACCTCAAAGCATCATATAAAGACTAATGCTCATATTGTCAAACAACAAATGATCAAAGATTGTCTTAGAGCTTAACTTGTCATTTATTGTATAGACAAACACTAGTGAGCCAAAATTGTCAAATTTGCTCAAGTGTTTTAGGTTTTAGGTGAGTGCTAAATTGTGCAAACAAATACCTATTAGAGGGATTTAAGTTTGCTTATTGTTTCTCTTTGTAAGAGAGGGTTTCAATCAAGGCTTTGGGTAGAAAGCTTAATTGTGTATAAGGGTTACCTCCTAAGCCTAGAAAAGGGGACAGATCAATAGTGGATTGATTGGAAATCCTTAGTGGGGAGCTAAGGTAGTGGATGTAGACCTTGGTTAGAAGGTTGAACCACTATAATTTATTGTGTCAATTTACATTTTAGCTTCCACAACCCTTCCACCCAAAAATCCACCTCTCCACCACTTGGTGAGCCATATCGGTTGAACGAATCGAGCCCCACACAACTCAACAATGTGCCTCATTAAAAACGCCATAATCCTAAATTGGAGGAAAATAGTACACATGAAAAAATCTAGGAACCATGAATCGACATCAACACAAGAAAGTAAAGAACAAAACATGGTCCTGAGACACCCGAAACAAGAGACAACACCACACTAATCAAACAACACCCCAAACCAAGTCAAATGGCAAACACGATGAATCCACGACACCACACTAACCAAATAATATCGAAGCCATTATGACTTTGCATAATCATAACTGAGTAAAGTATAGAATCTAACAAACAAGCTAGACAAGTCTCCAAGCACCTCAACATCATGCCACAATTATAGCAGCTAAATAACTAACACATGTATCACCCTGAAAAGTGCACTACTAAACTCTTATTCTATCTTGTAAGGCACCTACAGAAACTCATACGATCCCCAACATACCAACATCAACAAATCACCAAACCAATTCCAAATAAACAAAATTTTGACTTATCAAGCTCCATCACCACCATGCTTTTAATTATGTCTTCAATATTACCATCTTCTTCTTAATTACGCTACCTAAGTCGCTGATAACCCCGGATAAAATATCATCATGTACTATCACACATGCCTCTTCCGCTTTTCAATAAACCATGCAATATCTTTTATCAGATTCTCCTCATTACATATTGTTGCTTATCGCTCCATATTATTCCTCTCAATCCCCCTTATCTAATAAACGTGAAATATCTTTAACGACTACTTCTTCGTTACCAATTGTTGAAACTCCTAAGAGTTTCCCTAACTCTACTGTTGCTCTCGCCTCCTTCAATAGAGCTTGCTGTCGCACAACACACATAGATTCAATGAACGAACCTCCCTTTGCCCCACGTGCCTGCGCTGCCAATGATCTGCCCCACCCTCTTTTTTTTATACGAACGATCATTCTCACTTGGCAATACCACATCCAAATCGTTTCTCGCCCCTTGCTAAACTACTTGTGCCTTAACCTGAGAAGTATCAGGTAAGGGTTCCACTAGAACTGTAAGCCTAGCCTCTATAGGCCCAATCTCTCCCGGTTTTACTCTCATGGAATCGAAGTTTATGGGATAGTCTATCAAATCCAATTCCTTTAACCCCGATGTTGCCTCACACTGCTAATTAAGCTCCACTCGTGATATCATACCCACATTTTCATCTGACATCCAATCCTCAGAACTCGACTAAACTTCTAAAGCTCTATCCTTTGATTGCTGCTCCTCCAACCACAATACATTTCTCCTCCAGGCTAGTGCAACCTCCTTATCCAGCCCTCCCCGATTAACCCCATCATCTTTGGCAGTCGAGCCACACTGCTTCATATCTTGTGCATCATACTTCGCCAGCAAGTCTCTCTGATTACCCCATACCCATCTATATTGGATTCATCATCATCATCCTCAGTCTCAATCTCTTACCCACACGCACGTTCACAATAGGAACATAATTGCATATCCATCAACAGTTCAAACTCAACAACATGAATCTGATACGATACCCCTTGTAGTAATAACTCTAAGACCTCGTCGATATGTTCAAATTGATTCGTTTCCACCAGCACATGTCTTCTTTCAAATGAATAAGGCTCTAGGAGAGAATCCTCACACTTTATCAACGTCCCCCACATCGATGCTATATTAACAAAAGTATCTCGCAACCATACATGCATTGAGATCCCACATATTAACAACCAATGAACCAAACCCTCCTATTCCCTTTATCCAACTATGGCTTCCACATTTCGACCTTAGAAAACCATTTGCTTAATACCCCATTACCAAGAACCTTACGATGAGTATCACTACTTGAGAACATCAATAATATTCTCGACCATGCAATACACATTATTGAAAATTCGACAATCTTCGCCTCTTTCAAAGCTCGTGCAAGCGATGCAATCCCTATTGATACTCTGCACCACGCAATTGCACAATGCTGGAGAATTTCAATTTTACCATCATCCTCCACTCCCTGAACACTTCGCTTATAATCCACCCCCTTGTGAGCATCCACTCTAATACTCAATCCATCACTGCCCGCCTTCTTGTTCCTCACTTTTCGCCTCCAAACGGACTCCCATGACGCTCTGCGAGTGAAAGACACCCTCAATCTAGACCCATAAATCTAACTATCATCTAATCTCTCAATCGCTCTCTTGGCTGCAACCTCCGACTCCATACGCACAAAGTCAAACCTTGCTCATCAATCGCCCTTTTTACTGGAACAAAAACATCCAAAACACGACTATGGGGATCAAACACATGCCATACTCCTTTTCAATGTATTTGATCCGATAAATTCTCAATGTATAGAGTTCAAACCTGACGGCGACTAAAGTTGCTCGGCATTACTCTTGATCTTCAATCTCAATTTTAACTTTTAACTAACGCTAATGAATTCTAAACAGTTTACCCACAAACCCTCAATCCATCATGAATCGAGGCCTCAACCTGATAGAATAATTGTAAAAATAACAACGGTTAAAACAAAACCCTTTTTTGCTGGAATTGTTATATCGGAGCATAAGTGATTCGCCTTTCACAACAACATTCTTTTACCAGCTACATGTAAAGATTCCAACATAAGATTTTCAAATAATTCTTTAAAGGAAATGAGATATTAGCAATGTACATACATTTTGACTTTCATTTATTTTATTTCTTTGAAAAAAAAATTCAAACATTAAAATATGCTTATATTGTTTGAATATAAGAAAATTGAATTCATATATACATGATGGCACAGCTCTTAGTTGCATAAAAGATAATTAAGAATATATTTCTATTTTTAATTAATGATTTTATAGTAATTTTAATGAAAGGAAATTGTTTAATAAATGTGTAGAATTTAGACTATATCACCATGGCTAATTTATCTTAAATCATAAATTCTTAAATCTTAAACATTAAATAAAACGTTATAACATCAAAATAAATAAAATTACGTTTTCTAAACTTTATACAATCTGTGTATTAAATAAATTTCTTTCTAATAATTTAGAAATTAAATTTTAGTGACATATTCACAATTAGGATTATTATAGTATGTTTAAGTTGATTTGAACGAAAATACTAAGTGAAAAAATATACTTCGGTGAAAGAGAATTGAACCCAAACTAAGGCTCGATTATTTACCCTTCATATAACTTATTTTATATGAAGGGTAAATATATAATTTTTAAATTAAAAAATATTAAGCCAAAGCTATATTTTTAAGTAATTTTGATATACCAAAATACGAGTAAATTATGTTTTAAAATAAACTATATATATATATATATTCGTATATAATACAAATACAAAAACTTATTGAAATATCTTATAAGCTATATCAAACATGGCCCTCTTTATATTCGTTTCAAGGGTATTTGATGTAATAACTTCGGCCTCCTTTCTATTCCAAAAAAATAAAGTACAAAAGCTTATTGAAATATCTTATATCAAACAGGATATGCGCGTGATTTTATGTGAGAGGATTCGAAATATTTAAAAACTATATTATAAATGTAAATGGTGCGAAATTACAAAATTTTAAGAAGTGCGAAATACTATTGTCAAAAGAAAATACAAAAAAAAAACACTAAAAGCTTACGCTAAAATTTTTAAATATTTAAAAAAAATTAAAATTTTTAGAGAGAGAGAGGTGACTGCCCCCGCATACCATCCATGATATCAAATATTTTCTAAGTACCATCCCTTAATAAAACGTTTTATGTGGAAACTATCAAACTTGAGTTTTATAAGATTCAAGCATTTTTAAACTTTTTTTATTAATCTTAATTTGCAGTTGTCATCCGATATTTTTTTAAATATATTGGTGTGATTATATGATAATATTTGTTTATATGTTTCTCAATGGCGGATCCACGTATAATGTAGGGTGGGCCTTTGCCCACCCCGAACTTTTCAAAGTTCACACATTTACCCACAATTTTCTTAATTTTTATGAATTATTCCTTAAAATTTTGTACTATTTAAGGCTTATGTCCATCCTGAAATTTCGAAATTTTATATGTGTTCACCCTCAAATATATTTCTAGATATGCCACTGCTTTTTCTTAACCCCTTGAGAACGCGCACACACCTTGCACATAGAGGTACTCAAACCCAGGTATCCTAGGATAAACATCTTGCACTCACAAGCACTCGAACCTGGGTATCCTAGAATGAACATCTTACACACACAAGTACCCGAACCTGTGTATCCTAGGAAGAACATCAACCAATAACTTTCAATTGTCAGTTCACTCCTAATTTAAATCGAACTAACAAAAACTAAAACGTATATATATTAAGTACTTATCCATATTTTTAAAAAATAACATATTTATTTATTTTTTAAAAATTGCCGATAATATATACATATTTTCTTGATTTTTTTTGAAATTACATATTTTCTTGATTTTGTCTAAGGCCAAATTCACTTTATTTATAACGAGACATAAAATGTTGCCTTGGGGGACCAAATCGATCAAGTTGGTAATTTTTTTAAAAAGGAAAAAAAATAATAGAGGTGGTCCAAAAATCAGTCTCGTTAGTCGTTGTAATCAATGCCACTTGGGGAATGAATACTTGAGATTATCAGATTAAGCTTATAATATCGAGATGATATTATTTTTAGGCACAAAATTTCCTAATCCAAGCAAACAATAACTTTTGTCTGTAGATGATGTATAATTAGCAAATCGAAATCCGTAATTTAATAAAGGTTAATTATTTGATGCATCATAACTAAGGGAATAATTTCATAAATAATTTAATTTTTAAAAGAATTTATACGTAGGACCAAATGTGAAAAAATAAAATTATCGGGGGTAGGGGGCAATTGCCTCTCTCCACCCCCACATATTTTCATCACTGATTATAACTGACTTTTTTTCACAAACGAGCTTCTAAAGCTGTCACATTCTCCATTTAGGTGCCCTAAACCCTAAATTCTAAACTTTAAATTATAAAATCTATTCTCAAACCTTAAAACCTAACCACAAACACTATACCTTAAACCATAACCTCTAATCCTTAAAAGCTAGATGTTTATAGAAAACAAGTTTAGAATATTCTAAATTAAATTTAAAATAAAGATCATTGTTAATTGCATAATATGTCCTTAAATTACGATTTTTAGTTTAAATTAGTTTTTGAAATTTTTGGATGTTCTAATTTCATTTTCGAATGATTATCGTTTTAAATTAAATTTATGAATATTTCAATTTCATCCCAAACTATAACATCCATCTTAAATTAGTTTCTAAACTTTTGGACATTCTAATTTCATCCCTAAATTAACGATATAAATATAAATTACAACCAAATGACCCACCATAAAATAAATATAAATTATTTTCTATATTTTCTTAACGTAAATAAATACAAAAAAGAAAAATAATTTTCTTGATGGTAAAAAAATCATTATTAAAAAAAATCAATTAGTTTTAATTAAAAAAAATACATTTAATTCGGCTATTATAATAGGGCTGAAAATTTAACCAGTCATGCCCATTTGTTAATGTTAGTTGCTGACGTGACTAACGTATCTTTTGTAATGATGGCACGTGTAAGCCAAGACTTAATTGATTATATTATTGGGTGGGAAGATCACTTATATTTCCTCCAGTACAGAGTTAATCACCGGTTCTGAAAAACGACCAGTAAGGTCACTTACATTTTCGAGGCGTAAACTTACAAAGCAGCCCCAAATTTTTAAGCACAGAAATTTTAATCTTTCAAAAAATCTTAAAATTTTAGAAATTTTACAAAGCAGTCTTCAAATCCCTAAAATTACTCAAACTCAAATCCCCAAATTGTCACCGCTTCCGCCGTCGATCGTCGCCTCTCACTACACCCTTTGGTCGTTGGAGCATGGCGGTCATCCCCCCCAACACAACGCCACTGGAAACGGCGAATGACGTGCAACCGAACATCAAACACGAAATTGACGTTCGGCTAGCACGCCGTTCACCGTTTCCGGTGACGTCGTGTTGGGGGAAATGGCCTCCATGCTCCGGCAACCAAAGGGTGTGGTCAGGAGCGGCGATCGGCGGCGGAAGCGGCATCGATTTGGGGGTTTGGGTAATTTTAGGGATTTAAGGACTATTTTGTAAAATTTCCGAATTAAAGATTAAAAAGTCTAAGTTTTTTTTCATTAGATTGATTTTAAAAAATAAAAATAGTGCCACATGTTGAGCATTGATTGGTTGATATTTTTTTAACACCCCTTTAACGACTTGACACCTAAAATTATAATGGTTGAAACTTTGGGCACCTATTTTTACAAAAAAAAATACTTTAGGCACCTAAGGTTCAAAAAGATATACTTTAGGCACCTATTTTCATTTAAGCCTTTCGAATATACTATGTAAACATTGTTACACGTAAATTGAGCATTATTTTGTACTGAACCATATTAACAATTACGAACATTATTTGAAATATGTATATATACAGTGATGGATTACAATATACGATGTGAATTGAGGATTAATATAATAGAAAATTAAAGATTGAGTTAGCTGAAGAAGAATATGGAAGACGGTGGAGGGGAGAAGAAATAAAAAATGTAACTGTGGAAGATTAAATGTGTAATTATCCTTTTTTATTATCCCAGATCAGCCTCCCGTTAATATTTAATGGCAACAAACGGCTGCGTAGCCAAAAGTTTACGCCCAAAAACGTAAGTGGCCTTACTGGTCGTTTTTTAGAATCGGTGACCAACTATGTACTGGAGGAAACATAAGTGATCATCTCAGTAATTAACCCTATATTATTTGATGCTAAAAGATTTTTTTGATGAAAGAAAATTATTATCATAAGTCCTGTTAAAAACCTCCCTAAATTAGATGGAGAAAACGAGTATTAATAGTAAGGGTAAATTACAACGAAGGTCACTCAATTATGAGTAAGGTTACATTTGGGTCACCTAATTATTAAAAGTTACATTTGGGTCACTCAATTATAGGCAATATTACATTTGGGTCACCCAATTATTAAAGGTTACATTTACGTCACTCAATTATGGGTAATGTTACGTTTGGGTCACCCTTCATATTTAAAAAAGTATATAAATGTGTGTATTAGATTAATTAATTATTTCAAATGAAGCACTCTAATATTAACAAGGGTTTACAAGTGATTTGGAAGAAGAAAATGAGTAAATTGATGTATTTTTTTAAATATGAAGGGTGACCCAAACGTAATCTTACCCATAATTGAGTGACTCAAATGTAACTTTAAATAATTGGGTGACCCAAATGTAACCTAACATATAATTGAGTGACCTAAATATAACTTTTAATAATTAAATGACCCAAATGTAACCTTACCCATAATTGAGTGACCTCCTTTATAAGTTACCATAATAGCAATAATTATATTAGATCAAGATAAATTAAAAAACAATTACAATAAAAGCATCCGGTCCCAAACAGTAACTCTCATGACACTATCTGATCAGTGCTAACCAATGGTTGCATCTCAGTCGGTGGATGAATATGGAGATATTCTGTCACAGTATGTCTGCAACAATAACCTAGCAGGAGCCTAAACTTTGGCCAAAAGCAAAAAGCCACAAACCCCCCACTATCACGTAAAACACCTCATGTAGCAGTCATATCGCCACCTCCACCAACAACCCCATGCACATTTATTTTCACCCATCCCTGCGCCGGTTTTTGCCATCTCGGCCATGATGCCCAGTGGGGATTTTGGACATGCGCAAATAGAGCGACCGCATAGGGTCCCTAAAAAGTAAAGGCCCAAAAATAAGGATCAACCATAAATTAAATACTTATAAATTTTTAGATTTGATAATTAACAACTTACGAACAAGTTACACCATCCTTCAAATTAATTGCAAAATACGAACATTAATATCTCCCAATGAGTCATTTAGAATTGAATATTTTTTGTATATTGTCGATCAAGCCATTATTTCTTTGGATAAGAGATTTGAACAATATCAATTATATGAGAATATTTTTGGTTTCTTGTTTCATTCTGATAAATCATTTTCATTGGACGATGTTAATCTCAAAACTCATTGAAATACTTTTGAAAATGCTCTTTTTTGGATAATTAGGTTGGCTTTCATTATCCAGTAAGCAAAAAAGTGCTACAAAAAAACGTAACCAAGACACTAAATTGCACCCCAAGCTATACAAATAGGGTTGTGCGTAAGCATAGGCCTATCTTTACATCTTTGGACAATTTTAATATGTACAACCTCTCTAATTATATGTATAGTTACATCACAATTCCTCGACTCACCACGAAAGGGGATCTTCTATCTTTACAGCTTCAATAGAGTATCCATCACAAGCACAAAAGGGTAGGGAGAAAGGGGATCTCCTAGACGAATACCCCTTGCACCAGAAAAATATCCCACTAAAGTGCCATTAAACGAAATGAAATATCAAGGAGTTGTCAAGCAGATTCGTATCCATTCTCGGATTTGAAGTGGCATACCCAAAGCCTCAAGGATTGCAAGAACAAAATCCCATGAAACACTGTCAAAAGCCTTCTTCAAGTCCACCTTAAGTGCACAACGAGGTGAAAAAGTGCTTCGAGCATACCCCCTTACTAACTCCTGAGCCAAAAGGGTATTGTCAGCAATACTACGTCCCAGAATAAATACAGCCTGGTTGAGTGAAACCAATCCAGCAAGAAAAGGAACCAGTCTGCCCACCAGGATCTTAGAAATTGCCTTGTAAATAACAGAACAACAGGAAATTGGCCTAAAGTCCTTCATCTTAGAGGGATTAGGAACTTTTGGAACAAGGGTGACAGATGTTGCATTAATCGCATGCAAAAGATAAGAAGCATAAAAAAATAGCTAATGGTAGCCACAACCTCATTCTCCACCACACTCCAAGCCTTCTTGAAGAAGAAAGGAGAATAACCATCGGGACCAGGAGCCTTGTCGTTACCCTGCGCAAAGATAGCATTCTTGATCTCAATACTAGTAACTCTACGCACTAGATCAGTCGATCCTAAATCAGGAAGCGGCCCATTAAGAAGGTTCCTCAATGTGTCTACAGAACAAGGGAGGACATTCATGTCAATAGTGCCGAACAATTTAGCAAAAAAATTCACAGCTTCACTCGTCATATCATCAAAGGTCTCAAGTTGCCTACCATAATCATCTTGCAGCATCCGAATAGTGTTCCTCTTTAACTTGGTAGCAACAGTCGAGTGGAAGAATTTGGTACCCTGGTCACCTTCCTGAAGCCACTGAACCTTGGCTTTCTGTTTAAAGAATAAACACTCAGCACGTTCCAGATCAGCAAGTTCAACACGAAGTTCATTCTCTCTCACCATATTAACATTACTAGAGGACAGATTAGCAAGTTGCTGCTGCTCAAGAAGCAAACGCTTAAGTTTGACTTGCTCTGAAATACCACCAAAGTGCTCACTGTTCAAGTTCTTCAGAACAAATTTTAATTTCTAAAGCTTCCAAAACAAAACTTGCATAGGATTTCCTTGCACCGGCAGTTGCCAAGAGTCCGAAACAAGTTGCAAAAAATCAGGGTAAAGAGCCCAAAAATTAAAAAATTTGAAAGGCTTAGGCCGATTAGCAGGGACTTCCTTCATTAACCAAACCACAGCCGAACAATGGTCAGACACGCCAAGAGCCTGAAACTCAACAAATGAAGAGGGAAATAAAGCAGTCCAAGCAGAATTAACGAGAACTCTATCCAACTTCTTAGCGACAAATCCATCCTGATGTTTATTAGACCATGTAAAAAGAGGCCCTGAGTAAACATGGTCAGCAAGCTCCAACTCTTCCAAACAATTCTGAAAATCACCCATATCTGAAGTAAAAAGAGCAGCATCATCCGCAGAGCTCTCTGTGGCAGCAAGATGAATGTTCAAGTCCCCTCCTAGTAGCCAAGGCACAGAAAAGTCAACAATTCCCTTCAGATGCTGCCAAAGAAACCTACGTTGACTACCACTATTACTTCCATAAACAGATGTAAGGAAAATGAAGAATCATTGAAAAGACAATTAACAGTAAGGCTCTGATCAGTGACAGCACGAACAGAAACAGACAAACCACGTCACCAAAGACACCAGATTCGGCCATTTACAACATGACTATAGTTTCTGCTAAAGTTCCAATCATCCAACTTATTGAGAATAGGCTCAGAATTATTAACTTTAATTCTAGTTTCTAAAAAGAACACAATATCAACATTCAAACTATTAATCTTGCTCAGAATCTTTAGTCGCTTAAGATGATTGTTAATTCCCCTCACATTCCAATAACGCACAATCATTGAGCCAATAAGGGAGAAACACTAACAGTAGAACTGACAAGACAATCAATTACCAATTTACCTTTGGCCAGAGCATCTTTCTTCTTGACTTTTAAATCCTGGGCCAAAGCCTCATGAGAAGGATCTTTTTTTTCTTTAATAGGCGTCCCCTTCCCTTTTTCTTTTGAACTGATGCTTGCAAGGTGGGAAAATCAGCCTCCAAAGTGTCAACACTAGCAACAAATTCCACAGGACCTTTTGCATGTAACATCCGTATTTTGGGGTTAGGAGTTAGTCGGGTTAGTGGTCCGAGTCGGTAAAATTAAATTTAATCAAGTTGACCTAGGCTTGACCTAATTGAGCTTTTAAATAAAAAGGAGGGACCATTTTGGTGATTTAACCCAAAATAATTTAAAAGGTAGATAACTTTTGAAATTAAAAGGAACAAAAAAAGAAAAGGGAAAAAGTGATCTTCCCCATCTCTCCAACGTGAAATGCTCCTAAACCCTCCCCAAACCCCCTAAATCACTATTCCATCAAATCGCTTCCTCTACTCAAGGTCTTTTTCAAAGGTAAATATATATTTGGACTCTCCTCTTCATCCTCTACCTTTACATGGTTGTAGAATTTTAAACTATCAACTTTTGGAAATTTAGGGTTTAATGAAAGCTTGAGTTTTTATTGGTTTTTTCAATTGGCTTTGAATATGTAAGATGGGTTTTGGTTTAGTCGCCTTTAAATACACATAATATGTTGAAATGAGTGAGTTTGGGTGAAAACCCAAAATGGGTCATTATGGCCATGTTTGAAGTGTCTAAAACTTGGTTTTTGGTGAGTTTTAGGGTTGGGTTGAAGGGCTGATGGTTTAGGGATGTTAGGAAGGTATTTTGGGACCATTTGGGTGTCAATTGGGTGTTTGAAAACATGGTTTTCAGCTAGGTTTTAAGAGAGCCCGAAAATGGACTTTTGAGTGATTATTTGGGTTGGAATTTGTTGAAGTTTGTCTTGTACTTATGGGATGAGTTGATGACTGAGTTTTAGCATTGATTTGTGAAGAAATGGATGTGTTTTGATTGGCTAGAAACAAGAGGAGACATTGGAGAAGCAACGGGATCAAATCCGGGCATATAGGAGGCTTGCTTTGGTTGCTAAGGAAGGGTGGTGAGTGACTTTAAATATGTTTTAAAGTTGGTTCAAGTGTGTGTAGTGTATGTGTTGGAATGTGCTTGGCAAGCCTTTCCTATGTGGGAGTTGAATTGGTAACTTAACTCCTTGTTTCCTATTGATGCTATTTATGCCTTGCCTATTTGATTGTGAGAAATGTGGTTTGAATGGTATGTGTATTTTGATATATGAATGTGATGAGTATGAGATAAAAATGGTGGTTATGTGATGTGGTAAATGAAATTGGCTCTAATTAACTTAACGGATGTAAATGATCGATCATAAGGATTAGTGTGCACACAAATTGAGTCAAAACGTACGTGGCCTTGATGGCGTTGAGTAGGGGTGGGAATTGTCGGGTACCCGGAAAACCGGGTACCCGGTTCATCCGGGTACCTCTTTAAACGGCCCGTGTCCCGGCCCATTATATCCGGGTACCCGGAATTCGGGTACCCGTAAAATTCGGGTACCCGGATAATCGGGTACCAGGTACCCGGTTCCTATATTTTTTTATTTTTTTTTATTTTTAAAATTAAAAAAAAAATCACATAGCTAGTTAGTGATTATACTTGGCTGTTCAGGTAAGTCCCTTCTTCCAGTGTATATACATTCATCAACAAAAGGAGATTCGAAATAATCAAATTCAAGGAACAAAATTGATTTGTATATCTGTGCAAACTTGATTGTAAACAGAAACAGTTTTGTTAATTGTTAAACATAGCTATCCTACTGATAGTGCTTCAGACATTAACTGCTATGCAATTATATTGGAAACAACTCGATATGTGCAGGCATTAGTGGTTGCACCAGTGAACCGAAAACATTGTCCGAAACCACGTTGAAGAGACCATACCTAGCATTTTTCTCATGTGCATGGTCCACCCAATTCTGCCCCCAACATATGATACAACCATATTTTTTTTTTATTTTTAAAATTAAAAAAAATCACATGTTAAACACAATTTTTTTTAAAAAAATTAAACTTAAAACTTAAAAGAATATAATACAACCATATAAAAAATGTAGGGATTTAAACTTAATTTTAGAGTGAAAATATTAAAAAACATAAAATAAAAATATATTTTTAAATATAAAAAATATATATTAAATTTTATCGGGTCGGGTCGGGTACCCGGTAAGGGAAAACTTTCGGCCCGTGTCCCGGTAAATTTTCCAGGTCGGGTACCCGGCCCGGTCGGGTAATTTTTTTTCGGGAATTACCCGGTATTTTAATTTCGGGTCGCCGGGTTTTCGGGTCGGGTCAATCGGGTCGGGTATTTTCTCCCACCCCTAGCGTTGAGTCATCAAGGAGGAGTACGGTGATGTAACATTCCATCGGAAATTTATTTATATTCTACAGGATGATGAGTGGAATCTCATCCGTAGGGCATGTGGTGATGAGTGGAATCCCGCCCATGCAAGGTCCAGTGATGAGTGTAATCCCACCGAGGTAATGTGATTGTTGAGATTAAATCCGCACATCCAGGTAAACTAATAGTGGCCAATGATATTGCTCTTATGTTTATGATGCTTTGATAATTGAGATATTTGTTGTTGAGCTTAGTATGATGTGAGATGCCATATTATGACTCTTGAAAGACTAGCTAGGTTGACTTGTTGATTTACCTACGTATGTTGTATGTGAGATTATGGGATTGCATGCTTGGACCCTGCATTGTTGACGTTTTCGATTTTAGAGCATCCTCACTAAGTTTCTAGCTTACACTCTCATTTTCAACAATGCAGATCATTAGCGTGGTGTTAGCTCAGAGCAAGGCGTAGGGGCTTTCCAAGTTTTTGTTGCTCAAGTACGGTTTAGCAATTATGTAGTAGTTTAGCAATGTGGCATGAGTGTGTTTTGTATGAGCGATGTATGACTCATATATGTGCTTGATGTTTATGAATTGACTTGGATTGTAAACATATTATGTCTTGTCAAATGCTTGTGTGATGGCATGCCTTATGAATGTCTAAGTTGCTTTTGAATAGCATGTAAACCTTATTGTGATGAATTGTGCCTTTTGGCTTTTAATGTCTTCAATCATGCCCTTATATGTAATGTTGCCTTTTGTGTAAATGCCATGAATGGATGTTTCATTTTATGCCTTGTATGTTTGAGCATGTTTGACATAGGATCCATGCCTCTAGTTCATGTATGCTTATGCTGAGTGTTTCTTGGGGTCGTTTAGGGCCTTTAGAGTGGTTGAGAAATGCCTAAGTCTGGTTTTTGAAGGTTGCAGACAGCCCGTGTTTCGAAATAGGCTGATCCGTTTCGGAACGGGTAAGCCTTCAGGGACCCCGTATCGGAACTCGTTTCGATACGGTTTGGCCACTGTGAACCCCTGTTCCGATACGAGTTTTGGAACACTTTGTCTACTGGAAATCTGAGAAATTGCCGAGATGAAAGCGTTTCGAAACGGGTCTAAGGGTTTTGGAACGGTCAATATCTCGTTGACCACGAGTGGTTGACCGTTGAAGGTGTTTCGGAACGGTTGACCTCCGTTCCGATACGGCCTTCTCGTGTGGGCTTGGGGCAGTTGACCAGGTTAAGGCGTTTCGATACGCCTCAATGGTGTTTCGAAACGACCTTTCTAATGGATTAAAATTGGACTATTTAATTGCTGTTTTGTGTTTAGATGATTGTCTTCCTCAAATTTCTCCGATGTGGTGTTCATATAGGATTTAATGTGCCTTTAGAGAAGTTTTAATATAAAAGAAAATTTTAGGGTTGCTAACCGAAGGGGAACCTTAACGGGTTTTGCTTCGGTTTTCCCCGTGTGGCCTACTCGAACCTGTCATCCGGCCAGACCGGGACGAGGGGGTTACATTTGTTGGTATCAAAGCCTGAGGTTACCGAGACCTCGGGCAGGTAAGTGAGGTAAGCTCGGTGTGTTAAGTAATTGTATCGCTTGGTGTGTGCTTTGCCATGAAATCTTATTGTTTGACTGTTCGTATGATGATTTGAAGCATGAGTTGTTGCGTTTGGTGTTGAGTCGTGTGCCCATTGCTACTATTACTTAATTTAAAAAGATTTTATTGTAAAGGGAGTACTTGAGCACTGTTGGACCCTTGCTTTGGCCAACGTAATCCTTATTTGTTTGTTGTTGTCGTTATTATCTTGCTAGATGTACCATGAGACCACGTGGGAGGCCTAGGATGGTTCGACCAGAACCACGAGCAGCGGCTCCAGGAGTTGAGCCATTAGTTAGAGTTGAGGATCAAGTGGGAGAGCCTGTGGTTGGAGTTGGAGCTCCTCCACCACTACCACCTCCTCCACCAGGAGTAGGAGGTGAGTCCGGGGCTGAAAGAGAGAGACCTCAGGGAGGCCAAGGTGGCCAAGGACCGGCCGGAATAGACTTAGCTCCTTTGGTTCAGGCGATAGTCAGGGCATTTCAGGCTGCAGTGGCTGGGGGTCAGGCGGCAGCACATCATCAGGGAGAGGGCACTGAGTTGCCATTAGAGAGACTCCGTGGTCTAGGGGCCGAAGAGTTTAGAGGGTCTACCCCGGAGAGATCCGAGTTGTAGTTTGAGAAGACTGTCCGTATCCTCGCACAGATGGGGATGTACCGAAGAGCGCAAGTTAGGGTGTGTTGAGTCCTTGCTTCAGGGTGATGCCTACACTTGGTGGGTCACCATCACTTCGGGTATGGATGAGGCCGAGATTACTTGGGAGTTCTTTGAGTCAGCATTCCATAAGAAATATCTGGGTCCGTGATACCTCGATGAAAGGAAGAGGGAGTTTATGGCTTTGCTTCAGGGGAGTATGACTGTGACAGACTATGAGATTCGATTTGTCAGACTGAGTCAGTATGCATCTGAGCTTGTTCCTACTGAGGTGAAACGATGTAACCAATTCCGTTATGGGCTGAATGAAGAAATCAAGAGGTATACTCTAGCTTCAGACTGCACTGGTTTTGATGTCTTGGTCGCGAGGGCCAAGGACTTAGAGCACAGTTTGGGCTTGGCCAAACGATCTGGTGGCTCTAGTTCGGGTAAGAGGTCCGGTGACTTTGATAGAGGTGATGCCCAGAGGCATCGGGACAACAGGCATCATTATGATTATAGGCGTGGTGGCGGTAACCATGGTAAGGGCCAACAGGGCCAGAGGGCTGGTGAGAAGTTGCCCACATGTGCTACTTGCGGGAGGAACCACACTGGTGAGTGTTGGGGGAATTTCTACTCGTGTTGGAGTTGTGGAGCTAGAGATCACATTAGGCGTGACTGTCCACATCAGGTGGGGCAGGCACCAGCTCAGGCTTCTGCTAGAGCCAATGACTTCTAGAGAGGCCGCGGGCGCAGTAGAGGTAACTTCCAGCCGAGGAATGATGGTCAGAGGAACATAGCCCATGTAGTTGCAGTCCAGCCGGAGGGCGGAGGACAGGCCAGAGTTTACGCTCAGCGTAGGGATCAACATGACACCGATGTGATCGCAGGTAACTTCTCGATACAGTCTTTGGGTTTGCTTTCTTTGATTGACTCTGGGTCTACACATTCCTACATATTGAGTGAGCATGCACAGTCGTTGAATTTGCCTTGTGAAATGTTAGAGGTAGGAGTTAGTGTTACTAGTTCCTTTGGGGACACGATAGTAGTTAGAAAAATGTACAGAAGGTGTCTGTTGATTGTTCAGGGACATGTGTTTCCAGTGGATATGATGGAGCTACCTTTCTATGGTTTTGATGCGATTTTGGGTATGGACTGGCTCACGGAGCATAGAGCTAGGATATATTTTGAAACCAAGAGGACATCCGGACAGTGTGTGACTTCCCTAGTGTGTTTCCGGAAGAGTTGCCTGAGTTACCACCGTACAGAGAGGTAGAGTTCAACATTGAGACTTATTCTGATTCAGCTCCTGTTTTGATTGCTTCGTATCGCATGACACCGAAAGAACTGAAAGAGTTGAAGACTCAGTTGCAAGAGTTGACAGATAGAGGCTTCATTCGACCTAGTTCTTCACCTTGGGGTACACCAGTTTTGTTTGTGAAGAAGAAAGACGGAAGCGTAAGAATGTGTATAGATTACAGACAGTTGAATCAGTTAACAGTGAAGAATAAGTATCCTTTGCCTAGAATTGTTGATTTGTTTGACCAGTTGAGAGGAGCATCAGTCTTTTCGAAGATAGACTTGAGATCGGGATACTACCAGCTAAAGGTAAGAGAGGTTGATGTACCGAAGACGGCCTTTAGAACTAGGTATGGTCATTATGAGTTCTTAGTCATGCCTTTTGGGTTGACTAATGCACCGGCTGCTTTCATGGATATGATGAATAAGATTTTTTATCAGTACCTAGATCAGTTTATAGTTGTTTTTATAGATGACATCTTGGTGTATTCGCGAACTGAAGAAGACCATGACCGACACTTGAGACTAGTTTTGAAGACTTTTCTAGATCATCAATTGTATGCGAAGTTGAACAAGTGTGAGTTCTGGATCCGAGAGGTAGTCTTCTTAGGTCACGTAGTGTCAGCTGATGTGATTAGAGTTGATCCGAAGAAGATAGAGGCCATTTTTGAATGGAAGCAACCGAAGTCTGTAACAGAGGTACGTAACTTCCTAGGCTTAGCTGAGTACTATAGAAGATTCGTAGAGGGTTTCTCTAAGTTGGCCACTCCATTGACACAGTTACTTTAGAAGAGTGTTCAGTTTGAGTGGACAGATGCAAGACAGAAGGTCTTTGAGAAATTGAAAGAAGCTTTGACACAAGCACCGATCTTGATTCAGCCAAAGTCCGGGAAAGACTATGTAGTTTACAGTGATGCTTCTTATGTAGGCCTAGGTTGTGTTCTCATGCAAGACAAGAGAGTGGTGGCTTATGCCTCAAGACAGTTGAAAGCCCATGAGCACAACTATTCGACCCATGACATAGAGTTAGCGGCAGTTGTATTTGCTCTGAAGATTTGGAGACATTATTTGTACGGTGAGAAATGCACAATATACACCGATCACAAGAGTTTGAAGTATATTATGACTCAGCGAGATTTGAATCTCAGACATCGTAGGTGGTTAGAGTTGCTAAAAGACTATGATCTTACCATTGAGTACCATCCGAGTAAGGCCAATGTAGTGGCCAATGCTTTGAGTAGAAAGATAGTTGTAGACTTGAGAGCCATGTTTGCTAGATTGAGCTTGTCCGGAGATGGTGGCTTGGTAGCCGAGCTTCATGTTAGACCTACTCTAGGTCAGTTGATTAGAGAGAAGCAGCTCTTAGATAGATCTTTGGCACCTCACGTGCAAGATATAGCCGAAGGTAGATCTTCAGACTACAGTTTCAGTACCGATGGGGTTTTGTGTTTTAAAAATAGGATAGTTGTGCCAGAAGACAGTGACTTGAGACGTACGATCTTGACTGAAGCACACAGTAGTCCGTTTGCTATGCATCCTGGAAGTACGAAGATGTACCGTGATTTGAAGAATGAGTACTTTTGGGCTGACTTGAAGAGAGATGTAGCTGACTTTGTGAGTAAGTGTTTAGTGTGTCAGAGGGTGAAGGCGGAACATCAGGTTCCCTCAGGTTTGTTGCAACCGTTGAGAATTTCGGAATGGAAATGGGAGAATATCACCATGGATTTTGTTTCGGGTTTGCCTTTGACTCCTACGAAGAAGAACTCAGTGTGGGTTATTGTGGATCGTTTTACGAAGTGTGCTCACTTCTTGGCAGTCAACACCACTTATACTTTAGATAGATTGGCCGACTTGTACATTGGTGAGATTGTTAGACTACATGGTGTGCCAAAGTCTATTGTGTCCGATAGAGATCTGAGGTTTACAGCTCGATTTTGGGAGTGTCTGCATACAGCCTTAGGTACCCGTTTGAACTTCAGCACGTCTTATCATCCTCAGTCAGATGGTCAGTCAGAGAGAGTTATACAGGTCTTAGAGGATATGTTGCGTTGTTGCATTATTGATTTTCAGGGTATGTGGGAGAAGCACTTGCCTCTAGTTAAGTTTGCTTACAATAATAGCTTCCAGTCGAGTATTCAGATGGCTCCGTATGAGGCCTTGTATGGCCGGAAGTGTAGAACTCCAGTTTGTTGGGCCGAAGTGGGACAGAAGTTGTTACCTATACCGGATTTGCTCAAGGGGACAACTGACAAGGTAAAATTGATTTGCGATCGATTGAAGGCTGCTTCGGATAGACAGAAGTCCTATGCCGACTTGAAGAGGAAGGAAGTTGAGTTCTCAGTGGGTGAGAAGGTATTCTTGAAAGTGTCTCCGTGGAATAAGGTAATGAGATTTGGCCGAAAAGGAAAGTTGAGTCCGAGGTACATAGGACCGTATGAGATTGTGAAAAAGGTTGGTCCAGTTGCTTATCAGTTGCGTTTGCCATCCGAGCTAGAGAAGATACACGATATATTCCATATTTCGATGCTTCGTAAGTATAGGTTCGATCCGTCACATGTTATGCCTGTAGAGGAGATTGAATTGAATCCGGATTTGACTTATGAGGAGGAACCAGTTGAGATCCTAGCTTCTGACAGTAAAGTGTTGCGAGGTAGATCGATTGAGTTAGTAAAAGTGCGGTGGCAACGTCGAGGTGTGGACGAGGCCACTTGGGAGAGAAAGGAGGATATGGAAAGACAGTTTCCATATCTCTTTCAGTCAGGTAATTTCGGGGACGAAATTCCTTAAGTGGGAGAGAGTTGTAACACCCGTATTTTGGGGTTAGTAGTTAGTCGGGTTAGTGGTGCGAGTCGGTAAAATTAAATTTAATCAAGTTGACCTAGGCTTGACCTAATTGAGCTTTTAAATAAAAAAGAGGGACCATTTTGGTGATTTAACCCAAAATAATTTAAAAGGTAGATAACTTTTGAAATTAAAAGGAACAAAAAAAAAAAAGAAAAGGGAAAAAGTGGTCTTCCCCATCTCTCCAACGTGAAATGCTCCTAAACCCTCCTCAAACCCCCTAAATCACTATTCCATCAAATCTCTTCCTCTACTCAAGGTCTTTTCAAAGGTAAATATATATTTGGACTCTCATCTTCATCCTCTACCTTTACATGGTTGTAGAATTTTAAACTATCAACTTTTGGAAATTTAGGGTTTAATGAAAGCTTGAGTTTTTATTGGTTTTTTCAATTGGCTTTGATTATGTAAGATGGGTTTTGGTTTAGTCGCCTTAAAATACACATAATATGTTGAAATGAGTGAGTTTGGGTGAAAACCCGAAATGGGTCATTATGACCATGTTTGAAGTGTCTAAAACTTGGTTTTTAGTGAGTTTTAGGGTTGGGTTGAAGGGCTGATGGTTTAGGGATGTTAGGAAGGTGTTTTGGGACCATTTGGGTGTCAATTGGGTGTTTGAAAACATGGTTTTCAGCTAGGTTTTAAGGGAGCCCGAAAATGGACTTTTGGGTGATTATTTGGGTTGGAATTTGTTGAAGTTTGGCTTGTACTTATGGGATGAGTTGATGGCTGAGTTTTAACATTGATTTGTGAAGTAATGGATGTATTTTGATTGGCTAGAAACAAGAGGAGACATTGGAGAAGCAACGAGATCGAATCCGGGCATATAGGAGGCTTGCTTTGGTTGCTAAGGAAGGGTGGTGAGTGACTTTAAATATGTTTTAAAGTTGGTTCAAGTGTGTGTAGTGTATGTGTTGGAATGTGCTTGGTAGGCCTTTCCTATGTGGGAGTTGAATTGGTAACTTAACTCCTTGTTTCCTATTGATGCTATTTATGCCTTGTGAGAAATGTGGTTTGAATGGTATGTGTATTTTGATATATGAATGTGATGAGTATGAGATATAAATGGTGGTTATGTGATGTGGTAAATGAAATTGGCACTAATTAACTTACCGGATGTAAATGATCGATCATTAGGATTAGTGTGCACACAAATTGAGTCAAAACGTACGTGGCCTTGATGACGTTGAGTCATCAAGGTGGAGTACGGTGATGTAGCATTCCACCGGAAATTTATTTATATTCTACGTGGTGATGAGTGGAATCCCATCCGTAGGGCATGTGGTGATGAGTGGAAACCCGTCCATGCAAGGTCCGGTGATGAGTGTAATCCCACTGAGGTAATGTGATTGTTGAGATTAAATCCGCACATCCGGGTAAAATAATAGTGGTCAATGATATTTCTCTTATGTTTATGATGTTTTGATAATTGAGATATTTGTTGTTGAGCTTAGTATGATGTGAGATGCCTTATTATGACTCTTGAAAGACTAGCTAGGTTGACTTGTTGATTTACCTACGTATGTTGTATGTGAGATTATGGGATTGCATGCTTGGACCCTGCATTGTTGACGTTTTCGATTTTAGAGCATCCTCACTAAGCTTCTAGCTTATGCTCTCATTTTCAACAATGCAGATTATTAGCGTGGTGTTAGCTCGGAGCAAGGCGTAGGGGCTTTCCAAGTTTTTGTTGCTCAAGTACGGTTTAGCAATTATGTAGTAGTTTAGCAATGTGGCAAGAGTGTGTTTTGTATGAGCGATGTATGACTCATATATGTGCTTGATGTTTATGAATTGACTTGGATTGTAAACATATTATGTCTTGTCAAATGCTTGTGTGATGGCATGCCTTATGAATGTCTAAGTTGCTTTTGATTAGCATGTAAACCTTATTGTGATGAATTGTGCCTTTTGGCTTTTAATGTCTTCAAGCATGCCCTTATATGTAATGTTGCCTTTTGTGTAAATGCCATGAATGGATGTTTCATTTTATGCCTTGTATGTTTGAGCATGTTTGACATAGGATCCATACCTCTAGTTCATGTATGCTTATACTGAGTGTTTCTTGGGGTTGTTTAGGGCCTTTAGAGTGGTTGAGAAATGCCTAAGTCTGGTTTTTGAAGGTTTCAGACAGCCCGTGTTTCGAAACAGGCTGATCCGTTTTGGAATGGGTAAGGCTTCAGGGACCCCGTATCAGAACTCGTTTCGATACGGTTTGGCCACTGTGAACCCCTGTTCCGATACGAGTTTTGGAACACTTTGGCTACTGAAAATCTGAGAAATTGCCATGATGAAAGCGTTTCGAAACGGGTCTAAGGGTTTCGGAACGGTCAATATCTCGTTGACCACGAGAAGTTGACCGTTGAAGGTGTTTCAGAACGGTTGACCTCCGTTCCGATACGACCTTCTTGTGTGGGCTTGGGGCAGTTGACCAGGTCAAGGCGTTTTGATACGCCTCAATGGTGTTTCAAAACGGCTTGTCTAATGGATTAAAATTGGACTGTTTAATTGTTGTTTTGTGTTCAGATTATTGTCTTCCTCAAATTTCTCCGCTGTGGTGTTTATATAGGATTTAATGTGCCTTTAGAGAAGTTTTAATATAAAAGAAAATTTTAGGGTTGCTAATCGAGGGGGAACCTTAACGGGTTTTGCTTCGGTTTTCCCCGTGTGGCCTACTCGGACCGGTCATCCGGCCAGACCGGGACGAGGGGGTTACATTGCATCTAAATCAACAGGAGAATCTGCCACTGCACCTTCAAGTACTTGCTCAGAATCAGCTTCCTTGTCAACATCAGGCTGCACCAACAATTCGCTAGAACTAGAACCAGTCTCAACAACCCAGGGCTTAGAAACAATTGCAGCACCTCTAGTCGTTTCCTGCTTAGGAACATCAACAACTTCAGCAACACTTACAGGCTTGTCAACAAAATCAACCGTATCAACTCCAAGCACGTGCTCTATATCCTTAGTGCCACTCGACGATCCAGGCTCACTAATAGAATTAAGAGCATTCACAGGAGCCTTCGGCCTCCAAAGTTGCACATGTTTGGCCCCCTTCGAAGCGCATGTTTTCTCGTGGTGCCCAAAAACCTTGCACTTTGGGCAACTAGGCAGCATCCATAGAGTAACAACTCGAATAGGGTGCACACTGCCATCTCGCAAAAGAACATCAACAAACTTAGGGATTTCAGTAGAAGCTGCAATTTCAACACAGACCTTCGCATATTCTAACCTTTCACGATTAGCCGTGACGGAGTCCATATACAATGGAGTCCCCAAAGCACTCGCGATGTAGCTCAGCCCCGTTTTCGTATACAATTCAAGTGGGATATTATATAGATGTATCCAGATAGGCATACGCACAAGATCAAAATCCAGCTTATGCATATTAGACTCCCACTTTCGCAAAATCAGTGGCTTGTTTTGTATATGCCAAGGGCCATTTTCAAACACCCAATCCCTGGTAGCAACACTTGTGAAATTGAAGACATACAGATTGGGGCCAGCTAAACTCACCTTCACTGCAGACGTCTTCCCCCAAAGAAGATTAACAATTTTATGCATAGAGCTGAAATTGGGGGCAAAACCAATAAATTGCCCAATAATGGCCAGCTTCCAATCTGAATCACCATCCTCAAAAACTTCCTTAGGCGGCTGAATGAGAAGAGAACCTTCACGCGATCCCGGAGAAAAGAATTGCAGAGAGTGATCCTCAGCTCCCGCGAAGAGCTTCTTCCAATCAATCGGCAATGCTGTCATGAAAATAAAACAAGAAGAAGCAAAGAAATCCCCGTAGAGCAAAATCTAGCAACAAACCAACAGAAACCAGCTAAAATCAGACGAAATTGTGTCTCTGATGAGGGATCGCTCAAACGTCATCAGGCCGACTGACGAGCGTCGCGAGAGAAAATGCTCTTAAGAAGAGTGAGTTATCTGATGTTGATGGAAATGTATTATTTATTGAGCTGAAATTACTTAGAAGAGAGCTTTTACCTAAAGAAAAAAATGTGAGCTTTTACAAGACAATTGCTTATAGAATCTTATTGACTATTCATATTGTTGTTGCTTCTACAGAACAAAGTTTTTCAAAGTTGAAGTTGTTTTTGTTGAAGTCATACTTACAGACAACTATGTCGCGAGAAATGTTAAATGGACTTACTTTGATAGCAATCGAGAGTGATCTTTTTGGAAGAAGTTGATATTGAAAATGTTGTAAATGATTTCACTTCAAAACATGCAAAAAGAATAGTACTTTTAAGTTAGAATTTTAGATGTTTATAAGTAAATTTTGTTGTTCAAGAAAGCAATTAAATATATTTTTTTGTATTAAATAATTTTTTTGAAAAAATTATTTTTTACATACTATAAATTAAAGGGCTCAGTTTAATAAATTATACGGGGCCCTTAAATCTTTGACTCGTCCCAGGCGGTGTCACAGGGCCAACCACACCAACCCGAGGGCGTTGTTCAGCAACCAGCTCATACTGCAGACGACGGCTATAATCCCCAACATCACCAAACCGGTCACGTCCATTATTAAGCACAAACGAACACCTGCTCTTCCACGTCGCCCAACATGTAACCGCAAAAAAGTTTAAATATTTATTTTTTAAAAATAAAAATTATAAAAATGTATAACAATATAAAATATTAAAAGGGAAGCAAACTCAATTACTATATTATTAATAATTTTAGAATTTATTAAACATAAAATATAATTTTAAAATTTATTAAACATTATTAAGGTTTTATCTAGGACAGCCGAGTTAAATCACTTGAATTTAACTGTTGTATAAACAAATCTTATAATCACTTAAGACTATTTAAAAATATTATTAAGGCAAATCACCAATAAATCAATAAACAATTTTAAAATTTATAAAACATAAAATATAATTATTATCAAATATAGATTTTGGGATAATTAACTTTTGAAAAAAATCAATTAAGTCACTGAATTTGTTTTGCACTCAATTAAGCTCTTATACTCCAAAGTTTTCTTCAATTCACCCCTTTGACCAACGTTAAATGTTAAATATAACAGTTTTTTTGGCTTAAGTGTTCAATGAGCCCTTAAACTTTTTTAAAAAAATCAATTACGCCCCTAAACGTTTTTTTGCACCCAATTATACCCTCAAACTAAAAAAAAATCAATTTGACCCTTTGACCAACATTAACCGTTAACTTTAACAGTTTTTTAATCTTTTTACCACCTGTCGCAACAAGATAATGACACTTGTCATTTCTAGGAATTTTTAAAATTTTATTTTTTAAAAATATATATATATCCGAAAAATCTAAAAAATTAAAAATTCTGGAAAATTATTTTAAAATATAAAAAAATATTTTTTAATTCTGAAATTTATTTAATAATAATAAATAATAAATTTTCGAAATATTAAAATATTTTAAAAATTAAAAACATTAAATATTATTATAAAATTATAAAAAAATAAATTGAAAAATGTTAAACAATAAAAGTTATTTTGGTTTTCAAAATAACTTTTATTTTTTATATATTTTTTAAATAACTGTTATTATTTTATATTTTAAAAATCAAAATAATTTTTTGTTTAATAATTTTCAATTTATTTTTTATAATTTTATAATAATATTTAATATTTTGAAAAAATATTATTTATTATTTTCGAATGAATTTTGAAATTTAAAAATATTTTTTTATATTTTAAAAATAATTTTAGAATTTTCCAGATTTTCTATATTTTTTTATATTTTTTCTGATTTTTATTTATTTTTACAATTTAAAATATAAAATTTCCTAAATATGACAAGTGGCATTATCCTATTGCAACACGTGGCAAAAATATATTTTTTAAAAAAATCGTTAAAGTTAACGGTCAACGTTAGTCAAAGGGCCAAATTAATTTTTTTCTCTTGAGTTTGAAAGCTTAATTCGATGTAAAAGAAATTTAGAGGCTTAATTGATTTTTTTACAAAAATTTAGGGGTTAATTTAACCCTTAAACTTTTTTTTTATCAATTGAGGCAACTGTTAAACTATTTTTATATAAACTACGTGGCATGTTTATATCAGGAATTCACTCTAAAAAAATTTCAACTTGAAATTTCTTTACAATTTTTAGCCAATTAATTTGGTTGTTAGTTGAAGGAGATTTTTAGCCCAACGTTTCTATTTCCATCTACTGGATTTTCAAGCTTTGCAAATTAATATTTCCACGTGGCAGCAAATAATTGTCAGGCTCCGTTCAGTAAAAAAGATGTTCGAACGCTCGTTGAAAGTTAAACGACCGATTGCTTAGAAGCTGAATTTTTTCAGTTGTGATAAAACGCCCTTTGAGCGTTAAAAGCATTGCTGAATGAGCGCAATTACTGCTCATTTGAATAGAATCTAAAGGTAGGTTAATTGTTTAAAAGCACAATATAAATAAGATTCTCATGCTGTTTATAAGTGGAGTTGATTTTTGCTTCACTGGAATGACTAAATGTAGTTATAATGGTTGGTCATTTCATTATTTTGTTTTGGAGACTGTTGTGCTGAAAATGGTTAGTTTGAAGCTGTGTTTTTATGCTACTCTAGCTTGTAATTTAGATAAGTACTAAACGTTCTGTTCTATTTAGGGATTGCCCTACTTAGTTGAGACATGCAATAGAAGAAATTTTATTGTATAAATACAACAGTTTGCTGCTCGAATTTTTGTTGGAAAATTCGATTATTCTGGAGCTTTGAATGAGAAATTGATTCAAACGTTGTTGAGAAAAATGTGGAACCATTTGTTGATTCGTAAATGTGCAGACGTGTATGACATGGGTAACGCAAATGTCTGAACCGGTCTGGTTCTTCGTGGGCTTGCAAATATTTTTTACCCAAATTTAAAATGAATTTTTCCTCAAATAAGAGCATATATTTGCCAAATTTTATCATGGAATTAAAAGAGTAAATATTGAAAGTTACTTTTAATTCAGATAGTAATTTTAGAAATTGCTCAATAGAAGAATCAATTGATTCTCAATATTAAATGCTCTATTAGGTCAAATTTTCACTTATACCCTCATGACACTCTTATAAATAGGGAGTAAACATTCTAGGTTTTACACAATTGAAAACCACAGAAATTTTTTATTGTTTTACTCTGTGGATTTTACAAGCAGTTTTCGGTGATTGGAGAAGGCGAGGTTATGGTTCGTTGATCACTGCAGACGTGCTACTGTTGTGCTTATTATATTGTTGTATCCTGGATATAGATGTCCGACGTTTCTGAAGCACCATAGGAGCGGGCGAATCTATCTTAAGGAAACTGCATTCGTGCAAGCCTCAACACGTTTCCTTTCGGTTTGATTTACATATTGTTGTATCGTCCTTAATTTTCTTATTTTACTGTTCGTTTAAATAATAATATTTTATCTTATTGTTTATTCTTGGATTAACGTCATTTGTCCAACAATCTTAAGACATAGTCGTCCAAGATTAAATCCTTAAAGTCTATTCTGATGCATGCTATGAAATGCACAATGTTTAAAAATGGCTAAAGAATTGTGAGGGTCGTTGGATCATAAACGGATTATTGAAAGACAATTTGAAAGTGCATATCTAGGATTGGTTCTTTGAAAGACTTGGTATTTAAGCATGCCTAGTGCACAACCTTTCTTTCATAAGTTACCTACATGGTGCATTGCTCATTATTATTCTTTTTATTAAGACCGTGTGAACTATTGTTTTGAGGGTTTTAGTATTTGACTAAATTCACGATGTTCAATAGATTCATAATATTATGGTTTTAGATTGTGTCTATGTAACACAATGGAAAAATCAATAAAATTCATTGAAAAAAAATTCAAACGTGACAACAAAAGATGTTGTATATTTGGTCATGGTAAACCTGGTCAAATATTTGAAGGATGGTCATCCTATGATTAGAGTGGATAAATTAAATATTGTTACCACTTTCAAATGTTACTAAGGTAAATATTGTTAAGACAAATATTACCATGGCAAACGTAGTGGAAGTCAAAAATGACTTCAAACCGCAAATTAGGCGGTGTGTTCAAGAAACAAAAATTTCATAAGAAATGCTTCAATTGCCATAAGACGGGGAATAAGTCTTCAGACTATAGACTTCCAAACAAGATCAATGTTATGGCAATATTTTGTCATAACAATTAATATGACAAACAAGTGTCTGAAAAAAAAATTATTACTTTCATGATAACACAAAATAATGTTATGTGTATTTGCTTAAAAGCAAAGATGAAGCTATAGAGAAAATTGTTCTCTATGAGAATGATGCTGGAACCCAAACTTAATTAAAGGATTGGGATGAGAAAAGCTCTATATGAGTAATGTTGGTACTATAATGTGCCTAACATGTGGGAGAAGCTATTCTATAAGCTAATTACCTTTTAAATAAGGTTCCCCATAATTAAAGAGATAAAATACCATATGAGTTATGGAAGGTAATTAAATCTTCCTACAACTATTTGAAAATGTGGGGGTGTCTTACAAAGGTAATGACCTCATTACTGAAGCAAATGGAAATAGAAACGGTGGATTGTATTGGCTATATGAAACATAGCAACGTATATAAGTGTCTTGTGTGCGAATCAAAGAACCATGAGATTCACAAGATTACGATAATGAAATAAAAGAATGTCCCATTCTTTGAAAATATATTTCTTTTAACAACTAAAGAAGTTGATCCAAGTTCAACGAAATGAACTTTAGATACTATCAGTGAAGATAGTCCAGATGTTCAACAAAAGGTTGAAAATACGATGTTGTCATGATGACAAATAAGTGTGACAAATGTGTGTATGTCAAACCTACCGACATTAGGATATATAATCCTATGTTGATGACATATTCATTGTTATATGTAACAATGAAATTGTAAAACGTACTAAAGACATGTTAAATTCAAGATTTGACATGAAAGATATGATACTAGACGATATGATTTTGGGCATCCAGATCAAACGGTCACTTGAAGGTCTCATATTGAATTAGTCACACTATGTGGTCAAATTCTTTAAAAATTTGGCAAGAATGACTCTGGTATAGCTAAAACTCCAATGGACACGAGCCAAGATCTATCCAAAAGTGAAGGTCAAAATGTTAACAAAGTAGAATACGCAAGGGTCATAAGCAGTCTAATGTACCTCATGAGCTGCACTAGACTAAATATTACTTTTACTCTGAGCAATTTAAGTAAATTCACAAGAAATCTAGGTGAAAAATACTGGAAAACGATTGTGAGGGTACTAAGATATCTTTGATATACTCGGAATTATAGATTGCATTATTCCAGAGATTCTACTGTCCTAGAAGGATACTCTAATGCTAGTTGAATATCTTATATTCAAGATATCAATGGCACGAGTAGATGAAAATCTCCTAGACAAATAGTTATAACCAGATCCATAATGAAATCTGAGGATGTAGTTCTAGAAAATTCTAGAGAAGAAGTGGAATGGCTTCAAAAATTTCTTAAAAGATATTCCTGAACGGCCAAAGCCAGTGCCCACAATGTGCATACATTGTGATGACCAAGCGAAAACTGGTAGAGTATAGAGCTTTGTGTATAATGGTAAGTCGAGACATATGTGTCGTCAACATAATACAGTTAGACAACTGATCTTAAATGAAATTATCTCTATTGATTTTGTGAAATCAAAGGATAACGTTGCGGATCCACTAATCAAATGGTTAAATTGAGATCATATCGAGAAAACATCTAAAGAAATGAGACTAAAGCCCAGGAAAATTTAAGGCGCTATATGAAGAAAAACCCTACCTAGTTGACTAGAGATCCCAAGATCTAGGTTCAAAGGAACAACCTAATTGCATACACTTGTGCGGTCATTGTAGGGGTTCTTATCCCCAAGTCCATTCCTATAATGTAAATAGTGATCAAAGTGGTTTAGGCTAAGCAATGCTTTTAATGACCATTGTGTGCTTTGGTGAGTCAAGCAACATAAGTCACCTATGTGAGAGTGAAGTGAGCTGCTTCAAGGAGACTATTAAGGCATAATTGTCTCAAAATCTTGTAGAACCAGGGAAATGTTCACGACCATATAAACATAACCACGAGAACTAAAAACCTCGTCAGATAGGTAGTTGAGTGAGGTATATCATCGTTTACACAAACGACAGACAGTTCAAGGACATCACGTCTACTGATCATCCAATAAAGTAAATATACTTTCACAAGGGAAGGTTCAAGGGTGGACACCTGTTAGGCTCGATTTCCTTCAACCGATTTAATTAGCCAAGTGGTGGAGAAGTTGGATTTTTGGGTGATTGAGGTGTGGAAGCTAAAAGATAAATGACACGATAAATTTATAGTGGTTCGACCTTCTAACAAGCACCTACATCCACTACCTTAGCTTCCCACTAAGGATTTTACAACCAATTCACTAATTGATTCGTTCCCTTTTCTAGGCTTAGGAGGAAACCCTTACACACTCAAAGCTTTCAAGACCAAAGCTTGAGTAAACCCTCTTTACAAGAGAAATAAAAATAAGCAAACCAAAAGTCCCTCTAATAGGTATTTGTTTGCACTCTTTAAGCTCTCACCCAAACCTAAACACTTGAACAAATTTGACAATTTTGGCTCATAAGTTTTGTCTATACAAGAATGGACAATTTAGCTCTAAGACAAATTTCTCATCATAATGTTGTTGACAATTGAAGCATTAGTCTTCCCTTGATGCTTGGAGGTCTCTTTTATACTTCTAATTGGGTTTGTATCCGTTGAGGACTGTTGGGATTGAATTGGAGCCGTTGGAGACTTTATTTCCCACCATAAATGTAGTTCTGGTGATGTCTGTTTCGATACATGGGTAGCTGTATCGAAACGTCCTTCTTCAGAACTAGTTGTTGGAGTCTGATGCAGTGTGTCGTATCGAAACATGTTGGGCCATATCGAAACGCCGTATCGAAACGCTTTGTGTTGTATCAAAACGTCCTACAATTCAAATGATCGTTGGGAAATAGTCGTTAGGGGTTTTAGCCGTTAAGGTGTCTGCCACGTAGGCATATTGAAACACCAAAGTTGTTTCGAAACAGAACCCCATCCGTACCAAAACGGGCAAGCCCTGTTTCGGTACGAGTTTTGGCAGTTTCAAAACGTATCAATACAAATTATGTCTGGATAGAAACGGGTACATTAAAAGCACTGGTTTGGCTACTTAAAAACATTTCAAACATTTCCAAAACCTTTTTAAACAACCTCAAACTTATTTTCAAGTTGTTTTTGACTTATAAAATATTTTAAATTCTTTTTAATTTAGTCCAAAACATTTTTTCAATTATTATATCAAAACATATATTTCTACAATCTCCCTCTTTTTGATATAATAAAACCAACTTGAAAAATTGTTTGGGATTCTCCCCCTTTGTATTTTAAAATTTTGAATAAGAGATTTTAAATTTTGAATGAAGTTAAGGCTCCCCCTTATTCTCTTGAAAAATTAAAATTTCAAACCATTTATCCCCTCTTTTTGTTATATCAAAAAGAATTTAAAAGACATTAAGCTCAAAATAACATAAAAGGATTAAAAATTTTGACACAATTAAAAACTTTGGTTTTAAAATTGGCTCCCCCTTTCTCTAAGCATCAAATATTGTTAGTCCAACAATATGATAACCTAGTTGTAAAGAAAAATAATCTAATTAAAAGAAAAAAACTAGAAATTTTACCAACACTTGAACTTCAAGGGAGAATGTGAAGCCTTCCTTCTTCAAGTATTCTTCTTTGTGTGTATAGAGCTCCCCCTCAAATTTGGACTTGTTGATCACTCTCCATCACACCTAAACAAGACAATCATGTAATTTTTGGTATCCAAATTGCTTTAGATCCATAAATGTTAGTGGAACAAAATTTAGTCCCCTTAGGAATCCATTTTACAATTTCATCATTTTCAGTTGAAGTATTTAGTCCTTTTGGGACCCAAATACTTCTAAAAACTTTACCATTAAAAAATCTAGGGGCACTAGATTGTCTAACATAAAAATTTGATTTTCCAAAACTATTTTTCTTTTCAAGCTCTTTGGAAATCAAATCTTTTTCCTTCTTAAGATCACCCAAGGCATTTTAATGTTCTTTTTCCATCTTTTGAAGCAAATTTTGTAAATCAATAACTTTTTGCTCAAAATCCTTTAATTTTGCTTCAAAATCCAAATTAGTTTTAGAAAGAATTTCATTTTCTTTTTTCAAATTTGAGATTAATTTCTTGTTTTTGAAAAATGATGCCTTGAATTCGAAAACTAATTCATCATAGGCATCTTGCAACTCATCAAAAGTATGAGTTAGAAGTTACCTCACCCTCTTGGAGGGCCATGGAGCATAGGTGAGCTACCTCTTCCTCTTCGGTGGAGTCTTCATCACTCCAAGTTGCCACATATGCTTTCTTTGATAATGGCCCCTTCTTGGATTCAATTTTCTTTTGGGAATTCACCATCTTCTTATTCGATTCATGTTTTGATTTTTCTTTCTCCTTCTTCACGAACCGAACAAATTTGTTGAAAAGAATGGTCATCTCTTCATCTTCACTTTCCTCCTCACTAGATTCAACATGGTTGCACTTGGAGGATTTGAGAGCAATGACATTGACATCAATGCCTTGCTTCTTAATCTTCTTCTCATTTTCCTTCTTCAAAGGTAGAGACATCATCTCATGGGTAAGAAGAGATGAGCTAATCGGATCTCATAGGTAAGAAGAGATCCAATTAGCTCATCAAGCTTGAGCTTCTTCAAGTCTTTGGCTTCAATAATGGTCGTCTTCTTTGAATCCCATAACTCGGGAAGTGAATAAATCACCTTCCGAACGAGTTTGACTTCTCAAATTTCCTCTCCAAAACCTTTGAGTTGTTTAACGATTGTGGAGAATTGGTCGAACATCCTCTTGATGTCTTCATCCGGGTCCATCTTGAAGTTCTCATACTCTAAGTTAAGAAGATCGATCTTGGTCTCCTTTACTTAGTTGGTTCCCTCGTATGTGACTTCAAGCTTGTCTCATACTTCCTTGGCATCTTCGCAAGAGGACATCTTCTCATAGATGTTAGGGCTAAATGCACAAAAGAGGATGTGCAAAGCCTTGCAATTTAGCTCCATCTTCTTGCGATAATCCGCACTCCATTCTGCCTTTACTCTTTATGGCACATAAGGACCCTCTTCAACAACATCCCAAAGCTTCTAGTCTTTGGATTTGATGAAGAACTTCATTCTAATCTTCCAATGAGCGTAGTTGGTCTCGTCGAAGAATGGTGGCTTGTCGATAGATTGTGTCATTTGACCAGTTGATTAAATTCTTGTATCGAGCTTCCCAGATCGCATCAATAGGATGTTAATCCCCTTCGATTGAGCCTTGCTCTGATACCAATTGTTAGACTTGATAGGCTTGATTTCCTTCAACCGATTTAGTTAGCCAAGTGGTGGAGAAGTTGGATTTTTGGGTGATTGAGGTGTGGAAGCTAAATGATAAATGACACGATGAATTTATTGTGCTCGGCCTTCTAACAAACACATACATCCACTATCTTATCTTCATACTAAGGATTTTACAACCAATTCACTAATTGATTTGCCCTCTTTTATAGGCTTAGGAGGAAACCCTTACACACTCAAAGCTTACTAGACCAAAGCTTGCGTAATGTAACCCCCTTAGCCCGGCCTAGACGGTTGACCCGAACTACGAAGATTACACGGGGAAAACCAAAGTCAACCCGAAAGTCAACCTTGATTAACGACCCTTTTTTCTTTTTTAATCTTATCTAAATGCATATTAACCTTAGATATGTTCATAAAATCAGCATACTCAGAAATCACAGCAAACGGAAAACATTTTGGGACTCAATTGCACAATATACAAGTTTAGGGACCAAATTGCAAAATCTGGAAATTATGAGGACTTAACCAGTTTTTAGGTTACCAATATGAAATTAATTATGCTTCATGCTTCTCTGCCAAATTTCAACTCAAACGGGCATCCCAAACACATCCAATTGCATAAACAAAGATCAGGACCAAAACGCAAAGATTTCAAAACATATAACCATCAGTTTCAGTGTCCAACGGTCAAGTGTTCCGGAACAGGTATGATCCGTTCCGAAACGCGGGACCGTTCCGAAACTCGTTGCGGAACAAGGCTTGGCAGTAGCAAATCCGTTCCGGAACGGCTCTACCCGTTTCGAAACGACAAGGCCATTTCAGGCCCTCTGTTCCGAAACGGTAACAGCTATTCCGAAACATGCTGCCCAGATTGCAGATTTTTTTCTGGTTTAACTCACTTTCAACTAATCAAACACATTCCAATGACCCTCAAACCATACCAGCAAGTCATTAAACGCTTGAGGAACATATTAGCATCATCCAATCTCGACCATAGCATCAATTAGAGAAATACCCAATTCTATAGGCATGCATCCTATAATGAGAATCATGCAACCATCAAAACATCAAACCAAATACCAAAAGGCCATTTACATGTTCCGTCATTGTTAAAAGCATAAAACCAACTTAGGAAGTCCAAAACATCTTCCAAAAACACAACCTAGGTCCCCATTGCCAAATGCCAAAAGCTAAACAAGTTATGAAAATAGTCACCATACATGAGCTTAAGCTTCCACTTAGATTCTTGACCACCTTGCTGCCCCTCAAAGCACTTCAATGCTCTGCATTATTGGTTTAAGAAAGAGAGAGCGTAAGCATATAGCTTAGTGAGGAATGCTCAATTAAAACAACACAATAATGCATTTGTAAAACACCTTTCCAAAACCTTTAGTTCAAAATAACATTTACTCATACACATATGCATGTAAACCAAGCATTTCATGCTTCAAACCATTAATATGTCATATTGGCTTTCAAGTGATAATCATAACCATTTTTCAATTCAAACACAATCGACAATCGGATACGCGGATTACAAGCGTTGTCCCACACATTTCATACACACTACCAATATCAAGGTGGAGCAAATGGTACAATCACAACCCCTCAACACCCGTGATGGAGACTATGGTACAATCACAACCCCTCCACATCACTCATTGGTAGTTTTATAACATCACTAACGAGATCACGGGACTTACAACACAAGATCCACACATGGACTTTTAACCACCATTGTGATCTTAACAATACACAAGGTCCACACATGGACTTTTAACCACCATTGTGACCTTAACACAAGATCCACCCATGGACTTTTAACCATCATGGTGTTCTTAACCATCTCGTTAGTGTACTTGGATGGATTCTACGGTACAATCACAACCCCTCAACATCCAAGGCGACTTTATTCACGGTGCACCCAATCCTTTAGCCGGCTAACTATATCCGATTCAAGCACTTTTTAAACCCAAACACATCACTTGCCAATATACATCATTTAACAACATTAATCCACTATTTTAAAGCATTTAATAAGCCATTAATCATCATGCATCATTATGCATTAAAACCACATTTATCAATGCACAAAACAAGGATCTCTTACCTTGAGCATCCTTCAACACATGGCTTATAAAACCAGCAATAGACATGCTAAATTATGCTTTCAAAAACAGAATTTAAACATGCAAACAAATCACATTGCAATCAACCAACTCTTGGTTCATCAACAAGAGAGTTTTTCCGAAAACTTACTCTTGAGCTTAGCTAAGTTGTTTAGACTTAAACTAAGCCCCCAAAACCTTCAAACATTGGTTTCAAAGCTGAAAACAAAACTTCACTCACCGATTCCGTTTCGCAAGCTCGCCGAAACACCAATCAAGCTTCCGGATCAACACCACAAGGATCCAAAGATGTCTCCCTTGTTTTAAACACATCAAAGCAGAGGATTAATGCATCATCATGCATTAATATCTTCAACCAAGACACCTAAACTCGCTGCTCTCATCAACACTCACATTTCGGCTACCAAACACAACCGAAATCACATCCAAACACCTCTACAACATTACCCAGCCAAGATCCATCAACTCTAATCATTCTTATACAACAATTAACATCCAAAAAGGATCTAATCACGTCCTTATACCTCCAGCTATAATAGAACATCAAGATCACCCCAAAAACTACCATTAACACAAGCAAAACTTAGGAAAATCAACCTATTCGGGATTGCATTGATTAAACCTCAATTTCACATCAATTATATGTCCAAAATACATCAAGAAAACATCTCAAAATAGAGCCCAATCATTTCATACGAATTTCATCAAAATTAAATCCAAATCTTGCATTTAAAGCCAAGATCATGAACACAACATAAAAACCTTTAATAAAACTCAAATCAAGGATTGAGAACTTGGGAATTTCAGTAAAGAACTGAGTATTTAGAGGAGAAGGACGTTCATACCTCTAAATGTGAGTTTCTCCTTGTTTAAAGCTAAGATTTCTTGAAAATTCCATAAGCAAATGCTAAGGATTTGATGTAGAAATGATTAGAGATCAATTGAAGATTGAAATCTCATCTTTAGATGTTAAAATCAAAGGGAAAATTGGCTGGGGAAAAGTGTTTGGGCTGAGAGAAAAGTAGAGAGAAAAGAAATGGAAAATTTTTGAGAAAAGTTAGTTATGAAGTCAAAATATCTACTTCCCCCCTTTTTCCTTTAATTAAAAATCATTAGTTAAATCTTAAATATTAAGAAAAATCTGGAGAAAACTCTTCTTGGGTAAATTAGCTCCTTAAAGATTCAAAGTTTTAATCCTTTTAAAACAGTCACCAACTTTTCAAAAATTACATTTTAGTCACTAACTCAAAATGTCACACTTCCAAACCTCATTTTGTAAAATTGATTTCACCACTCTCTTATATATAATAAAAGAGGATTTTAAGATATTTTTCCATATTTTTAATGCATCCCGAACTAGGCTTTCCTAAAATCACCTTTTTATATTCGAACCGCAATCCGACCGATCTGGTCCAAACCCAAAACTTCTAATCCCAAAATTGGGGTGTTACACGTAAACCCTCTTTACAAGAGAAATAAAAATAAGCAAACTAAAAGTCCCTTTAATAGGTATTTGTTTGCACTCTTTAAACTATCACCCAAACCTAAACACTTCAGCAAATTTGACAATTTTGGCTAACAAGTGTTGTCTATACAAGAATGGACAATTTAGCTCTAAGACAAATTTCTCATCATAATGTTGTTGACAATTGAAGCATTAGTCTTCCCTTGATGCTTAGAGGTCCCTTTTATACTTCTAATTGGGTTTGTAGCTGTTGAGGATCGTTCAGATTGAATTGGAGCCGTTGGAGACTTTATTTCCCACCATAAATGCAGTTCTGGTGATGTCTATTTCGATACATGGGTAGCTGTATCAAAACGCCCTTCTTCAGAACTTGTTGTTGGAGTCTGATGCAGTGTGCCGTATTGAAACATGTTGGGCCGTATCGAAATGCCCGTATCGAAACGCTTTGTGTTGTATCGAAACGTCCTGCAATTCAAATTATCATTGGGAAATAGTCGTTGGGTTTTAGTCGTTGGGTGTTTGCCTCGTAGGCGTATCGAAACATCAAAGCTGTTTCGAAACAGAACCCCCTCCGTATCGAAACGGGCAAGCCCTGTTTTAGTACGGGTTTTGGCAGTTTCAAAACTTATCGATACATATTATGTCTATATCGAAAAAGAGTACATTAAAAGCACCGGTTTGGCTACTTAAAACATTTCAAACATTGCCAAAACTTTTTTAAACAACCTCAAACTTATTTTCATGTTGTTTTGACTTAGAGAATATTTTAAATTCTTTTTAATTTAGTCCAAAACATTTTTCAATTATTATATCAAAATATATATTTCTACAAAACCTACCTATCCTATGTAGCTATCGATCGTAGAATCTATCACCACATCATGTCAAAATGTCTTTGATTAAATCAATTTCATTCATGTGGGGGATTGTTAGAAAAATTTGATAATTTTCGAGCTCTAAATGAGAAATTAATTCAAACGTTGTTGAGGAAAATGTGGAACCTTTTATTGGTTTGTAAATGTGCAGACGTACACGACATGAGTAATGTAAATGTCTGAACCGGTCTGGTCCTTCGTGGGCTTGCAGATATTTTGACCCAATTTTGAAATGAATTTTTCCTCAAATATGAGCATAGATTTTCCAAATTTTATCTTGAAATTAAAAGGGTGAATATTGAAAGTTACTTTTAATTCATATAGTAGTTTTAGAAATTGCTCAATAGAAGAATCAATTGATTCTCAATATTAAATGCTCCATTAGGTCAAATTTTCACTTATACCCTCATGACACTCCTATAAAAAAGGGAGTAAACCTTCTTTGTTTTACACAACTCAAAACCACATAAATTTTTTATTGTTTTACTCTGTGGATTTTATATGCAGTTTTGAGTGATAGGAGAAGGCGATGTTACGGTTCGTTGAACACAACGTTGATCACTGCAGACGTGCTACTGTTGTGTTCATTATGTTGTTGTATCCTGAGAGATAGATGTTCGACGTTTCTCAAGCACCATAAAAGCGGGCGAATCTGTCTTAAGAAAACTGCGTTCGTGCAGGCCTCAACACGTTTCCTTTCGATTTTCGTTTCAAATCGGTTTGATTTACATATTGTTGTATCCTCCTTAATTTTCTTATTTTACTATTCATTTAATAATTTTTATCTTATTATTTATTCTTAGATTACACCATTTGTCCAACAATTTTTGCTAATAAACTGCCCAGTTCACTAGGCATCTAGATATTAGAAGAGCAAAATAGTCAGCAACAAATCTGTTGCAACTTCTCCAACAAACCAGCTGAATACAGCTGTAAAACCCTGACTACCTAACTGCTCTCCTAACAGTTATGAATTGAGCAAATGCCACCTGTGAATGCAGCCTTGCTGCAGCTTTGCTCATATTTACTCATCTATAAATTCCTTGTATTATCAAGTGTAAAGGCAGTCTTGTATGATGAAATGAATTGAGTATTTACTCATCTATCTTGTTTGTTCATTAGGGTTTGTATCGAATACTTAACATCAAAATAGTCAGCAACAAATCTGTTGCAACTTCTCCAACAAACCAACTGAATCCAGCTGTAAAACCCTGACTGCCTAACTGCTCTCCTAGCAGTTATGAATTGAGCAAATGCCACCTGTGAATGTAGCCTTGCTGCAGCTTTGCTCATCTTTACTCATCTATAAATTCCTTGTATTATCAAGTGTAAAGGCAGTCTTGTATGATGAAATGAATTGAGTATTTACTCTTTTATCTTGTTTGTTCATTAGGGTTTGTATCGAATACTTAACATGGTATCCTTCGCCATGTTGATTCTGGTACCCTTTGCTTTCATTTCTACTCTCTAAACCTCCCTTTCTTTTGCCCATTGGTGCTTCAGCATGCCTTCCGATTCTGAGTCAGCAGCACCCACACCTTCATCCATGGATGACTCATCCTGCCAAGGGTTTTTCAAATAACAAATTAGTGTCTGCCTTGATGACACTAACTTCCTCCTCTGGCGGCAACAAGTTCTCCTAATGGTTCATGGGCAAGGTCTGGAACACTACCTCGATGATGACTACACTCCACCGGCGAAGTTTTTGACTGAGGCAGATGGCTCTAAGGTTCCCAACCCTGTTTATCAAAAGTTCTTCAAGCAAGATAGCTCCTTTGCTTCATGGTTACTATCCACCATTAGTAAGTCCATACTCCCTCATCTTGTTGGATCGGAAACCTCTACTTCGATATGGAAAACTGTTGTTCTCCGTTACTCCAATCTTTCCACTACTCGTGTCATGCACTTACACTGTCGCCTCAGATCTCTCAAGAAAGGAGCTCTTTCAATCAGTGACTATACAGCCTCAAGTTAAGGAGATATGTGATCTCCTTGCTATATGTGGAAGCCCTATTTCTGAAACGGAACAGGTTGCTACGATTCTGAATGGTCTACCTTCCGAGTTTGAATCAGTCGTTGCTGTCATCACAGCCAGTAAAGATCCATATTCATTTGACAGTGTTGTGTCTTTACTCACTGATGCTGAAACGCGTTTGGAAGATCCCATACATCTTTCAGTTAGGGTCAACAATACCACGCTGAACCATGACCCCACTGGATCTAATCATCGCCCGAGTTATTCTCCTAATCGTGGTGCGCGTGGTGGGAGATCTGGACCAGGGGGTCATTTCAAAGGTTGAACCAGGCTGCAATGCCAAATCTGTGGCAAACTAGGTCATCTAGTTGACCGTTGCTGGCACAGATTTGACCAAGGTTTTCAATGCTCTTCTAAGCCTTCGGTCGAGCCCCATGCTTGTTGCTGCACCCATGATGCCCCTAAGGGTGCGTATGATCCTTTTGTTTCTTCTGATTCTCCTGCTTCACCCTCTACAGAAACACCTCAGGTCAACACCCTAGTTGGTCCCTCAACAGTGTGGTACCCAGATTCAGGTGCTACACACCATGTCACCAAGGATATTTCTCAGATGCATGCTGGTCACAAGTACACAGGCCAGGGTAAGATTCATATTGGTGATGGCTCATCTCTCCCTATCTCTCATATTGGGCATTCTATTATTCAAACTAAGTCCAATACATTGCTTATTGATCAGCTGATGCACGTTCCTGATATTACTCGTAATCTGATGTCTGTGTCTAAATTTACTCGTGACAATCGTGTATATTTCGAGTTTCACTCTTCTTATTGTTGTATTAAGGATGTTCAGACAAGTGAGGAGTTATTGAGAGGATCACAAAATAATGGCCTGTACGTGTTGCATGTTACTTCTCCTTCTTCCTTTCGACCTTCTGCTCTTACTTGCACTGTCTCCCTGTCTGAATATTTGTTGTTGCACAATCGATTGGGGAACCCTTCCTTTGTTGTTGTGAGTATCGTGCTGCGAAAGCCAATTCATGTGGACAAGAATAATCTGTGCCATGTATGTCAGCTTGGCAAGAGTCACAGTTTACCATTTCCAGCTTCTTCTACTGTTTATTCCAAACCCTTTCAACTTGTTGAAATAGATATTTAGGGACCAGCTTCTGTTACCTCTGCTTGCTATAGATACTACATGTCATGTGTGGATTTGTACTCTCGACACACTTGGATTTATTTACTGATAAACAAATCCGATACTGCTTTTCAGTTGTTATATTCTTTAATTGAAACTCAATTTTATTCCAAGTTGTTAGCAGTTCAGGTTGATGGGGTGGAGAATTTAAGTTCCTTGAACATCAGTTGTCTCAAATTAGGATTCAATTGTGTATTACTTGTCCTCATACATCCCAACAAAATGGGGTCATCGAGCGTAAGCACAGACACATACTTGAAACTGCTCTTTCCCTGCTAGCACAGGCTGAATTACCCCTCTTATACTGGTCATATGATGTTATAAGTGCTACGTTCCTGATTAATCGAATTCCCTCTAAGACATTGGGTGACAAGTCCTCTTATCAACTTTTATACAACAAGATTCCTAACTATCAGTTCCTCATGGTCTTTGGATGCCTTTGTTACCCACATTTGCGACCCTACAATAAACACAAATTAGAGTTTAGATCCAAACCATGCATTTTTCTGGGTTATAGAACTCGTCATCACGGTTACATGTGCCTTGAACCTACTACTGGCAGAATATATACTTCTTGACACGTTCTCTTCAATGAAACAGTGTTTCCTTACACCAATATTAGTACTCCCTCCTCACAAACTTCATCCACATTGCTATCACCTTCTCTCCATATTCATGATACACTCTAAGTTTCTACCTCTATACCAAATCAAGCTACTTCAGCTGCCACCACCACTAATACTCCATCATCTTCTACCCCTGTTAGACATTACATCCCTCATTCACCACATACCTCTCCTAGTCACATTACACCTGCCAATCCTCCTGAACATGGTCCTAGCTCACCTCCAAGTCTTATACCTCACTCTCCCAATCAAATGTCACCTGTTTCAGTACCCTGTGATTCACCTAGTGCTCGTTCTGTAACCCCCTTAGCCCGGCCTAGACGGTTGACCCGAACTACGAAGATTACACGGGGAAAACCAAAGTCAACCCAAAAGTCAACCTTGATTAACGACCCTTTTTTTTCTTTTTAAACTTGTATGGATGCTCATTAACCCTAAGCGTTCTCTTGAGATATGCATACTCAAAAATCACAGCAAATGGAAAGCAAAAAGGTACTCAATTGCACAACATACGAATTTAGGGACTAAATTGTAAATTCTAGAAATTAAGAGGACTTTACCAATTTTTAAGATTCCATTATGAAAATAGTCATGTTTCATGCTTCTCAGCCAAATTTCACCTCAAACGGACATCCCAAACTCAAGCAATTGCATAAACGAAGTTCAAGACTAAAACGTGAAGATTTCAAAACATAAAACCAGAAAATTCAGTGCCCAACGGTCAAATGTTCCGGAACGAGGGTTGACCGTTCCGAAACGTGGGACTGTTTCGAAACCTATTCTGAAACAGGGTTTGGCAGTAGCAAAAATGTTTCCGAACAGCTCTACCCGTTTCGAAACACCAAGGCCATTTCAGACCCCTGTTTCGAAACAGTAGTACCCGTTCCGATACGGCCTACCCAGAAATGCAGAAATTAACTGGTTTAACACACATTCGACCCATCAAACACATTCTTATGACCTCCTAATCATGCCAACAAGTCATCATGCATAAAAGGAACATATTTGCATCAACAAAACATATTCATGGTATCGATTAGGGAAAACCTCAATCTATAGGCATTCAACCTATTACTCCGAACCAACCAAACATCAAACCAACAAAGCAAGCACCATAATGGCCAATAACATATCCAAAAACATCATAGGCATCGTGCCAAACTTAGGGAGTCCAAAACATCTCCCAAAAAGCACAACCTAGGTTCCCATTGCCAAATACCAAAAACTAATAGTGTTGTAAAAATAGTCACCATACATGAGCTTAGTCTTTCTCTTGGATTCTTGACCACCTTGCTGCCCTTAAAGCGCTTCAATTCTCTGCATTATTGGTTCAAGAAAGAGAGCGTAAGCACATATGCTTAGTGAGAAATGCTCTAATGAAACAACACAATAATGCACTTTATAAAACACCTTACAAGCCTTTTAAATTCATAAACATCATTACTCATGCAACAATGCATACACAACAAGCATCTCATGCTTCATTACATCAACATGTCATATTGGCTTTCAAGTGATTCCATAACCATTTTTCACGACAAAACACAATCGGATACGCGGATTACAAGCGTTGTCCCATACGCTTCATACACACTACCAAACACACAAGGTGGAGTTTACCGGTACAATCTCAACCCATCAACACCCGTGATGGAGTTTAACGGTACAATCACAACCCCTCCACATCACTCATTGGTAGTTGTATAACATCACTAACGAGAACACGGGACACACAACACAAGATCTACACATGGCATTTTAACCACCATTATGATCTTAGACATCTCGTTAGTGTACTTGGATGGAGTTTACAGTACCATTACAACCCCTCAACATCCAAGGTGACTTTATTCACGGTGCACCCAATCCTATAGCCGGCTAACTATATCCGATTCAAGTTCTTTTAAACCCACACATCACTTGCCAATATACATCATTTACCATCATCAATCCACTGTTTTAAAGCATTAAACAAAGCAATTAAATAATCATGCATCACTATGCATCAACCACATTTATCAATGTCAAACCAAGGATCTCTTATCTTGAGCATCCTTCAACACATGGCTTTCAATACCAGCATTAAACATGCTAAAATATGCTTTCAAAACAGAATTTAAACATCCAAATTAAACACATTGCAACCAACCATCTCATGGTTCATCAAAGAGAGAGTTTCTCCGAAAACTTACTCTTGAGCTTAGTTAAGTTGCTTAGACTTAAACTAAGCTCCCCAAACCTTCAAACATTGGTTTCAAAGCTGAAAACCAAACTTCACTCACCAATTCTGTTTCGCAAGCTTGCCGAAACACCGTTCAAGCCTCCGGATCAACACCACAAGGATCTGAAGATGTCTCCCCTGTTTTAAACACATCAAAGCAGAGGATTAATGCATCATCATGCATTAAAATCTTCATCCATAACACCTAAACTCGCTGCTCTCACCAAAACTCGCATTTCGGCTACCAAACACTACCGAAATCACATCCAAACACCTCCACAACATTACCCAGCTTAGATCCATCACTTCTAATCATTCTTAGACATTAATTAACATCCAAAAAGGACCTAATCACGTCCTTATACCTCCAGCTATAACAGAACACCAAAATCACCCCAAAAACCACCATTTTCACAAGTAAAAACTTAGGAAAATCAACCTATTCGGGATTACATTGATTAAACCTCAATTACACATCATTAAACATCCAAAATACATTAAAAAGGCATCTCAAAACAGAGCCCAAACAACCTCCACGAAATTCTTCAAGATTTGATCAAAATCTCAAGTTTTAAGCCAAAATCAAGATCATAACATTAAAACATTTAATAAAACTTAATTTAAGGATTGAGAACTTGGGAATTTCAGTAAAGAACTGAGTATTTAGAGGAGAAGGACGTTCATACCTCTAAATGTGGATTTCTCCTTGTTTAGAGCTAAAATCCTTGAAAATCCAATATGCAAATGAAGAGGATTTGATGTAGAAATGATTAGGAATCATTTGGGAATTGAAATCTCATCATTTGGTGTGAAAATCAAAAGAAAAGCTGCTGTGGAAATTTGTTTGGCTGAGGGAATTTTGAGAAAAAATGAAATGGGAAAATTTTAGCAAAAGTTAGTTGTGAAACTAAAATATGATTTTTCCCTCTTTTCTTTTTATTAATTAAACATTAAATGAGTCTTTAAAAATCAAGAAAAATCTGGAGAAATCCTCCCTTGGGTAAATTAGCTCCTTAAAGATTCAAAGTTTCAATCCTTTCAAAACAGTCACGAACTTTTCAAAAATTACATTCACTAACTCGAAATGTCATATTTCCAAGCCTCATTTTGTAAAATTGATTTTACCACTCTCTTATATATATTAAAAGAGGATTTTTAGATATTTTTCCATATTTTTAATGCATCCCGAACTAGGCTTTCCCTAAAACCACCTTTTATATTCGAACCGAAATTTAGATCGGTCCGGTTCAGACCCTAAACTTCCAAGCCCAAAATTGGGGTGTTACAACTCTCCCCCCCCCCCTTAAGAAATTTCGTCCTCAAAATTTACCTAGAGGAAAAAGGTATGGAAACTGCTTCATCATGTCATCCTTCCGTTCCCACGTGGCTTCCTCAGCACCATGATGCTTCCACAACACCTTTACCAACTCAATGGTCTTGCCTCGAAGAACTTTACTGTCCGAATCCAGAATCTCCATCGGTTCCTCATCATAATTCAAATCCGGATTCAACTCCACTTCCTCCACAGGCATAACATGCGAAGGATCTGATCTATACCTCCGAAGCAAAGAGACATGAAACACATCATGAATCTTTTCCAATTCTTGCGGCAACCTCAACTTGTACGCAACAGGACCCACACGCTCAATCACCTCGTATGGTCCAATGTACCTAGGGCTCAACTTACCCTTTCGGTCAAACCTCATCACCTATTTCCAAGGCGAAACTTTCAAAAACACACGGTCACCCACCGCATACTCAATCTCCTTACGCTTCAAATCTGCGTAAGACTTTTGTCGATCAGAAGCTGCCTTCAATCGCTCACAAATGAGCTTCACCTTCTCGGTGGTTCCTTTCAACAAAGCTGGCATCGAAACCAACTTCTGACCTGTTTCAGCCCAACAAAGAGGAGTCCTACACTTCCTCCCGTACAAAGCTTCATAAGGTGCCAGTTGAATACTTGCCTAATAGCTATTATTATAGGCAAACTCTACAAAAGGTAAATGTTTCTCCCAAGAGCCCTGAAACTCAATCACACAGCACCTCAACATATCCTTCAGCACTTGGATAACTCGCTCAGACTGTCCATCCGACTGCGGATGATAAGATGTACTGAAATTCAACCGTGTACCCAAAGCCTGATGCAAACACTGCCAGAAATGCGATGTAAACCTCAGATCTCTATCTGACACAATCGACTTTGGCACACCATGCAGCCGCACAATCTCAGCAATGTACAGCTCCACAAGCTTGTCCAAAGTGTACATAGTATGCACGGGTATGAAATGCGCACACTTCGTCAGGCGATCCACAATCACCCATACTGAATTCTTCTTCGATGGCGACAAAGGCAATCCAGACACGAAGTCCATGGTAATCCTTTCCCACTTCCACTCAGGAATCCTCAACGGTTGCAACAACCCAGAAGGAAACTGATGCTCAACCTTAACTCGCTGACACACCATGCACTTGCTCACAAACTCAACAACATCTTTCTTTAAACCCACCCAATAGTACTCATCACGAAGATCACGATACATCTTAGTACTACCAGGGTGCATAGCAAAAGGACTACTATGAGCTTCAGTCAGACTAGCACGCCTCAACTAAGCATCATTGGGCACTATTATCCGACTCCCAAAGCATAAGACTCCATCATCATTAAAGCAGAAATCCAATGGCCTATCCTCAGCAATATCTTGAACATGTGGCACCAAGGAATCATCCAACAACTGCTTATCCTTTATCAATTGAACCAAGGATGGTTTCACTTGCAATTCAGCCACAAGACCACCATCACGCGAAATGCTCAAACTGGCAAACATAGCCCTCAACTCCACTGCCACCTTCCTACTCAAGGCATCCGCTACAACATTAGCTTTACCCAGATGGTACTCGATCGTCAAATCATAATCCTTAAGAAACTCCACCCAACGTTGTTGTCTAAGATTCAACTCCTTCTAAGACATCAGATACTTCAAACTCTTGTGATCCGTGTACACAGTACACTTCTCACCATACATGTAATGTCTCCAAATTTTCAAAGCAAAAACCACCGCAGCTAACTCAATATCATGCGTAGGATAATTGCGCTCATGCACCTTCAACTGGTCCGATGCATAAGCCATCACCTTACCCTCTTGCATCAACACACATCCCAAACCAACGTAGGACGCGTCACTATACACCACAAACTCTTTCCCTGATTCAGGCTGAACCAAGATAGGAGCTTGCGTCAAAGCTGCCTTAAGCTTCTCAAAAGCCTGTTGTCTCGCTTCCGTCCACTCATACTTAACATCCTTCTACAACAACTTCGTCAAAGGTGCATCAATCTTTGAAAACCCATCCACAAACCTCCGATAGTATCCCGCCAAACCAAGGAAACTACGGACTTCGTGAACAGACTTAGGAGGCTTCCAATTCATCACTGCCTCAATCTTCTGAGGATCAACACGAATCCCTTCAGCAGAAACCACATGACCAAGAAACACAACTTCTCTAAGCCAAAACTCACACTTGCTCAGCTTGGCATAAAGCTGATTCTCCAACAAAGCCTACAACACAATCCTCAAATGCCCCTCATGCTCCTCCTCAGTACGAGAGTACACGAGAATATCATCAATGAATACCACAACAAATTTATCCAAGTATTCATGGAACACCCTATTCATCATGTCCATGAAAGTTGCAGGAGCATTCGTCAAACCAAACAGCATCACAAGAAACTCATAATGCCCATACCTCGCTCTGAAGGCTGTCTTTGGCACGTCCACATCCTTCACCTTCAACTGGTAATACCCTGACCTTAAGTCAATTTTAGAGAACACAGCCGCTCCCCGAAATTGATCAAAAAGATCATCAATTCTCGACAATGGATACCGATTCTTGATAGTCAACTTGTTAAGCTGACGGTAATCGATGCACATTCTCATAGTACCATCCTTTTTCTTCACAAACAAGACCGGTGCACCCCAAGGTGACACACTCGGCCGAATGAAACCACGATCAAGCAACTCCTGAAGTTGCGTCTTCAGCTCTTTCAACTCTTTAGGTGCCATTCGATAAGGAGTAATGGACACTGGAGTTGTGTTTTCATACAGCTCAATTCCAAACTTCACTTCACGATTGGGAGGCAACCCAGGTAACTCCTCCGGAAACACACCAGGAAACTCTCGCACAGTCCTGATATCTTGCACTCGCAACTCCTTAGAACTAGGATTCATCACGAAGGCTAGGTAGGCTTCACAACCTTGCCTCAGCATTCGGCTTGCATCCAAGGTAGATACCACATTGGCAAGAAACTTCACATTCTCACCCACCACCACTACCTCATAATCATCCGCAAGCTTCAACGAAACTCGCTTATTCTCAAAATCCACCACAACTCGATGTTCAACAAGCCAATCCATACCAAGGATTACATCAAAACCATAGAAAGGCAATTCCATAAGATCAACATGAAAAACATGGTCTTGCACAACCAAGGGACATCTTCTATAAAGCTTTCGTGTCACAACAGTCTCACCAAAAGAACTAGTTACACGCATACCAACATCCAAAGACTCAACAGGCAAACCAAGCAATTGAGCATGTTCACGCAATATATATGAGTGTGTAGATCCAGAATCAATCAAGGAAAGTAATGGCAAGCATTGCAAAGTGAAAGTACCTGCTATCACATCCGTGTCATTCTTCCCCTCCCTCTGAGAATACACTCGGGCCTGGCCACCACCCTCAGGCTGAACAGCCACCACATGAGCCACATTCCTTCCACCATCCTCTTTGCGTTGGAAGTTACCACGGCCGCGCCCACGACCTCTCTATGGTGCAACAACTCCAGGAGCACGTCCCTGACCACCACCGGCCAACGGAGGACACTCCCTCCTCATATGATCCGTCGAACCACAATTCCAACACGAATTACCGGTCACCACAACAGGAGCCTGCACCTCTCTCGCTGCCCGAGGACAATCACGCCTCAAATGACCACGCGATCCACACGCCCAGCATGTGTTCTGATCAGCTCTCGCCCTGTCTCCCTAAACAGGCGCACCTTGCCCTCCACCACCACGCCTAGCCGAAGACTGATACCTCCGATCACGTCATCTCTTGTTCCGTTCACCACCGAAACTATACTCAGCAGCTCGCTTGCTCGCACTAGAACCAGCACTCCTAGAGGACAAGCTCAGATTCAGCTCAATATCCTTCGCTCTACTAACAAGCACATCAAAGTCAGTGTACTCAGCGGCCAGCATATAGCTCTTCACATCCGTCACCAAACCATAACGGAAACGTTCACACCTCTCCCGCTCATCAAGGATAAGCTCAGGTGCGTATTGACTGAGACGGACAAACTGAACCTCGTACTCAGCAACTAACATGCTCCCTTGAGTAAGAGACATGAACTCTCTTTTCTTTTCATCCAGGTATCACACACCCAGATACTTTCTCTTGAACGCGTTCAGAAAGAACGTCCAAGTTACATCAGCTTCCTCCATTCCGGAGACAGTGGTCGTCTACCAGGTATACGCATCATCATGCAACAGCGATACCACACAGCCTAGCTTCTGCACATCATTGCAGTTCATTTGTCCCAAAATTCTCTTGCTACTTTCCAACCAAGACTCGGAACCCTCCGCAGACAAACCTCTGAACTCAGTCCCTCCCAGACTGCGCAAACGTTCCAAAGGTAGTCTAGCATTAGCATCACCCTGATGCCCAGCTCCATGAGCCCCAGCTACTGCCGCCTGAAAGGCTCCAGCAATAGCCTGTATCAATACTGTCATATCAGGAGCAGCTTGCCCTTGCCCAGCTTCAGGTCCAGCGACCCCAGCACCAGCTCCAGCACCTCCAGCACCACCACCACCGGGTGGAGGAGGTAAATCCACTACATTCACCGCATTCTCTTCATTCTCGTTTTGAGCCATAGCTCGCGTATTAATCCTCGTCTCTCTACGAGGTCTCATTCACTAAACAATGCATTAACACAAATGCAATAAACATAATCAGGCTCAGTAAGGTAAGAAATCCAAGTACTCAAGCTCATTTTCAAATAAAATCAAGTCATTTCATTAGTTTTGGTATGGCAATGGGTCCCTCAAACATGTTTCATCTCAACATACATCACAATTGTAACATTCTTTACAATTCACACATCATACTTCATTCACAAAGCACATCATGCATTCATACATACATCACCCACATAATCATTCTCAATTACACGAGAACCTGGCTCTGATACCACCAAATGTAACCCCCTTAGCCCAGCCTAGACGGTTGACCCGAACTACGAAGATTACATGGGGAAAACCAAAGTCAACCCGAAAGTCAACCTTGATTAACGATCCTTTTTTTTCTTTTTAAACTTGTCTGGATGCTCATTAACCCTAAGCGTTCTCTTGAGATATGCATACTCAAAAATCACAGCAATCGGAAAGCAAAAGGTACTCAATTGCACAACATACGAATTTAGGGACTAAATTGTAAATTCTAGAAATTAAGAGGACTTCACCAATTTTTAAGATTCCATTATGAAATTAGTCATGTTTCATGCTTCTCAGCCAAATTTCACCTCAAACGGACATCCCAAACTCAAGCAATTGCATAAACGAAGTTCAGGACTAAAACGTGAAGATTTCAAAACATAAAACCATAAAATTCAGTGCCCAACGGTCAAGTGTGCCGGAACGAGGGATGACCGTTCCGAAACGCGGGACCGTTTCGAAACCTGTTCCGAAACAGGGCTTGGCAGTAGCAAAAGTATTTCGGAACAGCTCTACCTGTTTCGAAACACCAAGGCCATTTCAGACCCCTGTTTCGAAACAGTAGTACCCGTTCCGATACGGCCTACCCAGAAATGCAGAATTTAACTGGTTTAACACACATTCGACCCATCAAACACATTCCTATGACCTTCTAATCATGCCAACAAGTCATCATGCATAAAAGGAACATATTTGCATCAACAAAACATATTCATGGCATCGATTAGGGAAAACCTCAATCTATAGGCATTCAACCTATTACTCCGAACCAACCAAACATCAAACCAACAAAGCAAGAACCATAATGGCCAATTACATATCCAAAAACATCATAGGCATCATGCCAAACTTAGGGAGTCCAAAACATCTCCCAAAAAGCACAACCTAGGTTCCCATTGCCAAATACCAAAAACTAATAGTGTTGTAAAAATAGTCACCATACATGAGCTTAGTCTTTCTCTTGGATTCTTGACCACCTTGCTGCCCTTAAAGCACTTCAATTCTTTGCATTATTGGTTCAAGAAAGAGAGCGTAAGCACATATACTTAGTGAGAAATGCTCTAATGAAACAACACAATAATGCACTTTATAAAACACCTTACAAGCCTTTTAAATTCATAAACATCATTACTCATGCAACAATGCATACACAACAAGCATTTCATGCTTCATTACATCAACATGTCATATTGGCTTTCAAGTGATTCCATAACCATTTTTCACGACAAAACACAATCGGATACGCGGATTACAAGCGTTGTCCCATACGCTTCATACACACTACCAAACACACAAGGTGGAGTTTACCGGTACAATCTCAACCCCTTAACACCCGTGATGGAGTTTAACGGTACAATCACAACCCCTCCACATCACTCATTGGTAGTTGTATAACATCACTAACGAGAACACGGGACACACAACACAAGATCTACACATGGCATTTTAACCACCATTATGATCTTAGACATCTCGTTAGTGTACTTGGATGGAGTTTACGGTACCATTACAACCCCTCAACATCCAAGGCGACTTTATTCACGGTGCACCCAATCCTATAGCCGGCTAACTATATCCGATTCAAGTTCTTTTAAACCCACACATCACTTGCCAATATACATCATTTACCATCATCAATCCACTGTTTTAAAGCATTAAACAAAGCCATTAAATAATCATGCATCACTATGCATCAACCACATTTATCAATGTCAAACCAAGGATCTCTTATCTTGAGCATCCTTCAACACATGGCTTTCAATACCAGCATTAAACATGCTAAAATATGCTTTCAAAACATAATTTAAACATGCAAATTAAACACATTGCAACCAACCATCTCATGGTTCATCAAAGAGAGAGTTTCTCTGAAAACTTACTCTTGAGCTTAGTTAAGTTGCTTAGACTTAAACTAAGCTCCCCAAACCTTCAAACATTGGTTTCAAAGCTGAAAATCAAACTTCACTCACCAATTCCGTTTCGCAAGCTTGCCGAAACGCCGTTCAAGCCTCCGGATCAACACCACAAGGATCCGAAGATGTCTCCTCTGTTTTAAACACATCAAAGCAGAGAATTAATGCATCATCATGCATTAAAATCTTCAGCCATAACACCTAAACTCGCTGCTCTCACCAAAACTCACATTTTGGCTACCAAACACTACCAAAATCACATCCAAACACCTCCACAACATTACCCAGCCTAGATCCATCACTTCTAATCATTCTTAGACATCAATTAACATCCAAAAAGGACCTAATCACGTCCTTATACCTCCAGCTATAACAGAACACCAAAATCACCCCAAAAACCACCATTTTCACAAGTAAAAACTTAGGAAAATCAACCTATTCGGGATTGCATTGATTAAACCTCAATTACACATCATTAAACATCCAAAATACATTAAAAAGGCATCTCAAAACAGAGCCCAAACAACCTCCACGAAATTCTTCAAGATTTGATCAAAATCTCAAGTTTTAAGCCAAAATCAAGATCATAACATTAAAACATTTAATAAAACTTAATTTAAGGATTGAGAACTTGGGAATTTCAGTAAAGAACTAAGTATTTAGAGGAGAAGGACGTCCATACCTCTAAATGTGGATTTCTCCTTGTTTAGAGCTAAAATCCTTGAAAATCCAATATGCAAATGAAGAGGATTTGATGTAGAAATGATTAGGAATCATTTGGGAATTGAAATCTCATCATTTGGTGTGAAAATCAAAAGAAAAGCTGTTGTGGAAATGTGTTTGGCTGAGGGAATTTTGAGAGAAAATGAAATGGGAAAATTTTAGCAAAAGTTAGTTATGAAACTAAAATATGATTTTTCCCTCTTTTCTTTTTATTAATTAAACATTAAATGGGTCTTTAAAAATCAAGAAAAATCTGGAGAAATCCTCCCTTGGGTAAATTAGCTCCTTAAAGATTCAAAGTTTCAATCTTTTCAAAACAGTCACGAACTTTTCAAAAATTACATTTTAGTCACTAACTAGAAATGTCATATTTCCAAGCCTCATTTGGTAAAATTTATTTCACCACTCTCTTATATATATATTAAAATAGGATTTTTAGATATTTTTTCATATTTTTAATGCATCCCGAACTAGGCTTTCCCTAAAACCACCTTTTATATTTGAACCGAAATTTAGACAGGTCCGGTTCAGACCCTAAACTTCCAAGCCCAAAATTGGGGTGTTACACGTTCGAACCCTTTTTCTGACCCTGACACTACTCATCCCACCCCTATTAATACTCAGGGTGATATTAATGTGCCTGATTTGGATCAAGTTCCAACCTCTACTAATACTCACTCAATGGTCACCAAGGGCAAAGCAGGGATTTTCAAACCTAAGGTATTTCACTCTCAGTTTGATGAAGTCCCTTCTAATATTCATGATGCTTTACAAGATTCTGAATGGTGCAAGGCAGTTCAAGCTGAATACAATGCCCTTCTTGAAAACAACACTTGGGATCTGGTACCTCTCCCCCCCCCCCCCCCCCCAATCGAAAGGCCATTGGATGCAAATGGTTTTTCAAAGTCAAACGCCATGCAGACGGCACTGTTGAGAGATTCAAAGCTCGTCTCGTAGCCAATGGTTACTCCTAGTTTGCTAGAGCTGAATTCAGAGAAACATTTAGTCCCGTTGTCAAATTCTTTACAGTGAACCTTATGTTGTCAGTAGCTGTCACCAATGGGTGTCCAATTCATCAAGTTGATGTGAATAACGCTTTCTTAAAGGGTGACCTACTCGAAGATGTCTACATGGAGCAACCAGCAGGCTTCACACAACATGCAGCTGATGGTACATTGCTTGTGTGCAAATTGAAGAAGGCTCTCTATGGCCTCAAACAGGCACCACGTAATTGGTTTGATAAGTTAAAGGCATTTCTTGAAGAATTGGGATTCAAATCTTCTTCTGTCGATGCTTCTCTATTTGTTTACAACAGTGATGGTGCAACTACCTACATGGTGATCTATGTCGATGACATATTAATTACTAGGGCCTCTCAATCACATGTTCAAACTGTTATAAACAAAATGGATCAGAAATTTTCCCTCAAAGATCTTGGGGCACTGAGCTTATTTCTGGGCATTGAAGTTCAACATGTTCATGGTGAATTGTTCTTATCTCAACGGAAATACATAACAGAACTTCTTGTTACAACTGACTTGCAGGATGTTAATGAAGCTAGCTCACCTATGGTCACTACTCCCAAACTATGCAAAGAGGATGGCAGCCCATTGCATGATCCACATGAGTATCGACGTGTTGTAGGATCTTTGCAATATGTATGTCATACCAGGCCAGACATTACTGTGTCTGTTAATAAGGTAGCCCAATTCATGCATCAGCCCACTGATCTTCATTGGATGGCAGTAAAACGAATTCTCCAATACTTGAAAGGGACAATTGACTTTGGTCTCTGGTTCTCTCCTCAGCAAACATTCCTTCTAGAACTTCATTCCTTTTCAGATGCTGACTGGGGCAGTGATCCCGATGACCGACGATCGATATCTGGGTACTGTTCCTACCTTGGCATGCACTTAATCACCTGGTGCTCTCGCAAACAAAGGGTCGTCTCCAGATCCACTGTTGAGTCTGAGTTTCGCAGCATAGCTGATGCTGCCTCTGATATTCTATGGCTGCAAGTTGTTCTTCACGACATGCACATTACTCTTGACACTATTCAAATTATTTGGAGTGACAACACAAGTGTTGTGGCAATGGTAGCAAACCATGTTATGCATGCCAAAACCAAACACGTGGACCTTGATTTGTTCTTCGTTCGAGAAAAGGTCTCTTCGCAACAACTGCAAGTTCGTTACGTACCAGCCGCAAGTCAAGTTGCAGATGCCCTCACCAAACCTATCTCTATTGCTAATTTTCAGTCCTTCCGTCATCAGCTCTGTGTTCGAAAACTCTCAGAAATTGAAGAAGCACGAGAAATATTAGAAGAGCAAAATTGTCGGCAACAAATCTGTTGCAACTTCTCCAACAAACCGGCTAAATATAGTTGTAAAACCCTGACTGCCTAACTGCTCTCCTAACTGTTATGAATTGAGCAAATGCCACCTGTGAATGCAGCCTTGCTGCAGCTTTGCTCATCTTTACTCATTTATAAATTCCTTGTATTATCAAGTGTATAGACAGTCTTGTATGATGAAATGAATTGAGTATTTACTCCTCTATCTTGTTTGTTCATTAGGGTTTGTATCGAATACTTAACACTAGACACACTAAATTGGGTCAAAACAGTAGCAACTAAATACCCAATATTTTGCTAATTTATGTACACTGACTGCTGTAATGATAGATACAATGCAGATGGAAAACCAGAAAACCCGCAACAAAACTACTTTATTGATCGTCTAAAACATGCAGACAATAATAGGATTTTATGTTATAAATAATGGTCGGGGAAAATCAAGTGAATGACACTATAGTATGCTGGATATCATACCTAAAATATATCAAATCAATAATGATTTTTTTTGAATTAAAAACCAAATTTTATTAAAATATAGAAGAATTACACAGATAAGCATACCCTTAAATACAAAAATAAACGTAAAAAAATAAAGAATATGCAAATGTGAATAACAAACTTAAATCTTCTCATAAAATCTTCATTAGTGATCTTCAATTCTAACACCATAGCCAAATTTTGGAGTGCTCGGTGGAAGAGAGCGTATTATTAAATTACTCCAATCAACAAAAAGAGAAAAAACGTCTTGGTTAACTCCACGAACAACCAACCCACACAATGTTCTGCGGCAAGATTCATTTATAATATGCATCAAATTGTAAACGTCTTCAATATCAACGTACCATAGACGGCAAATGAAAAACATATTAAAACAACCAACAAAAAAAAACAAAACAAAAAATTTGAAACTATTGTTTAGCTCGTATGGCAACATATAGGTGACAATGTATTTGCCATTGAAATATCATCGTTGGCAACATTCTTTTGAGCAACATTCACATGAGCACTAATTTCAACGACATACATTTTATCTTTTTAAAAATACTTTCTGAAGTTCTAAATATTTTATAAAATCATTTTTACACACCATTTTTCGAAAGCAAATACTAATCTGACCGTAGACTCTATAAACAATATTTTTTTTAATCTTAAAGTTACTTATTTTTCCTGTCAATCTTATAAAAAAATAGAGTAAAATATACAAATCATCACTCAACTATATTCTGTTTTTTATTTTGGTCACTTAACTTTTAAATTTTTAAATTTACTAACCGAATTTTCGGATTGCTCCTATTTGGGTCACTATGTATTATTTTATTATTATTTTCGAATTTTTGGCATTTATTATTATTATTTAATATAAAAATAATTTAACATATAAAATATAAAACTAAATCCAATTGTTCACCGGCCACCATTCGTCGTCATTAGACGCCACTGTCGACGATCGTAGATGGTGGTTGTTCAGTCTCAAATTTCACTGGTCACTTCGTCGCGGGTTTCGGGACATTTTCTGACGAAACAAACACCAGATTCGGACTCAGCGTGTCAAAACGAGTTCATTGGTGCAATTTGAGATCATACAGTTGTCGATTTTAAGCCCGACGGTGATTAAAAGTGGTCGACGGTGGTGGTGATGTTTTTATATATATTTTTAAATTTAATAATAATAAAATATAATTTTATTATTTATTTTAATTTATTTTTATATTTAATAATATTAAAAAATCAAAAATAATAATAAAATAATCTAAAGTGACCAAAATAAGAGCAATCCAAAAGTTCAGTTAGTAAATTAAAAAGTTTAAAAGTTAAGTGACCAAAATAAGAGAGAGAATATAGCCGAGTGATAATTTGTATATTTTACCCTAAAAATAATGATATATTACTAATGCAATATCACCATACTTGAATCAAATCTGACCTATGAAAGATTCGTGGAGATTAAGTGTCCATATAAAAAAGACAATGAGATACGATCAATTTAAAGATTGGAACATGAAATTTGCTGGGTTTTTTTATTGAAACATGGAATATGCTGTTTATTATATTATATCCAGGGAATAATATGTACCAGGGGGCATTTGGTTTATGGAAAACATTATTACCAGAATTAATATTTTTTTTCAGAATCACATACTAAGTTTGGTTTGAGAGAATTTCTATTATGATAATTTTTTCATTAAATGGTGGTTATGTGATTTCCTTCATATTCTTAGGTATTTAACAATTTTTGACCAACTTGGACCAAATTACCCTTGTATAATATAGGTGTTTTTAACCTTTGTTTTATCGTGAAATTGTTAAACCCAAAATCACATCTCCCTTTCTTTGTTTTGCACATCTCCTAGTAAGTGTTCTCTTCAACTTTTCCTTTTCGTTATTTCATTCAATACTATTGCTTTGAATAATTTTTTTTTCTCTTTTTGTTTGTTGATTTTAAAACATGATCATGTTTTTCTCTTTTTTCTTATTTGTTTTATTCAAATCACCTTTTGCAATTATTTTTATTCATAAAATCTAAATAAAAATTATTTTATCTTCTTTAAGAATATTAAATCGATTGAAACTTTAATCGTTCTCTTTTGAATAAGGAAAAAAAGAAATACTTATTGCAAATTTAATTTTTTTTTTGTTTTAAACCTATAAAACCGAAATATTCACTAGGCTCTGTAATTAAATAAATTTTAGTTTTTCGGTATTATTATTGAATGTTGTATTATTCAATGTTGTTGTTGAATAAAAACTGAAATATTTACTAAGCTCTTGAATAAATTCAGATTTAAAACGAAATGCTTACTCTTGTTTAATTTCCCTTTTTAGTATTATTGCTCTCTAATACTTACTAGACTCTTTGGATGGTAGTCAAAATTTTGGTAAAATCCCATCAAATCAATGTTAAGAAACAATAAAAAGCACTTGTTAACTAATTATCACGATTGGATTGTTCGATAAGTGTTACATATTACGAACCTTGGTAGATAATGAAAAAAAAAATAAGCATGGTAGTTTATACTAAGCCTGATCGACATGTGGGAATTTCTCCTCATATTATGGTCAGTAAGGAAAAATGAAATTACATTGTAATTTTTTAGTATTATTACTTTGTAATACGTGGTAGATATTGGGATGGGCACGGCCCGGATAGGATCGGGGTTTTGGCCCACCCAGACCCGAGCTGAAAATAAACATCCTAAACCCGCACCCGACCTGAAGATATTTTTTAAAAAATCCGACCCGAAAATAAATATACTAAATCCGACCCCGAACCGACCTGACCTATATAAAATAAATTAATTTTAGGGACCTAATTGTAAAAAATAATTTTAAGGGACTTAATTGTAAAAAATATAATTTAAAGAACTAAATTATAAATAAAAATTCAATTTTAAGGAATTAATTATAAATATATATATAAAGAGGGGTATTATTATAAATGTCCCTAAAAATTTAGGAGAAAACTATACTATTAGTCCCGGATCGAATATTTTTCGCCCTAAACCTGAACTCGTCCCGAGTTTACCCTTAACAAAAACTTGACCCGAACCCAATTTTTTCATTAAAAAATCTGACCCGATCGGGTTGGGTCGGAACTCGTCGGGTCCGGGTAAAATGCCCATCCCTAGGTAGATAAGTGTTGGTAAGGTATGAGATTATATAGAATTTTGATATATTGTTCTTCTGCAGCTTAATATATTTTCAAAGAATTTTTGGAGCTTTTTTCATGCAATTTTCAATTTTTTTGTGTCCAAATATAATTTTTGAAAAGAATTAGTGTTTAAATTACAATTAAAGTGCACTCTACGTATATGGGCTTGTTAACTATTTAAAAATATCATAAGGATAATATGGTCAAATTTACTTTTGGGTAATCTTATATCCTTCAACCCAACATTGTCATCTTACATTTATGTCAAATGAACTAAACAAGGTAATGTAATGTTTCCTGTAATCCATCAAGTAATGTTATATTTTGAGAATTTATTTTCTAGAGGTATATTATTTTCCACAAACCAGACGCCCCTAATTATAATAATAGTTAAAACTTCGGCTAGCATGCAACATTTGTGACAATTATGTGATGCCCCTTGAATGAGTAGTTCTAGGGTGAGGCACCCTTATGGTGCAACTAAAATGAGATGAAATAACACAAATTTTTATTGAGTTAGTAATAATTTGTGTAACTACACAAATGCTTATATTATAACCTAAACTCTTATCGTTTTGGTAAAAATTTGTGTAAAGTAAAATCTACACAAATTCTTACCAAGTTGATAAGAATTTTTGTAGTTAAAAAAATTCTTACCCAATTAGTAAGAATTTTAGTTCTACACAAATTCTTACCTAATTTTACATGTAACCCCCTCGTCCCGGTCTGGCCGGACGATCGGTCCGAGTGGGCCACACGGGGAAAACCGAAGCAAAAACCGTTAAGGTTCCCCCTCGGTTAACAACCCTATATTTTTTTTCATTTTAAATCTTGTCTAGATGAGTATTAAATCCTAAGTGATCATACAGCGGAACAACATTCACGAAACGATCAAACGAACTCAAACTAACATGTTACAGCCCAATTTTAAACTTGTACTGCAAGCGGTATCGATACACCTAAGGGGTGTATCGATACCCCTTGACTAAGTCAACTGGTCAGAGTCAACCCGTGGAGACTGTATCGATACACCCAAGGAGTGTATCGATACCCTCCCCAACGGTTGACTTCTCACGGTCAACGCTATGATGACCGTATCGATACGCCAGAGACCCGTATCAATACCAAAGTGGACAGTAGCTCCAGTGACCAAAAAGGTATCGATACGCCCCCTCGCGTATCGAAACACGAGGCCTAAAACAAGAGGGTCGTATCGATACGGGACCAACCGTATCGATACCCCCTGCACTGCAAAACCTCCAAACTCAACTAAAACGGGCAAGGCTCGAACCTAGATGCAATATAGGACTTCCCTAGCCCCAATCAAGCATTCATACAACATTTACAGGTCATTATTTAGCCATACAAACTAGGGGTGGGCAAGACCGGGTACCCGGCCAATTTACCTAGAATTGGTCCCGGTCCCGGTAACTACCGGTTCCTGAAAATTAGAACCAGTCCCGGTCCCGGTTAGACCGGGTCTAAGATTTCAGGAACCGGTCCCGGTACCGGTGGGAACCGGTACCAATACCGGGTACCCAGTCAATTATTCTATTATTAATAAAATTTGAGCAGCAGGGGAAAAAATTCTAATCATCAATAATAATATTAAATAACAAAGTCAGAATATTGTAGGCTTGAAGGTTGAAGTCTTAAAACGAGTCATATTCATAATATTCATACACAAAGAGAAATAAAGGAGCGCCTTCAGTTGCTTTCAACCTCTTCAACGCCATTCGGTACCAGACCAGTACCGGGTACCCACCGGGTACCGGGTCCAAAAAAGCAGGATCCAGTCCCGGTCCCGGTTGCAATCAGGACCTAAATTTTGGATCCAGTCCCGGTCCCACCGGAACCAATACCGGGTAAAAATCCACCGGGTCCGACCGGGTCCGGGACCGGGACCGGGTAATCGGGTTTTTTGCCCACCCCTAATACAAACATCCAACATGTACACACATCAAGGAAAGCATGCAATTGAATCAAAGATGACATTTAAGCATTCAAGTTTCATACTTCAACATTCAAACATAAAAGCAACCTCAAAGGCATATAGCCAACATTCATGATAAGCAATTTAGGCATGGATTACAATTCAAACATGGCAACACAAGCCATACAAAAGCAAGATAACAAGGAGTCTAAGCAAGCTCCTAAACAACCAATACTCATCCAACGAAATAACACATGTCCCATTGCTTAAACTATTACATGTTCAACATTTAAAAGTTCATACTTGATGTACTCAAGCCAACAATCACACTTGGAGGCCCTCCACTTGCTCAAGCAACCCACAAACTAAGGATCTGCAATGTTGAACAAAGAGAGCGTAAGCAATGATGCTTAGTGAGGGTGAGCTCTTAAAAACAAACCTCAACATTGCAGGGTCCGAGCACGATCTAGCCAAGGCATTACACATATATACCGAGGATCCACAAGAGCCACAAGATAAAGATGCATGAGCAATATACAATTAAATGCCATGATCATGAGCTCAATTCCACGATGCATGTAATCACATTTAAACATCCCATTAAAGATCATGAATCTTAACACATTGATACACTTATCAATCAACATTGGCACCTAGCTATGACCCGAATACACGGATAGACACGTTGGAACTCACATCCAACAACCACATTACCTCACGGTGGGATTACACTCATCATCGGTCTCGCGGAGGGGATTCCACTCATCCTCACGCCCCGTCGATGGGATTCCACTCATCATCGACTATATATAAATACGATTTCCGGGCGAACCCGTACTCCTCCTTGGTGACTCAACGCCACCAAGGCCACGCGCGACTTTTGACTCATGTGTACACACTAACATCCTAATGATCGATCATTTGTACTCAAGCATACTAGTGCCAACATTTTACTCATTTCATATTACTCAATTCAATCAATTCCGTGCTTAGCACGTACTCACCGTAAACCATCATCATGCATGTCTCAAGCATCACAAATCATGCCTCATCTCACATGTATAACACAATATACATAAGCATTCAAATCACATTTCACCCGAGACATACACATCCACATATATGAGTTCATCCAAAGGCTCTAGATCAAGTTTAGGATTAGGCTACCACCCTAATCCTAACTCTAGGTGGGTCTACCAAGCCCAACCTAGTCCATATACTCGAACCAACCATTTAAAAACCGAGTAAAACAATTAACCACTCACCTAAGCTCCCAAGCTTAAAGACCAAGCAAGCGACCGTCTTCAAATTCCCGGATTTACTTCTGATGCTTCACCGTTGCCCAAACTCGATTCTAATCAATCCCAAACACAAACAAAACATTCACAATCAATATCTCATCGTCGGCACTAACCCGGATTAACGTTTTCAAGCAACCAACACTCAAAATCAAGCCCAAAACAGAATTCCCGAGCAACCCACAAAACCCACTGAAATCTTCCGTTTCAAGCATCCAAACAACCATCAAATACACCCAAACTCAAAAACCAACATTAAACCACCCAAAAACCACTTTAAAACCCTTCAAAAACCCCCTTGAAACTCAAATCCGAAAATTGCTCAAAATCATTTGAAATTCACATATGCTATACCATTTGACCTCTATACATCATAACTAAACATATTAAATCAAAACATTTCACTTAACATCATAAAGCTTCCATTTTTAATCCAAACTTTCCAAAATGCCATTTTCTAAAACCTCCATGAAAATGAAAATAAAGGTACTTTTAAGGAGAGGGAGATGAGGGGAAGTAAAAAACGTTGTTACCTTTCAAAATGGAGTTGAAATGAGGGAGCTTTGAAATAGAATAGTAGATTGGAGAGGATGAGCTCTTCCAACGTTAGAAAATTTGAAGAAGAAGACAATGAATAGTAAGGTGGGGTGTTTTGTTTTATTTTAACTTAAAGGCCTAAAGACCAATTTGCCCTTAATGAAATGGGATATTCACAAGAGTATATGATCCATGGCCATTTGGGGTTTAATCCCAAAGCATAGTCAACCCAATTAAATAAATTTGAAAACAAGACCCGAAACATTATTTAAATTATAAAACCGAGCCCAAATAATATTAAAATATTATTTTAACCTAACCCCTAAATCCGGGTATTACATTACACAAATTCTTACAAAAATAATAAAAATTCATCTAAAGCCTCATTTTAACTCACCCTAAGGTACCTCACCTTAGAATCTCCCACTTTGGAAATATTAATTTGCAAAGCTTGAAAATCCAGTAGATCAGCCGATAGAAATAGCAACGTTGGGCTAAAGATCTGTTACAACTAACAACCAAATTTATTGGGCTAAAAATCCGTAACTAAATTTGAATTTTAAAATTTTAACGGTAGTTTAATATTTTTAAAATTTAATTTAAGAAACCAATTAAATTTAATTAGGTTGATATGTCATTGACACATTATACAAAAGGCGTGAAATCGAGTATGCTTAAAGTTCAATTCTTACGATTTATGAGTGAGAATAGTTTGAATATTACTGACATTGTATCAAATTTTTTATTTAAAATAAATTGATATTTGAAATCAATAAATTATTGGAAAGTCATGCATATCAAATATTAATATATTAGGGTAAACTACATTAATGATCACCTTACTTTTGATAAAGTAACAATTTGACCATATTGTTTTTTTTTCGAAGAAATTAAACCACTAAACTATTTAAATGGTCTTAATGTGATCACCAGCTGTTAGAGGTTAACGACAGGGTGGCATGGCCAGTTAAAAAATGTATAATTACATATTTAGTCCCTACAATTTATACATTCTTTTAATTTGGTCCTAATTTTAATTTAATAAAATAAATTATTCATTTGAGAGAGAGTAATAAAACTCTGAGCCATTTACTCTAGCGTTCTCGCTTGTCCTTTCAGTTGTTCTTGTTCTTTGATCTCTTTGTGTTTTCGTTGCCTCTCGAGTGGCTAAGAGTAGCCACCTTAGTTCTTAAAGCGCTTCCACATCCATCGAAGCCTTGAGGGCTTGTCCGAGCCGTTGTCGAGCAGGAGTACTCGCAAGGTGTGGTTAAGGCTTACTTAGGCGCAAGAGTTTGATCAATTCGGTTCCAATGCGTCTAAGGCCGCACGTCCCCGACGGTGTGAATCTCTAGGGGTGTGGCATGTGGTATTGGAGGGGTTTAATTATTTATATTTAATTAAATAAATTTATTTTTATTCTCCAATCTGGTGGTGACATGTGTCACCTAATTGAAGGATAAAAATAAATGAAAGCAAGCTGGCCGGGAATGGTGGGAATCGAACTTGGGCATCTTGGAAAGTAGGAGGAGAAGCACTGCTATGTTATAAAATACAAATAATTAATATAAGTTGGTTCTTTATGCAATGGAAAGTAAATAAATGTGGATTAACGGGATTCAAACATGACACATTTATAATGCATAAAAACATCTAAGACAATGAAATAAATCTAATAATTAAATTAAAGTTAATAACATTTTCTATATATTTTAAATTATAATTTAAAATTATATCAATTTATTTGAATTATGTTCGTAAGTTTGTATTCACTAAATAAATTTAGGGTAAACTACATAAATGGTCCCCAACTATGCACCAATTATCTTTTGTGTTCCTTGACTATCATAAGTTACAAACTGGTCCCTCGACTTAAAAAATGTAACAAATTGGTCTAACCCCGTTAAAAAATTAACGGTTGATGACGTGGCAGTTAATATAAATTGATATAATTACATAATTAGCCCTCAAGTTCTACACTTATTTTAATTTGATCATATTTCGTAAAAATTAACCCACATAATTTTAATATTTCTTCAATTTAGTCCATCTTCTTTTCTATTTCTCCTCTCCTTTAATTCTTCAATTCATTTTCACCTAAAATCCATTTAATTCTACCAAACACAAACACATATAAGAGAATTAGAGATGAAACAACTTCATTTTATGATTTTATGTGACCATAAAACCCCATCAAATTAACCACTCCAAACACCTAAAACAAAACCTCAATCAAAATCCACTTTAGTTCAGCCATGGTAGAGGAGTTTACTACATGAACAAAGCTTGAATTAAATAATTTAATCACCTAAATGAAAACCCCCAATGGTAATTAGGTTTGCACCCTTCACACAAATTGCAGCAATGTTTGGTCCCAAAAATTGTGTCTGACCTCATTTGATTGGGTATAAACCCTAGTTCTGATATAGTTCAAATTCGGGAGCATAATTATACAAATAACATTGTAATGAATTTTGGTATAAACCCTAGATTTCACATCCATTAGACCTCTCTAAATTTTCTAAATTTTCTATAAAAAGACTTGTTTATACCCAGCATCACAACTCGATAATCTTGTTTCGGTCTTGTATATATTTCAACGATGTATGAACTAAACGAGAACTACACATGGCTCTGATGCTCTTTGTTCTCCATTTCGTACACACGGTCGACTATGTGTTAGATCTTCTTTCATAGACTCTCATTGTGTTCCTCAATTTGCTCGAAAATCAACTCTAGATGTCTTTTATAAGCTACAGATATTTTCTCTATGGCCAGTTGCTGTGTTAATTCTCGGATTTTATTATATTCATTCTGCAAGAAAAACAAGATTGATAAAGCAAGTTTCGGTACAAACAACGAATGGCATTACTTACACACGACTCTGAAATAAAAGCATTTAATGTTCACTTGTGATAGATAATTAATCAGAAACCGATTTAAATCCAAACAATGGCACACATAAGTAGTACAATAACAAAATTGCAGACATGGCTATTTGACTGATTAAAGCATGTAACAAAATTTATCCCAACAGTTTGTTCCTGCAGTATGCTTCTCTGCCATGGCTGAACTAAAGTGGATTTTGATTGAGGTTTTGTTTTAGGTGTTTGGAGATGTTAGTTTGATGGGGTTTTATGGTCGCATAAAATCATAAAAATGAAGTTGTTTCATCTATAATTCTCTTATATGTGTTTGTGTTTGGTAGAATTAAATGGATTTTGGGTGAAAATGAATTGAAGAATTAAAGGAGAGGAGAAATAGAAAAGAAGATGGACTAAATTGATAGAATATTAAAATTATGTGGGTTAATTTTTGAGAAATATGATCAAATTAAAATAAGTGTAGAACTTGAGGGCTAATTATGTAATTATATCAATTTATATTAACTGTCACGTCATCAACCGTTAAATTTTTAACGGTGTTGGACCAATTTGTTACCTTTTTTAAGTCGAGTGACCAGTTTATAACTTCTAATAGTCGGGGGACACAAACGATAATTAATGCATAGTCGGGGGACCATTTATGTAGTTTACCCATAAATTTAATATAATCTTAAATTTTTAAATTTATAATATAATTTTATATACAAAATATATGAAACTATTAAAACTCAACCGCTGGGAATGGTGGGAATTTATTATAATTTGTAATCTAATATTAAATTAAAGTAAACAACATTTTGTATATATTTTTAAATTTGTATAATTTTTAAAATTTTAAAATATATATATAAAATATTGTTAACTTCAATTTAATTATTTTAAATGTTTTTATGCATAATAAGTGGGTCATGTCCGAATCCCATCAATTCACATTTATTTACTTTTCATTGTATAAAGAACCAACTATGAGTTATATTAATTATTTGCATTTTATAACACAACAGTGGCTTTGGCCAAGTGGCTTAGCCATGTGTCTCCTCCTACTTTCCAAGATGCCCAAGTTTGATTCCCACCATTCCCAGCTAGTTTGCTTTCATTTATTTTCATCCTCCAATCAGGTGATACGTGTCACCACCTAAATAAATAAATAATTTATTTTATTAAATTAAAATTAAAACCAAATTAAAAGAATGTGTAAATAACATGAACCAAATATATAATTATACCCCTTTTTAACTAGCCGTGTCACCCTGTAATTAACCTCTAACGGTTGGTGGTCACATCTCAACCATTTAAATAGTTTGGTGACTTAATTACTTCGAAAAAATAATGTGATCAAATTGCTACTTTATCAAAAATAAAGGTGGTCATTGAAATAGTTTACCCTTTATATTAAACTAAACCTACACATGATAAAATTTAAACTAAATAAATTATAAAAAATCATACATATTTTATATAAAATTGAATTTCAACGTAACAATTAAAATCATGAAACTTCAATTTTATCGACTCTATTGAGTTAGGGTAAACATAATTCAACTTAAAAAAAAATCAAAATTTTAATTCGACTAAACGTGCAAAAATACTATTATATTTAACTCGAACCGTATTTTCATAAATTAGACTTAAAAATATTACAAATAAAATTTGAGTTATAAAACGAGACACAAATAAATTTAATTTTTTTAATAGTTAGTGGATCAATTTTTAAGATCGAGTCGAGTCCCTCTTTACTTGATCTGCTATATGTATATCCAGGGATGGACCGAGGGGGTGCTGGGGTGGGCAACCGCCCCCCTAAAATTTTGAAAATCATATATGACTTAGGAAAATTTTAGAATTTTTCTATGTATTTTCTATTAAAAATATATTTTCGCCCCCCTTAAACTTCTATAAGTTCGCCCCCCTAGAAATTTATAGGTTCGCCCCCCTAAACTAAAGTCCTGGGTCCGTCCATGTGTATATCACATACAAAAAATGAATATATATATATATATATATATATATATATAATTGAGGGTATGATGTATTTTTTATGATTTAAGATTTAAAAATAATGTTAAGATATTAATATAATTTTTTAGTGTCGAACTATAAATGGCACCGAAAACCGACATAATTTTCTTTCAGATAAAATAAGTTCAAATATATTTGATTTTTTTCTCACCCAAACTTATACTTTTTACAAGGATTTCTGTAACCCCACCGTTCATTGAGCTCCCGTTAACAATTATTGTAGTTATTTTGTTTCGAATAATTTATTAATCTAATGTATTTGTTTGTTTTCAAACAAGTTGAAGCCAACTCCGTAATATATATTCCATTATATATTTTATAGAGTTAAAATTCATTTAAAATTTAATTTTCATATCGATTTAAGATCATTGATTTAAAGATTAATACTCCATTCAAAAAGAGATTAATACTAAAATTTTTAAAATGAGAAAAAGTCATTTTTTCATAAAATATTTAACTTTCTACTATTATCAGTCGTCTATTTTTATTTACTCAACAATCCTATAAATTGTTCCAACTAATTCTACTATAGATTTAAATAAAATTTGTTAGATTAATTTTTAAGTTTAACCATCGATATTCGACCTATTAGTTATCTAATATAGATCATATTTTACAAAGACTCGTTATCGAGAAAGTCTTTCAACTGAATTTTCTTCATTCATGACGTTAGAATTCAAACCCTAACAATACTTAAGAGATCCATCGCTCCTATTTCAGATTAAAAAGAAACTTTAGACACTCATTTCAGTTAAAAATAATTTAAGCACCTCTTATAAAGAAGTTGTATAATTTGAGCACCTATTTTGTAATTAAGCCTAAACAAATAGATAAATAATGAGGAACAAGCAAGAAAATAAAGGGAAGGGCCAAAACAACAAACCGAAGGAGAAGCTGAAGATACCGAACCGGAGGCTTATCCCATTCCCAGGCCCAAACGGAGGTCAAATTCAGCAGCAGCGGCAGCCATGGGAGTGATAAAGGTAGCCATCGGAGACGCCTTGTTAACATCCATGTGGGTATTTTCCATGCCGGTACTAAAGATCTTCACCGCCAAAATAGCCACTTTCCTCGGCGTCCAAGCGCTGCCTCTGGCGGCTCTCTTCATCTCCACAGTCTTGGTCAGCATTCTAGTCATAACCTTCTCCGCAATCGGGGAAATCTTCGGCGGCGCTAGCTTTAACCCCGCCGCTTCCCTCACTTTCCACGCCGCCGGCCTCAGGAAAAACGCATCCTTCCTCTCCATGGCAGTCCGTTTCCCAGCCCAAGCCGCCGGTGGAGTCGCCGGAGTCAAAGCAGCCCTGGAGTTCATTCCGCTACAATATAGCAAGAACCTGACCGGACCTTCCCTGAAAGTAGATTTACACACCGGCGCCGTCGCTGAAGGAGTGTTCACATTCGTCCGAAGCTTCGCTTTGTTGCTGATAATATTCAAGGGTCCAAAGAACAACCTGATAAAGCAGTGGTTGGTGTCCGTAACAACGGCGGTTCTGGTGATAACGGGATCCAAATTCACGGGAGCTCCGATGAATCCGGCGAGTGCCTTCGGGTGGGCATACGTGAACAACCGGCATAATTCTTGGGAACTTTATTATGTTTATTGGATCGGGGCTTTGATCGGAGCCGCTTCGGGTGCTTGGGTTTTCAGATTCTTGGTTTCTCTACCATCGCCGCCACCAACCAAGCAGAAAAAAGCTTGAATCGTAGGTGAAATTTTTCACTGTTTCTGCTAAGATTTGTTTCCATTTTGCCTGGATTTTTTTTATCTTGTTGGTGTGTGGTGACGCTGGGATTATCATTTTCTGTGGATCTCAGAATTATTTTTACTCAACTAATACGATGGTTAGATTAAATGAATTTAAATCATATAAAAAGTTTATGAAATTAATTTTATTTCAGGTAAGCTTATGTAGAAGAGCTCTTTTCATTATGTATATATAATTTAATTTTAGAAAAGGCATAACTTTGTGTGGTTTAATTTTGATGTTTAATTTGGGTGTTAAATTATTAATTAAGCTAAGCTTTTTTATTGGTATAATATTGTGTGGTCCTTCATTAATCATTATGATGTTTTAAGCAAGTTTAATTTGACGACTAGTTGTTATTAAGTGATTGATATGGATTATTTTAAACAACTTTAATATTTTGGCTGAAATGTAAATTTATTATTTTTTGAATGTAATTGATTAATTTTATTATTGTACTAAATTTTTTTTTATGCTGACGCTTTAATACTTTTTAGCAATGCAATTAAAATTTATTAAAAAATTATAGAAGATATCAAATACAACACATTTAGAAGTGAGAACAATGAGAATAGTCAACTAAAATTTTATAAAAAAAATTAAGAGTGCAAAGAAAAGTAAATACTTCTACAGAAATTAACATGCCGTCAAAATTTAAAAACCTTTCTGAATCTCCTTATCGTTTTAATATTAAAAACTAATAATATTATATTTTTACATATTAATAACATTTTCAAAGAGATCAAATTACATAGATTAAAGTAAAATAATTTAATATCAAATATGATATGATAAAGATTAAAATCATAAAATTCGATCATTTTTCTTATGAGTAAACTATACCATTAGTTATTGAGTTTTATAGTTTTGCACGTTTTGGTTGTTGAATGATAAAAAGAAAAGAGTCAATTTTGGCATTAAAATTTTAAAATTTGTTTTTGTTATTAGACTATTAAATCATTAACAATTAGATGATGTGTCATTTTTGTGTTAATAGGAGAGCAAAATTCAACTAGACTCGAAAAATTAAATTTTTTGACTTGACTTAACGCAAAAAACTTGACTCAGTTTGAATCATAATTTCATAAATTTGACTAGACTTAAAAAAGTTTCAAATAAGTTTGAGTTATAAAATTAGAATTCGAATAACTCAATTTTTTAAATAATTAATAGGTCTATTTTCAGGTTCGAGTTGAGTCCTTTAACTTTGCCAAATATATCTATATCACATTAAAAAAATAAGATGAAATATATATGTGTGTATTATATATGGTTATAAAAATTGTTTAAATTGGAACCAATTAATATTAAAACATTATAAATATTTATAAATAAATTAGAACAGAAACTCAAACAACTCGACTTGACTTGAAAAGTTTTTTAAATAAAATTTGAGCTATAAAATAAGACTCGTTAACTTAATTAACTCAAAACATTTTTAATTATCTCGATCAAATACTCACCTCAAAATGTGGATGTCAAAAATATTTTTTATTTTTTTTTGTTGATGTGACATTTTTCATCTCCCTATCTTCTTCATCAAAACTAAGGGAAAATTTGTGCCATTCTCAATTGTCGTCCGAGTCGTTTCCCGACGTTTTTTGTGATCACCAAAATTTCAACGAACTCGTCCTATAATCTTTTATCACTTTATTGGTTTAAATTTTTTTATTTTTTTTAATTCATGAAATTAAACACCCCCCCCCCCCCCCCCCCCCGCATCATGTGATCTTGAAAGGTTTTCTCGAATTTTGAGTTGTTTATAATATTTGTTTGAACATTTGAATAGTGAGAAAAAATTTCGAGAAAATAAACAATATATCTTAAAATTAGCATTGTTGGACAACCATCAGAGAGAATTGATTTATTAAAGCATGAAAGGTTGAATATTCAGATGAGATTCTTGTTAATTTTCGATGAATTTCATTAAAATCTAAATCAAAAAAATAAATTTAAATATTTAGTACCAATTTTATCGCAAATGACAATTAATCAAAAAAAAATTATAGGTGGCGATTGAGCAACGACGATAGCCAGATGAGTTGGGAATTTTCTGTAAAAAAAAATTAGGGAATATAATAGCCATGCCATCAGGTCTTTAATATTTTAATGGTCCAATGAGGGACAAAACAATTCGAAAATTTTGGTGATAAAGTTGTAAGTAAAATGTTTGGTTAAACCAAAAAGGGTTGAAAATAAAACTTGCTTAAGACGTGCACTAGACATTGTCTTTAAGGATATTTCGCGGTGAAGCGTACCCTTCAGGATTCAACAAGCACTTCTGCTAAAGCAGGCAACAGAAAGAGCAAAGAACCAATGAATACTCGGCTTTTAAAAGGTGTTTAAAATGAGAGAAAGACGAAGAAAGTAAGTAGATGATTCTACTTTTGATGAATTATGAAGGCATATGTGTATGGTATTTATAGTACCATGCATGCCTAAAAAGGGCATCTAAAAATAGTAATTAGACAATGGCAAATCGGTCAAAATAAAATGAATGGTTGAGAATAAAGATGCTTTTATTTGAAATGAATGGTTAAAATTAATCAGAAAAATGAATGGTTAAAAATGAATATAATTTCATTTTAAAATGGATGGTTAAAAATGAACTTCAAAAATAATAAAAACAAAAAAAATAAAAATGGATCGGGCCTCTAGTTCATGCACATGGGAAAATTCGCCGATTTCAATTGGACTGAACTTCTTGACCAAACCTCATGCGCGCACAACCACCGTTATATTTTTCTCTTACAAGCCCAATACCAAGTCTTTCTATTTAAACTCAAAACAAATAATATAAAAGTGAGATGTGGGATTCTTTGAAATATACTAAGTAAACTTATATTTTTACAACAATTCCCCACATATTTCAAAGAATGTTAGATAAGTATTCTGACATAACATATTCATTCTGGTGTCTTTCTGGACTATGAACCAAAAGTTAAAAAAATGAGACATAACTTATAGAGTAATTGGTGAAACACGTTTCTATGAACCAATAACTCATTATTGTAAGCTAACATTCTCATTAATCACATTATATTTTTTTTGATAAGATTTCAAGGCCTCGTTAAAACCCCCTCATATCGATTTACCAAAGGCGAATCAATAGAGGAAGGGGGAAAAGAGTGCCCCTATTATTATTAATTAAAAGAACGTACAATCAGCTGGAAAGAGATACAATATTCCATCAACCTATTCCTTGCTTGGCTAAACTATCGGCCTCTATGTTTAGAACTCTCGGGATGAATCTGAAAAAGCAAGCTCCAGCCTCACCTGCAGCCCTTATGTCGTTTACCAGATTTTCAAACATCACAGGGCATTGGGATTTCCTACTTACCCAATCAATGGCTAAACTACAGTCGCTCTCTAAGATCACTCTATTGTTTTTACATACATCCAGTGATTTGATGAGCCTAAGACCAAATAACATTGCTCGAAGTTCAGTTAGGATAGGAGAACTCGGACCTGCAGGTTCCGAAAAAGACATTATCAGGTGCCCTAGGGAGTTTCGAATAGTTCCCCCTATGCCGCTTGCTGTACCCGAAATGATAGTAGCTCCGTCGACGTTAAGTTTCACAAAACCAGTTGGGGGAGGTGACCAAGATTTCAACAAGCGTTTACCTCCACACAACCTTGTCGAAGAGACTCCGAGGGCAGGGTTGGCGAAAAGATCAGGGAAGGGAACAATGGTTTCTGGGCAGCGAGCCTTAAACCAGACGATGAGTCGGAAGCGCGCAAGAAAAAATAGATTGGGAATGTCCAGAGCCCGCTTATTAAAGACTATCTCATTTCGCATTAGCCATAATGACCAAAGAATAACAGCAGGTATGAAACGCCAAATCGAGGACTTGTCCTTACTGGGGGCATATTCAAACCAGCCCATAAACACTGCAGCTGCATTACCTGGGAGAACGAAGTTCAAGTTCCAATAGCTTGCAAACCGTTGCCATAAACTCCAAGCAATTCGACATGAGAACAGCAAGTGAAAAGTGGATTCAATAGCTTCCCTGCAAAGGGGGCAGAGGTTATCGTTTAGCGAGGAAATACCGAGCTTGATCAGTTCCTGTTTTACAGAAATACGCCCACAGATAACCTGCCAAGTAAAGAATTCCACTTTAGGTGGAACTAGATTGGTCCATACGTAGCCCCTCCAAAAAGGGTCTGACTTAGAGTGATTTAGTGAAGCATTATAAGCAGATTTGATTGTATATAAACCAGTACTCGAGGCTGACCATGAGAAGCAATCCTGTTTAATACCCATTGATTTGAAGCCATTTAACATTTCCATCAAATTTTCCCATTGATGTAATTCCCAATCAAATAAGCTTCTTCTTAGAGATATATTCCAAGACCAGCCTGTTTCAGTTTTGGAACCAAATTCATAGATTTTACCTGAGCGATTCATCGAGAGGGCATAAATTCGTGGGAATAAGGACTGAAGTGGGGCGGGGTTTAACCATGGATCATGCCAAAAAGAAATAGACATGCCATCGCCTACCTGAAATTTCAGATTATTTTGGGCAGCAGCCCCAAATTCATCATTGGAAAAGAAAGATTTAAGCACTCCATTCCATACCCAAGAAGATGACCGATTGTTGCTTTGGTCGGGGATAATATCCAATTGACCCATCCCCATTTTGCCACAGATTATTGACTTCCAGTAACTATCCCTCTCAGTCAAAAATTTCCATATCCACTTACCCAAGAGAGCGCGATTCTGCACATCTAAGTTTCTGACTCTCAGTCCCCCGAAATCCACCGGAGCACAGACATCAGACCAATTTAGCCAGTGAATTTTTTTCTTTGAATCCGAGTCCCCCATAAGAAGTTAGCCATAACGCTGTTTAGTTTTTTCAGAACCGCCGATGGGAGTCTAAACATTGATAAGTAGTACGAAGGGAGAGAGAGCAACACCAATTTTATGAGAACTAGATGACCACTAAAGGATAGATTGTTGGATTTCCAGTTCGCCAACTGTTTGTAAAACTTATTCACGACCGGCTCCCATAAGGACAAAGAGTTTCTAGGAAGTCCCAATGGAAGGCCGAGATATTCCGAAGGAAATTGACCAACTATGCAGCCGATGGAATTAGTCCAACTATTAAGAACAACATCACAAACATTAATCCCGAAAAGTATACTTTTTTTCAAATTCAATTGTAGTCCTGAGGCCACTTCGAAGATACAGAGAGTTCTCTTGATATTCCTAATTTCCCTTAACGAAGCTCCGCAGAAGATAATCAAATCGTCCGCAAATTGTAAATGAGACAATGAGGTGGGATTATTGTCCCCAATTCGAAAACCTTGGAACAGACCCAAGTTTTCAGCTTTAGTAAACATGAGGTGCAGGGCTTCTCCGACAATGTTGAAAAGAAGCGGAGAAAGGGAGCAACCTTGCCGCAAACCTTTAGCAATCGAGAAATGAGGCGTTGGGGAGCCATTTACTAAAACCGAGATAGTTGCCGTGGACACACATTTAAAGATCCATTGGCACCAAAGATTATCGAAACCCATTTCCTCAAGAACTTTGATTAAAAAATTCTAGTCCACCGAATCGAAGGCCTTTTTGAAGTCGATTTTGAAGACTGCTCCTTGTAAGCCCGTTTTCCTAATCATGTCGATTCCTTCATTAGCTATGAATACACAATCCAGTATTTGCCTACCGGGTAAGAAAGCGAATTGTGATTTCCCTATGACCGAATCCAAACATTCCTTTAGTCACCTAGAAAGAACTTTTGAGAGAATTTTGTAAACGCCACCCACCAAACTAATGGGTCTAAAATCCTCCAAGGCTTTCGCTTCAGACTTCTTCGGAATTAAAGATATAAAGGAGTGGTTAATACCTGATTCCCACTCTTTACGGGCATAAAAATTATCAAAGAACTTCAAAATACTCGGCTTCAGTTCTGGCCAGAATTTCTTGAAGAAAGCCATGTTGAACCCGTCCGGACCTGGAGCTCGAGAGCTGTCCATAGATGAGACTGCCGCCCAAATCTCACCCTCAGAAAAGGGACGAACCAAACTGGAATTCTGCTCATCTGTTATCTTAGAAAAATTAAGTTGCATAGACTCAACTTCCAAAGTAGACGAAGTATTGTAGAATTCAGAGAAGTAATTGAAGACATGGGCTTTCAGCTCCTTAGGATCGGAAATAAGAGTACCCTTATCCTCTAAGGAATGAATACGATTAACCCTACGCCCATTCGAAGCTGAAATGTGGAAGAAGCGGGTATTTCGATCACCCTCCTGAAACCATTTAAGACGCGAGTTTTGAAGCCATAAGCTTTACAACTGAAGATAACACTGTCAAAGAGCCTTTCTTCGTGTAGCAAGCTGTGAAAGCAAGGCAGAAGTTCCTGATCCATTTTGCAAGGATAATTCCATTTTGTGGATTTCCATCTCCAGTGAACTAATTTTACTTTGAGGGAAGGGGTTCGAACAAGATTCCCATTCCTTTATTGCTATTTTGGAGCCTTTAAGGATCCTCAAGACACCACATTTGTTGTTCTTAGTCTTCAAAGAATTAATGATGTTCCGAATTATCACATCAAAACCTTCGACCTCCAGCATATAATTAAAAAATCTAAAAGGGCGGGGGACCCCAATTCCTTTTGTCTTCCTGTAGAACAACGACATTGTGACCGGAAAGAGATCTAGGGAGTAGAAATTGCGACAGATCCGCGAAACGGACGAGAAAATCCGGATGAATAAGAAATCTATCGAGCCTGAAGAACGTAGGTGGGTCTCTGTTATTAGACCAAGTAAAAGAACCCCCTGTCAACCTGATATCAACCAACCCAGTAACTTGCACAAAATTCCTGAATATTTCCATCGTTGTTGCATTAACGAGACCGCCAGATTTCTCAGTACATTCTAGTATAGCATTAAAATCACCTCCTATACACCACGAAAGGCGGTGACTCGATAGGAATGAAGCTAAATCAGTAAAGAAGACTTCCTTTTCTACATCCACCGAAGGACCGTATACGTTGATGAAACCGCATTCAAATTGGATTTTTAGTATACCAGCAATAGCAATAAATCTGTTTGAGGAATTCCTCATTTTTACTTCAAAGACCGAAGGATCCCAAGCACTGATTAGACCCCCTGCTGACCCATTAGCCGGCACCACCATAATCTCCAAATTACTGCAGCCCAGACTCCTCACTATTGGATTAGACGTAGATGATAATTTTGATTCCTGAATATGTAATAAGAACGGCTTTTTTTCCAAGACCAAATTTCTAACGGCTCTTCTCTTCTCTTTCAGACCCAAACCTCTAATATTCCATGTAACAATTGAAAAATTCATAAAATAGTAGAAAAAACCCCAAAGTTGCAACAAAACCACGATTAGATGTTACCCTGCTCAATTTTCAGAACTTTATCCACCAAGGCTTGTTTTCCTCCGACGAAAGAAATACCCAGCATATTGATGACCCCTTAGAACATTATATTTATTCTTGCTCTTTATCGCGGTTGTGCGCTAATAGGCCATGCGCGTGCTTGGTTTTCATAAGTGCTCTAAAAACTTTGTCATATATCTCATAGAAGCGGCCCCACTTCACACTTATATAGGTCAAGTCATCAAGTGTATTCTGCAGGTCAATACACCACCTATAAAGGCTATGAACTTGATTAAGAGTTTTACTCACCCTCACCATCCTTGTAGTTTTTAGCACTATTTACACCATAGGAAGGGACAAAATAATAATAATAATAATAATAATAATAATAATAATAATAATAATAATAATAATAATAATGTAGTGCTTTCTCTACAAGATCAATCAACGAATTAATATTACCCATATGAACCTTCTTCATGGGATCGCCAATCACAAAGGTTGAGTTACCATCACTGTTGATTTCTTATATTGGCATATGTCCCTTTTCCCCTCGATGTTTCACATATTAATTTTCTTCCTAGGGGTTTAGCTTAATGATTTGGCCAAAATCATTTCTAACTTCACATAATCAATTGATATCACTTCATCTTTTTGCAGTTGTTTTATTACCTCATGTCATTAGACAAATATATCTAGTTTAACCTTTGAAGGTTTTTATTCTTTGCAATGTCTATTGCTACTTGGCAATCATAACGCTTTGACACCGAATCTATCATTTCTGTGCCTAATGAAATACATGCTAAGGAGTTTTTCAACCGCTCAACTTCAAATATATGATAAAAAAATTTTCTATCACTTAACTTTATTTTTCAGGATAAAAAATTCTACCACTTAACTTTTTTACACAGGCTAAGAAATTTTTCTAGCACTTAGTTTTATTATACAGGCTAAGAAATGGAAGAATTCACTTAGTTTTCAAGATAGTGTTCTACCTCTAAGGATGAATACATAACCACTAGTAGCTCTAGTCTCACGTGAATGAGATATTCAATTATCATCATTGTATCTTTTTAATACAACGTGTATTTCACTAAGTAGAATATCATAACTCGTGATATCCTTTTTGATATCTTATTAACTTTACTACAACAACTCAACAATAATGATTTGAGTTGTGTATACCAGCTCAATTGAAAAATAACATGTGTCATCTCAGGTCTAGTAAAATTCATCAAGTGCATCAAAATTTAATAATTTTGTGCATACTTGGACTGAGCAACATGATCACATGTATATTTTTCTCATTTAAATATTAGCATCATAATGAGTATTCACAGGTTTGGTATTAATATATCCAAACTTCTTAAAAATTCAATGTTATGTTCTTGTGATAGCATTTTGCTATCACACTCCCTTATGATTTAAATGTTCAATATGACCTTTGCTTCATTCATGTCTTTCATTGAAGTAAGATACCTTTCAGTCTCACATAATAATTACTAAGATAAGCATGTAATCAATACATAAATAAATAATCACACAAACATCGTCAATCAGTTTGGTATAAACAAAAAAATATTATTAAGATAAACATGCTACCAACACAAACAAATAATCACTCATGTTTTCACTTATCCCTTGATTGAATTTCTCATTCCACAATTTTGGAAGTTTGTTTTAAGACATACAAAGATTTGAGAAATTTACAAACTTTGATTTCACGACCTGATACGATACATTCTTCGGGTTGTTCACTATATACTTTTGAGTAACAAAAAATATGACTTTAACGTCCATTTGGCTGATAAAAAAATTGTGTTGAAACTAAAAAAAAAATCAATGAATTTTTTTTTGTAAATGGAGTAAAAATATAAAAACAATTTATATTGTTTTAAGTAAAACCTTTTGTAATATATATTTATAAAATCACTGTTCTTAAAATTTTCTTGTAAAAGAAATTTGTTTGCAATCGATAAGTTCTATTGTATGAAGTAAAAAGACTAATTTACAAACGTTGTAAAAATGAGTTACATTCAATATTAACCACTTTTCAAAAAAAATATCGTAAGAAGAAATCGATTCAGAAAAATTGTATCATTTTCAGCCAAGTATAAATATAAAAAATAATACTTCCAAAGAATTTTACAGTTCTAGGTCGTTCAAATCTTCTCAAATCATTATGTTCACAATCAGATTTCAAATAAGTTTGGCTCATAAATTAGAAGAAACAAACGTGCAATTTTAATGATACACCAATTTATAAGAGGAGATAGATCACAAATTATAATTTCTTTTTCATTATAGTCATCAAGCAAAATAAACATCTCCTTTATCTTACCCATTCTTTTACTCTTGAAATAAAATATGATATAACTCGAAAACATACTACTAAAATTGACATAAATTATAGTCATTGTTTGTTTAACAATTTTATTTCAACCAAATATGTTATTGTCCAAAGCATATATGCAACATTGTGAACATGCAATCTAACACTTTAGAAACAATTATTTTTCCTTACGAAGTATAAGCATAAATTTTGCAAAATACCCCCACACTTAAAAATATTTTAAGAACATATAACTTTTATAAATTTAAGGCGTCTCTAATCATTTTCACATAGAAAATCCAACATACACATTTTACAAGTTATGTTAATATTATCATGTCAAATCAATCATAACAATATAAGTTCTCACATTAACATATCACATAGATCATCATAACTTTTAATCATACAAGAAATATAAAAAGCATGCCTAATAATTTTGAATAAACATGTTACAAACCCTTTTTCACAGAATATATTCTCGATTCGTCACATTTGAAGGAAACTTAGGCTAAATATTTTTTAACTTTGAATAATACCTTGCCTCTTCAAATACTTGTGCAGTTTCAAACGGTGTTTAAGATAGACAATTTTTTCTCCTTCCTCCACAAGGGGGTATGACATAAATATGTGCCTAGTAGCACCATTGTCTATCATCCATTCTTTTGTATTCGTAAATATATCAACTTTGAAAAATGATCACAAAAATTATCTCATATGGTTCAACCGAATTAAAAATTTAGCTTAACAGGATTTTTCCTTTTTCATTATTTCATCTGTTTCAACCAAATCGATATTTGACTTAACATGATTGACAACATCTGTTTCAACCAAATTAATATTTGAGTTAACAGGATAATCATTTCTCATTGAAATTTCTGCACTAAGTTATATGGTGGCTCAATGTATCATCATAATTGGAGATAAAAATCGTGGGTATAGTCGATGAATAATGCACCAGGTAGGTACCTATGAAGAATGGTGGTGTACAAAACACTCTTAAATACCAAGTCTTTGATAGGACCAATCCTAGACATGCATTTTCGCATTATCCCAACAATCAATTATGGAGTCGCCACATATAAAATAATTTTCCTTTTTCCTTCTTTCTCAAAATATTATTTTGGGTTTGTAACCAGCTTCAATCATGCTTAAAGCTCAACTCACAACATTCTGTAAGCATAGATATTAGGCATAAGAATAATAATTCAATATTATAGCATAGATAAATAAAATTATTATCTAAAAGCACCCACAAAAATTCATAGACAATACATACCTATTTTAGCAGTAGAGTTTAAATTATGATGTACAAACAACATCGCGACTGTAAAGAGATGCACTAGAGTACTGCACGGACATCGTAACAACAACAGCAACACCAAAATCTTTGTTAAGAGGTCGCAGGTTTTCGGTTTAAAATAGGAAATGGGAAAAATATCCTTAAGATTGTAGGAAAAATGTTTGGTTAAACCGAAAAGGGTTGAAAATAAAACTTGCTTGAGGCGTGCACTAGACACTATCCTTAAGGATATTTCGCGGTGAAGCGTACCCTTCAGGATTCAACAAGCACTTCTGCTAAAGCAGACAACAGAAAGAGCAAAGAACCAATGAATACTCAGCTTTTAAAAGATGTTTAAAATGAGAGAAAGACGAAGAAAGTAAGTAGATGGTTCTACTTTTGATGAATTATGAAGGCATATGTGCATGGTATTTATAGTACCATGCATGCCTAAAAAGGGCATCTAAAAATAGTAATTAGACAAGGGCAAATCGGTCAAAAATAAAATGAATGGTTAAGAATAAAGATGCTTTTATTTGAAATGAATGGTTAAAATTAGTCAGAAAAATGGATGGTTAAAAATGAATATAATTTCATTTTAAAATAGATGGTTAAAAATGAATTTTAAAAATAATAAAAAAAAGAATAAAAATGGATCGGGCCTCTAGTTGATGCACATGGGAAAATTCGCCGATTTCAATTGGACTGAACTTCTTGACCAAACTTCATGTGCGCGCAACCACCGTTATATTTTTCTCTTACAAGCCCAATATCAAGTCTTTCTATTTAAACTCAAAACAAATAATATAAAAGTGAGATGTGAGATTCTTTGAAATATACTAAGTAAACTTATATTTTTACAAGTTACCAAAATGAGATAATGCCTAGAGTTCATTGACTAATGTTGTAAATTATTAAGTAGGATCCGGTTACCAAATATAAAACTTTATAGTTTTATATATTTTTTATGAATATAAAATAGACGACTGAAATTAAAATTTAAAAATAAAAAAATTTTACATGTAAAAAATTGGATAATGCGAATTACAAAGTCCAATCTCAGCCTTTCACTAAAATTTTTTACGCTGGGTAAAGTGTAAGCGGAACTTATCCCGTAATTTATTTTTATTTACACATATTAAATATAATTATTATTGAATAAAGTATTCAAATATTCTCCATAAAAATATTCAATTATTGGCAAAATGAAATTATTTGTGCTTTTTAAAGAAATCTTATAGGGTTTGAAATTCATGGTGTTTGAGTGTTTCTTTTTTTTCCCACTTTGTTGAATATATATATATATATATATATATATATATATATATATTCTCCTTTTCTGATTGCCGACATGTAGTAGTTGAGCATTAAATAGGAAGTAAATTCCAAAAATGTTGTGAAATGTGAATTTAACAAGTTTCTTTCGTTTTGTCCTTTGCTATTAGACGTGGATCCCATCATGCTAAAGTGTAAGTAGAACTTATCCCGTAATTTATTTTTATTTATACTTATTAAAGTATAATTATTATTGAATAAAGTAATAAAAAATATTCAATTATGGATGAGTCTACATTGAACAACATTAATTTTTTTAATAAAGATTAAAGATCTCAAGAACTCAAATTATAATTAAAATTATTTTAAAAAGAATAATAGAAATTAGATTTAATAAATTTTTTATATTTTTTATAGTATTTTTAATTAATATATTAGAATAAAATATCCTAAAATCTTCTTAATATCATAAAACCTAAACCCAATATTCATTTTCCTTCTGCCACCACCACCACCACCTTCGTTGTTGACCATTGTCTGTCGGCGATCTTGCACGGTGACCCTTTGCCTGCATCGTCCAACTAAACTCATCGCCGTACAACCGGCACCGTTTCTTGCCCACTAAGACGCCATAGAAGATACAACCTGAAGCAATTTAGAACAGAGCAAACATAGTTTCCAGAAAATGGCAGCAGCGGCGGAAGCATCTTGGCTCAGTTTATATTGTCTCCAGTTTCCTTGACACTACAAATTCTGTTCTACAGTATGCAATTAGGCTGTTCTATGTTGCGAGATTGGAAACTGGCATATGTTCAGGCTATTTGAAGCTTCAGGGTGACTGAGTGAGCTCTTTTTGTCACTCTTTATATGAAAATCCAATGTCCCTCCTTTTAGAGCTAAAGTGATGCGAACAAGATCAATGTTCATAACAGTGTACGTGTAGGTTATATGGAGATTTTTTTTTCTTCACTTTTCAAAGTCTACTATTTGGAGATGGGCATGAAGGATGTTGAAGAAAACCTTGCTGATCTCGGGGCTATTTTAGGCATGTGCAACAGGTACGACCGCACAGACTCCCGAAAAAATTCATTATACATATAATTATTTTTTTTTAAAAAAAAGTTACTAGCAAATCTTGTTTTAACGACATTAAATATTTTAGGAAATTAATAACGTGAGTTATCTGATTGTAATAGTTTTGAAAATGCTCTTAAAAAGATGAGTTGTCTGATGTTAACGTAAATGAATTATTTGTTGACCCGAAATTACTAAGAGAGCATTTACCTAAGGAAAAATAAGAGCAATGGATTTATTAAAGTTTCCAAAACGTTTTAATTGTTTCGAAAATACGACAATTGTATATAGAATTTTATTTGTTTTTCCTATTACTATTGCTTCTGCAAAACAAAGCTTTTCAAAATTGAAGTTTGTGAAGTCATATACTTACGAAGAATTATGTCACATGAAAGACTAAATGGACTTGCTTTGATGGCAATCAAGACTAGTCTTTTAGAAGAAGTTGCACTACATCAAAACAGGTTTAGCGGCGTTTTTAACCCTATAGTGGCGTTTTTAAGCGCCACTAAAAACACTCTCGGCGCTGTAATCACTAATTTTGTCCCGGTCTTTAATTTTATTCTTTTATGATTCTTGAGCTTTTTGGGCTAAAAAAAAAAGAAAAAAGAAAAACTTAAACATTACTAAGTATTACATTGCTTTGTTTGTTATACTTTGGTTACATTACTTTGCTATTGTTATCATAATCTTGGTGTTATTATTTATTATTATATTTATTATCACCTATTATTATTATTGTTGATCACTTATTATTATTTATTATAATTACTATTATTTATTACTATTACTATTATTATTATTATTATTATTATTTACCCCCTGTTTCGGAACGGTCACCTTGTGGTTGACCCAGGCCCGTTGACCAGGTCAGGGCGTTTCGGAACACCCTATAGGTGTTTCGAAACGGCCTGCTATAATGAAGAAAAAATGGACTGTTTGCTTTTGTTTGGTCGGTAAACGTTTCTTTGTTTGTAATCTTCCGCTGTTGCGCTTCACATAGGGACTTAATATGCATCTAGATAAGATTAAAGTTAAAAGAAAATTTTGGGTCGTTAACCGAGGGGAAGCCTTAACGGGTTTCGCTTCGGTTTTCCCCGTGTGGCCCACTCGGACCGGTCATCCGACCAGACCGGGACGAGGGGGTTACACTTGTTGGTATCAGAGCCTAAGGTTACCGAGACCTTGGGCAGGTAAGTGAGGTAAGTTTAAGTTTTTAAGTTGAATTGCATGGTGTTTGCTTGTTCTGCAAGAATGGTTGCTTATGTGACAAGTATGCTGATTGTTTTACTTTTAAGCATGTGTGTGTGGGTCCCATTGCTACTATTACATTGGAAAAAAAATGATTTTTAAGTGAGGAAACATACTTGGACACTTGGGAGCCTCACCTTGCTAACCCAATTTGTGTGTTGTTGTTGTGGTTGTAGTTAATATCTGAGAGAGCAATGTCTAGACCGAGAGGTAGACCGAGGTTGGTTCGTCAGGAACCGCGAGTTGTGGCTCCCGTTGAGCCGGTAGTTGGTGCGGGAGCTCACATAGAAGGACCAGGGGCAGCGGGAATTGGCGCTCCTCCACCCCCTCCACCACCACCACCTCCTCCACCGGGAGTTGGGGGCGAGGATGGAGCCGGGGGAAATGGACCTCAAGGTGGCCAAGGTGGCCAAGGTCCAGCTGGGATTGATATGACTCCGCTTGTGCAAGCAATAGCGGGAGCGTTCCAGGCCGCAGTTGCGGGAGCCCAGGCTGCAGCTCAGCCTAGGGGTGATGATGCTAGCTTACCGTTGGAGAGGCTCCGTAGCTTAGGGGCCGAGGAGTTTAGAGGATCTACTCCGGAGAGGTCGGAGTTATGGTTAGAGAAGACAGTTCGTATTTTGGCTCAGATGGGTTGTGCGGGCGCACGTAGATTGGGTTGTGTGATCTCACTGCTTCAGGGTGATGCCTACACCTGGTGGGTCACCATCACTACCGGGATTCTAGAGGCCGAGATAGATTGGGATTTCTTTGAGTCTGCCTTCCGGAAGAGGTACTTAGGACCGAGGTACCTAGATGAGAAGAAGAGAGAGTTCATGGCTCTCACTCAGGGAGATGCTTCAGTGACTGATTATGAGATCCGCTTTGTTCGCTTGAGTCAGTATGCCCCAGAGTTGGTTCCTACTGAAGTGGAACGGTGCAAACGATTCCGATACGGATTGAATGAAGAGGTTAAGAGGTACACTTTGGCTTCTGACTACTCAGACTTTGATGTGTTGGTCGCGAGGGCCAAGGATTTGGAGCATAGTTTGGGCTCAGCCAAACGAGCTGGTGGTTCTGGTTCTGGAAAGAGGCATAACCACTTTGATGGTAGAGATGCTAAGAGGCACAGAGGTGGCGGACATCAGTTTGATCAGAGACGTGGCGGTGGCCACCATGGTAGAGGCCATCAGGGCCATAGAGGAGGAGGGCGCTTGCCCGAGTGTGCACAGTGTGGGAGACAACACACTGGAGAGTGCTGGGGTAACTTTCATGCTTGCTGGAACTGTGGTTCGAGGGACCACTTTAGGAGGGACTGTCCACGTCAGGCAGCTCAGGCACCGAACATAGCTCAGGCTCATGCGAGAGGTAATGATTTTCAGAGAGGCCGTGGGCGCGGTCGTGGCTACTTCCAGCCGAGGGCTGATGCACCTAGGGTAGATGCTCAGAGGAACCTTGCACATGTTGTGGCTGTGCAGCCAGAGGCGGGAGGACCAGCGAGGGTCTATGCTCAGAGAGAGGCCGGGAACGACACCGATGTGATAGCAGGTAATTTTGAGTTACAGTCTATGTCCTTGCTTTCTTTGGTTGATTCGGGTTCTACGCATTCCTACATTTTGAGTAAGCATGCACAGAAGTTAGATATTCCTGTTGAGATCTTAGATGTAGGTATGCATGTTACTAGTTCTTTTGGTGAGACAGTTGTAGTTAGACGTATGTATAGGAGGTGTCCACTGAAGATTCAGGGTCATGTGTTCTCAGTTGATATGATGGAACTTCCTTTCTACGGTTTTGATATTATTCTGGGTATGGATTGGTTGGTTGAGCATCGGGATAGTGTGGATTTTGAGACAAAGAGAATTTCCTTGAAGCTTTCTGATGACTACGAGGTAGTGGTAGTGGGCGAGAACATTAAGTTCTTGTCTAATGTGGTGTCAGCTTTAGAGGCTCATAGGTTGATGGACTCTGGATGTGGGGCCTATTTAGCTTATGTTATGAATCCAGACATGAGTGACGCTAGACCGAAAGATATCAGAATAGTGTGCGACTTTCCAGATGTGTTTCCTAAAGAGTTGCCGGGTTTGCCTCCCGACAGAGATGTTGAGTTTGTGATTGAGACAGTTTCAGGGTCTAACCCAGTTTCGATAGCTCCGTATCGTATGGCTCCGAAAGAGTTGAAAGAATTGAAGAGTCAGTTGCAAGAATTATTAGGCCGTGGTTTCATTAGGCCTAGTAGTTCTCCATGGGGTGCTCCAGTGTTGTTTGTGAAAAAGAAGGATGGTAGCATGCGCATGTGTATTGACTATAGACAGCTGAATCAGTTGACCGTGAAGAACAAGTATCTGTTGCCTCGTATAGATGACTTGTTTGATCAGTTGAGGGGTGCTTCAGTGTTCTCGAAGATAGATTTGAGATCCGGGTACTACCAGTTGAAAGTGAAAGAGTGTGATGTCCCGAAGACAACTTTTAGGACTAGATATGGTCACTATGAGTTTCTTGTGATGCCATTTGGGCTCACGAATGCACCAGCAGCATTCATGGACATGATGAACAAAATTTTTAGAGACTATCTAGACCGGTTTGTGGTTGTCTTCATTGATGATATCCTTGTGTACTCGAAGACAGAAGAAGAGCATGATGAGCACTTGAGATTTGTTTTACAGAGATTGTTGAGAAATCAGTTGTATGCGAAGCTTAGTAAGTGTGAGTTCTGGATTCGAGAGGTTGTATTTCTTGGCCATGTTGTTTCGGCTGAAGGCATTCGAGTTGACCCATCGAAGATTGAGGCTATTGTTGAGTGGAAACAACCTAAGTCCGTGACCGAGATTAGGAGTTTCCTAGGATTAGCCGGTTACTATAGGAGGTTTGTCGATGGCTTCTCTAGAGTAGCTGCTCCCTTGACTAAGTTGTTGCAAAAGGGAGTCAAGTTTGAATGGTCAGATGCAAGACAAAAGGCCTTTGAGAAATTGAAAGAAGCTTTGACAAATGCTCCAGTGTTAGTGCAACCTGTTTCAGATAAGGAGTTTGTGATTTACAGTGATGCTTCCTACGTAGGCTTAGGATGTGTTTTGATGCAAGATAGGAGAGTTGTTGCTTATGCTTCTAGACAGTTGAAGATTCATGAGAAGAATTATCCTACTCATGACATAGAGCTTGCCGCAGTGGTATTTGCATTAAAGATTTGGCGTCACTATTTGTATGGTGAGAAGTGTATAGTTTACACCGATCACAAGAGCTTGGAGTACTTGATGACACAGAAGGAGTTAAACTTGAGACAGAGAAGATGGCTAGAGTTGCTAAAGGACTATGATTTGACCATTGAGTACCATCCGGGTAAAGCAAATGTAGTAGCTGATGCTTTGAGTAGAAAGGTGGCCGTTGAGCTGAGAGCTATGTTTGCTAGATTGAGTGTGTCAGATGATGGTGGTTTGATCACCGAGTTGCAAGTGAAGCCTTATTTGATTCAGTTGATTAGAGAGAAGCAGTTGCAAGATGCGAGCCTAGTTCCTCATGTTCAAGATATAGCCGAAGGAAGACCGACCGAGTATAGTTTCAGTGGTGAGAGTTTGTTGTGCTTTAGAGATAGAATTGTGGTACCGGAAGATGTTGAGCTGAGACGTCAGATTTTGAGTGAAGCACATTCGAGTCCCTTTTCTATGCATCCGGGTAGTACCAAGATGTATCGAGATTTGAAGAATGATTACTTCTGGGTTGGTTTGAAGAGAGATGTAGCCGAGTATGTGAGCCGTTGTATGGTTTGTTAGAGAGTGAAGGCAGAACATCAGGTTCCTTCAGGTTTGCTACAGCCTTTGAAGATTCCGGAATGGAAATGGGAGAGAATCACCATGGATTTTGTATCGGGGTTGCCTTTGTCTCCTTCGAAGAAGAATTCAGTTTGGGTGATTGTCGATAGGTTCACTAAGTGTGCTCACTTTTTAGCAGTGAACACTACGGATTCCTTAGACAAGTTGGCAAACTTGTACGTCCGTGAGATTGTGAGACTTCATGGAGTTCCGAAGTCTATAGTTTCAGATAGGGATCCTAGATTTACTTCGAGGTTCTGGAGTTGTTTACATAGTGCTTTGGGCAGTCGTCTGTATTTCAGCACATCTTATCATCCGCAGTCCGATGGGCAGTCAGAGCGAGTGATACAGATTCTAGAGGATATGCTTCGTTGTTGTGTAATTGATTTTCAGGGTTCTTGGGAGAAGCACCTACCGTTGGTTGAGTTTGCTTACAACAACAGTTATCAGTCTAGTATCCAGATGGCACCTTATGAGGCCTTATATGGTAGACGGTGTAGGACTCCGATTTGTTGGGCTGAGACAGGTCAGAGATTGTTACCTATGCCGGATTTGCTTAAAGGAACCACAGAGAAAGTGAAGTTGATTTGCGACCGTTTGAGAGCAGCTTCCGATCGTCAGAAGTCTTATGCAGATCTGAAAAGGAAAGAGATTGAGTACTCAGTTCGTGAGAAAGTATTTTTGAAGGTATCTCCGTGGAAGAAGGTGATGAGATTTGGCCGTAAGGGCAAGTTGAGTCCGAGGTTCATTGGTCCGTATGAGATAGTTGAGCGGATTGGGCCTGTAGCTTATCGGTTGAGGTTACCTTCTGAGTTGGAGAAGATCCATGATGTCTTTCATGTATCTATGCTTAGGAGATATAGATCAGATCCTTCGCATGTGATGCCCGTTGAAGAAATAGAGTTGAATCCGAATTTGTCTTATAATGAAGAGCCCGTAGAGATACTTGCCTCTGATAGCAAAGTGTTGCGTGGCAAGACCATAGAGTTGGTCAAGGTGTTGTGGAGACATAGAGGTGTGGAAGAGGCCACGTGGGAGAGGAAAGCGGATATGGTTGAGCAGTTTCCGTATTTGTTCCCACCAGGTAATTTCGGGGACGAAATTCCTTAAGTGGGGGAGAGTTGTAACACTCGTGTCTTAGGCCTAGGAGTTAACCGGGTTTAGTTCGAGTTAAATAAAAATTTAATTAAGACAATTCAACTATAAATAATGACCTTTTTGAACCATGGTAAAGAGGGAGGGACTTATATCGTGATTTTACCCAAAACTTTTAAAAGTAAGACCACTTTATTGTAAAGTGTCTTCTCTTTCCCCATTTCTTCCAAAACCAACGTGAAAACCCCCCTCCCACACTCAAACTCTCCCAACTACACTAGTTACTATTCCATTCATCCCTTTCTTCAATCCAAGGTCTTTTTCAAAGGTAATTGCGTTTTCTTAACCTCCTCTTTATCCTCTATCCAACCATTGTTTTAAATTTCAAAAATATGAGGTTTTGAGAAATTAGGGTTCATAGAGAATTTGGGGTTTTGATGGGGTTCTCCAATTTATTTTGAGAAATTGTTTTGGGGTTATGTTTAATCACAATGAAACATTCAACATATATTAATTTGGTTAATTTTAGATGAATTTTCGGAGTGGGTCTTTAGGGCAAATTTTAGGGTATTGGAATTTGAATTTTTGGTAAGTTTAATGTTGGGATTGAGGGGCTGATGGTCTACCTATGTTAGGAGGGTGATTTGGGATATTTTGGAAGTCATTTGGGTGCTTGGAATTGGGCATTTCAGCCCTTGGTTGTGGGAGTCCGAAAATTGGGATTTTGGAGATGTTATGTGGTGTGGAAAATTGTGGAAATGGGTTGTGAGTTGCAAAGTAGATTGATGATTGAATTAGCATTGAATTGGGAAGTAATGTATGTGTTTTGTTTGATTAGAATCAAGTTTGGGCATCGGTGAAGCATCGGAAGTGAACCCGGAAAGTTGAAGGTTGTGGCTCGCTTGGTCTTGTGCTTGGAAGCTTAGGTGAGTGGTTGATTTTCTTGAATGATTTAAATTAGTTGGTTCGAGTATATGGACTAGGTTGGGCTTGGTAGACCCACCTAGAGTTAGGATTAGGGTGGTAGCCTAATCCTAAACTTAATCTAAGCCTTTGGATGAACTCAATTATATGAATGTGTGTGTGCCTTGTATGCCATGTGATATGGATGATTATGTATATGGTTTTATACATGTGAGTTGAGGCATGAATTGTATTGCTTAAAGCATGCATGGTGATGGTTTATGATTGTGTCCATAGTGAGTGCGTGCTAAGCACGGAAATGATTGAAATGTGTGATGTGGAATGAGTAAAATATTGGCACTAGTATACTTAAATACAAATGATCGATCATTAGGATGTTAGTGTGTACACATGAGTCAAAAGTCGCGCGTGGCCTTGGTGGCGTTGAGTCACCAAGGAGGAGTACGGGTACGCCCGGAAATGGTATTTAATTATAGTCGGTGATGAGTGGAATCCCATCGACGGGGCGTGAGGATGAGTGGAATCCCCTCCGCGAGACCGGTGATGAGTGCAATCCCACCGTCAGGTAATGGTTGTGTAGTTGGATATGAGTTCCAACAGTTGTCCGCGTATTTGAGTCATAACTAGGTGCCAATGTTGATTGATATGAGTATCAATGTGTGGAGATATATGAGCTGTTTGGATGTTTATATGTGTTTGCATGTGTGGTAGTATTGAGCTCATAATTGTAGCATACATGTGATATATTGCTCATGCATCTATACCTTGTGGACTTTTGGTAAGTGTAAATGGCTTTGGCTAGATCGTGCTCGGACCCTGCAATGTTGAGGTTTGTTTTTTTAGAGCTTACCCTCACTAAGCATCATTGCTTACGCTCTCTTTGTTCAACATTGCAGATCCTTAGTTCGTGGGTTGCTCGGGCAAGAGGAGGGCCTCCAAGTGTGGTTTTGGATTGAATTCACTAAGTATGGATTTTAAATTTTAGACATGTAATGGTGGAGCAATGAGACGTGTAATGTTTTGTGGTTGTTGTTGGTTGATAGGAGCATGTGTAGACTCCTTTATATTTATGGCTTTTGCATGGTTGTGTTGCCATGGTGAATGTTAACTTATGTCTACTTGCTTGCTTGATATGTTGGGCTATGCTTTTAGAGCTTTTACTTGTGCTTGAATGATGTTTGACCAAATGCATGTATCCGGGATGTGACCTTGATTTTAGACATGTCTAATTATCGTTGAAGCATGCTAGCATGATTGTTATATCTTAGGATGTCTTGCCTTGTTGTTGCTTGGTGTTGTGGAGGTGTTTTGGGGCATTCTTGTGCCTCAAAACAGCCCAGGAAAATCTGCAGACAGGGGGCGTTTCGGAAAGGGTCCCCGTGTTCCGAAACGGCCCCTGTGTAAATGGCCTGCCGTTTCGAAACGGATGAGGGTCGTTCCGGAACGTTTTCGCTACTGGAATTTTGAGAAATTGGCGAGATGAAGCCGTTCCGAAACGGGCCCTTGAAGTTCCGAAACGGTCAAATCTCGTTGACCACGAGATATTGACCGTCAAGGTCGTTCCGATACGGGTCACCCCTGTTTCGGAACGGTCACCTTGTGGTTGACCCAGGCCCGTTGACCAGGTCAGGGCGTTTCGGAACACCCTATAGGTGTTTCGAAACGGCCTGCTATAATGAAGAAAAAATGGACTGTTTGCTTTTGTTTGGTCGGTAAACGTTTCTTTGTTTGTAATCTTCCGTTGTTGCGCTTTACATAGGGACTTAATATGCATCTAGATAAGATTAAAGTTAAAAGAAATTTTTGGGTCGTTAACCGAGGGGAAGCCTTAACGGGTTTCGCTTCGGTTTTCCCCGTGTGGCCCACTCGGACCGGTCATCCGACCAGACCGGGACGAGGGGGTTACACGGTTGAAGTGAGCCTATAATGGGTGATGACCGGGGGCATTGCTACCCTTTGGAGGGGACAGCGAGGACAATTCGAGCACCTCCTAGAACCAAAATTGCATATAGAGAACTAGAAAGCCTATCCCTTTAGAGCCATGCGGATAACCTAGGAGAACTAGACGAGATAAATAGGGCTGCTTGTTTATGTTTCTCTTATGTCTTATTAATCATGACTATCCGACACTAACTCATTTCTCTTTTTGCTTTTTGCATTTATTTTGCATACATACCATGACATAACGGTGTTGAGTCAAGGTGATTTTACCCAATTTGGGGCTTTCATTACGGACGGGAGGTTGCTAAAAGGATGTCAACTCGCAATTCCGACAAATTCTAGACAGTTGAAGAAGAAAGCAAATCCGGCCTCGACATTTTTTCTAAAACCTTCATTTCCTCGGACGCAATTCGGAGACGCAAGGGGCATTCGTTGGAAATTGCTATGACTAGCTTGTAACGAGGAACCTCTTTTATGTCTAAATGAAAGTTGACCTAAGGGGAATCACCTATACGACCAACACCTTTATTCGCATACACATTCGCATATACATTTTATCTGCTCATATATCATGTCATAGTGTTATCATCCACAATATTACATCTCTAATCATACATTCGTTACATCATACATGTCGCTAATTAGGCATCAAAACTCTTTGCTCAAATCCATGATGCATTACATCATACTCATTCCTAAAACTCTTCAAATTCATAATGCATTCATCACATCATGCTCATTACTAACCGGGAGTGACTCTCGCCCAAGCGAAAGAGAATGAATGACCGAGCCGCTAGCTCGAACACACTTGGTCCAAAATCAAAGGGAGTCAATACCGTATGCAAAAATCCAATTCTCATGATTGGTAAAAACTGATTGTACCCAGGGGAATGGTACAACTAGCCCGGGGCAAACGACTACCGGTAAAGGCAATTCAAATCCGTTAATCCCTGTGCATTTGGGAAAAATGCAAGTCTCAATTCATGGATAATTCAAATATCCATCGAAAAATCCATTTTCACGAATGGTCAAAGGGAAATAAATCCTTTGAAAAAATCCAACGTCACAGTTGGTGAAAACTGATTGTACCCAGGGAAATGGTACGACTAGCCCGAAGCAAACGGCTACCGGTAAAGGCAATTCAAATCCGTTAATCCCTGTGCATTTGGGAAAAATGCAAAAGAAACAAGCTAAGATGTCGGTCTTTGGCTATTTTTTGATAAAAAAATATATTTTAAAAACATTTGTTGCATTCTTCGATTCTTTAAACATTTCATTCATGAACTCACTATTGTTTTCCAAATATACATGTATATACTATTTTATAGAAATACATTTTAATTCAAAAAAAAAGTTTTTCCGAAAAAAACGAATGTTAAGGACATTACAAATAAAAACACTATATGTTCTACTCAAGCCAAGTGAGGAACGACAATGAGTGATTAGAAGTAATGGGCCACTCCCATTGAATGAATTCGCCTCTCAAGCATTGTTGTCTAAGATCCTTGAATGAAGTGATAACTCGAAAACATCTACCACCTGAAGACTATTCTGATATCCAAGTATGGGAGGACATTTGGATCCAAGCCAAAGATCACTTCCACACTAGGGGGAAAGAGGATGAAATTACATGGACAAATGAGCAACTTTCAATCTAAATCATGCTATGAAGAGAAAAAGTGCAATAAAAAAGACACTTGGTCTAATCTTTGCAAAAAAAAAAACATACAAAGGATGACAAAAATGTTCGTGCTCAATGAAGCCGACCTAGACCAAGATCAAAGTCACCAACGCGTGAGCCCGGATCAACACAAGGGCTAAAAGAACTCTTCATACAAATGCAACGTAAACGACGAAAAGAAAGTTTGTGCTCAAAGAGCCCACGTAAATCAAGCTGAAAGTTATCAAAGTTGAAACCAAAAGTGAAGGCGCTAAACCAAAAAGCGTGAGCTATGGGAATTCTTCATCCAATTGTACCTCTACTAAGATTAATCAGAAGTGCGCACCAACACAATGCAAAGGTGCAAGTCGATCCAGAGCTATACCAAATGAAAGGCAAACACCCAAACAAGAGACCTCAATTCGGGGCATATGTCCCCCTTCTATCACAATCACGAGCCGTATCCTACATTTCAAGATCTACAAGTCCGCTCCGACCATACACGGATGGATGAATTTGTCTCCAGAATACATCCCGCCTATCGGAGTTAACCTTTCTTCAAGGATTTCCACACTTCTAATGCTTGATCGAGATCAAAAACGAGAGAAGGATGGGGCACGGTGAGTTAGTGAGCCAATGAGAGCCACCATCAAATCGGGTAGAAACTAGGTATGGGAGTCTCTCCTCTCGATAGCTTGATAGCCCAGAAAGGTTTTCACATGTATGCCCTTTACAACATTCGTGATTTTTTCAAACAAAAATGCCATTTGAATCAATGTTTTTTCAAAAACCAGCAACTAAATTTTCATAAATATCACTTGTCATGATTTCCAAAATGTATATGTGTAAATAATACAATTATTTTTCCAACAAACATCTCACATACAAAAGATTTCTCTACATTTCTTCACAAATGATTTCAAAAGTACAGGGACCAACAGCGAGCTTGTCGGCCGATTGCGCAAAAAACAAACAAAAAACAAAACAATTTTTGACTAAATAAAGCATACAATAGTTGACTTCCCCCCTAAAGAGGTGACATTTCGAAAAATGATAGCCGGACCCACAAAAGGTAGGGGCATCATTGAAACCATTTGATCAAGACCACAAGATCGGGCCGGCATAACGACAAAATCGGGGGGCATCCCTTTGAATGCCAACATCAGGATCAGTTGCATTCGCATCAGCATTAGTGCATTCATCATGCAAACACATCAAGCATCCACACCCTATATCAAGTTACATGCATCCATACAAAACACACACATTTCATTTGAACATAAAAAATAAACAGGTCAAAAGACAAGGATGGCGAATCCTCAACCAAAGGAAAGCCACGCCGACAAAAAAGACAAATCAACAAAGAGGTTGAACCCCACCAAGAGGAACAACCACAACACCTACTCTTCTTTCAACATCGATCTTGTTATGCCGTTGGTGGTGTAGCGGATCTCCTCCAACATCGATCTTGTTATGCCGTTAATGGTGTATCAGATCTCCTCCTCATCAGATCATGCCTCTTCGTCAGAGTCGTAGCTTGATCTCCAATATACTCCTCCGGATCATGCCTCTTCGTCAGAGTTGTAGCTTGATCTTCAATATACTCCTTCGGATCATGCCTCTTCGTCAGAGTTGTAGCTTGATCTTTAATATACTCCTTCGGATCATGCCTCTTCGTCAGAGTTGTAGCTTGATCTTTAATATACTCCTTCGGATCATGCCTCTTCGTCAGAGTCGTAGCTTGATCTCCAACATACTCCTTCAGATCATGCCTCTTCATCTAAGTCGTAGCTTGATCTCCAATCTCATCGGACCATGCCTCTTCATCTAAGTCGCAGCTTGGTCTCCAATCTAAATCAGACCATGCCTCTTCATCTAAGTCGCAGCTTGGTCTCCAACCTAAATCGGATCATGCCTCTTCATCTAAGTCGTAGCTTGATCTCCACTCTCATCGGACCATGCCTCTTCATCTAAGTCGCAGCTTGGTCCCCAATCTAAATCGGATCATGCCTCTTCATCTAAGTCGTAGCTTGATCTCCGCTAACTCTTCAGATCATGCCTCTTCATCTAAGTCGTAGCTTGATCTCCACTAACTCTTTAGATCATGCCTCTTCATCTAAGTCGTAGCTTGATCTCCACTAACTCTTCAGATCATGCCTCTTCATCTAAGTCGTAGCTTGATCTCCACTAACTCTTTAGATCATGCCTCTTCATCTAAGTCGTAGCTTGATCTCCACTAACTCTTTAGACCACGCCTCTTCATCTAAGTCGTAGCTCGATCTCCACCAACTCACCGGATCATGTCTCTTCATCGGAGTCGTAGCCTGGTCCAATCTAATCTCCTGATCTGGCCTCGTCATCAGTGGCGTAGTGGATCACCCACATCCAACAGGAAAGTGGGACAAAATTAGTGCTTATGGTATTTGCTTTATCCTTGTTCCACAAGCATAAGCAAAGAGGGGCAATTGTAATCACTAATTTTGTCCCGGTCTTTAATTTTATTTCTTTTATGATTCTTGGGCTTTTTGGGCTAAAAAAAAGAGAAAAAAGAAAAACTTAAACATTACTAAGTATTACGTTGCTTTGTTTGTTATACTTTGGTTAAATTACTTTGCTATTGTTATCATAATCTTGGTGTTATTACTTATTATTATATTTATTATCACCTATTATTATTATTGTTGATCACTTATTATTATTATTTATTATATCTACTATTAGTATGTGATTATCACCATTATTAGGATATTATTATAATTACTATTATTTATTACTATTATTATTATTATTATTATTATTATTATTATTATTATTATTATTATTATTATTGTAACTTAAATAAATAAACTGATGGAATAAAAAGCAAACCCAAAATTTATTAAATGTCATGCAAAATACATAGCCCAATATCATTAATAAATAATGAAGCCCGATAAAAAAATGATAATAAACAATGTACTAAGCCCAAACGACCCGAAAGCCCAAATATTTAAGAAAACCCTAATCTCCTCTCTTTCTTTTGCGCAGCCAAACAGGAGCCGTCGGATCTGGGGGACTCATCCAAGGGACCAGATTAGTCTAACAAAAAAAACCCTAGCAAGGGTATCAGCAAGCCTAGCGCCGCATGCCACGCACCGTTGGATCTAGGCACGATCAACGGCCTAGATCCCTCCATTCCAACCCCGTGACCCCTCGCTTCACGCCCGACACCGTCTGACGCCTGACCCTTCTGCCACGATCACGCCTCGACATTCACCGATCGAGCCAATTCCGACATGCAACAAACAAAAGCAAGGCATCAGAGATCCCAAAATATCAACAAAGACAAAAAAAATTAATTAAAGCAACAAAATCAGAAACCAGAACGCAACAAGGCAGATCAGAGGGAAGTCAACTCGACAAATATCAGAACCCAACAAGCCACATTTGTTTTTTTTCTCTCTATCGTTGTAACTTCGGTTATAAAAACCGAACCCCAAAACCATTGTAAGCCCCCCGGCAATTACCAGAAAAGAAAAATCAATAAAAGCAAAAAATTTGCAAAGGTATTCTTTTTCTCAATTTCTCGAATTGCATGCAAAAATCAAAAAAAAAGAGGAAAGAGAGGGAGTTTTACCTTCAAGAGACCCGATCCCCGGGACCCTGCTATTTCCGGTGACAAGCCGCCCGAGCAATAGCTCCGATGAGGGTGAATCGGAAATCAGGGGCTCGTATTTTTAACAAACAAAAATGGTTTTTCATTTCGATCTCAACTTTCCAAAAGAAGGGTTTTCAAAGATTTCAAAAAATTTCAGAGTTAAAAAGGAGGAGGCCTTCGTTTCGGGTATTTGTTACCGAAAACGAGCGGCCGCCGGCGGAGCCCTAGGGCTTCTGTTTTTTTTTCGAAAAAGGGGTTTCGAGTTTACCTGTCCGGGAAGAAAGTCGCCGTGTACCGTCGTCTCTGAACGTCGGGCATGGCCGGCGAGGTAGTGTCGCCGATGAACGGCGCGAAAAGAAGATAGGGTTTCTTCAATGTTTTTAAAAGAAAAAGTTTAGAGTTTTTCTTTTCTTTATTTTTTAAGTTTTGCTAAAAATTAAAATGAAGATGAAAAGTTTCCTTCTTTGCCCTCTTTATTTTATTTCATTCTCGTAAAAAAGGGTTTCCTTGGTTGCCGTGTTATTATTATTTTTAGCATTAAATTTCTTCCTTTATTATTTCTTGAAAATCGAAATGGAAATAAACAATTGTTGTCTCCTTCATTCCAGCCTTTCCTTTTATTATTCCTCATCTGCAATTCATTTATATTATATTATATGTTATATATTATATTATACGTTATATGCTTATGGTATATATTATATTACATGTATATTCTTCTTTTATTACATTCTAAACGTTTCATCTATATTATGTTATTACATTCTATATGTTATATCTATATATGCAGCGTATCATGTATATACTCGTTGTCTAATTTCTTTTCAGTATCTTAATTTATGTTTATGCATTTTAATTTTGGTTGTTCAATCATGTTTTGTTATCGGCTCATGGTCCCGGTGTCCGCATAGGAACGGTATTCCGAACACCCGGATATTGACTCTTTTGGCGCCGTAGGATCTCAGATTAGATTTAATTTTGGTATTCATGCATTTCGTTTTTTTAAATCGTTTTCAAAAGTGCGATGTCCTTTTATTCGGAAACGAATGAGGCCAGTACCAGTCGTAGTGGTGGTGGTTCGGGCGTTCGCTCTCGAATATTAGGATTTTCGAAATTTACTCGCTTGTATAACCTAGTTTCGGTATAAATTGTCACTTAAATTCGTAAATTTTGATTTTAATTAAGCGGTAAAGTTTTGGTACCAATTTTGGGCACGTCGAGGGTGCTAACCCTTCCTCGCGTGTAACCGACTCCTGAATCCTTTCGAATCTCTGGTTTCTATTTCCGGTGTCCGGTCTACCATTTCAAAGTGGCCGGTGGCGACTCCTTCTATTTTTTAAAAACCCCTTTCAAATTCCCCTATTTTAAATTATTTTTCTAAAACCCCCTATTTTTAAAACAATTTTGAAACCCCCTATTATTTTTCCAACAATTTTCTAAAATTCATTTTTACCCCTCAATTTCCAAAAATTTCCTTCTTTAACCCCTATTTCAAAATTTCTAAAACATCTTCCACCAAATACCTACACTATACACCTATATAAAAGTGTTTTTCAAAAAAAAAATAGTTGCTACAGATGGCGACTCCGCTGGGGACAAATTTTTGTTTTCAAAAACAAAAAAAAGAGTCAGGCCAAGAAAACTTTACCGCTTAACTAATATCGAAGGTTCGAACTAAAGTGACAAATTTAACCGATACTTGTTTATAAACGCGAGTTCATTTCGGACGCATTCAATTTTTGGTATATACACCCGTTTGTTAAAGTGGGGGGAAAACGCTAGTGCTTTCGTGGGGATATTGTTCCTCCGTCTGGGCCTAGCAAGTACCTTCGGGGCTCGACTTCCCTATATCTTCGTGGGAATATCGTTTCTCCGTCCGGATATAACTAAAGGGTCCCCTCGAATTGAACTCGGTTTGTAACACCCGTGTCTTAGGCCTAGGAGTTAACCGGGTTTAGTTCGAGTTAAATAAAAATTTAATTAAGACAATTCAACTATAAATAATGACCTTTTTGAACCATGGTAAAGAGGGAGGGACTTATATCGTGATTTTACCCAAAACTTTTAAAAGTAAGACCACTTTATTGTAAAGTGTCTTCTCTTTCCCCATTTCTTCCAAAACCAACGTGAAAACCCCCCTCCCACACTCAAACTCTCCCAACTACACTAGTTACTATTCCATTCATCCCTTTCTTCAATCCAAGGTCTTTTTCAAAGGTAATTGCGTTTTCTTAACCTCCTCTTTATCCTCTATCCAACCATTGTTTTAAATTTCAAAAATATGAGGTTTTGAGAAATTAGGGTTCATAGAGAATTTGGGGTTTTGATGGGGTTCTCCAATTTATTTTGAGAAATTGTTTTGGGGTTATGTTTAATCACAATGAAACATTCAACATATATTAATTTGGTTAATTTTAGATGAATTTTCGGAGTGGGTCTTTAGGGCAAATTTTAGGGCATTGGAATTTGAATTTTTGGTAAGTTTAATGTTGGGATTGAGGGGCTGATGGTCTACCTATGTTAGGAGGGTGATTTGGGATATTTTGGAAGTCATTTGGGTGCTTGGAATTGGGCATTTCAGCCCTTGGTTGTGGGAGTCCGAAAATTGGGATTTTGGAGATGTTATGTGGTGTGGAAAATTGTGGAAATGGGTTGTGAGTTGCAAAGTAGATTGATGATTGAATTAGCATTGAATTGGGAAGTAATGTATGTGTTTTGTTTGATTAGAATCAAGTTTGGGCATCGGTGAAGCATCGGAAGTGAACCCGGAAAGTTGAAGGTTGTGGCTCGCTTGGTCTTGTGCTTGGAAGCTTAGGTGAGTGGTTGATTTTCTTGAATGATTTAAATTAGTTGGTTCGAGTATATGGACTAGGTTGGGCTTGGTAGACCCACCTAGAGTTAGGATTAGGGTGGTAGCCTAATCCTAAACTTAATCTAAGCCTTTGGATGAACTCAATTATATGAATGTGTGTGTGCCTTGTATGCCATGTGATATGGATGATTATGTATATGGTTTTATACATGTGAGTTGAGGCATGAATTGTATTGCTTAAAGCATGCATGGTGATGGTTTATGATTGTGTCCATAGTGAGTGCGTGCTAAGCACGGAAATGATTGAAATGTGTGATGTGGAATGAGTAAAATATTGGCACTAGTATACTTAAATACAAATGATCGATCATTAGGATGTTAGTGTGTACACATGAGTCAAAAGTCGCGCGTGGCCTTGGTGGCGTTGAGTCACCAAGGAGGAGTACGGGTACGCCCGGAAATGGTATTTAATTATAGTCGGTGATGAGTGGAATCCCATCGACGGGGCGTGAGGATGAGTGGAATCCCCTCCGCGAGACCGGTGATGAGTGCAATCCCACCGTCAGGTAATGGTTGTGTAGTTGGATATGAGTTCCAACAGTTGTCCGCGTATTTGAGTCATAACTAGGTGCCAATGTTGATTGATATGAGTATCAATGTGTGGAGATATATGAGCTGTTTGGATGTTTATATGTGTTTGCATGTGTGGTAGTATTGAGCTCATAATTGTAGCATACATGTGATATATTGCTCATGCATCTATACCTTGTGGACTTTTGGTAAGTGTAAATGGCTTTGGCTAGATCGTGCTCGGACCCTGCAATGTTGAGGTTTGTTTTTTTAGAGCTTACCCTCACTAAGCATCATTGCTTACGCTCTCTTTGTTCAACATTGCAGATCCTTAGTTCGTGGGTTGCTCGGGCAAGAGGAGGGCCTCCAAGTGTGGTTTTGGATTGAATTCACTAAGTATGGATTTTAAATTTTAGACATGTAATGGTGGAGCAATGAGACGTGTAATGTTTTGTGGTTGTTGTTGGTTGATAGGAGCATGTGTAGACTCCTTTATATTTATGGCTTTTGCATGGTTGTGTTGCCATGGTGAATGTTAACTTATGTCTACTTGCTTGCTTGATATGTTGGGCTATGCTTTTAGAGCTTTTACTTGTGCTTGAATGATGTTTGACCAAATGCATGTATCCGGGATGTGACCTTGATTTTAGACATGTCTAATTATCGTTGAAGCATGCTAGCATGATTGTTATATCTTAGGATGTCTTGCCTTGTTGTTGCTTGGTGTTGTGGAGGTGTTTTGGGGCATTCTTGTGCCTCAAAACAGCCCAGGAAAATCTGCAGACAGGGGGCGTTTCGGAAAGGGTCCCCGTGTTCCGAAACGGCCCCTGTGTAAATGGCCTGCCGTTTCGAAACGGATGAGGGTCGTTCCGGAACGTTTTCGCTACTGGAATTTTGAGAAATTGGCGAGATGAAGCCGTTCCGAAACGGGCCCTTGAAGTTCCGAAACGGTCAAATCTCGTTGACCACGAGATATTGACCGTCAAGGTCGTTCCGATACGGGTCACCCCTGTTTCGGAACGGTCACCTTGTGGTTGACCCAGGCCCGTTGACCAGGTCAGGGCGTTTCGGAACACCCTATAGGTGTTTCGAAACGGCCTGCTATAATGAAGAAAAAATGGACTGTTTGCTTTTGTTTGGTCGGTAAACGTTTCTTTGTTTGTAATCTTCCGCTGTTGCGCTTCACATAGGGACTTAATATGCATCTAGATAAGATTAAAGTTAAAAGAAAATTTTGGGTCGTTAACCGAGGGGAAGCCTTAACGGGTTTCGCTTCGGTTTTCCCCGTGTGGCCCACTCGGACCGGTCATCCGACCAGACCGGGACGAGGGGGTTACACTTGTTGGTATCAGAGCCTAAGGTTACCGAGACCTTGGGCAGGTAAGTGAGGTAAGTTTAAGTTTTTAAGTTGAATTGCATGGTGTTTGCTTGTTCTGCAAGAATGGTTGCTTATGTGACAAGTATGCTGATTGTTTTACTTTTAAGCATGTGTGTGTGGGTCCCATTGCTACTATTACATTGGAAAAAAAATGATTTTTAAGTGAGGAAACATACTTGGACACTTGGGAGCCTCACCTTGCTAACCCAATTTGTGTGTTGTTGTTGTGGTTGTAGTTAATATCTGAGAGAGCAATGTCTAGACCGAGAGGTAGACCGAGGTTGGTTCGTCAGGAACCGCGAGTTGTGGCTCCCGTTGAGCCGGTAGTTGGTGCGGGAGCTCACATAGAAGGACCAGGGGCAGCGGGAATTGGCGCTCCTCCACCCCCTCCACCACCACCACCTCCTCCACCGGGAGTTGGGGGCGAGGATGGAGCCGGGGGAAATGGACCTCAAGGTGGCCAAGGTGGCCAAGGTCCAGCTGGGATTGATATGACTCCGCTTGTGCAAGCAATAGCGGGAGCGTTCCAGGCCGCAGTTGCGGGAGCCCAGGCTGCAGCTCAGCCTAGGGGTGATGATGCTAGCTTACCGTTGGAGAGGCTCCGTAGCTTAGGGGCCGAGGAGTTTAGAGGATCTACTCCGGAGAGGTCGGAGTTATGGTTAGAGAAGACAGTTCGTATTTTGGCTCAGATGGGTTGTGCGGGCGCACGTAGATTGGGTTGTGTGATCTCACTGCTTCAGGGTGATGCCTACACCTGGTGGGTCACCATCACTACCGGGATTCTAGAGGCCGAGATAGATTGGGATTTCTTTGAGTCTGCCTTCCGGAAGAGGTACTTAGGACCGAGGTACCTAGATGAGAAGAAGAGAGAGTTCATGGCTCTCACTCAGGGAGATGCTTCAGTGACTGATTATGAGATCCGCTTTGTTCGCTTGAGTCAGTATGCCCCAGAGTTGGTTCCTACTGAAGTGGAACGGTGCAAACGATTCCGATACGGATTGAATGAAGAGGTTAAGAGGTACACTTTGGCTTCTGACTACTCAGACTTTGATGTGTTGGTCGCGAGGGCCAAGGATTTGGAGCATAGTTTGGGCTCAGCCAAACGAGCTGGTGGTTCTGGTTCTGGAAAGAGGCATAACCACTTTGATGGTAGAGATGCTAAGAGGCACAGAGGTGGCGGACATCAGTTTGATCAGAGACGTGGCGGTGGCCACCATGGTAGAGGCCATCAGGGCCATAGAGGAGGAGGGCGCTTGCCCGAGTGTGCACAGTGTGGGAGACAACACACTGGAGAGTGCTGGGGTAACTTTCATGCTTGCTGGAACTGTGGTTCGAGGGACCACTTTAGGAGGGACTGTCCACGTCAGGCAGCTCAGGCACCGAACATAGCTCAGGCTCATGCGAGAGGTAATGATTTTCAGAGAGGCCGTGGGCGCGGTCGTGGCTACTTCCAGCCGAGGGCTGATGCACCTAGGGTAGATGCTCAGAGGAACCTTGCACATGTTGTGGCTGTGCAGCCAGAGGCGGGAGGACCAGCGAGGGTCTATGCTCAGAGAGAGGCCGGGAACGACACCGATGTGATAGCAGGTAATTTTGAGTTACAGTCTATGTCCTTGCTTTCTTTGGTTGATTCGGGTTCTACGCATTCCTACATTTTGAGTAAGCATGCACAGAAGTTAGATATTCCTGTTGAGATCTTAGATGTAGGTATGCATGTTACTAGTTCTTTTGGTGAGACAGTTGTAGTTAGACGTATGTATAGGAGGTGTCCACTGAAGATTCAGGGTCATGTGTTCTCAGTTGATATGATGGAACTTCCTTTCTACGGTTTTGATATTATTCTGGGTATGGATTGGTTGGTTGAGCATCGGGATAGTGTGGATTTTGAGACAAAGAGAATTTCCTTGAAGCTTTCTGATGACTACGAGGTAGTGGTAGTGGGCGAGAACATTAAGTTCTTGTCTAATGTGGTGTCAGCTTTAGAGGCTCATAGGTTGATGGACTCTGGATGTGGGGCCTATTTAGCTTATGTTATGAATCCAGACATGAGTGACGCTAGACCGAAAGATATCAGAATAGTGTGCGACTTTCCAGATGTGTTTCCTAAAGAGTTGCCGGGTTTGCCTCCCGACAGAGATGTTGAGTTTGTGATTGAGACAGTTTCAGGGTCTAACCCAGTTTCGATAGCTCCGTATCGTATGGCTCCGAAAGAGTTGAAAGAATTGAAGAGTCAGTTGCAAGAATTATTAGGCCGTGGTTTCATTAGGCCTAGTAGTTCTCCATGGGGTGCTCCAGTGTTGTTTGTGAAAAAGAAGGATGGTAGCATGCGCATGTGTATTGACTATAGACAGCTGAATCAGTTGACCGTGAAGAACAAGTATCTGTTGCCTCGTATAGATGACTTGTTTGATCAGTTGAGGGGTGCTTCAGTGTTCTCGAAGATAGATTTGAGATCCGGGTACTACCAGTTGAAAGTGAAAGAGTGTGATGTCCCGAAGACAACTTTTAGGACTAGATATGGTCACTATGAGTTTCTTGTGATGCCATTTGGGCTCACGAATGCACCAGCAGCATTCATGGACATGATGAACAAAATTTTTAGAGACTATCTAGACCGGTTTGTGGTTGTCTTCATTGATGATATCCTTGTGTACTCGAAGACAGAAGAAGAGCATGATGAGCACTTGAGATTTGTTTTACAGAGATTGTTGAGAAATCAGTTGTATGCGAAGCTTAGTAAGTGTGAGTTCTGGATTCGAGAGGTTGTATTTCTTGGCCATGTTGTTTCGGCTGAAGGCATTCGAGTTGACCCATCGAAGATTGAGGCTATTGTTGAGTGGAAACAACCTAAGTCCGTGACCGAGATTAGGAGTTTCCTAGGATTAGCCGGTTACTATAGGAGGTTTGTCGATGGCTTCTCTAGAGTAGCTGCTCCCTTGACTAAGTTGTTGCAAAAGGGAGTCAAGTTTGAATGGTCAGATGCAAGACAAAAGGCCTTTGAGAAATTGAAAGAAGCTTTGACAAATGCTCCAGTGTTAGTGCAACCTGTTTCAGATAAGGAGTTTGTGATTTACAGTGATGCTTCCTACGTAGGCTTAGGATGTGTTTTGATGCAAGATAGGAGAGTTGTTGCTTATGCTTCTAGACAGTTGAAGATTCATGAGAAGAATTATCCTACTCATGACATAGAGCTTGCCGCAGTGGTATTTGCATTAAAGATTTGGCGTCACTATTTGTATGGTGAGAAGTGTATAGTTTACACCGATCACAAGAGCTTGGAGTACTTGATGACACAGAAGGAGTTAAACTTGAGACAGAGAAGATGGCTAGAGTTGCTAAAGGACTATGATTTGACCATTGAGTACCATCCGGGTAAAGCAAATGTAGTAGCTGATGCTTTGAGTAGAAAGGTGGCCGTTGAGCTGAGAGCTATGTTTGCTAGATTGAGTGTGTCAGATGATGGTGGTTTGATCACCGAGTTGCAAGTGAAGCCTTATTTGATTCAGTTGATTAGAGAGAAGCAGTTGCAAGATGCGAGCCTAGTTCCTCATGTTCAAGATATAGCCGAAGGAAGACCGACCGAGTATAGTTTCAGTGGTGAGAGTTTGTTGTGCTTTAGAGATAGAATTGTGGTACCGGAAGATGTTGAGCTGAGACGTCAGATTTTGAGTGAAGCACATTCGAGTCCCTTTTCTATGCATCCGGGTAGTACCAAGATGTATCGAGATTTGAAGAATGATTACTTCTGGGTTGGTTTGAAGAGAGATGTAGCCGAGTATGTGAGCCGTTGTATGGTTTGTTAGAGAGTGAAGGCAGAACATCAGGTTCCTTCAGGTTTGCTACAGCCTTTGAAGATTCCGGAATGGAAATGGGAGAGAATCACCATGGATTTTGTATCGGGGTTGCCTTTGTCTCCTTCGAAGAAGAATTCAGTTTGGGTGATTGTCGATAGGTTCACTAAGTGTGCTCACTTTTTAGCAGTGAACACTACGGATTCCTTAGACAAGTTGGCAAACTTGTACGTCCGTGAGATTGTGAGACTTCATGGAGTTCCGAAGTCTATAGTTTCAGATAGGGATCCTAGATTTACTTCGAGGTTCTGGAGTTGTTTACATAGTGCTTTGGGCAGTCGTCTGTATTTCAGCACATCTTATCATCCGCAGTCCGATGGGCAGTCAGAGCGAGTGATACAGATTCTAGAGGATATGCTTCGTTGTTGTGTAATTGATTTTCAGGGTTCTTGGGAGAAGCACCTACCGTTGGTTGAGTTTGCTTACAACAACAGTTATCAGTCTAGTATCCAGATGGCACCTTATGAGGCCTTATATGGTAGACGGTGTAGGACTCCGATTTGTTGGGCTGAGACAGGTCAGAGATTGTTACCTATGCCGGATTTGCTTAAAGGAACCACAGAGAAAGTGAAGTTGATTTGCGACCGTTTGAGAGCAGCTTCCGATCGTCAGAAGTCTTATGCAGATCTGAAAAGGAAAGAGATTGAGTACTCAGTTCGTGAGAAAGTATTTTTGAAGGTATCTCCGTGGAAGAAGGTGATGAGATTTGGCCGTAAGGGCAAGTTGAGTCCGAGGTTCATTGGTCCGTATGAGATAGTTGAGCGGATTGGGCCTGTAGCTTATCGGTTGAGGTTACCTTCTGAGTTGGAGAAGATCCATGATGTCTTTCATGTATCTATGCTTAGGAGATATAGATCAGATCCTTCGCATGTGATGCCCGTTGAAGAAATAGAGTTGAATCCGAATTTGTCTTATAATGAAGAGCCCGTAGAGATACTTGCCTCTGATAGCAAAGTGTTGCGTGGCAAGACCATAGAGTTGGTCAAGGTGTTGTGGAGACATAGAGGTGTGGAAGAGGCCACGTGGGAGAGGAAAGCGGATATGGTTGAGCAGTTTCCGTATTTGTTCCCACCAGGTAATTTCGGGGACGAAATTCCTTAAGTGGGGGAGAGTTGTAACACTCGTGTCTTAGGCCTAGGAGTTAACCGGGTTTAGTTCGAGTTAAATAAAAATTTAATTAAGACAATTCAACTATAAATAATGACCTTTTTGAACCATGGTAAAGAGGGAGGGACTTATATCGTGATTTTACCCAAAACTTTTAAAAGTAAGACCACTTTATTGTAAAGTGTCTTCTCTTTCCCCATTTCTTCCAAAACCAACGTGAAAACCCCCCTCCCACACTCAAACTCTCCCAACTACACTAGTTACTATTCCATTCATCCCTTTCTTCAATCCAAGGTCTTTTTCAAAGGTAATTGCGTTTTCTTAACCTCCTCTTTATCCTCTATCCAACCATTGTTTTAAATTTCAAAAATATGAGGTTTTGAGAAATTAGGGTTCATAGAGAATTTGGGGTTTTGATGGGGTTCTCCAATTTATTTTGAGAAATTGTTTTGGGGTTATGTTTAATCACAATGAAACATTCAACATATATTAATTTGGTTAATTTTAGATGAATTTTCGGAGTGGGTCTTTAGGGCAAATTTTAGGGTATTGGAATTTGAATTTTTGGTAAGTTTAATGTTGGGATTGAGGGGCTGATGGTCTACCTATGTTAGGAGGGTGATTTGGGATATTTTGGAAGTCATTTGGGTGCTTGGAATTGGGCATTTCAGCCCTTGGTTGTGGGAGTCCGAAAATTGGGATTTTGGAGATGTTATGTGGTGTGGAAAATTGTGGAAATGGGTTGTGAGTTGCAAAGTAGATTGATGATTGAATTAGCATTGAATTGGGAAGTAATGTATGTGTTTTGTTTGATTAGAATCAAGTTTGGGCATCGGTGAAGCATCGGAAGTGAACCCGGAAAGTTGAAGGTTGTGGCTCGCTTGGTCTTGTGCTTGGAAGCTTAGGTGAGTGGTTGATTTTCTTGAATGATTTAAATTAGTTGGTTCGAGTATATGGACTAGGTTGGGCTTGGTAGACCCACCTAGAGTTAGGATTAGGGTGGTAGCCTAATCCTAAACTTAATCTAAGCCTTTGGATGAACTCAATTATATGAATGTGTGTGTGCCTTGTATGCCATGTGATATGGATGATTATGTATATGGTTTTATACATGTGAGTTGAGGCATGAATTGTATTGCTTAAAGCATGCATGGTGATGGTTTATGATTGTGTCCATAGTGAGTGCGTGCTAAGCACGGAAATGATTGAAATGTGTGATGTGGAATGAGTAAAATATTGGCACTAGTATACTTAAATACAAATGATCGATCATTAGGATGTTAGTGTGTACACATGAGTCAAAAGTCGCGCGTGGCCTTGGTGGCGTTGAGTCACCAAGGAGGAGTACGGGTACGCCCGGAAATGGTATTTAATTATAGTCGGTGATGAGTGGAATCCCATCGACGGGGCGTGAGGATGAGTGGAATCCCCTCCGCGAGACCGGTGATGAGTGCAATCCCACCGTCAGGTAATGGTTGTGTAGTTGGATATGAGTTCCAACAGTTGTCCGCGTATTTGAGTCATAACTAGGTGCCAATGTTGATTGATATGAGTATCAATGTGTGGAGATATATGAGCTGTTTGGATGTTTATATGTGTTTGCATGTGTGGTAGTATTGAGCTCATAATTGTAGCATACATGTGATATATTGCTCATGCATCTATACCTTGTGGACTTTTGGTAAGTGTAAATGGCTTTGGCTAGATCGTGCTCGGACCCTGCAATGTTGAGGTTTGTTTTTTTAGAGCTTACCCTCACTAAGCATCATTGCTTACGCTCTCTTTGTTCAACATTGCAGATCCTTAGTTCGTGGGTTGCTCGGGCAAGAGGAGGGCCTCCAAGTGTGGTTTTGGATTGAATTCACTAAGTATGGATTTTAAATTTTAGACATGTAATGGTGGAGCAATGAGACGTGTAATGTTTTGTGGTTGTTGTTGGTTGATAGGAGCATGTGTAGACTCCTTTATATTTATGGCTTTTGCATGGTTGTGTTGCCATGGTGAATGTTAACTTATGTCTACTTGCTTGCTTGATATGTTGGGCTATGCTTTTAGAGCTTTTACTTGTGCTTGAATGATGTTTGACCAAATGCATGTATCCGGGATGTGACCTTGATTTTAGACATGTCTAATTATCGTTGAAGCATGCTAGCATGATTGTTATATCTTAGGATGTCTTGCCTTGTTGTTGCTTGGTGTTGTGGAGGTGTTTTGGGGCATTCTTGTGCCTCAAAACAGCCCAGGAAAATCTGCAGACAGGGGGCGTTTCGGAAAGGGTCCCCGTGTTCCGAAACGGCCCCTGTGTAAATGGCCTGCCGTTTCGAAACGGATGAGGGTCGTTCCGGAACGTTTTCGCTACTGGAATTTTGAGAAATTGGCGAGATGAAGCCGTTCCGAAACGGGCCCTTGAAGTTCCGAAACGGTCAAATCTCGTTGACCACGAGATATTGACCGTCAAGGTCGTTCCGATACGGGTCACCCCTGTTTCGGAACGGTCACCTTGTGGTTGACCCAGGCCCGTTGACCAGGTCAGGGCGTTTCGGAACACCCTATAGGTGTTTCGAAACGGCCTGCTATAATGAAGAAAAAATGGACTGTTTGCTTTTGTTTGGTCGGTAAACGTTTCTTTGTTTGTAATCTTCCGTTGTTGCGCTTTACATAGGGACTTAATATGCATCTAGATAAGATTAAAGTTAAAAGAAATTTTTGGGTCGTTAACCGAGGGGAAGCCTTAACGGGTTTCGCTTCGGTTTTCCCCGTGTGGCCCACTCGGACCGGTCATCCGACCAGACCGGGACGAGGGGGTTACACGGTTGAAGTGAGCCTATAATGGGTGATGACCGGGGGCATTGCTACCCTTTGGAGGGGACAGCGAGGACAATTCGAGCACCTCCTAGAACCAAAATTGCATATAGAGAACTAGAAAGCCTATCCCTTTAGAGCCATGCGGATAACCTAGGAGAACTAGACGAGATAAATAGGGCTGCTTGTTTATGTTTCTCTTATGTCTTATTAATCATGACTATCCGACACTAACTCATTTCTCTTTTTGCTTTTTGCATTTATTTTGCATACATACCATGACATAACGGTGTTGAGTCAAGGTGATTTTACCCAATTTGGGGCTTTCATTACGGACGGGAGGTTGCTAAAAGGATGTCAACTCGCAATTCCGACAAATTCTAGACAGTTGAAGAAGAAAGCAAATCCGGCCTCGACATTTTTTCTAAAACCTTCATTTCCTCGGACGCAATTCGGAGACGCAAGGGGCATTCGTTGGAAATTGCTATGACTAGCTTGTAACGAGGAACCTCTTTTATGTCTAAATGAAAGTTGACCTAAGGGGAATCACCTATACGACCAACACCTTTATTCGCATACACATTCGCATATACATTTTATCTGCTCATATATCATGTCATAGTGTTATCATCCACAATATTACATCTCTAATCATACATTCGTTACATCATACATGTCGCTAATTAGGCATCAAAACTCTTTGCTCAAATCCATGATGCATTACATCATACTCATTCCTAAAACTCTTCAAATTCATAATGCATTCATCACATCATGCTCATTACTAACCGGGAGTGACTCTCGCCCAAGCGAAAGAGAATGAATGACCGAGCCGCTAGCTCGAACACACTTGGTCCAAAATCAAAGGGAGTCAATACCGTATGCAAAAATCCAATTCTCATGATTGGTAAAAACTGATTGTACCCAGGGGAATGGTACAACTAGCCCGGGGCAAACGACTACCGGTAAAGGCAATTCAAATCCGTTAATCCCTGTGCATTTGGGAAAAATGCAAGTCTCAATTCATGGATAATTCAAATATCCATCGAAAAATCCATTTTCACGAATGGTCAAAGGGAAATAAATCCTTTGAAAAAATCCAACGTCACAGTTGGTGAAAACTGATTGTACCCAGGGAAATGGTACGACTAGCCCGAAGCAAACGGCTACCGGTAAAGGCAATTCAAATCCGTTAATCCCTGTGCATTTGGGAAAAATGCAAAAGAAACAAGCTAAGATGTCGGTCTTTGGCTATTTTTTGATAAAAAAATATATTTTAAAAACATTTGTTGCATTCTTCGATTCTTTAAACATTTCATTCATGAACTCACTATTGTTTTCCAAATATACATGTATATACTATTTTATAGAAATACATTTTAATTCAAAAAAAAAGTTTTTCCGAAAAAAACGAATGTTAAGGACATTACAAATAAAAACACTATATGTTCTACTCAAGCCAAGTGAGGAACGACAATGAGTGATTAGAAGTAATGGGCCACTCCCATTGAATGAATTCGCCTCTCAAGCATTGTTGTCTAAGATCCTTGAATGAAGTGATAACTCGAAAACATCTACCACCTGAAGACTATTCTGATATCCAAGTATGGGAGGACATTTGGATCCAAGCCAAAGATCACTTCCACACTAGGGGGAAAGAGGATGAAATTACATGGACAAATGAGCAACTTTCAATCTAAATCATGCTATGAAGAGAAAAAGTGCAATAAAAAAGACACTTGGTCTAATCTTTGCAAAAAAAAAAACATACAAAGGATGACAAAAATGTTCGTGCTCAATGAAGCCGACCTAGACCAAGATCAAAGTCACCAACGCGTGAGCCCGGATCAACACAAGGGCTAAAAGAACTCTTCATACAAATGCAACGTAAACGACGAAAAGAAAGTTTGTGCTCAAAGAGCCCACGTAAATCAAGCTGAAAGTTATCAAAGTTGAAACCAAAAGTGAAGGCGCTAAACCAAAAAGCGTGAGCTATGGGAATTCTTCATCCAATTGTACCTCTACTAAGATTAATCAGAAGTGCGCACCAACACAATGCAAAGGTGCAAGTCGATCCAGAGCTATACCAAATGAAAGGCAAACACCCAAACAAGAGACCTCAATTCGGGGCATATGTCCCCCTTCTATCACAATCACGAGCCGTATCCTACATTTCAAGATCTACAAGTCCGCTCCGACCATACACGGATGGATGAATTTGTCTCCAGAATACATCCCGCCTATCGGAGTTAACCTTTCTTCAAGGATTTCCACACTTCTAATGCTTGATCGAGATCAAAAACGAGAGAAGGATGGGGCACGGTGAGTTAGTGAGCCAATGAGAGCCACCATCAAATCGGGTAGAAACTAGGTATGGGAGTCTCTCCTCTCGATAGCTTGATAGCCCAGAAAGGTTTTCACATGTATGCCCTTTACAACATTCGTGATTTTTTCAAACAAAAATGCCATTTGAATCAATGTTTTTTCAAAAACCAGCAACTAAATTTTCATAAATATCACTTGTCATGATTTCCAAAATGTATATGTGTAAATAATACAATTATTTTTCCAACAAACATCTCACATACAAAAGATTTCTCTACATTTCTTCACAAATGATTTCAAAAGTACAGGGACCAACAGCGAGCTTGTCGGCCGATTGCGCAAAAAACAAACAAAAAACAAAACAATTTTTGACTAAATAAAGCATACAATAGTTGACTTCCCCCCTAAAGAGGTGACATTTCGAAAAATGATAGCCGGACCCACAAAAGGTAGGGGCATCATTGAAACCATTTGATCAAGACCACAAGATCGGGCCGGCATAACGACAAAATCGGGGGGCATCCCTTTGAATGCCAACATCAGGATCAGTTGCATTCGCATCAGCATTAGTGCATTCATCATGCAAACACATCAAGCATCCACACCCTATATCAAGTTACATGCATCCATACAAAACACACACATTTCATTTGAACATAAAAAATAAACAGGTCAAAAGACAAGGATGGCGAATCCTCAACCAAAGGAAAGCCACGCCGACAAAAAAGACAAATCAACAAAGAGGTTGAACCCCACCAAGAGGAACAACCACAACACCTACTCTTCTTTCAACATCGATCTTGTTATGCCGTTGGTGGTGTAGCGGATCTCCTCCAACATCGATCTTGTTATGCCGTTAATGGTGTATCAGATCTCCTCCTCATCAGATCATGCCTCTTCGTCAGAGTCGTAGCTTGATCTCCAATATACTCCTCCGGATCATGCCTCTTCGTCAGAGTTGTAGCTTGATCTTCAATATACTCCTTCGGATCATGCCTCTTCGTCAGAGTTGTAGCTTGATCTTTAATATACTCCTTCGGATCATGCCTCTTCGTCAGAGTTGTAGCTTGATCTTTAATATACTCCTTCGGATCATGCCTCTTCGTCAGAGTCGTAGCTTGATCTCCAACATACTCCTTCAGATCATGCCTCTTCATCTAAGTCGTAGCTTGATCTCCAATCTCATCGGACCATGCCTCTTCATCTAAGTCGCAGCTTGGTCTCCAATCTAAATCAGACCATGCCTCTTCATCTAAGTCGCAGCTTGGTCTCCAACCTAAATCGGATCATGCCTCTTCATCTAAGTCGTAGCTTGATCTCCACTCTCATCGGACCATGCCTCTTCATCTAAGTCGCAGCTTGGTCCCCAATCTAAATCGGATCATGCCTCTTCATCTAAGTCGTAGCTTGATCTCCGCTAACTCTTCAGATCATGCCTCTTCATCTAAGTCGTAGCTTGATCTCCACTAACTCTTTAGATCATGCCTCTTCATCTAAGTCGTAGCTTGATCTCCACTAACTCTTCAGATCATGCCTCTTCATCTAAGTCGTAGCTTGATCTCCACTAACTCTTTAGATCATGCCTCTTCATCTAAGTCGTAGCTTGATCTCCACTAACTCTTTAGACCACGCCTCTTCATCTAAGTCGTAGCTCGATCTCCACCAACTCACCGGATCATGTCTCTTCATCGGAGTCGTAGCCTGGTCCAATCTAATCTCCTGATCTGGCCTCGTCATCAGTGGCGTAGTGGATCACCCACATCCAACAGGAAAGTGGGACAAAATTAGTGCTTATGGTATTTGCTTTATCCTTGTTCCACAAGCATAAGCAAAGAGGGGCAATTGTAATCACTAATTTTGTCCCGGTCTTTAATTTTATTTCTTTTATGATTCTTGGGCTTTTTGGGCTAAAAAAAAGAGAAAAAAGAAAAACTTAAACATTACTAAGTATTACGTTGCTTTGTTTGTTATACTTTGGTTAAATTACTTTGCTATTGTTATCATAATCTTGGTGTTATTACTTATTATTATATTTATTATCACCTATTATTATTATTGTTGATCACTTATTATTATTATTTATTATATCTACTATTAGTATGTGATTATCACCATTATTAGGATATTATTATAATTACTATTATTTATTACTATTATTATTATTATTATTATTATTATTATTATTATTATTATTATTATTATTATTGTAACTTAAATAAATAAACTGATGGAATAAAAAGCAAACCCAAAATTTATTAAATGTCATGCAAAATACATAGCCCAATATCATTAATAAATAATGAAGCCCGATAAAAAAATGATAATAAACAATGTACTAAGCCCAAACGACCCGAAAGCCCAAATATTTAAGAAAACCCTAATCTCCTCTCTTTCTTTTGCGCAGCCAAACAGGAGCCGTCGGATCTGGGGGACTCATCCAAGGGACCAGATTAGTCTAACAAAAAAAACCCTAGCAAGGGTATCAGCAAGCCTAGCGCCGCATGCCACGCACCGTTGGATCTAGGCACGATCAACGGCCTAGATCCCTCCATTCCAACCCCGTGACCCCTCGCTTCACGCCCGACACCGTCTGACGCCTGACCCTTCTGCCACGATCACGCCTCGACATTCACCGATCGAGCCAATTCCGACATGCAACAAACAAAAGCAAGGCATCAGAGATCCCAAAATATCAACAAAGACAAAAAAAATTAATTAAAGCAACAAAAACAGAAACCAGAACGCAACAAGGCAGATCAGAGGGAAGTCAACTCGACAAATATCAGAACCCAACAAGCCACATTTGTTTTTTTTCTCTCTATCGTTGTAACTTCGGTTATAAAAACCGAACCCCAAAACCATTGTAAGCCCCCCGGCAATTACCAGAAAAGAAAAATCAATAAAAGCAAAAAATTTGCAAAGGTATTCTTTTTCTCAATTTCTCGAATTGCATGCAAAAATCAAAAAAAAAGAGGAAAGAGAGGGAGTTTTACCTTCAAGAGACCCGATCCCCGGGACCCTGCTATTTCCGGTGACAAGCCGCCCGAGCAATAGCTCCGATGAGGGTGAATCGGAAATCAGGGGCTCGTATTTTTAACAAACAAAAATGGTTTTTCATTTCGATCTCAACTTTCCAAAAGAAGGGTTTTCAAAGATTTCAAAAAATCTCAGAGTTAAAAAGGAGGAGGCCTTCGTTTCGGGTATTTGTTACCGAAAACGAGCGGCCGCCGGCGGAGCCCTAGGGCTTCTGTTTTTTTTTCGAAAAAGGGGTTTCGAGTTTACCTGTCCGGGAAGAAAGTCGCCGTGTACCGTCGTCTCTGAACGTCGGGCATGGCCGGCGAGGTAGTGTCGCCGATGAACGGCGCGAAAAGAAGATAGGGTTTCTTCAATGTTTTTAAAAGAAAAAGTTTAGAGTTTTTCTTTTCTTTATTTTTTAAGTTTTGCTAAAAATTAAAATGAAGATGAAAAGTTTCCTTCTTTGCCCTCTTTATTTTATTTCATTCTCGTAAAAAAGGGTTTCCTTGGTTGCCGTGTTATTATTATTTTTAGCATTAAATTTCTTCCTTTATTATTTCTTGAAAATCGAAATGGAAATAAACAATTGTTGTCTCCTTCATTCCAGCCTTTCCTTTTATTATTCCTCATCTGCAATTCATTTATATTATATTATATGTTATATATTATATTATACGTTATATGCTTATGGTATATATTATATTACATGTATATTCTTCTTTTATTACATTCTAAACGTTTCATCTATATTATGTTATTACATTCTATATGTTATATCTATATATGCAGCGTATCATGTATATACTCGTTGTCTAATTTCTTTTCAGTATCTTAATTTATGTTTATGCATTTTAATTTTGGTTGTTCAATCATGTTTTGTTATCGGCTCATGGTCCCGGTGTCCGCATAGGAACGGTATTCCGAACACCCGGATATTGACTCTTTTGGCGCCGTAGGATCTCAGATTAGATTTAATTTTGGTATTCATGCATTTCGTTTTTTTAAATCGTTTTCAAAAGTGCGATGTCCTTTTATTCGGAAACGAATGAGGCCAGTACCAGTCGTAGTGGTGGTGGTTCGGGCGTTCGCTCTCGAATATTAGGATTTTCGAAATTTACTCGCTTGTATAACCTAGTTTCGGTATAAATTGTCACTTAAATTCGTAAATTTTGATTTTAATTAAGCGGTAAAGTTTTGGTACCAATTTTGGGCACGTCGAGGGTGCTAACCCTTCCTCGCGTGTAACCGACTCCTGAATCCTTTCGAATCTCTGGTTTCTATTTCCGGTGTCCGGTCTACCATTTCAAAGTGGCCGGTGGCGACTCCTTCTATTTTTTAAAAACCCCTTTCAAATTCCCCTATTTTAAATTATTTTTCTAAAACCCCCTATTTTTAAAACAATTTTGAAACCCCCTATTATTTTTCCAACAATTTTCTAAAATTCATTTTTACCCCTCAATTTCCAAAAATTTCCTTCTTTAACCCCTATTTCAAAATTTCTAAAACATCTTCCACCAAATACCTACACTATACACCTATATAAAAGTGTTTTTCAAAAAAAATAGTCGCTACAGGCGCAAGACGAAGCGCCGTGAGAAGTGCCACTGAAATGAGCGCCGCAACAATTAACGACGTTTGTGAACAAAAAACGCCGCAAAAGGATCGATATCTATAGTGGCGTTTGATTTTCCAAACACCGCAATAGCCTGACTTTTAGTGGCTTTTTATTTTTCAAACTCCGTAATAGCGTGACTGTAGTGGGGTTTTATTTTCCAAACGCCGCAATAGCTTGATTTGTAGTGGCATTTTTATTTTTCAAACGTTACAATAGCCTAACTTTTAATGGCGTTTTATTTTTCAAACACCGCAAAGGGTTAACTTTTAGTGGCGTTTTCCTTTTCAAATGCCGCTAAGCTTGAATTTTTAAAGAAAAATTATAATAAAATTAATTTTTCCTTATTTTTATTTTGTCAAAAATTGTAAAATTACAGATGCAAAATATTTATTTCATCCCAAAATATATTGTCACAATTAACTTAAAATATTTGTTAAATAAAATATTTATTTCATTACAGAAAGTACATTTTGTCGCAATTTAATCCCCTCGAAATATTTCGTTCCTAAGCCTCTCTTCCCCGATCCACTACCTCTCGGTCACCACTACCGCACAATCCTCGTGTAACAACGAATACAAAACTATATTAATTAACGTATACCCTACTCAAATCACAAGGTTAGACACATAAAAACATCTTACCAAGTTCGAATTTAACGAAACGGACTACGCCATTGAATCTGAAACGTCGAAAAACCCCCGGGTAGGGTCTCTAAAAAAGTGAACGCTGGTCAACTGCCCTAGTGATCCTGTACGGTGCGGTGTATCGTAGCAGCCATGCACCCGCATGGCGTGATTTGGTGCGGCCAGGTTCACGTGAAACCGGGTCTGGGATCCCGTGTGGCGCAGTGCACCAGATATGTGTGCACCTTCCTGGCCAAGCACACGCCCACTCGCATGGGCGGCGTGTGGGGCCTCCTCTGTTGGCTGGACGACGCCAGCGAGCTCTAGTCCGACAGTTCTTCGGCCGGCGAGCACGCCTTTGGCCTCCATTTACGATGGTTTTGGCCGGAACATGGTGAACAAAGTTTCCCCACTTCTTCTTTCTCTTCACTCCGGCAAACGGCGACTCGGACGACGACAAGACAACCACTGTTGAATTTGTCTCGGTGAGACCTTTCAAATGGTGCCGGCTGTGTTGTGTACGACGCTTCGACGATCATAGATCGAGCTATAAAGCTCTCTTCTCTCACTTTTCTCTTTCCCTCATTTTCTCTCTCCCCCAAAATATCTTCTCCCCTTCTTTTTTCTCTCTCCATCACATCATCAACTCACTTTATCCAAAAAAAATATACATCTTTATTTTTTTTATTTTTCAAAATAAATAATAAAACACCCACCATCTTATCATAAAAGTCCAATTACAAAATTTTTAATTGGGCCCCAATCTAAAAGCCCAAAACTTAAACTCCAAATGTAATGACCCATATCTCGGGTCCAAGACCCGATTGCTAACCCAATATTCAGATCATTACAACTCCCCCTAAAAGAAATTTCGTCCTCAAAAATTATACTAGTAAACCAAGGAAGATGCCAAAACTTTTATAACTCTCCAACGTTCTCAATATAACCCGCTCCGCTACTCTGGTTTCTTACAACATTTGTCAAATATAATCATTGACTCCAAACGATGCAAACATAATATCAATTGATTCTTTCTCTTAGAAGGAACTCCATCTTCGCTCGGTACAACCCAATTCGACTGACCATTTCCCTTAAAGAGCTCCATCACCATTCACTGCATAACTAAAGTCATAGAAAAACCCAACGGTACCTTGACCAAAGCGTCACACAAATACGCCATCAAAGAAGCTTAACTTGTGTTGTAGAACTCAAAGGTTGATGCACAACAAAATCCTTCCACAACTCCGTATGATCTAAAAGAATAAGGGATTTAAAACAGATGTTACATCCAAAACGAAACGATTTCTCTCGTGGTGACTCTCCGAAGAAGACTCTAACACTGATGACATACTTTATCAAAACCATTTCTTGCCTGGTGTGGGATTTATGAAAGCGAAGGTGTCTTAACAAACCTTAAACACTTGCCTCAAACACGATTATGATAACTCATATTGGCAACTAAAGCATCCCCAATAACTCAGTTCACGCAAGGATCTTACATTTCAAACTATCACATGTCCAGAAAACACGTTAGCTAAACCCTCACTTGGATCTTTCATCGCATGCAATCCCACCAAGGGATAAGGTTCCATCAAGAACTTCAAATCTCGGGCCAAAGGTAGCATGTACACACCAAAGTGTCACATCACTGCAACCAAACCAAGCAGACTTTCTATCTAGGTCTCACATTTGCTGAAATATCAAATGGTACTCACCAAGGACTATATTGTTACTCAAAGAAATCTCATTGAAACTGTGCCCTCACAATCCTTTACCAAACTCGCGACCATCTATTCAATTTCCATTGAGAAACATCGAAACATCACAAAAACTCTGACAAAATAAAGGTTAGACTCACAACTGACGGTAAGTCGACCACTTATCACTATCTTGACCACATGACTCCACACTATCTCCCAAATCACGTTACAAGAGTTACGCACAGACTGTCGCTCTCAAAATTCATTGTATTCTGAGCATTTGACCTAAAATTCAACCATAACACTAAACACACTTAATTATAAGCAACTGATACTTCTAACGGCTTCCAAAACTAACTAATCATCAACATGAAGCTTGACCATAACAACCACACATGCGTCAACGCTGACCGATCACTATCAACACCAGAAGAAACAAGTATCGGTATCGCATGGAGCTGGAATCGATACTCCCTTACATGACCATCACTTGTGATCCTCGATTTCCCCATAAAGGCATTATAATATTCTAACCCGAACTAACTCGGTACAATCCTTCACTTATCAAGCTCACTTTACTTAGGTGGTGATCGGTCACCCACGATCAACATTTCTTATTTACTTAGACTCACGTTGTTGTCCAAAACTCAAACTCCTTAACAATCAAGTATCCAAAACTTCACATTGTTGGGGTAAGCACACATTTCCCTCTTCTAGCACACAAAATGCATCCCATGACGATTCAACAAACATCCTCGAGACCTCGAAATCTTACTCGACTTTAATCGGGTCAACACTGTCACAACATAACGGTCTCGTGTGGCTCGGATATCTACCAATGTTTTGAGGCCCCTTCCAAGGAAATTGTAGTACAAATCAAAAGCATTTGCGAAGTCTCAAACCCTTGTTTCCCTGACTAATTACACGACAACTAACCATTCCCATACATAAGGTCATTAAGGTAATTATCTTACTAACGTTCATCTTTCCATATTCCTCGTACATTCACACGTGTTATGCAAAGCATCAAATTTATATTCGAGTGACTCTATGGTGGCCCCAATTTATCATCGCTAAAACACTTTAATATCACTGCCGACATCAACTGTTACCATAAAACACTTTAGAAAGTGAAATTCTTATTCCAAGGTTCATTTCAACCACAAGCCTTTGACACTTATATTATGAACAATTCCCTTTTAGCATGAACATGTGCAAAGGTACAAAAAGGACTGTAATTTGGAGGCTTGGGAAGGGATTTTAGATGTTAGTATTCGAATATCAGCTCTATTGAGTGCCATCTTCTATGCCTGAATCATTTCAATTGTGTCTCGAGTTCAAAATAAATATTTCAAATTAAAATAATATTAATGAGCATGCATAAATCCTCACAAAACAATATAATGTCATAAATATCAACAAAATGAGAGGGAATGCATCCATTAGAAAAGACGCGGGAAAGTTGTAGAAGATTGTAGAATTGGACTGTTGTAACCAATTCACAGCTAGACCTAGAATGGTTGTATCAAACTCAACAAATCCTCTAGAAAGATATAGCCTAGACAAAACGTGTATATAAACAGTGCTTTGATCACTGTAAAATCATGATTTCATGAAATGAAAAGATGAAACTGAGTATTATCTCAGCTCACTGTGTCTAGTCAATCCTTAACATGGTATCTATCGCCTTTCTCTTTCGATTTTGGTGATCCGCTTCTTCCGCTGCCATGGCTCCTTCCTCTGATGCCACCACCACCGTTTCTATTGATCAATCCACTACTGATCTGTCCGATTCCCTCGGCTTCTTCAACAAGCAAATTAGCGTACGCCTCGACGATACGAATTTTCTTCTCTGGCGGCAGCAGGTGCTGTTGATGATCCGTGGTCAAGGGCTTGATCATTACATTGATGCTAATTTTACTCCACCAGTGAAGTTTCTTGTGGCTGCCGATGGAAGCAAGTCGCCGAACCCTGCCTATCAGCGTTTCTTCAAACAGGACAGCTCCCTTGCTTCCTGGCTATTATCCATGATGAGCAACTCTCTTCTTCCTCATCTGGTTGGCTGCGAAACGACGGCCTCCATCTGGGAAACTATTGTCTCCAGATATTCTAAACTATCCACTACTAGGGTCATGCACTTACACTGTCGTCTTAGATCGCTCAAGAAAGGTGATCTCTCCATTAGCTCATTCTCTGCTCAGATCAAGGAGATTTGCGACCTCCTTGCCATTAGTGGCAGTCCAATTTTAGAGATTGAGCAGGTTGCTTCTCTCCTTAATGGCCTTCCTTCTGATTTTCAGTCTGTTGTGGCTGTTATCACGGCTAGTAAAGAATCCTATACGTTTGATGGTGCAGTTTCTCTTCTTGCTGATGCAGAAACACGACTTACTGATCTATTCCGTTTGTCTGTTGGGATCCACAATACAACCTGTGACTCACCCTCTTCGGGTTCTGCTACTTCCAATAATTCCTTCTCCAGGCCTCGTGGTGGCAGATCTAATACAGGTTTTTCATCTGGAGGTCGATTCCGGGGACGCCCTCGTATTCAGTGCCAGATCTGTGGCAAACTAGGGCATCTTGCTGACAGATGCTGGCACCGGTTCAATCAAGACTTCAAACCTCAGTCTCCTGCTGAAGCACACACATACAATTACACTTCTGATAGTCCTGAAGTTTACTATAATCCTCATGTTTCGAGTAATACTGTTGCTTCCTCAGGATCAGATCCTTCGAAGGCAAATTCTCAAGACACCCCACCACAGATCAACTCTCTTGTTGCCACAACATCTAGTTGGTTTCCTGATTCTGGTGCGACCCATCACGTGACACGCGATCCATCTCAATTCCATACGATTCATCCATATTCCGGCCAGGGTAATGTTTATATTGGGGATGGCTCCTCTCTTTCGATTTCTCACTCAGGTTTCTCTATGCTCTCATCTCCCTCTAAGCCCCTTGTTATTGATCAGTTGCTCCTAGTTCCAAATATTACACGCAACTTGCTATCTGTGTCTCGATTTACCTCTGACAATAATGTGTATTTTGAATTTCATGCTTCTCATTGTATTCTTAAGGATGAATTTTCTGGTCGTGAATTGCTTCGAGGGGTTCAATCCAATGGTCTTTATGAGTTTCCTGTTTCCTCTTCCATCTCCACGTACTCCATGACAAGTTCAGATTATTGGCTTTGGCATTCCATGATGGGTCATCCAGCAGCTGAGGTAGTTAACTTAGCCTTGAATAAACACTTTGTTGCAGACAAGTCAAGTCTCTGTCATGCCTGTCAACTTGGGAAGAATCATATGCTTCCATATCCTCCATCCACTACTGTTTACACACGTCCATTTCAACTTGTTGAGTTAGATCTCCGGGGACCTGCTCCAGTTACCTCCGTTGGATACTCATACTATATGTCATGTGTTGACATGTTTACTAGAGTGACTTGGGTGTATTTGCTTCGAAAGAAATCTGATGCTTGTAATGCTTTTCAGCAGCTTTTTACATTAATCAAAACTTAGTTTTCTGCTAATCTTTTAGCTGTACAAGTTGATGGAGGTGGTGAGTTTTATTTTCTTCGAAATGAATTGGCTAGATTGGGGATTGAATTAAGGCTCACGTGTCCACACTCCTCTCAGCAGAATGGAGTTGTGGAACGTAAACACCGACATGTTATTGAAACTGCTCTCACGTTACTTGCCCATGCAAGCCTTCCCCTCTCATTTTGGTCCCATGCAGTTCTCAATGCTATGTACTTGATTAATCGTATGCCTTCCAGGGGTCTAGGCAATATGTCTCCATTTCAACTTCTCTATAATCAGCCTCATGATTACAAGTTTCTCAGGGTTTTGGATGCTTGTGCTATCCTCATCTTCGCCCCTTTAATCGACATAAGATGGAGTTTTGCTCTCGCCCATGCCTCTTCCTTGGATATTCACCCTCGCATCGTGGCTATGTATGCTTTGATCAATCTCATAAACGTACATTTATTTCTCGTAATGTAGTGTTTGCTGAATCCACCTTTCCCTACAAAGATCTTCATCATTCCTCCCATGTATCTCCAGAACCAGGTATCTCATTCCCTTTGCATGTCTTGCCTTCACCACATACTCCCTCTCCCACTTCACATTTGCCTACTGCTTCACCACAATCTGCTTCATCTCTACCAGCTACTACACAACCTGATCCGCCCCAATCTACTCCACCATTTTTTAACACCTCACAACCTGCTCCATCATCTCCTGACCTACCAACTTTTACCTTCCAACAACCTACCTCATCACATCTTGACTCTCAACAACCTGCCTCACCACAATTTAATCCTGATCCCTTATCCATGTCTAATACTCCAGCATCCTCCACATCTCCTCATAATTCTCCTATTCCACCAATGCCACCCTCTTCCTCTTAGTTACCTCCACCACTTATCCCTACAGAACAACCTCCTGATACATCCTTCTCAGCACAACCATCTCGTCTTGATCCCTCACCTACATCTTCCTCCCCACACATCCAACCTGCTCCCACAGGACACTCTATGACAACACGAAGCAAATTTGGCATCTTTAAGCCAAAGCTATACCATCTTCATGTTTCAGAGGTTCCTCATACAGTTCATGTTGCACTTCAAGATCCTACCTGGAGAGAGGCAGTTTTATCTGAATATCAGGCACTCATGGATAATGATACTTGGATACTGGTACCTTTACCTCTTGACAAGAGAGCAATTGGCTGCAAATGGATCTTTAAGATCAAGCACAATGTCGATGGATCAATTGAACGATATAAGGCCCGCTTAGTGGTCAAAGGCTACTCTCAATTCGCAGGTTCTGATTTTAGAGAAACCTTCAGTCCAGTGGTTAAAACTTTTACAGTCAACCTGATTCTTTCCTTAGCTGTTACACATGGATGGCATATTCATCAGCTCGATGTCAACAATGCCTTCTTAAAAGGCGACCTTACTGAAGATGTATACATGGTCCAACCAGATGGTTTCACACAGTTTGCCCCTGATGGAAGTACACTTGTCTGCAAACTTAAACGTGCCTTATATGGTCTAAGGCAGGCACCTCGTAATTGGTTTACCAAACTCAAGGCCTCTCTTGCTGACATTGGTTTTAAATCCTCTAATGCTGACGCCTCTTTGTTTGTTTATAATGCTCATGAAGTTGACACATACATTGTTGTGTACGTTGATGACATTTTGGTGACAGGTTCCTCCTCTCTTCACATGCAGCAAACCATTGCACATCTCAATAGTCATTTTGCTCTCAAAGATCTTGGCCACTTGAATTTTTTCCTGGGCATCGAAGTTCTTCAGACTCATGGTGGTCTCTTTCTTTCCCAGTGCAAATACATCACTGAGCTATTGGTCAAAACTGATCTTCGTGATGCTACGCCTGTTCCTACTCCCATGGTTGCCAGTTTGAAACTTCTCAAAGATGATGGCATCACCCTACCAGATGCTCGTGAATATCGTAGTATTGTTGGCTCCCTGCAGTATGTATGTCACACAAGGCCCGACATCTCCTTCTCAGTCAACAAAGTTGCTCAATTTATGCACTCCCCTACTAATCAACACTGGACAACCGTCAAACGTATTCTTCGATATCTTAAAGGCACTCTTCAGTTTGGCCTCTGGTTCAGACCTCAACCTTCCTTCTACCTCAATTTACATTCTTTTGCGGATGCTGAATGGGGGAGTGACCCTGATGATCGTCGATCGATCAATGGCTACTGCACATACCTTGGTGCACACTTACTATCATGGAGCTCCCGCAAACAACGCTCCGTGTCTCGTTCGACAGTTGAAGCGGAATTTCGGAGTTTGGCTGATGCTGCAGCAGATAACCTTTGGTTTCAAGAAGTTCTACGTGACATGAATATCGATCTTCCTGATGAACCTGTCATCTGGAATGACAACACCAGTGCCGTAGCAATGGCGGCCAACCCTGTCATGCACACGAAAACAAAACACGTTGAACTTGATCTATTTTTTGTTCGAGAGAAAGTACAGTCTCATCAATTACAGGTTAATTATGTTCCAGCTTCACCTCAAGTCGCTGATGCTCTCACCAAAGCTCTACCAGATCAAGTTTTTGAAGATTTTCGTTATCAGCTGTGTGTGTGTGATCTTCTTTCTCTTGGAAGCTGAGAAAGCAAGGGAAATATCAACAGAAAGAAAGGGAATGCATCCATTAGAAAAGATGCGGGAAAGTTGTAGAAGATTGTAGAATTGAATTGTTGTAACCAATTCACAGCTAGACTTAGAATGGTTGTAACAAACTCAACAAATCCTCTAGAAGGATATAGCCTTGACAAAACGTGTATATAAACAGTGCTTTGATCACCGTAAAATCATGATTTCATGAAATGAAAAAATGAAACTGAGTATTATCTCAGCTCACTTTGTCTAGTCAATCCTTAACAATAAATAGTCGTTCAAAGGGTGGAACATTTCTCACAGGATTTTCGTCTCCTTCTCAATATTTTTTGTATCGTATTTAAAGTTATCAGGTTCAAAGGGAAAAACCCTTTTCAAAATCTTGAAGAACAAGGCAAATTTTCGGATCTCCTAGGCAATTTCATAGACTTAAATTATGGGTTGAAACTTTTGATTTCATAAAGTAACAACTGTTTGGGTTGGTAGTAGGGGTGAGCATTCGATCGAGTTGAATCAAAATTTTTTGAGTTTATCGAGTTGAAGAGTCATATTTTATAACTTTTACTTTATTCCATCATATACTCCATCAGCCACCTGAAGAATTATACTCCCTCCGTCCCACTAAAACTGTCACATGTTGACTTTTTCTGGTCAAAATTTTTCAACTTTGACTATAATTTATTTAAATAATTTAATTAATTAAAAATTATAAAAAATATATTTAAAAACTAGTTGATTCAAAGTTTTTAAAATATATTTTTTCATATTTTTATCAATAATAAATTTTAAATTATAAGAGATCAAAGTTGAAAAAGTTTGACCAAAAAAAGTAACATGTGACAGTTTTAGTGGGACATGGGGGGGAGTAGTTAATTCTTAGGAGAGTGCGTGCAGATCAATTATTTCAAATCGTTATGTTCACAAACATTGCAGCAATTCAACCATTCTGCATACCAGAAACCGGCATGCTTTAAACCGGCTTCGTAGACACGCTGAAGCACCACCACATCATTCGTGTACTCGCCGCCAACGAAACTCTGAGGAGTCATCTTTGTCAGTCTATGATGCCGTTGTTGGGGTCGTGGCTGTCAAAGAGAAGAAGGGACGAAAGAAACAACAGCAGAAAGCTCGACATATCGGTTATTGAGTTGGCTTCGATCAAGAACGTAGCAAACTCACCAAAGGTTATTTGAAGGTAGTTGAAAGTGAATTAACGGAGGAGTGATGAAAAAAAATGTTTAAAGTTAAAGTGAGTAAATTAATCGTTTTTAAAGTTTAATAATCAAAATAGATTAGAGAGCAAAATTAATTGATAGTTTACCTATCTTACACCTTAAAATATTAGGGATTGTGATTATTGGCTTATTGCTCAGCTCTGTTTTCTACAAGTCAGAGTCTCCCCCATTCCCTTTTCCCAGCAAATGGAGGCTTCACTTGATTTGAATTGCCAGCTGATGGAGCTTCATGGAGTTGAGGCCGGGGCAGATTTACTATCTGTCAATAATTATGTCGAGAGCCTAGTGTTGTTCGACAAAGCGGTTGATATCCGCAGCGCGAGTGATGTAAATCATCCTATAGATTCAAGTGATTCGGAGTGATTTGGCGTAGGACTGGTAAGTGAATTCACCTGTTATTTCATTAGCTGTCTAATTTTTAGAATGTGTGGACTTGATATTTACCAAGGTTTGTCTCTATATGAATATCGAATTCAAGCTTGCATAAGAGAAATGTGTATAAACATAACTCCCCATATGTTAGTTTAATGGAATAATATGTTGATATAAATGATTAACATTGATTGCTTGTGAAAGAATCCACTTTGATATATGCGTGACATTTATATGTTCCTTGTAATATATCCTGCTTCATATGTCTACAGTTCACTCTTAAAGAACCGAAGTTCCTTTTTATCACTTTTCCTTTGTCTGCTTAAGTTGCAATCCTTATGTCCATACTCTCACGCACACACATCTAAGCATGCTAATATACACAAATTCCGGCATATGTCTGAATTCTTGCAGGACCCTAAGGAACACAATGCAGATACATGGGCATTGAAGCATATGTCTGCCTTTTCATTAAGGAGCAGAGCTTCCATATGTTCTTTTTTCTCCGTCTTGCACTGCATTTTTCTTCTTTCGCTGTAGATATTTCTACCTTGCACTAAACTGCTAACATGTGTGTGTCTTCTCTTGTTTCAATGTCCACTTTCCCTTTATTTGTATAGGCCAAAATATAGGCTTCTGCAAGACATGCATTTCTTTTTGAAAATCACTTCTATATTAAAATCATATCATTGAAGGAACTATGGACATTGTCTACTTCTTTTTTTTTTATGTTCTCTTGAAAAATTACAGAATGGCGATACCAATTTAAGGTATTTATTGTTCATAGTATAAGGATTTTTATTGTATATGGGGTGAGGATTTGATCTAGTCAAGTGAAAAAGTCGATTTAGCCGAGTTGATGAGTCTAATTTTATAGTTCAAACTTTATATGAATTTTTCTGAGTCTTGTCGAGTTTAAAAAATGATAGTTGAATCTTGTTCGAGTTTCTGTACAAGTTTAATATAATTCTACTATTACGAAAGTTATGTCTTAGTCTAAAGTCACTAACACTATGAAAGAACCCAATTGATGAATAGAGTTTTTTATGTTAGTGTTTTGTAGTAAGGAATAGTATTATTAGTGACATCAAGTTGAAAATAGTGAAGGGCTATTAATGACAACACTTTTAGCTTTATCCGAGTACCTTTGAGAAATTTTGGTAGTTGTTTTAGTTTTATTTAGGCAAATTTGTGAGGCTTGAAAATGATCATACAAACTTTCCATTGTTTGATGGACTAGATTGATGATTTTTTTTTTGCAAAGAGTTGAAGTCATAGGATTGAATTGAATAATATGAAAAGATGACGGACTAAACTGAAAATTTAAAAAATTGTTGTCAAATTGGATGCCGATGCTTACAGACTTTCGTATCCAATCTGAACGGTATTTGAGTCATGACGATTTTTTTATCAGACACTTGATTAGTTATTGCAGAAGGGATTGGAAACTTAACAAATTCTAAACTTTCTTCACTGAAGTTGAGGTTAATGTTATTCTCTCAATTTTGATTTACAATCTTTTTAGCTAGGATCTTATTGTCTGAAATTCTAACAAGAATGGTCAATATTCGATTCGATCCGATTCATATATCACTTGCCATGACTATGCTTCGGAACCAAGCTCAAGCAACGATTGAAGGAAAAACAAGCAACTATAACGATCGATTTGGAAACTAAAAGCTCCTCCGAAAGTCCAATCCTTCCGTTGCGAATAGGGAATTGAATTCATTGATCACGTTTTATTCTTCTGTCCCTTTGCTCAAGCAGTATGGAGAGCTTCAGGCTTCAATTATTGTCCAAGTATCGAAGGTTATCCTGAGTTTTGTAGATGGTGGCTGAATTCAAGCAACTATAACGATCGATTTGGAAACTAAATGCACCATTACTGTCTTGATTATGCTTTTGTACTCTGTTTTTGAGCTGGTTGAGGTTTGCAGGACAATGATAGCTTTGATTTAATTGCTTGTACTGTGCTTATCGTGTAATTGATGCGTGCCTCAAATTTTATATATATTCTAAAACCAACTTAAGAAACATGGTATTATAATAAAATGAAACAGGATTCTGATCGTGAACTTGTTTGAATTATTAACCAATTATTACGAACCTTAAATGTTTCACGGAATAAAACTTTAGTTTCAATTTGGCCAAAAAATAGTTTAGGCACCTAATTGGAAAAAATAACGGTTAAGCCAAATAATAATGAAACTCGTGTTTTTGTTAGTCCAACAAACTATTTAAACTTGACTTCAATATTTAGTTGAATATTTTCTTTTCAAATTAGTAATTGAACTTAACTTCTAGATTAAATGAGTTAAAAATCGTAAGATTTATTTTAAAAAAATAGTATACTAATTTAAATAAAAAATTCAATTTTTTTGAAATAATAAAATGATAACAAAACATATACCTAAATTAGTAACGAAAAAATATTAAGCATCTATCTCAAACAAAAAATAATGCAAGGACCAAAACTGAGCTCCGAGTGTCGCAGTTAATTTCGACTCTTCAATCGTCAGTGTTTATTATTTTCTTGTTTTTTAATGACGTGTTTTCTTTAGTAAGGCACTTAAAATAACCAAAATTAAAACTTTAAGTAACTATTTAGAGCTAAAATTAACTTAGACGCCGAGAGTGATTCACAAACATAGTTTAAACACCTATTTAAGTATTAAGTCAATAAAGAAACAATGCACCGCCCAAGACTGAAACGGCAACCAAAATAGAAAGGCAAGGTAAACAAGGAAATATGAAAAGTTTATGGTTGAGGCAATTACTACTCAATACTCACATATGTTCTCTGCAAAGGAAACAAAATTAAACTGAAAAGATGAGTGATTATATGCCTGTAGAAGTGATTCTGGAAATCCTGAAAAGACTCCCAGTAAAGTCCCTGGGGAAATGCAGATCAGTTTGCAAGACCTGGAACACTCTCATTTCCCACCCTTCTTTCATTTCAGCTCATTTACAAGCTTCGTTTTCTAGACCACCCAACAACACTCCCTTTCTCCTCCTCAGGTACGAGAAAAACGGCCCCAAAAAGTACTTTTTACACTATGATAATGATGGGTTTGATGAGTTCAAGCAGCTTCGATTCTCTCCCTTTGGTTGCGTCTCTGATTTTATAGTTCGTGGTTCTTGCAATGGGTTGATTTGTCTTATTCTTCTCCCCGCTTATGTCTTGAATTTTGTTCTTTGGAACCCTTCAATTCAAAAGTGCATTTCTCTGCCTCAGCCGAACATTAGTGAAGTTGTGGAATTAAATGTCGGGTTTGGGTTTGATTCGAGAACCAATGATTACAAGATAGTTATGGTTGGGGTTGAAGAGAATGGTAGTTGGATTCAGCCTTATTTGTTTTCACTCAATCAAAATTGTTGGAAAAGGGTTATTGCAATTCCTCCTAATTATACTTTTCAAGCTGTGACTGGGATATCATTGCCTTTTGTTAATGGAGCTCTTCATTGGTTAGGGTATCAGACAAGGAACAATGATGAATACAACTATGTGATTTTGGGGTTTGATTTGAGTTCTGAAGACTTTTTCGAGATAAATTTGCCCGAGAGCTTAATTGGTTTGTGTCCTATGGATTTGTTAATTATGAACTATGGGGAGTCTTCCATTGCATTCAGCACAGATCCGGTGCTTGGTGAGCATGAGTTGTGGGTCATGAAGGAGTATGGTGTGGTTGAGTCATGGACTAAGGTTTTGACATTGACATTAAATATCCAAAGGAAATGGTTTCCGATGGTATTGGGATTTAGGAAAAATGGGCAAGTTTTGTTGCAAGTGGATGACGGAGAGATGGCTTCACTTGATTTGAGCTGTTCGAAAATGGAGCCTCATGGAGTTGAGGTTGGGGCAGGATTAATACCCGTCTGTGGTTGTTATATCGAGAGCCTAGTGTTGCTTGACAAAGCGGTCGATGTCCACAACGGGAGCCATGTAAGGACCGGTAAGTGCATTCACCTGTTATTTCATCAGTAAAATTTTAGTTTGTGAATTAACATTGATATGAATTATCAACATTTAGAGGTTGTAAGAATCCACTCTGATATATGTGTGGAAAGTATAATCTTAAACTCATACTTGTGAGGCATTTGTGGAACAAATCTGTGAATCCTTGAGCAGGCGAGACATTTATATTTTCCTTGTAATATGTCCTGCTTGATATTCACTCTTGAAGAACATATATAAGTTGCAATCTTGATATTCACCTTGTATTACATATATATGTCCCGTGTAGTATGTCCTGCTTGATATTAACCTTTATATAAGTTTGTCTGTCTGCTTAAGTTGCCATCCTTCTCTCCATACTCGCATGCACACAGATCTAAGCATGCTAATATACACAAACTCCAGCAGGCATGTTCTTTGAACTTTGAAGATCACTATAATCCCCTTCTTCGTTCCATGTAGTAAGGGATTTTTGTCCGAATAAATGATGCTTGTTTCCGAATGCCAATGCCTGCGATGCTATCTTCTCTTCATTACTTCAATGACACATTTTTCTGATTTCTTGCAGGACCCTAAGAACCATGCATAAATATGGGCCATTAAAGCATATGTCTGCCTCTTTGTTAAGGAGCAGAGCTTCCAGATTTTCTTCTTTTTTTCTGTCTTGTATGCGTTTTTCTTCTTCCATATGAACTTCTTTGAAAACGGTCATCTCCATGGATTTTGAAGTCCATGTATCAGACACAGAATTAAGTTGCAGGGTTATCCTATAAGCTGTAAAAGTCTTTTTTGAAGGAGTTCTTGCTGCAGTTTTTTATTCGAGGTATTTAGTATTGACCTCCTTTTTTCTACTAAATTTTGTGGTAAATTATTAAACCACTTCCAGTTTTTAAATCAATTCATTGAAACTCTATTAACAAGCACCGGTGCTTAATTACTTGCATCCATTGCTTCTTTACCTGCATCCACTTGTATCAATGGAATTTCAATGCTTCCTCTGACAAATACAATAGGAATGGACTATATGGAGGGTGATGGTTCCTGGGAAACAAATTTCAAGCTAATATTTGAGTTCTTCAAGCCACTTTTTTAGGCAATATATTAAGCAATACATGTGCAAAGGTACAAAAATGTTAATGTGATAATGGCCGCCTATGAAGGGATGGAAATCTACTGCCCCCAAACTATGCCTCTTTTAGTGCCCTACTTGAAAGTTTAGTGTTTTAAAGTTTAGTGTTTAAGGTTAGGGGTTGTGGTTAGAGTTTAGGAAATTAGGGGTAGGGTGTAAGGTTTAGGATGTGAAATTTAGGGTTAAAGTTTAAATTTAAATTTTTTAGTGTGGGGAAGAGGATTTTTGTTCTAACACCTTAATAAAACGTTATAAAAAAAAGAAGAGAAAGAAAAAATTTATGGTTGTGGGGGTTTGAACGCTTGTTTTATAGCAATGTGGATAAAGGTCTTAGCCATTTGAGCCAAGACCATTCTTGGTCCAAGTTTGACTCGGGTTGATTTTAAATTATACTTGTTGAGTATATTCAAAATAATAACATAGATTTTCGATTGGACTCCTCAGCTACCCCAATTATTGTTGTCTGTTGAGAGTTTAGAGAACCGAGAAGGTTCTAACCCCCACGTCTTTCAACCACCGTCTGATCTTATTCATCTCGACGTTGTGTACGTCACCGCCGGCAACAAACGGAGCGTCGTCGCACCTCGATCGGATCCCTGGCCACCACTCGCGCAACAGCATCGTCGAGTGCCGTGAAATCTCTGTTGAATATTCGGCCAAAAAAGGAAATCAAGGGCTTTTGTTACGCCGGATTTCCACCACCGCCTGCTCGTGGCGTGCACCGTCCACCGTTGTTGAACCGCCGTCTCACCCTGACCATCCTCATGCTCTCCACTCGCGATCATTGTACGCCGTTAACCGTAGAGACCCTTTTAAAGGTTCGACGGAAAAAAACCCAAGTGTTGCTCCGCTTTTCACTGATTACCACTTCGTCCATCGTTCGTTCAAGGCGAGATCGAGGTGGTTGAACTCCTCATTTCAGGAGGAGCAAGACCCCTAACTTTCCTCGTCGTTTCAGTCACCGATTCGAGGTTGTCAGCGTTCATCCGAAAGGGTAAGTTCGGTAAGGGTTTTGCTTTAAATCTGGGTAGTTTGAGTTATTGGTTAAGAAACTGAATTTTTTTTGCTTGACATGAGGTGTTTTCGACCACATTGGCCGCGCGTAACCTTCACGCGCTGTCAGAAGCGACTGCCGGCGGCCACAGTGACAATTCTGATTTGGACCGGCCCGACCGGTTGAACCAGTCCAACCTTGAACCGAGCTGGTGGGCTCAAACTCGGTCTGACCAAAATGGTCCACTTGAATCTGAACCGGCCTGTTAAGGCCCAATGACCTTGGGTCAAGCCCAAACCTGTGTCTGACCCGACTCGACCGAGTCAACGATCAACCCGACTGAGTCAACTAAGTCAACTCGTTTGAGTTAACTCTGTTGACTTTGATCGTTGGTTGCTGACGTCAGTGTTGACTTTGACCGTTGACGTCAACGTGACTTTGACCAAAAAGTTGACTTTTTTTCTCGAAAACCAATATTTTATGTTTTTCGGCGTCCTAAGTCCGTTTTTGAAGTCTGTTTCGTCAAATTCAAACCCGATAAGATGTTAATCAGCATTTGACCTTCTTGTTAAATTTGATTTCCGTGTTTAAGTTCTGCTTCTGATGTAAATTGTTTTACCATGTATTCGGGGTAACGAGGGACGTCTAATTCGGGCTCGATAGCGATTGATTGGGGCTTCAAGGGTCGACCAGTGTATCTCGGAGTCGAGGTAATACCCACTACTTCTTGTGTACTATAATGAACTTGTTAACTAATATTTAATGCATGAAATATAAAATGAAGTAGAATACAACATATGAATACTGATAAGGACCATCGTGTCAAAATTATGAATTATATGACACGTATAACTGCTTAAGAACTGTAAATTAATTGACAACTTGGCTATCTCGATATACATGTTAAAACATCAGATAATGAAACCATTTTCATAAGGGGTTCAATTTAAGAGTGAATTCGATGGCTGAAAAATATGCGTATTTTCTTTCAGTAACTATCAAGTAAATATGAAACAAAATGAACTATGACCGACTCTCTGATCTAATGAGTGATGTCGATCTGTCCAAAAAACATGCCCTTGTGCTTGATCTGAAGGTGTACTCCCTGGCTGCCGTTACAATAAAAATACGTGTTATGTATAAATATATATATATTTGAAATGTTTCGACTAAATTGATCATGAGCATATGACTGATGTTCCTTGGGTGCTATATACATACTTTAAATGTCGTGATCGAGCTAAACATGTGCACATGACTAATGACTTCTGATTCTAGAAAACGTAACATGTTTCTAATTTTTTTAAGTATGATAGTTCTATCCATCTGAATTATGCTTAAGGACTTGATTGAACAACATGATCTCTAATTTTTGTTTTACCTATTTAATAGCATGATCTCTAATTTTTGTTTTACCGAAAATAATTGATTGTTTTATGTTTATCGTAATTGTTTCTTCTTCTAATTTCTGAAATTACGACATCAACGGTTACTGGGGTGCTTGGGATAGGTTATGAAGATACCGCAGGTTCCTCAGCTTCGGCGAGGGTAATTCCTTACTGTTATCGTTACAGGTTCCTCAGCTTCGGCGAGGGTAATTCCTTACTATTATCATTGCAAGTTCCTCAGCTTCGGCGAGGGTAATTCCTTATTGTTATCGTAACAGGTTCTTCTGCTTCGGCAAGGGTAATTCTTTACTATTATCGTTACAGGTTCCTCCGCTTCGGCGAGGGTAATTCCTTACTGTTATCGTTACAGGTTCCTCAGCTTCGGCGAGGGTAATTCCTTACTATTATCGTTATAGGTTCCTCAGCTTCGGCGAGGGTAATTCTTTACTATTATCGTTACAGGTTCATCAGCTTCGGCGAGGGTAATTCTTTACTATTATCGTTACGGGTTCCTCAGCTTCGGTGAGGGTAATTCCTTACTGTTATCGTTACGGGTTCCTCAGCTTCGGCGAGGGTAATTCCTTACTGTTATCGTTACAGGTTCCTCAACTTCAGCGAGGGTAATTCCTTACTATTATCGTTACAGGTTCCTCAGCTTCGGCGAGGGTAATTCCTTACTATTATCGTTACAGGTTCCTCAACTTCGGCGAGGGTAATTCCTTACTATTATCGTTACAGGTTCCTCAGCTTCGACGAGGGTAATTCCTTACTGTTATCGTTACAGGTTCCTCAGCTTCGGGGAGGGTAATTCCTTACTGTTATCGTTACAAGTTCCTCCGCTTCGGCGAGGATAATTCCTTACTATTATCGTTAGAGGTTCCTCAGCTTCGGCGAGGGTAATTCTTTATTGTTATCGTTACAGGTTCCTCAGCTTTGGCGAGGGTAATTCCTTACTATTATCGTTACAGGTTCCTCCGCTTCGGCGAGGGTAATTCTTTACTATTATCGTTACAGGTTCCTCAGCTTCGACGAGGGTAATTCCTTCCTATTATTGTTACAGGTTCCTCAGCTTCGGCGAGGGTAATTCTTTACTATTATCGTTACAGGTTCCTCAGCTTCGGTGAGGGTAATTTCTTACTGTTATCGTTACAGGTTCCTCAGCTTCGGCGAGGGTAATTTCTTATTGTTATCGTTACATGTTTCTCTATTTCGGCGTGGGTAATTCCGCTCAGGCCTGAAGTATTTCTTCGAGATGGTACCTACGTCCATTGTGATTAGGTTAACGCGTGTATCGTAGCAATCTCGTGAAACAACATTTTCGAAGTTTAACCAGAGAGCAGTTAAAATAACACCAAATTTATTGTCTCTCTTCATGACCTTGAGGAAATTCTACAAATGCTTGACTGATATTTAGAAGTTTAAATATTGTTAAACCATAGTTGATATTACAATTTATGTCTTGCCTTATACCATTTGGTGTACGAATGGAGGATCAACACGTACATTATATATATTATTTTGTTAAAATATTTCTATCGCTCAAACTGTTTGGTTTCATATGATAGCACGAACCTCTTAATTGATATCGTATATTTTATGGTCGTTATAGATATAATTTTAGAAAATTTCATACCTGATTTGAACAACATGTAGATAAGAAAAAAAAGAATGAAAAATAAACCTTATTGTTACTTGAATTATGTGCCTGTGAAATAAAATGTTACCACATTGATACAGTTAGCGCTATTGGGACACACTAAACTTTCAAATTTAATTTAATCATTCACTCTCATGATCCTTTGATTTATAGGCTTCTCGCTTGATACTCGGTGATCGATTAATGAACCGTAAATTTTAGAACTTGTTACTTTTCGAAACATCATGATAGTGGTATGCATGCATGTCCTTACAACATCATTTGGTAGTATTGTATTTCTGAGATTTACAAAGCTCACGTTGTTTTTTCTATCGCGAGTTAGAAGAAATCCATTATGGTATAGTGATCGACATCTGTGGTTGGAGTTCTCTCGGCTTTTCTTTTGAAATACGGTATTAGTAAATTTACTGGCATGTATGTCGCGTATTGTTTTATGTCCGAGTATGTAAAATGTTTCTAAGTTCCCGTCACACGCCAAATAAGTTATGGAAAGGTTTGTATTAAAAATTTCTAATGCATTCAAGGGAAATCATTTTAAATGTGGCTTTGTACTGTGGGTCGCTCTTGTGACCTTAATGTGACCCCTTAGAATCTGTGGTAACGCATAGGCGGGGCTAGGGGGTTACATTTGTTCCCTACGAAGATCTCTTCTTGGTGATGTTCAAGTCTACCTTGACAAGGGAACACTTCACTTTCTCTGCTGGTTTGCACGGTTGGGCTTTAACCTTCACCAACATTGCTAAAACGTATGCCTCAAAGCTTGGAGTTGATGATGGAAATGCTTTGGAGTTGCAACTTTTTACTTGTAATCAACTTTGCTATTTATAGCTAATTGAAAGAAGACTTGGAAATATTTCAAAAAAAAAAATTAGTGACTGAAATGTAACTTTTTAAACTTTAGTGGTAAAAAGAGAAATTTACTCAAACTTCTATAACCATTTATGTAGTCTACTCTATCAAAAATTCATATTTAAAAATCATTTTGAAAAAAAACTATAGTAATTTAAATAAAATATTAAATTTAAAAACGAGATCGAGTAAGAGATTTAAATTTCGTATCGACTTTGAAACCAAATCAAGGTATACAATTTGATTTTGTAACGTTTCTTTTTTTCTTTTTTCAAGTAGCCCTTATCTTTTGTTAACATAAAATATTGGTTTTTATTTGAGGGTAAACTAAACCAATATCTCTAAATTTTAGGGTGTATCGATTATACTACTGAATTGAAAATTAGAAATTAAATTTTTTCATAAATACTTTAGTTTTATGATTTAAGAATGCAATTTAAGGGTAGAGTTTAAGGGATTAGGTTTATGTGTTTAGAATTTAGGGATATTTAGGTTTAAAGTTAGAATTTAGAGTATATAGGTTTAAACGTCTTAATATACACAAGCTCCGACAAGTCTATTGTTAGAATTTGAAGTTGTATGGATATTATACCGTGATTGATCCACATGCTCCCCATGTGTTGTTCAAACCTGGCCAAAAATTATTTTAAGGATTAATTGAAGAAACAAATCTCATTCAAAGTTGAGTGACTAAATTAACAAAAAGAAAATATGTTGTCAAAATGGAAGATGAATTAAAGAAACAAGGGAATTAAGGACTAAATTGCAAAATAAGGAATTTCATTTTTTCACTTATTTTAAATTGGTAAAATCTAAATTCGACTAAACTCAAAAACCGACTCGCTAATTCAAGTTAACTCGAACAATTTGAAATAAAAAACCGATTTTTTCGAATCAAATCAAACCCAATCCACCTCTAATTATAAATATAAAAACAATACTAACATGTAATGAATATGTCAATGTCTCAAACTTTATATATTCTAAAACGCAACATAGAAATATGACAAACCATAAGTTATGCCAGTTCATATAAATGCACCATGGCTGTGTATGCCAGTTCATAAGTTGTGATGAAATGTTCAATCCTTTTAACCATGCCGTCCATATCAAGAATCCATATTGTCACGCCCCTAGAGCTCGACCAGCGTGGCGTGCGGCCTTAGGCGACTTCTGATGCGTGTAAAGCCTAAGTGAGCCTTATGTCCAAGGCGAGAATGCCTTGACTTGTGCGGAAACGAATGAAGAACGGGATGGTGATGGCCGGGAAAGAATTTGGGGAATAAGCCGGGCGTATGCCCGGCACCTTTTATTAATGAAAATATGGCTCAAGGCCAGAGAACAACTGAAAGAAAGAAAAAGATGAATAATGAGGTGGGGGTAAGCCTCCTTAAATAGTCCCTCTAGTCCTAATCCTACTCTAACTAGGATAAACCAATGTCCTACTCCCTCAAGGAGATGGAATCCTTGTCCCAAAAGGATTCGTGGCCCTTAACTTCTAGGAAGGCCTTGCTTGTGTAGAGACGAGGCCCAAGGCCCCGTGTGCAGACCCTAGGGTGTGTCTGGCCGGCCCTCTCCAGCCCCTCCGGGTGCACTGTCGTCGGGACCCTAGGGTGCGGCGTGATCGGCCCTAGGGTGCGGCGTGATCTGCCCTAGGGTGCGGCGTGATCGTCCCTAGGGTGCGGCGTGATCGGCCCTAGGGTGCGGCGACGTGATCGGCCCTAGGGTGCGGCGTGATCCGCCCTAGGGTGCGGCGTGATCTGCCCTAGGGTGCGGCGTGATCGGCCCTAGGGTGCGGCGTGATCGGCCCTAGGGTGCGGCGACGTGATCGGCCCTAGGGTGCGGCGTGATCTGCCCTAGGGTGCGGCGTGATCGGGCCTAGGGTGCGGCATGATCGTCCCTAGGGTGCGGCGGCGTGACCGCCCCTAGGGTGCGGCGTGATCTGCCCTAGGGTGCGTCGGACTCGGTCCTCTCGGCTCCTCGGCGCGGGCGGCTGTCGGCACCCTTGTGTGCGTGTGCATCGGCCCTGATGGTGCGGCCCTAGGCCCCCACGCTGTGCCCCTTGTGTGCGTGTGCATCGGCCCTGATGGTGCGGCCCTAGGCCCCCACGCTGTGCACCCGTGGTGCCGGCCCTTAGGCCCCTCGGTGTGCACCCGTGGTGTCGGCCCGTAGGCCCCTTGGTGTACACCCGAGGTGCCGGTCCTTAGGCCCCTCGGTGTGCACCCTTGGTGCGGGCTCTTAGGCCCTTTGGTCCGCACACCCAGCCCCATGGGTTGCGGATGCTTCTCGTCGGTATGGTGGAATGTACGCACAAGGTGTGGCCCTCTCGGTCTTCCCCGTGCTAAGCCCCTCGGTTGTTGACCCTTGGCGAGCACACACTCGTTCCCTCGATGTGTCGCTCCGTCCCTTTGGCGAGCCCAGCGCCCTAGTGTGGCCTGGTGCTTCGGATTTGGGGAGATGTTGGATGGTATTGGGCTCCTTTGCCCCTTGATGCGTGGCTTGATTGGTTCGAAAAAATTGGGGCGTGACATTCTCCCCCACTGGAGTTAGCGACGTCCTCGTCACTTGTCCAAGATGGCCTCGACTTACTTGTATTTTGAACTGACATACGACCTTGGCTGGTTCCCAACTTCCTTTACTATCGGGAAGTCCCTTCCATTGGACAAAATACTCGTGCCTCGGCTGTTGTCCCGGTCGTTGTACGACCCTTTCCGCTTGGATGTCTCTAATTTGGAATTTCTTGTCCCTGCGCTTTTTGTTGGACCGCTTCTTGGTTTGCCTACGTAAATAGGCTCGGGTGGGTGGTCTCGTTGTTTGCACAAGCTTGATCTTGTGCTCAACCTCCCGCTTTGGTGGGAAAGTCCTTGGTTGTTCGGGTGAAACTTGTCCCGTCTCTGTTGCTCCCTTAGACGTGATTGGTTTCTTATGTGCTTTTGTTTTCCGGGCTGTGGGCACTTTCTTACGTCCCTCTTCATGGAACTGAATGGTGGATACCATCTTGGCCCTAACTTCGGGTTGTCGCTTAGTCTTCACCGCGCATGGGCGCTTAGGGTCGAGAATGTACAAGCAACTGCAGAATGGAACAGGGACTGCCTTGATTCGATCAAGGAAATCTATGCCAATTACTACATCGAAGTTGTCAAGGGGAATTACTTTGATGTTTTCCTTGCCGGACCAGTTTCCGATGCTGAGTTTGACTCCTCTCGCTACCCCGGCTATAGGAGTCGACTTACGATTCACGGTTTTAATGAATCCACTTGCCTTCTCGACACGAAGGCCAAGTCCTTCAGCAACTCGTTCTGACATGAACAATTCTGAGGCGCCTGTGTCCACTAACGCGGCTAGTTCTTGGTTCGCCAAGGTGATGTCCACGAACATTAAACCTTTGTCTTTGGAATCCTTCCTTGTCTCCATGGAACTGATAATGGAGTTTAGTTTGGCGAGGTCCTGTTCGTCCTCACTATTATCTCCTTGGATGGCTGCTGCTTTCCCGAGTTCGGGACAATCCTTTTTCATGTGACCGCCTCCGCAATTGAAACAACTAAAATTGTTGTTGTTTTTTACTAACGGCTTACGGATTTTGAAATTGTCGTTCGATGGCTTCTTCGGTTCTTCCTTGGGATATCTATTCTGATCTTCCTCATCGTTGTCCCTATATTTCGGCTTTTGTCTCGGCTTTTCGGACTTCTTGTGTTCAAATTCAACAAGGGAGTCGGCCGCGTCTAATGCCTTGGAAAGATCTTGTATCCCCATTCGGTGCAATTCCATTTTCGCCCAACGTTGCAACCCGTTTTTAAAGGAAAAGAGGGCATCGGCTTCGCTCATGGTGTGGATTTGGAGCCTGAGTTCGGTGAATTTATTAACATATTCCCGTATTGACCCGTCATGCTTCAGTTGATGAAGCTTCTCCCGAGCTTCTTCTTGAGCGTTTTTTGGGTAAAAGTGTTCTTTGAATTCAAATTGGAATTCTTTCCATGTTTTGATGGGGATCGTCCCATCTTTGGATTGGTAACACTTGTGACGCCACCATAGGAGAGCCGAATCAACCAAGTAAACGGAAGCGGTGTTTACCTTGGTTTCCTCGTCGTCGATGCCGGAGAGTCGAAAGTAATTCTCCAAGTTCCAAACGAAGTTGTCCACCTCTTGAGCATCCCTTGCTCCTTTGAACTCCTTCGGTTTCGGCACGTCGATCCTGGGTTTTGTGCCTACTGTGTGGTCCACCATGCCGGTTAGCACGGCATTCTTATAGAGGGATAATTCAGCATTGAGTTTCTTGATTTCTCCTAACAGCTCTCCCCTTGTTGCCTCCATTGCAATTTGAAGGGAGATGTCTTGTCGGTTTAATCTCTCGTATGCTTCGTCGAGAAGTTTTCCCACCTCTTCTGCGACTTTATCTCTGAGGGGGCCGACTTCGGTTTCTAACTTTTCCAAGCGATCGTTGACAGCGTCGAGGGACTCAACCGACTCCTTTGCCTTGGTCTCGAGTCGTTCTGTCTTGTCCTCAAGTGTTGTTAACCGATCTTTCGAAGCGACCCTTTTCTTGTCGGTTACTTGGGCCTCCGTGCCCTTTGATGGTATTCCGGTTTCGTCTTTCTTGGCCATCCCGAGCAAACTCCTTTGCTCTGATACCACTTGTCACGCCCCTAGAGCTCGACCAGCGTGGCGTGCGGCCTTAGGCGACTTCTGATGCGTGTAAAGCCTAAGTGAGCCTTATGTCCAAGGCGAGAATGCCTTGACTTGCGCGGAAACGAATGAAGAACGGGATGGTGATGGCCGGGAAAGAATTTGGGGAATAAGCCGGGCGTATGCCCGGCACCTTTTATTAATGAAAATATGGCTCAAGGCCAGAGAACAACTGAAAGAAAGAAAAAGATGAATAATGAGGTGGGGGTAAGCCTCCTTAAATAGCCCCTCTAGTCCTAATCCTACTCTAACTAGGATAAACCAATGTCCTACTCCCTCAAGGAGATGGAATCCTTGTCCCAAAAGGATTCGTGGCCCTTAACTTCTAGGAAGGCCTTGCTTGTGTAGAGACGAGGCCCAAGGCCCCGTGTGCAGACCCTAGGGTGTGTCTGGCCGGCCCTCTCCAGCCCTTCCGGGTGCACTGTCGTCGGGACCCTAGGGTGCGGCGTGATCGGCCCTAGGGTGCGGCGTGATCTGCCCTAGGGTGCGGCGTGATCGGCCCTAGGGTGCGGCGTGATCGGCCCTAGGGTGCGGCGACGTGATCGGCCCTAGGGTGCGGCGTGATCCGCCCTAGGGTGCGGCGTGATCTGCCCTAGGGTGCGGCGTGATCGGCCCTAGGGTGCGGCGTGATCGGGCCTAGGGTGCGGCATGATCGGCCCTAGGGTGCGGCGGCGTGACCGCCCCTAGGGTGCGGCGTGATCTGCCCTAGGGTGCGTCGGACTCGGTCCTCTCGGCTCCTCGGCGCGGGCGGCTGTCGGCACCCTTGTGTGCGTGTGCATCGGCCCTGATGGTGCGGCCCTAGGCCCCCACGCTGTGCCCCTTGTGTGCGTGTGCATCGGCCCTGATGGTGCGGCCCTAGGCCCCCACGCTGTGCACCCGTGGTGCCGGCCCTTAGGCCCCTCGGTGTGCACCCGTGGTGTCGGCCCGTAGGCCCCTTGGTGTGCACCCGAGGTGCCGGTCCTTAGGCCCCTCGGTGTGCACCCTTGGTGCGGGCTCTTAGGCCCTTTGGTCCGCACACCCAGCCCCATGGGTTGCGGATGCTTCTCGTCGGTATGGTGGAATGTACGCACAAGGTGTGGCCCTCTCGGTCTTCCCCGTGCTAAGCCCCTCGGTTGTTGACCCTTGGCGAGCACACACTCGTTCCCTCGATGTGTCGCTCCGTCCCTTTGGCGAGCCCAGCGCCCTAGTGTGGCCTGGTGCTTCGGATTTGGGGAGATGTTGGATGGTATTGGGCTCCTTTGCCCCTTGATGCGTGGCTTGATTGGGTCGAAAAAATTGGGGCGTGACAATATCAAGAAACATCGGCCACCAACACCACGACCTTTGAGAAGGATTCAGAATCCAATTTAGCGCCACTTTCGAATCTAATTCCACAATTAATCCTGCTTCCCCAATCCAATTAGCATCGATACAAATCTCCAGCGCAGTTTTGATCGCTATTACCTCAGCATAATACAATCCAAATGAGGGGAGAGGACCTGCAAATATTGCTCTAACCACACCTGATTCGGTACGCATAACTCCTCCACAGCCTGCAGCATCCTATTTAGCTACCCCATCCACATTGAATTTGGCTAATCCACGCGATGGAGGACTCCACATAGTCTCTACCGGACCAATCTTCGATCTGCATGATATGCTGCTAGTTGGGTTCTCCCACCAGTTTTTCTCACTCAGCAATAGCTCCTCGTTCCACGCCATCGCCCGAAGCTTAGAAAAGAAAATAGGTCCTCAAAGCACCTGAAAAGGAAACATTAAAACAAACTAAAGAAATTCTGTTACTCTTGTGATATATTCCACTTCACCTCTCACCATGGACTTATTCGGGGACCAAAAACAACATACGGATTTGCATTCCACCGAAAGGTGATTAGAGTCGTCGACTCCAGTTGATAATCTTAATTTAACTGTTTCTACTGTGCTTGTCATGTACTTGACGTATGTCTCAAATTATATATACTCTAAAACCAACATAGAGAATGATATGATAAAAAAATGAAACATGAATGTGATGTTAACTCGTACGAATTATTAACCTATTAAAATTTATATAAATATAAAATATCTTACACATAAACATACAAGAACACACAAATTATGGTTTATAATTATTTTAGAAGAATTAAAAAAACAACTAACACGTGTCAACACAACTTGAAACAGATAGTTAAAGACTCATGTTGACATCTAATCTTTTTTTCCTAATTCCTGGGTTCTAGTCCCAGTAGAAGCAATCCCTCCTTTCCCCTCCCTAGTAGAAATTGTTCAAAAAAATAAACAACTAACACACCAAAAGTATTATGCATGAACAATAATGTAGAACGCAAGTATATTATGCATAATAGAGAAATGAAGATATATAAGGTAGAAGCGATCATCGGAATCCTCGAAAGACTCCCAGTAAAGTCCCTGATGAAATGCACAGGTTAGTTCGCAAGACTGGAACACTCTCATTTGCCACCCATCTTTCATTTCGACTCATTTACAAGCTTCACTTACAAGACCACCCAACAACACTCCCTTTCTCTTCCTCAGTGCTCGAAAAACGGCCAAAAACACTACTTTTTACACTATGATAACGATGGGTTTGATGAGTTCAAGAAGCTTCAATTTTCTGTCTTTGATTTCGTGTCTCTTTCTCTAGTGCTTGGCTCTTGCTATGGGTTGATTTGTCTTGATTCTTGGCCCATTGATGTTCTGAACTTCCATCTTTGGAACCCTTCGATTCAAAAGTACATTTCTTTGCCTCGACAGAGCATTAGTGATAAGAAGGATTTCAATATCGGGTTTGGGTTTGATTCGAGAACCGGTGATTACAAGCTACTCATAGTTGGGGTTGGAGAGGATGATAGTTGGAAAAGGGTTACTGCAATTCCTCCTAATTATACTTTTATACCTGAGATGTCATTGCCTCTCGTTAATGGAGCTGTTCATTGGTTAGGATATTAGGAAAGAAACAATGGTGGATATAGTAATACGATCTTGGGGTTTGATTTGAGTGCCGAGGGGTTTTTCGAGATAAGTCTGCCTGAGAGCTTAATTGGTTTGTGTCCTTCGAATATATCAAGTATGAAATATGGGGAATTTTCCATTGCGGTCGGCAGAGTTATTACCTTGGTTGGTTTGTGATTTCTTTCTCTGGGAACAAAGGCGATTGCAGATGTTATTACCCCGCGTGAACCACTGAGCTAAGCCTCGAGTTCAGTTATGTTTTAATTGAATGGAAGGAATGTATGTTGTAACCGAAGACTTCGACTTCGTCTAATAAATAGGCTAGACTCAGGCTTGGCCGTGCAGGCAGACCTTGAACTTTGAAGATCTTGAAGCATCAGCAGGCACCATATCCAGCAAAACAGGTCCAAGTTTGAGTATCTTGCCAAGGCTCCAGCTAAGTTGAGGCTTGCTCTCAACTGTCCACAAATCTCTCAGCTAAGTTTTATAAAATTTTCCTTTTCCGTTTATCCCCTTAAGATTTTATCTCACTTGAAGAGCAGCCGTCTCACTAAACTTTGATTCTCGCCTAACTCAGTCGTCCAATTGCAATGCATCCTCGCACAAATACAACAACAATGGCTCCTAGGAAACAAATATGAAGCAAATATTGTGAACAATTCCCTTTTAGCATGAACATGTGCAAATGCACAAAAATGTCTGTAATTAGGAGGAATTGTAGCAGCCCTTTTCCAACAATTTTCATTAAGTGAAAACAAATAAGGCTCGATCCAACTATCATCCTTTTCGACCCCAACTATGAGCAGTTTGTAATCACTGGTTCTCGAATCAAACCCAAACCCGATATTGAAATCCACATCATTACTAATGCTCGGTCGAGACAAAAGAATGTACTTTTGAATCGAAGGGTTCCAAATAATGAAACTCGACATATCACCCGACCAAAAATGAAAACAAATCAACCCATTGCAAGAACCAATCACTATACAATCAGACACGACACCAAATGGAGGGAATTGAAGCTGCTTGAACTCATCAAACCTATCATTATCATAGTGTAAAACTTAGTTACCTCCGCCGTCACCCCAGGACCTGAGGAGCAGAAGTGGAGTGTTGTTAGAACGTGATGCTTGTAAATGAGTTGAAATGAAAGAAGGGTGGGAAATGAGAGTGTTCCAGGTCTTGCAAACTGATCTGCATTTCCCCAGGGACTTTACTGGGAGTCTTTTCAGGATTTCCGCAATCACTTCTACAGCTATATAATCACTCATCTTCTCTTTTCTTTTTGCTGAAATTCAGAGGCGTAGAGAGGAAAGGGGGAAGGGGGAAGGGAGAGCGGGAGACTTGCAGGGAACAAAGCTAAGTAGTAATCGTCGTATTAATGACAACCCTAAGTGGCGTTTGGTTCGGACAATATAACATTACCTTTGAATAGGATTCTCGGAATATAACATTACTTGCATTGGTTTGTTTTATCAAATTGTCCGTATGATATATTACATGTATTAAAATCTGTTAATTTGTCTATGGTGCACTCTTGAAGAACGGAAGTACCTGTATATCAGTTCCTGTCTGCTTAAGTTGCAATCCTTCTCTCCATACTCGCATGCACACACATCTAAGCATGCTAATATACACATACTCCGACATGTCTATTCTTTGAATTTAGAAGAACAACTCAATCCACTTGTTTGTACCGTGTAGTAAGGGCTGTTTTCCTCATGTTTTCATGTTATAGTATTAAACCAATAAATTATGTTTGTTTTCGAATGCCAGTTCCCGCAATGCTATCTTCTCTTTATTATTCACTTTAATTCTTGCAGGACCCTGAGGAACCATGCAGATACACAGGCCATTGAAGCATGTTTTCCTTTTCTTTAAGGAGCAGAGCTTCCATATGGTCTTTTTTCTCCGTCTTGCACTGCATTTTTTTTCTTCTAGTAATCTAGTTAGAACTTAAAATAGACTCTTGGTTGTACCGAGCACTATTGGATTGTTTACAACCGAAAAGAAGATGGACGGTTAGGATGAAAAGAAATGTGGGCTATGACCCAGAAAAACTGAGATAGTCAAGGGTCGGGCCACCCTTCCATTTATATAGCCCAAGGTGAGTCTAACAAATTCAGTTATTATAAAACTGATCTGTTAACCCAGTGGGCCACATGGGTCTAACAACCCAATAACAACCAACCATACTAACAACTCAGCAACAAGAACCAGATTCAATCAGCCATGCAATCTAACATTTCCCCGGCTTCCTCCCCCTTGACTAACGCGCAAGGCCCAGAGAAGCTTGATCCACAACCACAGGATGAACAGCAACTTTGTGACGAAAGTCACGAAAATACACTTTGGACAACGGCTTAGTAAACCCATCCGCAACTTGAGCATCAGCAGGTACATAGTTAACCTGAAGCTTACGTTCACTTACTTTTTCACGAACGAAGTGAACGTCAAGCTCCACATGTTTTGACTTTGAATGGAAAACAGGGTTAGCAGACATAGCCACCGCACTTGTGTTATCACACCAAACAACGGGAGTGCCCAAGATAGAAATCTGCAAATCTGTAAGAATAGTCTGCACCCACAAAAGTTCAGACACCGCATCAGCCACACTCATATACTCAGCCTCGGACGTGGAACGGGAAACAGATTTCTGTTTACGCGAACTCCAAGCAACCAAACAGTTGTCGACGTAGACACAATAACCCGTTGTTGAACGACGGTCATCCAGACTGCTACCCCAGTCGGCATCGGAGAAGGCAACAACACTCATTGGTCCACTAGTGCCCGGGGTGAATGTAAGTCCATAATCCAAGGTGCCAACCAAGTACCGCAAAATCTGCTTAACAGCAGCCAAATGTTCCTCGCAAGGCCGATGGATGAATTGGGCCACCTTGTGGACACTAAACGCAATGTCGGGCCTGGTTTGACACACATATAGCAATGCCCCAACAAGACTACGAAACTCATATGGGTCTGAAATTGGGCTACCAGCTTCTGACGTGAGCTTAACAGTAGAACACATAGGAGTGGGAGAAGGGTTCGCACGGTCCATTTTAGCCTTTCGTAGAAGATCCAAAACAAAGGACTTCTGACTAAATACAAGAGACTCACCCACACGGTGAGCCGAGGTACCAAGGAAAAAGGATAACTCTCCAAGATCTTTTAAAGAGAACTGTGAGTTCAAATGTTTAACCACATTATCAATACTTGCAACAAACGACCCGGTAATTATGATGTCATCAACATACACCAAGACATACAACGATACACCAGCTTTGACACAAACAAACAGTGAGGTGTCCGCGGCAGACTCTTTAAACCCGAACCCGAAAAGAGCACTTCGTAACTTAGTGTACCAACTGCGAGGAGCTTGTCGCAGTCCGTACATGGCCTTTTGAAGAAGACACACAAGAGGGCTTCCATCATCCGAGTCTTGTGTGAAACCAGGAGGTTGAAGCATAAAAACCTCCTCTTCGAGACCCACATTGAGGAACGCATTATTAACGTCCACTTGCCGCAACACCCACTTGTTACTCACTGCAATTGAGAGAAGAATATTGAGTGTGAAAAATCGCACCACAGGACTGAATGTGTCTCCAAAATCTTGACCAGGTATTTGCGAGAACCCCGTAGCCACCAATCGAGCTTTATACCTCGACACCGACCCATCAGAATTATGTTTGATACGAAACAACCACTTGCAACCCACAGCAGTTCGACCAGGAGGTAACAGAACCAACTTCCAAGTACCATTAGTCAAGAGAGCATTGTATTCAGCCATTACTGCATCACGCCAAGCAGGAACAACAAGAGCTTGGTCAACAATTTCTGGAACAAAGTCAGAAACAGTTTGCACCACAAACGACTTGGGCTTGAAAACACCAAGCTTGCTACGAGTAACCATCGGATGAGAGTTGACAAACGAACCAGATAGGGCAGTATCAGTAGGTGGTCCAGAGACATCAGGCTCATCCAAAGCAGCACCAAAACTTGCTACACAAGGATCAGCAGCAGAAGAGGAAGGAACGGGTAAAGCAACATCAGAAGGAATATGTTCAGGGGAAGAAGCAGCTGCAGGCAAGGGAGAAGAAGAAGCAACAGGGGAAGCAACATAAGAAGTAACAGGGGAAGCAACATGGGAAGTAACAGGGGAGGCAACATGGGAAAGGACAAGGGAAGCAGCAGGTGAAACAACAGGTGCCGCACCATGAGAAGAAACAAGGGAAGTATCAGAGAGAGTATCAGGGGAAGCAACAGGTGAAGCAACCGTAGAACCAGGGGTGACAGAAGGTGAAATGAGAGGAAGAGAAGCAGAACGAAAGGGTTTGGGACCAGTGGAACAAGTACAAGACTTGGAGGAAGCTGCAGGGAACACTTCTTCATTAAACACCACATGCCGAGAGATGATAATTTTCCCAGTAGAAGTGAGACACTTATACCCTTTGTGCTGCATACTATACCCCAAGAATATACAAGACTGAGACCTAGGCTCAAGTTTATGATGCTGAAAAGGTCTCAAGTGGGGAAAACATTCACACCCAAACACACGAAGGAAAGAGTAATCAACACTGCGCTGAAATAATTTCTCAAAAGGGCTAAGATTACCAAGGACACGAGTTGGTAAACGATTAATCAAATGGATGGCAGTAACAACAGCATGAGACCAAAACTTAGTATCCAGAGAGGCCTGACTAAGCAAGGTTAAAGCTAACTCAATCACATGACGGTGCTTACGCTCAACTACACCATTCTGCTCAGAGGTGTGAGGGCACGTGACTCTATGCGTAATCCCAAGCTCAGCAAGTATAGGGGACAAACTACGGTATTCCCCACCCCAATCACTCTGTATAGCCTTAATACTAACACCAAACTGGGTAGAAACCATCTTAGAGAAGAGTTTAAAGGCATGCACAGCTTGACCCTTAGACTTAAGCAAGTATAACCACGTATGCCTAGTATACGCATCAACAAAGGCAACATAGTACAAATAATCCTCAGATATAACAAACGCAGGACCCCATAAGTCAGTAAACACAAGTTGAAACGGCTCAGTATAAGCAGTAGAGGAAGTGGGAAACGGTTTTTTATGACTCTTACCAATACAACAAGTAGAACACAAACTACTTTTATTAACAGTTGCATCAACAGATAAACCACAGCTATGTAAAACCTTATCTAAGGTAACTTGAGCTGGATGCCCTAAGCGGCGATGCCAGAAAAACTGAAAAGAAATGCACAATATTTTGAAATGCACAATGGCCTTGCTAATCTCAAACAGTCTCTTTAAAGTACTTTTGGCATGTAAATTTAAGAGGAGACCCAATATTTTGGTTGGTTTGTATTCTCTTTCTCTCGGAACAAAGGAGACTGTAGCTTGTAGGGATTGTAGATGTTACTACTTTGTGAAGGTGATCGCCTGAACCACTGAGCTAAGCCTCAGGTTCAGCTATGTTTTAATTGAATGGAAGGAAAGCATGTTGTAACCAAAGCCTAATCCTTGATAAGTCAACATGAGATTCTTCTTCTTCTTCCCTCACCACTAGAGTCTAGACTTAGGCTTGGCCATGTAGGGAGGGCTAGGAAAACCAGTTGTGATGAAAAATCATAAGATATGTTGGTTCTTATAAGTGCACCGTGACTGTTGACGATGATGCTTTTGTACTTCGTTTTTGAGCTGGTTGAGGTTTAAAGGACATTGATAACCTTGATTTAATTGCTTAAAATATGCTATTTAAATAAAAATGAAAATAGTCATTGGTTAGGATATCAGAAAAGAAACAGTGGTGAATATAGTCATGTGATTTTGGGGTTTGATTTGAGTGCCGAGGAGTTTTTTATATAAATTTGCCTGAGAGCTTTACTGGTTTATGTCATTTGTGTAACACCCCTAATTTATTAAGTCAAAAAAAAAGATATATATATATATATATATATATATATATATATATATATATATATATATTTATTAATAAATGAGTGTATGGAGATAAAAAAAAGGGTATGTGTGTGTGCTAGCAAGGGGATTTGAACCTTTAACCCTTGGAGATATAAACCACGACCTTACCGTTTGAGCCAAGTCCAATTTTGGTTTAAGTCTGCTTTGGTTCAGTTTTAAATTATGTATTTGAGTATATTTTAATAAAAAAGGAGATAACGATTTGAATCCCCATCTAACCCCAGTATTGTTGTTTGATCGAGTCTGAAGGAACCCAAAAGGTTTAGTTTTCTCCCTAGTCACCCCGATTCTCTGCCGCCGTCGATCTCCCTCACCGCACCGTCGTGCATGACACCGCCATCACCGGTGTGTGCACCGCCCTACTCCGGTCCTTCAGCCACCCGTCACACGCGCAACTGAGTTGCCGTCGTCGGCAAAAGCTCGTTCGAAGGCTCGGCTTAACCCAAACCCTCACCGTCTCCTTTTTCTCAGATCCCGGCGTCGGATGACGTCCGATCGACGCTCGGCCGCCACCTCTAGACTCCTCCCTTCATGCGGAGCAAAAGCCCTCTGACCGTTCGCGGTTTCGATGTCGGGAGAAGCCTCGTCGGAGCTTCGTGATTTTCCGGCGTAGTCACACCTTTCTAGGTAAATTCCGGCTCGATTCTAGCTTTTATTTCACCATGTATGGTATGGGTTGTTTTAACAATGCATTTCTCTCTGTTTTCCGGTGAAATCGAGGCTGTTGGGGGTCTTCGGCGACATTCCGGCGTGATTTCTCGGCAAAGTTCCGGCAGATTTTCGAATCGGTAAGTGAACCGGTCTAAACCCGGTCCGAACCGGTCCAACCCGAGTCTGACCAAAACCCGTACCCAACCCGAATCGACCCGACCCGTATCCGAGCCCAACCCATCTATCGAGTCAACTCAGTCCGAGTCAACTCAGTGAGTCAACCCGTCCGAGTCAACTCAGTGAGTCAACCCGTCCGAGTCAACTCAGTGAGTCGACCCGTCCGAGTCAACTCGGATGACTGATGACGTCAGCATTGACCGATGATGACATCAGCGTTGACTCTGACCCCGTTGACCGTTGACCTGCTGACGTTAGCGTTGACTTTGACCAAAAAGTCAACTTTTCCAGAAAAGCCTTATTTTATGTTTTTCGACGTCCTGAGTCCGATTTTGAAGCCCGTTTTGTGAAATTCTGACCCGAAAGCCTCCGAATCTGACCTCGAACTCGGACTTGTATATGTATTTAATTATTCAGTTAAGAACTTTGTGAATAAGGTCTGATCTTGGAGTTTGTGTATTTGAAGGTGTTCAAAGTTCCTTGTATCCGAGATGTGAGGGATGAAAAATTTGGGTTCGAGTGCGATCGAATGGAGTATCATGAATCGACCGGTGTAGCTCGGAGTTGAGGTAATACATTACTACCTCTTGTATGCTTTATGATGCATAGTAGTATCCGGTAAACACATGCATGATTGTGTTTAAGCGTATGATTAATTCTGTTAATGCCTAATCGAATATGAAAAAAGGTAGTGAACTAGTTAAGACTAGTGCTCGGTTAAAAAGATAAGTGACTTAAAAGAACTTTCGAGACCTAAGAATGATTGATAAGTCTGTGAGGCTCTAAATTTGGGTTTTGCTTGTTAATGATTTTAATTTCTGAAATGCTAAGTTAAGAAATGATGAAAATACCTTGAGAGTAATGCGATTTGAGATTTTGCGTTTTATCTGATAAACAACTGATTCATCGGAAAATCTCGTTATACTGGGAATGACCTAGTAATAAGATTTGCATCTCCGGGAATGTAAACACTTAAGCTATTCCTGAATTCTGAATAATCTCCAAAGACAAATTTACAAGAATTTTTCGCATGTCCAGAGCTACCAATGGTGTAATTATTGGACTGACTAAAGCGTCTGAAATGTCAAAGAGGATTGAAAATATTAATAAGGCGGAATTAATCGGAACAATGTGATGACAAAAAAAAGGGGACTGAATTACCATCGGGCACTAGATGCCAAAATTAACCGAAATGATGATTATACCCTCGAGATTAGAAATGAAAAAGTAGTTGGAACAACCGAAAGGCTCAGAATTTTTGTAACACCCTCGGATATGAAGCATCTGAAATACTTGCAAATGCTGAAAGTGACTGAAGGTACCTCTAAGTTCGGAATAAGGAAGACCAAAAAAAAAGCTAGACAACATAATGACTCTAAAGTGGTAATTCACGGCCTATGTTTGTTGGTCGTTTCTGATACTATCATAATTTTGGAAAGATACCATGTGGCGACATGTTCGAGTTATTTGGAGAAAGTACTCAGTTATTGGTAGAGCAACATGTTTCCTCAAAAAGATAAATTCGATGTTATGGAACGAGTTAGGGTGTTATATACATGTTCGGGAATTTTGAAAATTTCTGCATGGATGCATGTTTGATCTATCATAGTAAGTTCAGTGGGTGTAAGGTGAAGACGATCTACTTTGTTGTTACTCTGTGTTAATGGTTTCAATTAGTTCAGAGGGACTCGAAAGCTTGATGAGCAATTAGAATTCCTAAATTCTGTGCATCACCGTTTATACCTTGTTGGTTCAGCTTACCAAATTACCCTCCGAAGGCCGGAATGCCCAACAATACCCTCGTAAGCTTTAGCGATCGAATCACTCTCGATATATCTGAAATCCCAATGATTCTGATGCATCAACTTTCGATGTTAATTCGATATGTCTTACCGAACTCCCCTATTTGTAGGGACCTCGTTCTAAAATCAGTCTAAATTCGTCAAGTGTCATATTTCTGATATCTATCGAGTACCTCTAAGAAATGAATTAGGCCATAAAGCGTGTACCATGTATCTGTAATTACTTTCTGTTCTAAATCAAGGCAATATGCTTAAAATTTAAAAGTATGATATTGTAATACGAAAGGAAAACAATTCTCTGATTTCTGACCCATGTTATGGAAAATATATCTGATATATGACATTGAATACGAAATAATGATAATGATAATAAAATAAATTTGATACATGTCTTCTGGTATAAAAGTAGATTTAATATTTATTTTCTGTTATATTGTCTTCTGAATATAAATTGAAATCATTTGTGGTATATTATTTGGATATGAATGATGATCTGTAGGCTCAGCGCTGATAAGTCCTTCTGTACTTAAGCTCCTACGCCCACGGGCCTAGGGTAAGTCTTTCTGGACCTAAGGTATCCCCTTAGGTAGGCTCCTACGCCTCAGGCCTAGGGTAAGACCTTCTGTATGCAATTCAGGTGGAATTGCATTTTGGGGTTCGGTTGGAAGATAGTTAAGTAAGTTTATAAAACTTTCTGACCTCTTCTTACGTATACCCTACTAAATTAATGTATTAAAGTTGAACGCTCAGTAAACTTAAAATTCGCGTTTAATGAACCACTTTGAACTCCTTAATTCAACTTCTGAAATCTGAATCTCTTCTGAATCTCTGCTTTAGACTCACATCTTGAGTTCGGATGATCTAATAAGGAGCAACTTTGTTACCTTCTAGTATAATACTCCTCTAAAATCTCGAATCGTAATTTGAGCTTATCGTTACCTAGTTCTTCATGATAGTGTTAAGCTTGCCTTACCTGCTTGTGCTTTTAGCATCCCTTGGTAGTTTGTATTACTGAGCTTTTCGAAGCTCACGTTGTTTTTTACCATCACAGGTTAGAAGATCGATCATGTTGTAGCTGTCAACATCGGTATAGAGTTTCTTCGGTTTGTTTGCGGAGTATGGTATCTGTGTAATTAGGGGCATGTATGTCACATCTTGATTTACATTCGAGTTTAAAACTTGTTTTTGAAATTTGTATCATGGTTTTTATTTTGTAGTCTGAATATTTTCTGGAATTGTATTCTAATTCAAAATTTGATTTATGATTTTAAATGGTTAACAATTTGTTTATTTGAAATTTTAATGTGGGTCGCTCTTGTGACCCTAATGTGACTTCCTAGGATCTGTTGTAACGCATAGGCGGGTCTAGGGGTTACAATTTGTATTAAGCAATTATGAAATATGGGGAATCTTCTATTGCAGTGCGCAAGAGAGATCGGAGAAATAACTTGGATGAGTTATGGTGTGGTTGAGTCATGCACTAAAGTGTTGACATTACATGGATACCAACCGCATTCATGTATTCCGAAATCCGAAGGTAGCAGGATTTAGGAAGAATGGACAAGTTTTGTTGTTGCAAGTGCATTATGTAAAGATGATTTCACTTGATTTGAACACCCAGCAAATGGAGGCTTCACTTAATTTGAACTTCCAGCAGTTAGAGGTTCATGGAGTTGACGCCGGGGCAGATTTTCTATCTGTCGATAGTTATGTCGAAAGCCTAGTGTTCCTCGACAAATCGATCCAGGTCCACAGCTATAGTGATGTAAATCGTCCTATAGATTCAAGTGATTTCAAGCTTGCATAATGTGTATAAGATATGCTAAATGCACAATAACTGTGTTTTTTTGCACAGCGAAGTATGATTTTATTTATAAGAAAAATAATACAAAATCCACACCCCACATCGGCCTCATTAAAAATCTCTCTAAGCCTAATTAGAGGAAAAGAGTACCAATGTGTGTGTGCCAAGAACAAACATCAGCTCACTACGTATACAACCACACCCAATTGACCCTATCAACACCACTTTTCGCCAAAGTATCCGCAATGCCATTTGCTTCTCTGAAAATATGGTTGAAACACACGCAGGGCAACACGACACAATCATCGTCAATCTGCTGGAACCATCGCCAGAGCTGCCAAGGACGACGATCAATACAATGCAGCCACCATCGAATCCGATTCCACCACAATCGATGAAACCAACCCCAACCGCATCTCACGTAACATCCGCAAGGCGTAAGCAATCGCCTGTATTTTTGCAACATTGGAATCAACTATCCCAATCGATCCAGAAAAAATCGCCATAATACGACTATTCCAATCCTGTAGGACACCCCCACATCCCGCCAATCCCGGCTTCCCCCGTGCCGCCCCATCAACATTGAATTTCCACACACCTTCCAAGGGAGGCACCCATACCACGTGCAACCGAGCCACATTGGTTGTGTTTTGCACCGACCAGCAATGCCTCGGGCAAGACCACCATGTCGCCTCATTCACACACGCTGCCTCCATGTACGCTCAGGTCCAATATAAAGCCCGGAGCTGAACAAGAAAAAAAACATCGATTGTCTCGTTGCGCGACGCCCCTGAAACATGAGCTTGTTCCTCGCTATCCATAGCGACCAAACAACACTTGCACAACCAATCATCCACCATGCTCGGACATCACCACTAAAGCATCCCTTCCAACATTGAGTAAGAAACTCACCAATGCGACGAGGCCGAACCAAAGTAACATCCCACCATACCAAGAAATCAGTCCACACATCATAGGCTAATTCACACGACCATAGAATGTGATCACAATTATCCTCACCAACAATACACCATAGACAACTTAGAGAGGAATTCGAGAGGGGGATGCCACGATCAAACAACATACGGAGCGTCGGCAAACGATCCACCAAGATAAACCACCAAAAACATTGGAATTTTGGCAATATTGGCATGTTCCACACCATACCCACATGCATAGGATCGGACAAGCCAAAGGATGACATTAAACCATGCAACTTACCCACTGAAAACAGTCCCGAATTCGAATGTCTCCAAACCAGCCTATCCGCCACTCGATCATGCAAATGCAACCCTGCCAAACAAGCTTTTAATTCATCTAATTGTTTTACCTCAAAGGATCGCAACTCAAGTTCGAAATGACTCGCCAAATCCACACTCAGCATACTCAATAACTCCTGGACAAAAGCCAATTTATTCAAAGCCAACCCAAACAAACGCGAGAATACATTCTTCAATGGTTCATCGATTGCCCAGCAATCCCACCAAAACAGCACCCTACCTCTATCTCCCACAATCCACATAAATTGATTCTCATTTAAAAATTTATCAACGTACTCGTCATTTTGCACCTCGACGATTTGTTTCCACATCGCCGACATGTGTATCTTTCCCTTTTGCTGAATTTGCCATTTTCTCACAGCCGTACCATATTTTGCCACAATTATCGACTTCCACAACGAGTCCTCCGATTGTGCAAATCTCTATGCCCACTTCGCAAGCAACGCTAAATTTCTTGAGCGTAAATTCACCACCCCAAGACCTCCCACTCGCTTCGGTTTACATACCACATCCCAACTTATCTGACTCATCTTCGACCTCTCCTCTTTGCCACCCCAAAGAAAATTTCTCCTAATACTATCAATATGCATCACAACACGTTTGGGCACCAAGAATACACCCCAAGAATACACCCATGTAAAATACTGGCAGTGCGGACAATACCGTGTTAATTAAAAGCAACCGACCCGCAAATGATAGGGACTTGCGTTTCCAACCTGAAAGACGCTTGCGAAATCTTCAAATAAGCGGCTCCCATACTTCAAATCCACGCGGATGAACACCCAAAGGAATCCCTAAATACTGTATTGGTAAGTCACCAATCGGACAGCCCAGGACCGACGCACAATCCATAAGCATCTCACTGTCAACACCAATTCCAAAAAGACATGATTTGTCGTAATTAATCTGCAGTCCAGATGCATACTCGAAGCAAGTTAGCACTCTTTTCAGGTTCCGCGCTACCTCAACCCCTCCCGATAGAAAAATAATAGTGTCTGTAAGTGGGACAGAACTATGTCACCAACCACTCGCACTCCCTTGATCAATCCTATTTTTTCCGCGTTAACCATGAATTGGTGTAAGAGTTCTGCCACTATCACAAACAATAGAGGCGATAACGGATCACCTTGGTGAATGTCTCTCTGCATCGAGAATTCTCTCGTCGGACTACCATTTATCAGTATCGACAAACGAGCTGAGCTCACACACGCCATTACCCAACCTCTCCACCTCTCACCAAATCCCATACGGCACATTATACGATCTAAACAAGTCCAACTGATACAATCATATGCTTTAGAAATCTAATTTAAGAATTACCCCCATTCGCAAACTTACATTTCTTCATTGAGTGAATTACCTCGTTAGCCAGCAGAATACCATCTAATATCTGACGACCCCTGATAAATGCAACTTGCACATCGGTGATCAGTGAAGGCAATACCCCTCGCAACCTTTGCGCCAAACATTTCGCCAGTATCTTATACACAGAATTCAGCAAACAAATTGGGCGAAAGTCCCCAATTACTCTCGGACAATTCTTCTTTGCTATCAAAACCACAAAGGTTGAATTCACCCCCCTCGGTAACCTGCTTGAGTCGAAAAAATCAGCCATAAAGCTCATGATATCCGACTTCAAAAAATCCCAACCTTGTTTGAATAACTCAAAGGGAAATCCATCTGGGCCCAGTGCCTTTGCCCCCTCACAGCTCCAAATCGCACTCTTCACATCTTCTTCCGTGAACACATCTTCAAGCCCCCTCCGTTGTTCATTTGACAACACAACAAAGTCCACATTTGGCAAGAAGGAACCCGCTGCATACGGCTTATCGAAATGCTTCTGAAATTCCCTCCTAAACAGAAATTTCATTCTCTCCGGATTAGTCTCCCAACAACCATCTACCTGAATACCCGATATATGATTTTGCAATTGACGAATTTTCCCCGTTTTGTGAAAGAAGCTTGTGTTACGATCCCCCTCCGCCAACCATAACACCCTTGATTTTTGTTTCCAAACAGATTCTCTCAACTTTGCCAACTTCCACAACCTCGCATAAAGCTCCCTTGCCCGTAAATTGTCATTCGTTGATTGCCCCTCAGACCCGACTTTAGCATCAAGCTGCTCCTATTCTTCTACTACACTATTATACTGTTCTTCGATCACATTTACACCCTTTCTATTCCAACCTTTTAGCATCCCTTTCAACCCTTTTAATTTTGTCAAAATCGCAGCCTCCCCATCAATCATCGACAACCTTTTCCATTCATTTTCCATTACATGAATATCCTTTAACCAAAAGTTAAAGAATCGGAACGGCTTCAGACCACTATCAAAAGCGTCGCCAACAAGAACAATGGGGGAGTGGTCCGATAATTCCTTCGGCAAATTCAGCACTGTGAGAGCCTCAAATTGATCCACCCAACCTTGCGTTACTAGGAAATGATCCAGCCGACTTCCTTCCCCATCCGAACCAAACCATGTGAATCGTTTCCCCTGCATCGGAACATCTATCAAAGCAATTTGTTCAATAAATGCACAAAATTGGCTCATACCTCTAGCAAGATGTACGCTTCCCGTTCTCTCCGTCGCCTTTGTTATCATGTTGAAGTCGCCACTCATGCACCACTCGATATGTCTTGATTGAAGCACTTGCATTATTTCCTCCCAAAAGATCCCTTGTTCAGCAATCACACCATGCCTATGTTGATGATGCTTTTGTACCTTGTTTTCGAGCTGGTTGAGGTTTGAAGGACATCGATAATCTTGATTTAATTGCTTGTACTATGCTTATCATGTACTTGATGTTTGTCTCAAATTTTATATATTCTTAAACCAACATAAAAAACATGATCTGATAAAAAAATGAATGTGGTAAGATTTGAACTGCCAATTTGTAAGAATTGGTTCCCTGCCGAGTCTCCCATTTCTCTTTCCCTTTCCACAGCTTAATTTCATTAGAAAGGAGACAAAATCAAACTGGGCAGAAAGCACTTATGCCCATATAAGTGTTTCTCGGAATCCTCGAAAGACTACTGTTGAGTGTGTAAAAGTTCTATTATTTACCCCATATTTAACCCATATTTATGCTGCATTCAAGCATTATTTATTGCATTTAGGTCAGTTTACAGCAAAACATCACAAATATATTAAAATGCACAGTTTCTACTAAAAATAGTTGTAGCAGACGGAAAGGGCAGGCGCTGGGCAGTGAAGAAGAAGAGCTGCAACTGGATGAACAGTCAAGGAGGACGATGCTGCCATGGTTGCTGCCGTGACAGCAGAGGACGACAGCAGTTTTGAGGAGAAGAAGCAAAGTGGACCTCGACAGATAGAGAAAATTCAGCTCGTCTGTCGTGTGAAATCACCATATTTTTCCAAGCCCCAGATCGAAAGGAATGTCAAGCCCAAAGTTCAAGGAGAGAAAATCCCAAGCAAGAAAGATGACGGCTGGAAAGTAGATTCCTTGAAGATTTAGTCTTTAATAGAATTATACTTTCATTTAAAGTTGTATTCTTGCTATTTTAGAAAACTTGGACCCAAAGCCTATATAAGGGCATATATTTCGACCTAGGGAGGCATAACTGATTCCCTAGCTTCCTTCCCAAAACTCTAACCGTTTTCCTTCCCACAACATGTTCTAAATTCCCCCTAGGGTCACGGGTTGATTTGTAAAGTAGTTGCAAGAGTTGTTTTGTTTTAGGAATTTTCAGTTCAATAAAATAAACTTCAAGTTATCTTATTTTGGTTATTAATATCTTGCAAGAGCATCGAGAGAGCATTGTGAGGTTATCAATTTACTTAGCATCGGGAGAGTTAAGTATACGAAAGAAATAAGAGCAAGTTCTCTAGCTTATAGTTGAACTATCTCGGACCTAGGGATAGGACGAGGTTAAGTGGCTAAAGAACAATTCATCGACATCGATGTTCATCCTTCGATTCACGCCGGGAGGTATCATCAAAGACGTTATCATCGACAGACTTGGACCTAGGGATAGGCCAAGGCACATTTGGGATTCTTGCCAAACTTGAGGTACTGAGTTGATTGTTCGCTGCTGCGACAAGCAATGGACTGCTGCCGCGACAAGTGCTGTCGCGACGGGGACGATGACAGAACTGGAGTTCCGAGACTTAGCAATACCTACACTACTGAGCAATTCAATACCAACCCATTCTCTCTATCTTGATTTTTCTACTCTTTTATTCAAGTTCTCTTTATTATTTTTGTGACAACTTCTTAATTATTTTCTTTACTTTCGTGTAGTGAATTAAGGTGAAGCTATTAGCCCAATCCCTGTAGAGACGATATCCGATACTTCGTATCACTTTACTACTTGCGTCGTGTATACTTGCACTACCATTGCGATAGAATCTTTTACACGCAACAAGTTTTTTGGCACCGTTTCTGGGGATTGGCAACATAACTCTACCTTTTCTTTTACTGCACTTTTTGTTTTTGTTTTTATTTTTATTTTTATTTTATTGTTTTTCTTTGGTGTGTTCAACTCTTGCTTTTCACAAGGTTCCTTGTTTATGCGCAGATCGAAACAAGGTGAAGATCCTGAGTATCCATTAGATCCGGAAATCGAACGTTCATTCAATCTCAAGAATCGACTTCGTCACATACTAGTCAGGAACGAGTACCTTGAAGAACAGTTAGAGACGATAGCCCACCAAGGAAACAACCCGCCTGTTGGAGAGGTTATACCTCATGTCGGCAACCCTGCTGCCGCTGCCGAACGACGGTCCTGTCGTGACAACATGTTGAACGATCATGTAGAACTGGAAACCACGCTGCGGGACATAGATGTTGACAACTTCGAGCTGAAACCTGTTATGTTTAGCATGATCAACACTGCCGGTCAATTCAGTGGTGCTGTTACAGAGGATGCTAGGGAGCATCTAAAAACATTCCAGGAAATCTGTGGTTCGTTTAGACTACCAGGAGTTAATCCGGAGATACTGAGGCTTCGGTTATTTCCCCATTCATTGAGGGACAGAGCAAAGACTTGGTGGAATAAACTTACGTCGGGTTCAATTAGAACTTGGGCAGATTTGTCTCGTGAATTTTTATCTCGTTTTAATCCTTCACATTTATCTGAGCGATTACGTAATGAAATTGCTACTTTTCAACAGGAATATGACGAGGCGATGCACGAGGCCTGGGACAGATTTACTACTCTTCTACGGAACTGCCCAATGCATGGATTCCCCATCTGGAACCAGGTAACTATGTTTTACAATGCTGCCAACTTACAAACTCGTATTCGTATTGATTCAGCAGCAAACAGATTACTATTGGACAAAGACCCGGATGAGGCAATGCAAATATTGAAAAATCTGGCTAAGAATAAGGAGCAGTTTCCGATAGCAAGAAGAGGGGGTAAACAGGTTCTAGCTGTTAAGGATTATGAGGCCGACAACACGATGAAATCACAAGTGGCATACCTTACTAAGGCAATGAAAAAGCTCTTGAACGATGATGCACAACATGGATTTGCTGTTGAGGAGGTATGTGAAATCTGTGAGGGAAATCATAGTTCGGATGAGTGTCCTATTCAGTTAGAAGAGGGAAAGTATGTTGGAAACTATAAGTTGAATTACAACTCCAACAACTATAATCCAAACTGGAGAAAGGATCCCAAGTTTTCTTGGAGTAATCCTAACAATGCCCTGAATCCTCAAGCACACAATAATCAGAATCAGGGAGGACCTAGATTGCTGACTCGACAGCAACTGTAGCCGCAGCAGCAGCAACAACAGCCACCAGCTGCCACAAATAGTATACTGGAACAGACTCTGGTTACTTTTATGTCTCAGACAGATACTTATATTGAGAATACGAATTAGTTTGTCAAGAAGACGGAAACATTCATGGATAAAACAGAGATGCGGATGACGAATCATGAAGCTACTCTGAAATCTTTGGAGACACAAATGGGTTAGGTTTCCAAGCATATCAAGCCAAGGCATACTGGAGGTTTTCCTAGTAGTACTGAAAATGCTAGGCAGCCCACACATGAGCAATGTAAGGCCATTACTACTAGGAGTGGGAAGAAATTACCAGGGCCGGAAAAGGAAGTTGAAATAGTAAGGAAACCAGCCTTAGACAAACCTGCCGAGGAAGCTGCCCCGACAGTTAACAAACAAACTGCTGCCGATGACCCTGTTACGACAGCAGAAGCGACATGTGAGAAAAATGATGAACCCAAACCTTCTCAGATTCGTATGTAGTGGGAAGGACTTATTGCTGATTATCGTCTCCCACCTCCTTTCCTCAACGGTTACAGCAAGCAAAGCAAGAATCTAAGCTCAAAAAGATTTATGATATTTTTAAGCAGGTTCATATTAACATTCCGCTATTAGATACCGTGAGGGAGATGCCCGGTTACGCCAAATTTCTCAAGGATGTCATGTCAAAGAAATCTAAACTTGGGGAATTTGAAACGGTTAAGATGACAGAAGGATGTATGAGTATTCTTCATAGGCAGCCACCCCAGAAAAAGAAGGATTCGGGGAGCTTCATCATACCTTGTGTAATCGGAGATAAATATGTGGGTAAGGCACTTTGTGGTCTTGGTGCTAGTATTAATTTAATGCCAAAATCTGTTTTTCAGAAATTAGGTATTGGAAAAGCTCGGCCCACGACAATAATTCTGCAGCTGGCAGACCGCTCTTATGTTCATCCGAAAGGAAAAATCGAAGATATTCTGGTAAGAGTGGATAAATTTATTTTTCCTGCTGACTTTCTTGTTTTAGATTGTGAAGCAGATGAAAACGCACCAATCATCCTGGGGAGACCCTTCTTAGCCACGGGAAGATCACTGATTGATGTGGAAAAAGGAGAACTCACCATGAGAGTGAACGATCAAGAGATTAAATTGAATGTTCTCCAAGCTATGAAGCATGCTGATGCAGACGAGGAATGTAAGGTTGTCACTGAAGTTACCCTTGATCAACCCTGCATCAGGTCGGGCTGTCACGACATCAGAATTGGTCACTACCTCGGCAACCACCTACAGGACTGTCACGACAGCACTGATGACATCAACTCCTCAAAATCCGATGCATCTGATACTGAAGATCAGGAGGGGGTAAACTGGATAGGTGATCGTCCAGGTAAGTTATTCGAACCCTTAAATTATACTTCGGATAACCATGCAATCCAAAAGCCATCTACTGTTGAGCCCCCTATTTTAGAACTGAAACCCTTGCCAGGGCAGCTAAAGTATGCTTTTCTTTGTTCAAATCACACGTTGCCCGTAATCATCTCTTCCAAGTTGATGCAGGAACAGGAACAACATTTAATAGGGATGCTGCAGCAGCACAAAAAGGCAATTGGATGGACAATAGCTGATATTCAAGGCATTAGTCCGACGTTATGTATGCATAAAATCCTTTTAGAGGATGATCATAAGCCTACTATAGATGCTCAAAGGCGGCTAAACCATGCGATGAAAGAGGTGGTGTGTAAAGAGAATCAAATGGTTAGATGCGGGTATAATTTACGCTATCTCCGACAGCTAATGGGTGAGCCCGGTGCAATGCGTTCCCAAGAAAGGTGGAATGACCGTGGTGACCAAGGAAAACAATGAGTTAATCCTAACCAGGACTGTGACCGGTTAGAGGGTTTGTATTAACTATCGGAAGCTTAACAAAGCTACCCGAAAGGACCACTTTCATTTACCCTTTATTGATCAAATGCTTGATAGATTAGCGGGTAAACCTTACTATTGTTTTCTTGATGGTTATTCAGGTTACAATCAAATAGCTATCGCACCAGAAGATCAAGAAAAGACGACTTTCACATGCCCCTACGGAACGTATGCTTTTTGGAGGATGCCTTTTGGACTATGCAATGCACCCGCCACCTTCCAAAGGTGCATGATGGCCATATTCTCTGATATGGTTGAGGACTTCCTTGAAATTTTTATGGATGATTTTTCAGTCTTTGGGGACGATTTTGAGAGCTGCCTAGGCAATCTACAAAAGGTACTTGAAAGATGTGAAAAAGCAAACCTAGTCTTAAATTGGGAAAAATGCCACTTCATGGTGGACGAAGGGATAGTCCTTGGCCATAAGATTAGCTATCGTGGGATAGAAGTCGACAGGGCCAAAATAGAAGTGATCGAAAAGCTGCCGCCGCCGACCACAGTCAAAGGTATTAGAAGTTTCTTGGGACATGTTGGTTTTTATCGGAGATTCATTGCAAATTTCTCAAAAATCACCAAGCTCATATGCCATCTTTTGGAGCAGAACCGACCCTTTGACTTTAATGATGAATGTACTGAAGCATTCAAGGTTCTGAAGGAAAAACTGGTAACAGCCCCAATAGTACAGCCATCAGACTGGACACAACCATTTGAGATCATGTGTGATGCTAGTGACTATGCTGTCGGGGCAACACTTGGGCAGCGGAGAGACAAATTATTTCATGTCATATATTATGCCAGCAAGACATTGAACGACGCCCAAGTGAACTATACCACCACAGAGAAGGAGTTATTAGCTGTGGTGTTCTCCATTGACAAGTTTCGTTCTTGCATACATGGAACGAAGGTAATAGTGCACACAGACCATTCTGCCCTGAATTATCTGTTTGCGAAAAATGATGGAAAGCCTCGATTGATACGGTGGATCCTGTTATTTCAAGAATTCGACCTTGAAATCAAGGACAAAAAGGGACAGAAAATCAAGTGGAAGATCACTTGTCAAGGTTGGAGAAGGGACAGAGTCTACCAACAGATGAGACAAACATACTGGAGACCTTTCCAGACGAGCAGCTCTTTGCTGCCGCGACAGCCATGGCGGCAGGTAAGTCTTCTGAACTCCCCTGGTATGCTGATTTCGTTAATTTTTTAGTTAGTGGAATAATTCCTTTTGATCTTAATTATCAAGCCAGGAAGAGGTTCCAAAATGATGTTAAGCATTATTATTGGGACGAACCTCTTCTTTTCAAAATCTGTGCATATCAGGTTATAAGGAGGTGTGTATCACAAGAAGAGCAAGAAGACATTCTTCATCACTGCCATGCTTCACAGTATGGAGGTCACTTAGGAGGCAACAAAACTGCTGCCAAGGTGCTGCAGTCAGGGTTTTACTGGCCATCACTGTATAAAGATGCACAAATCTTCTACAAGAGCTGTGACAAGTTCCAAAGAATAGGAAACATCTCAAGGAGAAACGAGATGTCACTGCAGAACATTCTAGAAGTCAAGATTTTCGATGTTTGGGGGATTGATTTTACGGGACCATTCCCATCTTCATGTGGGAATCTATACATCCTCCTAGCAGTGGATTATGTCTCTAAGTGGGTCGAAGCTATCGCAACTCAAAAGAATGATGCCAAGACAGTCCAAAGGTTTTTACACAAAAATATCTTTTCTATGTTTGGCATCCATAAGGCGATTATCAGTGATGAAGGGAGACATTTCGACAACAGGATTATTGCTGCTGCCTTGAAGAAATATGGTGTTAAGCATCTGATCGCGACAGCATATCACCCACAAACCAATGGACAAGCTGAAATATCTAATAGGGAAGTTAAGAACATTCTTGAGAAGATGGTTAAGCCAACTAGGAAAGACTGGTCTTTACTCCTCAATGATGTGTTATGGGTATATAGGACAGCTTTTAAAACTTCATTGAGAATGTCTCCGTATCGATTGATTTATGGGAAAACATGTCATCTACCTATCGAGATAGAGCACAGAGCATACTGGGCGATCAAGGCAGTGAATATGGACTTGGATAGGGCAGGGCAGAAAAGGCTGTTAGATCTGAACGAAATTGAAGAAATACGGACAATGGCCTATGACAATGCAAGAATCTACAAGGATAAAACGAAGAAGTGGCATGACAAAAAGTTGCTGCCACGACATTTCTGCCCAGGGCAGCTTGTATTGTTGTTCAATTCTAGACTGAAACTTTTCCCAGGGAAACTGAAATCTAGATGGTCTGGCCCATTCCAAGTCGTACAGGTTTTTCCCCATGGTGCCATAACAATCCGATCATTAAAAGACGGGCACCAATTCAAAGTCAACGGACAGCGCCTCAAGCATTATCAGGGGACTGAAGCCCCAGAAATGCAGGAAGTGGTTACTTTAGGAGATGCCCCACCTAGCATCCCTAATTTAACCTAAATTTTATTTATTTATTTTATTATTATTTATTAGGAAATAAGGTTTATTTTATTTTGAATAAGATTTTTGTTATTTGAATAATGTTTTTATTTTTATTGTTTTTAGGAAATAAAGGAGTCAAGTAGAAAAGGAGAAGTGAACTCAGCCCATCAAAGCCCAATTTTTGAAGCCTGTCGTTACAGCTGCTGCGACAGACGCGGAAGTTACAGGCTGTCATCACGCTGTCACGACAGAAGCGGAAACACGTCACAGACGCGTAACAGACGCGGAAACGTGTGTTAGACGCGTCAGACACGCTAATGTACAACAGCTGGCCCCGTTATTCGTGACTGTCGTTACAGCTTCAACGGGCAGCAAACCCTTCTCTATATAACCCCATTTCATTTTCATTTTCACTCACCTCTGCCTTTCTTACTTACTCTCTCTTTAGTTTTCATTTGCTTTCAGTTTATTTTTCACAACCCTTGCACAAATATGTATTCTAGGAAAACCCGATGCAATGTTGCCTCCAGTTCCACACTGACATCAACTCCCCCATGTTCCTTTGCTAGCAGAGATATGTGGGAAGAGAGAGGCTTCATCTATACACCAACAGAGGAAAATCTGGGCCTCAAACCATTCATAGCCCGGAAGGTTAGAGCTTTACAGTGGCAAACCTTTGCGTTGCAACCGGAGGAAATGAATGTCACGCTGGTTCGAGAATTTTATGCTGCCATCAGCAGCAGGACATCGACAGCGATGTTCGTTCGAGGGAAGGTAGTGTCATTTGAAGCAGAGTACATTAATACCTTATATGGCTTCTACATCGGTATCAATGACGACGCCCACCAGCAATTCCTCAATACATTAGACACTGCTGCCTATGACGTTGTCATGGCAGAGCTGACCAATGATGGAACTCAATTGAACACCAGCATGAAGAATCCAAGGACAGTGAAGAGAACCCAGCTGCTGCCGGAGGCAAAGTTATGGAATGCCTTCATAAAGAAGAGGATCATGCCGTCATCCCACAACACCACCGTCGACCAACCAAGGTTAGAATTGATACACTCTATTCTACATGAACGGCCCATTAATGTGGGCAGCTATATTCGAGAAAGTATTTTAGAGTGTGCGCATAGACCGACGGGACCCATCTACCTTCCGTACCTCATCACCTCGCTCTGCCGCGGTTATAATGTCCCATAAGTGCACACTGATTTGATAGTCGAAGGAAGAGGGTGGACTGAAAAGAACATCCTCAGCCTTATGGAGCTGACTGCTGCCACCTCTCTGTCGTCATTCGACCCCGCTGCCGCCATAGTCGATACGACAGAGCAGTCACACACTGAACCAGTTGCCGCAGCAGCTGCCCCGATAGACTCCTCCGCCCAGATATTAGCTGCCATTCAGAAGCTGGAGGAACGACAGCTGGGCTTAATGACCTTCGTCGGGGATTTTGCTGCCTCTACGGTAACTTTTATACAAAATTCTTTAAATTTCCATGATGTTGCCTTCCCTACTTTTCCTGCCCATTACTTTACTGTCACTACACCTGCTGCTACCCCACGGACACCCTCTGCCGCCTCAACGCCATCGCCTGCCCCGACAGCAGCAGGCAGCACCCATGTTGAACCATCTGCCTGAGGCACGAAACGTCGAATGGCCTTGGAGGATCTTGATGCCTTTGTTGTTGGGTTCTCCTCCTCTTCTGTTTGGGCCGCCAGCAATATTGAACCCTCTATCAAGAGGAATCTGTCAAAGGAATTCTCACCAGTGAAGAGGCAGAAGCGGATGGCAGATAAGAACAACATGCCAAGAGCCAGCAGTAGCAACAGCAGTGACAACAGCAGCGGGGAGAGCAGCAGCAGCAGCTCGGAAGTTCAGGTTGTGGAGCAACCCCCTCACATCTCCCCAACCAGAATCCAGCCACCACGGGAGGCCAAGGCCAATAACACATCTGCCTCCCTCGTGCCCCAGCCAGCTCCGAAAGCCAGAGCCCGCCGCCAGATCCGCCTCAGCAGCAGCAGCGAAGACAGCGATTAAATTTAAGTTTCTTATCTTATATTTTGATGTCTGCTATATATTTTGTGATGTACTGCCTTATCTTTTGTTTTTAATTGTCATTTGCATTGAGGGCAATGCAACCCTCAAGCTTGGGGTGGCAACCCTCCATTAATGGAGTACATCTTAGTTTAAAAATTTGTGTCTTTACTTAGTTTATTTTGGTAAAAAAATGAAAATATTGAAAACTTTGGCTGAAAACTGTGAACTGAACTTACATGTCGTGACAGCCCTGTCGTGGCAGTGACTTTAGGATAATTTTTAGGAGAAGTTTAGAGCCTTTCTATAGTTCTGAAAACTTAAACACAATTGTGACTGTTATACTACTTAGAACTCTTTTAGCCAACTAGAATAGGAAGCTTAGCACTTGAATAGCCCCTAGAGGTGCCTAACACTGGCTCTAGGAAAGAAGTTTAGCAAAAGAGACTCAACAGCCCTAGAGGTGCCCGAAACTGGCTCTAGGAAGTTAGCTAGAGGTGCCCAAAACTGGCTCTAGTGAACTTTAGCTTAAAAAATAGAGAAATCGAGTCAAAACAAAAAAATCAAAGGAGCATGAAAAAGTGCCTACAAAAGATAAACTTTGGCATAAAAATTCGAGTTAAGAGTTGAAATATTCTAGTGAAACTAAGAGAGTCTTGGCATATAATTGTTCACAAGCATGCACACACTGCACGAGGACTATAGTGAGACTCCGGACAGATCCTAAATTATCCGACAGGTTGCTGCCGTCACAGGGAACGAACGACGGGTAAGGGAAAGTTCACTGTTTGAAAGCCAACACAAATATATTTCATTTTTCTTTTAGGTCTTAGTTGCTTGAGAGCAAGCAAAAATTTGAGTTTGGGGGTGTGTTGAGTGTGTAAAAGTTCTATTATTTACCCCCTATTTAACCCATATTTATGCTGCATTCAAGCATTATTTATTGCATTTAGGTCAGTTTACAGCAAAACATCACAAATATATTAAAAGGCACAGTTTCTACTAAAAATAGTTGTTTTTGCAGGTTGCTGCTGTAGTAGACGGAAAGGGCAGGCGCTGGGCAGTGAAACAGAAGAGCTGGAACTGGATGAACAGTCAAGGAGGACGATGCTGCCATGGTTGCCGCCGTGACAGCAGAGGACGATAGCAGTTTTGAGGAGAAGAATCAAAGTGGACCTCAACAGATAGAGAAAATTCAGACCGTCTGTCGTGTGAAATCACCATATTTTTCCAAGCCCCGGATCGAAAGGAATGTCAAGTTCAAAGTTCAAGGAGAGAAAATCCCAAGCAAGAAAGATGACGGCTGGAAAGTAGATTCCTTGAAGATTTAGTCTTTATTAGAATTATACTTTCATTTAAAGTTGTATTCTTGCTATTTTAGAAAACTTGGACCCAAAACCTATATAAGGGCATATATTTCGACCTAGGGATGCATAACCGATTCCCTAGCTTCCTTCCCAAAACTCTAGCCGTTTTCCTTCCCACAACATGTTCTAAATTCCCCCTAGGGCCACGGGTTGATTTGTAAAGTAGTTGCAAGTGTTGTTTTGTTTTAGGAATTTTCAGTTCAATAAAATAAACTTTAAGTTCTCTTATTTTAGTTATTAATATCTTGCAAGAGCATCGGGAGAGCATTGTGAGGTTATCAATTTACTTAGCATCGGGAGAGTTAAGTATACGAAAGAAATAAGAGCAAGTTCTCTAGCTTATAGTTGAACTATCTCGGACCTAGGGATAGGACGAGGTTAAGTGGCTAAAGAAGAATTCATCGACATCGGTGTTCATCCTTCGATTCACGCCGAGTGGTATCATCAAAGACGTGATCATCGACAGACTTGGACCTAGGGATAGGCCAAGGCACATCTGGGATTCTTGCCAAACTTGAGGTACTGAGTTGATTGTTCGTTGCCGCGACAAGCAACGGACTACTGCCGCGACAGGTGCTGCCGCGACAGGGACGACGACAGAACTAGAGTTCCGAGACTTAGCAATACCTGCACTACTGAGCAATTCAATACCAGCCCATTCTCTCTATCTTGATTTTTCTACTCTTTTATTCAAGTTCTCTTTATTATTTTCGTGATAACTTCTCAATTATTTTTTTTTACTTTCGTGCAGTGAATTAAGGTGAAGCTATTAGCCCAATCCCTGTGGAGACGATATCCGATACTTCGTATCACTTTACTACTTGTGTTGTGTATACTTGCACTACCATTGCGATAGACTCTTTTACACGCAACAACTACCAAGGTGTTGGCTTTCGAGAGTATTGGGGGAAGTTTTGGTGCAAGTGGATGAAGGGGAGATGGCTTCACTTGATTTGAACTGCCAACAAATGGAGTCTAATGGAGTTGTGGTCGGTAGAGGTGAGCGTTCGATTGAGTCGAGTAAAAAAATTCGAGTACATGTGTCATATTTTATGGCTCAAACTTTATTTGAAATTATTTTTCGAGTTGAGTTTTCAAGTTCTATACCAATTTAATTTTAATTATTTATCATGATGTTATAGTATGGTCTAATTCCAATTTAAACGACTTTCTCTCTCTCTATATATATAGGATAAATATTCTATACACAGGCGGTGGAAACTGAAAGTTTCCACAAGCGCCTTAGTTTTAGGTTATAAGGAGTTAGTTTAGGGTATAGGGTTTAGGGGTTTATGTGTAGGGGTTAGAATTTAGGGGTTAGAATTTATGGACTTAATAAGATTTTCTAAAAATTTTGAGGGGAAAAATTATTATTTTTAAATGTAAAAGGACTAAACTTTTACTACATTTCTCCCCTGGTAACATGGAAGGGATATGAACTAATAGATGTGTCAAAACATAGGAGGTAGCAACATTTTGGTCGATTGGAAAAATCGATTTTTTTTACTTGACACAAAAAAACGGCTTGAATCGTAATTTTATAAACTTGATTAGGACTTGAAAAGTTTTCAAATAAAGTTTGAGTTATAAAATGAAAAATGTGAATAACTCGAAATTTTTAGTAATTAGTGGATCGATTTTTAAGTTCGAGTCAAGTCTCTCAATTCCGTCTGATATATGTATATTGCGTATAAAAATATGAATATATATATATATATATATGGTCATAGAAAGTCGTTTAAATTGGAATCAATTAGTATCATAACATTAAAAATATTTAAAATTAAATTTAAACAAAAATTCGAACAGCTCGAGTCAACTTGACCTAACTCGAATTTCATAAACTCGATTTAGCTCAAAAAAAATTCAAATAAAGTTTGAGTTATAAAATAGGACTCGTAAACTTGACTAACTCAATATTTTTTACTCGACTCAACTTGAGTAGATTGAATACCCACCCTATCAAAATATATGTGGTAAAAATTATTAATTTATTAAAATTTATATAATATAAAATATCTAACACATGAAACATGCAAGAACACACAAATTGATGTGAGCACGTTTATGCCATCCAACGAATACAACTTCAAACTTTCAGGGAAGTTTACTTTTTCATTTGTTACATACTGATGTGTAACATTTCTTATACTTATACTACTTATTAGTGTGTTCGAGTATGTATATAATATGCTATGTGTGTTTTAATTTAGTTTGATATTACTTATGGTGTGTTTACGACTTGTATTATTGTTTCCATTATGTTTATAATGTGTTATATGCTGATATGTGACATACATAGTATTTACTTACTTATAGGTGTGTTTACTTATGTATATATATTGTTCAGTGTGTTTACATTATGTTTTAAATATGTTTATATGGTTAAATAAAATTACAAGGCTTTTGATGTGTGTTTGCCTTGTTTTCATATAGGTACTTAGGAGGACAACAAGTGGGCGTGTGTGCATGTTGCCGAATGATGCAAGTGGGAAGTGCATGGTATGGCCGAATGGTGCAGCCCCCTTTTCAAGTATTTGTGCGCCATTTTTTTGCATGGATAAGAACAAAGAAGGTTTACCATTTGAAATTCAAACAAAGGCACATTTAACATGTGCTTTGTTCTCCACTTTGGCGCCATCTCCACTCAAATGTATGGCTGCAATTTCATTCCACCCGAATGAAGTTATTTGTACTTTAAATTTAATTTTCCAACTTTTTAATATTAGCCACATATTGTATTTCGGCCAACCACCCCTTTAAATATATATTTGGCTGAAACACACTTTGTAAAGGTTAGCTATTTTGGAAATAAAATTTGTTTGAGAGAGTTTCTCTTGTTCGGTTCTTTTAAGAATTATCTTTTGACATTTCAGACTTTGTTTGATTTGTCAAATTTACTTGATACTTCGAGTTCATCGTGTCAAATTCCAAGAACGTTGTTGCCGTTGTTGAATGCTTGAAGAACTTCATCTTCATCGTTCATACTATCCTTAAATTTCTGCAACTTTCTTCTCTCCCAATTCTGAATTTTTTTCACTATTTAACATATCTAACTTCAACATCATGTTTGTTTATATTGCAGAGGAATACTTGCTATTATCCTAGATCTGTGAATGAACGAGGAATGTTGTTTTCTTCAACAACACCCCTTTATCATATGGTAATCAGAGCTTTGGTCGGATTTTAGCACTTTCTGCACTACCAGACATCAATATATATATATATATAATATAATATATAAGTCAAAAAAAGAAGAAAATTCGAAAAAAAAGCCAAAGTCAAAGGATTGACCAGAAAAGTCAAAGTAAAAAAAATTCAAAAAAAATCAGATTCGAATATTTAGTGTATTTTACATCCTAAAATGTTGTTTTGTTCGAAAAATTATGAAGGATGCTCAATTATGCTTCGAAATCACCCGAAACAACTTGTTCTTGTTTGTTCGGTGATAGGATCGTTGTAAGCATTTCCTTGCAGTAAGTTGTTTCCTTTTCCTTCATTTTTTTTATCAGCCTTTATTTTTTTGTTTCATTACCAATTTCCAGCCTTATTATTATTATTATTTAGCCTTTTTTAATTTTTATTTCACCTAACAGTCTCTATTTTTCCTTTAACCATTTGTTTGTTTACCTATTATATTATCTTGTAAGTTTAACACAGTTAACAAGTCCGAAAGATCGAGTTAGTTCCTTAAAGAACTGATTACGAGAGATCGAGTGGAAAAGGCAATTGAGCGTGTGAGAATAGAAGGGGAGACAAAAAAGCCATTCAAGTATTCTCCCGAGTGAAACACGAGCGTTTGAGTGCAATTGTTGAGCGATCTTTCCTTGGAGCGATCTGTGAGATTTTTGTTGAGTGTGCAGTGAGGTCAATTTTTTTATTTTTCACTAACATATATATATATATATATATATTGTGTTTTTGTTTGTTGTTTTGGTTTTTCAACATGGCAGGTTCTGATGATAATTCGGGTGAACAACAACCACTGGATCTCCAGATGCAAGCTATAGAGCGCATGATGCAACGAGTGATTTCTAATGCATTGAAGCTTATACATTCTCGAATGGATAGACTTGATGGGGGTGGTTCCCATTCTGTCCATGAAAAGATAAATGATGACAATGTGCAGACATTGGCTACCGGTGAAGCACTTGTTGACAAGAGAAGTCCGAATGAACCGCAACGAAACAACCTCTTCCATACGAGATGCAATGTGAACAACAAGGTATGTATTGTGATTATTGATAGTGGTAGTTGTGCTAACATTGCTAGTACTCTCATGGTTGACAAGTTAGGACTGAAGACGACCACACATCCCAATCCGTACAAGTTACAATGGTTGAATGATGGTGTTGAAATCAAAGTTACCAAACAAGTTGTTATTAACATTTTTCATTGGTAAATACAAGGAAGAGGTAACTTGTGATGTTTGTTCTATGGATACTTGTCATTTGTTGTTAGGAAGATCGTGTCAGTATGATAAGAGAGTTTTGCACGATTGTTACACCAATCGATACTCTTTTACTCATGTGGGCAAAAAGGTAACTTTGGCACCTATGCCTCCAAGTGAAGTATATGAAGACGAAGTTCGTTTGAAAGCGAGTATTGCAGCTTGGAATGCCAACAAAGAGAAGAATGAATGCGAAAAGAAGAAAGCAAATTCACAAGTATTATCTAATTCAACGTTTTTTTTTCTATTTCTTCTTCTAACTTGCAGGTTAATAAGGTGATGCCATGTGATGTTCCAAAGGTTGCTACTGTTAGTATGTCTAGTGCATCTATGTCCTTTTCAGAAATTCAACAACCTTTCATATCACGGTTTGACGTTCCTTTCCATTGTGCTATTGAGTTTTCCTTTTTATATGCTGATTTCTTTGGTTGTACATTGGATTGTGAACAACCTTGTGTTGTTATTCTGGATGATCGTCGAGATTCTTGTTGTTCTTTGGAGTTGCCTTTGTATGTCATTGTTTGCAGGATTACGAATGTGCAACGAGCATTGTCTGACTTTATGTTGTGCATTATTCGGAAAGGTACAAGAAAGAAGGCATTTCCATTTGTATTCTTTGTAAAAGAACTTGATTCGAGCGGATGGTATATGTGTCGAGCAAGACAGCTGAGGAAGTTTCCTGCTAAGCGAAAGTTGAAATTGTTCCCTTTTGTAATGAGGGTCGATTTGGGGACAAATCGCATTAAAGAATGGGGGACGATGTGAGCACGTTTATGCCACCCAACGAATTCAACTTCAAACTTTCAGGGAAGTTTACTTTTTCATTTGTTACATACTGATGTGTAACATTTCTTATATTTATACTACTTATTAGTGTGTTTGAGTATGTATATAATATGCTATGTGTGTTTTAACTTAGTTTGATATTACTTATGGTGTGTTTACGACTTGTATTGTTGTTTCCATTATGTTTATAATGTGTCACATGCTGATATGTGACATACATATTGTTTACTTACTTATAGGTGTGTTTACTTATGTATATATATTGTTCAGCGTGTTTGCATTATGTTTTAAGTATGTTTATGTGGTTAAATAAGACTACAAGGCTTTTGATGTGTGTTTGCCTTGTTTTCATATAGGTACTTAGGAGGACAGCAAGTGGACGTGTGTGCATGTGTCATGCATGATCATCCATGTGCATGTGTCATGTGTGGGGCCGAATGATGCATGTGTGAAGTGCATGGTATGGCCGAATGGTGCAGCCCCTTTTCAAGTATTTGTGCGCCATTTTTTTTGCATGGATAAGAACAAAGGAGGTTTTCCATTTGAAATTCAAACAAAGGCACATTTGTCCCGGTGCACTCTTTTTCCTCCAACCTAGGATAGGGAAGTTTTTTAACGAGGCACGGGGCACCGGATTATCAATAAAATCTTCTACCTTTCAAAAAAAAAACAAAGGCACATTTAACATGTGCTTTGTTCTCCACTTTGGCGCCATCTCCACTCAAATGTATGGCTGCAATTTCATTCCACCCGAATGAAGTTATTTGTACTTCAAATTTAATTTTCTAACTTTTTAATATTAGCCACATATTGTATTTCGGCCAATCACCCCTTGTAATATATATTTGGCTGAAACACACTTTGTAAAGGTTAGACATTTTAGAAATAAAATTTATTTGAGAGAGTTTCTCTTGTTCGATTCTTTTTAGAACTATCTTTTGACATTTCAGACTTTTTTTTATTTGTCAAATTTACTTGATACTTCGGGTTCCTAGATCGTTATCTAGTGGGTCCAAGTCCTCCGACGAGAAGCATATTCGATTCGGGTTTGCTCAGTAGATTGTGCTGGTTCTTTCGAGCTTTCCATCTTTGACATTAGACATATTCGATTTGGGTTCGTTCAGCAGATAGTACGAGTTCTTTTGAGTTTAACGTTGCCAAACTTTCGCTGATTTTCCAGCAACGTTTCTGCCATATTTTGGTCTCTGTAACAGCCATGAAATCCCGTTGAAGCCTTCATCTTGTTCGAGTCCAAATCTGTCCAGAAATTCCTACACCTTTATTCTATCCTTTACGAAGCCTTCAACTTGACTAACTCAGTATTTTTTACTCGACTCAACTTGAGTAGATTGAATACCCACCCTATCAAAATATATGTGGTAAAATTTAGTAATTTATTAAAATTTATATAAATATAAAATATCTAACACATGAAACATTCAAGAACACACAAATGGTCTATAAAAATTTTAGAAGAATTAAAAAAATAACACACCAAAAGTATTATGCATGAACAATTGGGTAGAACACACACATATATTGTGCATGAGCAATGGTTTAGTTATAAAATAAGTGTTTAATTTATATTTATTTTTGTGATAAATACCTTTTTGGTCAAAGTATGTGTCTAACTTTTCAATCCGTAATTATTTTAGGGTTGAATCATCAATGTTCATTAAAAAAATTATCATTGAATCATTGTTTGATACACAATTTCAATTTTCTTTATTTTTTTAAAAAAGAAGAAATTACTAATTTCTCACAAAACCCCAAATTTCTAATTTTTCTAAAACAATCCTAAAAATATTAATGTCTTTAGGGGAGAGTGTTGACCCATGAGAGTCTAACGATGGATGAGAGATTATGTACTTCTTTAGATTTAGGGGTTTAGAAATGGAGATTAGGTGATTTAAAGATTTTAAAGATTTAGATTTAAAGATTATAAGTGACAACAAAAGAAACAACAATTAGTGGAGTCCAACCACGAAAGAGTGCACACTAGTATACGACAACGGTAATGAACACTGAAATATTAAGGACTTAAAAATTTTGTATTAGAAATTTAAGGTTTGAAGTGCTTTAAAAATGTTTGAGTTAGACTCTGTTCAGCAATATTTCTCCAATGAACGTTGGAGCGCCAAACGGAGCTGTTCATGGATTAGCATATCAGACAACAAATAAGTTTACCTGATAGTAAACCAGCAAATTATGCTTGTTTCTAAATGCCAATTCCTGCAAATTTTATCATCGTTCTTTTTCGGTGTCCCTTCTATGCTTCAACATTAAAAATATATAAAAAAAAGATAAATTTTAAACTCTAACTCTAAATTCTAAATCTTATATCCTAAACCCTAAGAAATAAACCTTACCCCTAATTTCTTATATCCTAACCATAAACTCTAAACTTTTTTTTCAACATAAGGGCATAAATATGAACACCAAAAGAATAGCAGATCTCTATTCTTGTCCCGACATTATTTGAAGTTTCAGAATGAGTATGGATAAGTGTATGCATTTAATATGGCACATGCAAAATTTCTTAAAGCTTCAATATAAATTTATATGATTTTTATTTTATGTTCAAATATATTCGTAATAATATTTTACAAGAATAAAGAGTCGAATTAATATCGTTATAAATGAAACATTTTATTATATTTACTTAGGCAATGAATGATAGCGAATCGTTCTACGTGACTTATTGGACAATTGTTCTATCATAACGAAAGTGGAAAAGATGATAAATTCTGTGATGATTTTGGAGTGTGGCAGGTTTAGGATGGAGGAGAAGGAGGAGGCTGTCAAGCTCTACTTTTTAGACTCACCCCAAATACAAACAACTTCTTGAAACTAAACAATATTCCCTAGGTTTCAGGTCAGTTTGCCAGAGCTGGAACACCCTCATTTCCCATCCATCTTTCATTTCAACTCATCCACAATCTTCACGTTAGAGACCACCCAACTTAACACTCCCTTTATACTTCTCAGGTGCTTTAAAAACGGCCAAAAGAATTACTTTTTACCCTATGATAATGATGGGTTTGAGGAGTTCAAGCAGCTTTAATTCCCTGTCTTCAGTTGCATGTGTCTGATTCTATACTGCTTGGTTTTTGCAATGGGTTTGATTTGAATACAGTAATGGAGCTATTCATTGGTTAGGATATCAGACGAGAAACAATGATGAATACAGTAATGCCATTTTGGGGTTTGATTTGAGTGCTGAGGTTTTTTTCGACTTAAGTTTGCCTAAGAGCTCAAATGGTTTGTTTCACGAAGATATATCAATTTTGGAATATGGGGTATCTTCCATTACTGTCCCGAGACATCCGGTATGCGGTGAGTTGCATGAGATGTGGGTGATGAAGGAGTATGGTGTGGTTGAGTCATGGACTAAGGTGTTGACATCGAATATCCGAAGAAGAGAGTTTTTGAGGGTATTGGGGTTTAGGAAGAATGAGGAAGTTTTGTTGCAAGTGGATGATGGAGAGATGGTTTCACTTGATTTGAAGCTTGAACGGACAGAAAATGGAGCCTCATGGAGTTGAGGTCGGGGAAAGATTATTGGACGTCGATGGTAGTTACGTCGAGCACCTAGTGTTGCTTGACAAAGGGGTCGATGTCCACAGTATGAGCCTGTATGGACCGATAATTGCATTTACCTGTATTTCATTAACAGTCTAATTTGTAGTTTAACATTGATATAAATGAATATAATTATGGTCGTGTAAGGTCCAATGTCCTTTATAGAGGAGGTGTGCTCTTTGAAGTCTTCAGTCAATTCTCGTTTTTGTTCCGAGGTCTCGAATGTGACACCTCCAACTCATGTGCGACTATCGGATTGAGGAAAGGTGCTACACATGTTATAACTTATAAGTATGTTTATGAATGTACATTACTACTAGGATCGATAAATTGCATGTTAATGATAAAAAAAATTGTATGTTTAATATGTTCTCTGCAATTTTTTAGAAAAAATCAATCTCTCGAGAAAAAATGTAATAATTTAATGTTAGCTTTTATAAACAATATACAGAATAATTGTATTGTAAATATGGGATTTACTTCTCATACATTTATAAAGGGCAATGCTACATCTACCCACCGGGTAGATTACTCAGCTGATGTGGCACATGATTTGTTAACTATTAAATATAATATAATATATATTTTAATAAACAAATAAATACAGTACAATTAATACCACTTTTAAGTTTCATCAATAAATAATTGTAAAAATTATAACTACAATACAATTAATACATTTTTACACTATAAAGAATTTTTATAATTATAAATGTGATATGATTAATATTTTTATTTTTTAATGAAATATTTTATTTTTTAATATAATAAGAAGAGAAATTAAGCTAACTAAAAAAATATTTTGACTCGTCATATTTTTACCCCATAAAATTATTTTGCTTCAAATAATAGCCCTTGAAAAAATATAATATTCCGAAATTAAGATGAAATAGTTAGTTTTTGTTCTTTTAGAAAAAAAACCAATAGTTCATGTATTCTAATTTTGGTAGTTTCGATCTGTGTATTTTGCGGACAAAACTGCTCGAATTCAGATCCCTTAAGATAAGTATAATATAATCTCTCTTTCCACTAACACCACTCGTTTAATTTTAAAAAATTCAATTCACTCATAATACCAAGACATTATAACTAAACCATATAACTTAAATTTATCAAATTGGAGAATGAGATCGCTGGTTGGGTTCGATTCATGTACTTTTTAAATTTGAAAGTTCTAATTGGCTCATAATACCAAGACAATATAACCAAATCATATAACTTAAAATTATCAAATTAGAGAACGAGAACTAATCTTTAAGTAACATATAATATATGGAACATTTTAATTTAATAGATTTCATAATTATTGTGGCAATAATCCGTGAACGGGACAATGAATAGGATAGAAAGTGAGGGTAGACGAATTCCTTTTGTTAGAAGTGAGCAAAACTCGATTCGACTTGAAAAATTTTCAATTAAAGTTTGAGTTGTAAAATGGAATTTGAATAACTCCAAATTTTAATAATTAATTGATTGATTTTTTAAGTTCGAGTCAACTTCCTCAAATTAGAATCAATTATATATGCATATTTTATATTATTAGAGAAATATGTAGAAATATGTGAAGCATATGAAAAAATACGATGATATATATATATATATATATGTGTGTGTGTGTGTGTGTGCGCGCGCGCGCGCGCATATCTTATATGATTAGAGAAAGTTGTTTAAATTAGATTCAAATTTTACTGTAATATGATAAATAATTACAATTAAGTTTGTATAGAAACTCGAAAATTTGACTCGACTCGAATCGTAAAAATTTAAAATAAAGTTTAAGTTATAAAATAGGACGCATCAAATCGAATAACTCGAATTTTTTTTATTCGACTCGATCGAACGCCCACCCCTTCCTTTGTATATAAATGTAAGAGTATTTAATTTTTTTTCTAGACAATAATTTTGTCTAAATTTAAAAATAAAATTATAATCATCTATGAAAACAAAATATTTTTTAATTATTTAAAAATAAATAAACGTAAAAAATAAGATTATGAGTATTTCCTAAAATTTATATCATATAAATAAAAAATGATTAAAAATGTTATTAAAAATGTTTGAATTGACAAAAAAAACGTTAACTAACACATTAATTAGCATGTATGTTTTCTATAAACCATTAAAATAATTCAAGTGTGTAGATTACCCACTGGGTAGAGAAAGTTTTCTCCATTCATAAATCATATATGTATCTAAAAACTTATGTTGCTTCGACGGTTCTTTTTCGAAATAGTCATGTCTAATACTTTTATCTGCCACATATTCCGATGCAGTATGAAGTTATAATTCTTTAAATACTCCCAAAACATGAAAAACAATATCAGACTGTACAAACATACGTGTATATGTATATTTTTCTACCTTATATCGTCTATGATCACGCCTTCAATCACTTATGTAGCCTAAAAATAAAAAAAAAAGTATAACATAAGTAGACAAAAAATGTTTTACAATATATGATCAAACTCATTAAATTTACTTTTTGAACAAGTTATCAATATCTATGGAATGACTCACAGTGATTTTCGTTAGCATAGGATAGACATCTCTTTCCTCCCACAATTTGCATCGTTTTTGTTGTGCACACGACAAACTAAAAAGAAAACCAAACAAGCAAGAACACAAGAGATTTAACGAGGTTCAGTAGTATGCTTACGTCCTCGGGGAGTAAAGAGCGGTTGTTTTCTTTTATTCAATCGATAATGCCCGACAAAAGCAAGGCTTAAAGCCTAAAAAGAACAATTGATGAAGTGCCTAATGAGGTGGGGGCCTCTTTATATAGCCCTACATCTAAGTCCTATTCTAACAAGGATAACTACTACTCAATCCTACTTTAATTAGGATTACAATTGTTCTAATCCTTCGGAGAATAGTATTCTTTATCCTCCAAAAATTTGTACTCCTTAACCTGCAAGGATACCTCAAGTCAATTGGTTATCAAGCTCATCTATCCTTTTACAGTATATGTGTCATACTTATCTATTTTACTGATTTATCAACACATTTCCCCCAAACAATCGCACTTTTCCATTGCGTCGCATCTCTACCACACATAAAAGAACCCAAAACTTTGACAGATAAGGGGAGACCACTAGCATACTTTACAACTTGTTTAGAAAGTTGATCAAATACAGAAATGCATAACAAAAGAAAGAATTTTTTTTTTAAAAGGTAGTTTGTATGATTAATGAACAAGATCATACAATAGAGAAAAGATATGAGTCTCGTTAAAAAACCTCCTTAAACCTAAGTGAAGAAAAAAGAATACACCATATTTGGCTAATTGGGCGAATACAAAATCCCGATCTATCAAGAAGTAAACCTAAACAACCATTACAATCGAGATGCCTTAAACAATTGCATGGCTAATGCCACTACCCCAAAGAGTCAAAATAAAGGACCTAAAACACGGCAGATCCCAATAATGCCCATGCACAGCACACTTCAAATAAGCTACTGGAATCAAAAGGGAACTTCCCAGCTGTCTGAACTTCATGCTTGCAGTAAACTACGTTCTTCATAGAACCACTGCAAATGCACCAAACCTGCAACCAAAACTGTTACGCACAAAAAGGGATTAATGCACCTTAATTAAAGAAAGTGTATGCCATTATCATCGAAGAAAGACCAGTTATAGGCAAGAGTCCCTTGTATAACATATTAACTGATTCCTTGTATGGCTAACTTGTCAGTCTCGATATTGCACGATCTTGGAATCCAGCGAAAACAGACACCTCTGGTGCGAGTGAGAGCAGCAATTTCCAGAACATTCTCTCGATAGGGGGCGGGAGGAATCACTTTCTCAAGACACCAATCCACAACTAGTTGACAATCCGATTCCACTATCAATCTAAAATTAGTTGCCCATTGTGAGCACATAAACTTTCGAACTCCCCTGAACAACGCTTCGAACTCCAAACATGCCGGGGGGAAATGTAACCAGTCTATCTCCTTCTTTTTGAACTATACTTCGTTCCTGAACAACCAAACTAACCAAACAACGGCAAAAGGAACAAGATTTAGCCAAACTTTATTAATATCCCTCCCGATACCGTTCCAAGCACCGAAGAACATAAGTGGATCACATGGAAAGACTGATGTGATTCCCGGCCCGCCATTCTGCAAAAACCCAGCCATATACGTCATACTCCAACCCATGAAAAAAAACAAGTGGGCACATGATTCCGGCCATTCCTTACTCAAGGGGCAAAAGGGACATCCCATGTTCCTCAAACCTCTCTTTAAAAGTTCGATTTTCACCGGGATTCGACCCCATAAAAGTCTCCAAACTAAAATCTCGACTTTGGGAGGAGCGAAGCCTAACTAAACATGCTTCTTCCAAATTGGATTGCTCAGACCACAAGGAACAAGCATGGATCGAAAGGATTTAATAGAGAATGAACAGACACTCGAACCCCCCACCCCCACAAACTCAGTCTTTATTGGTGTGAGATGGTTTAATGTTCCTCTGGCAATTCATGAAAGGGTCCCAGATGGATAATTCCCAATCTAGCAAGGGGCGTCGAAGTGAGATGGACCAACACCAATCTGAATCAGTTTTGACACCAAAGTCCGCAATGAAACCATTTTTCTGAGTAGATAAGGCGAAGATGCGAGGAAAATTTTCTTTTAAAGAAAAATTCCCAAGCCAACAGTCAGACCAAAACAAGATAGATCGGTCATCCCCTACTTGGAAGGAAATGTTTTGTCTGATAGCAATGCATGTCGTATCATTACCAAAGGAGGATTTCGTTATCCCTTTTCAAATCCATGAAGCTTATCTCGGCTTTGGGAGAGAAGGGAGAAGGGGAGTAATCGGATTAGGGACTTTAGCGCTCATCACACGCCTCCAAAGGCTATCTTGTTCATTTCTGAATAATTTCAATTTGTAATTGCTAATTTTAATATATCAATATTGTTACATGAGATTCTTACATTTTTGTCTTTGGATCAAAATGGGAATCAAATGGATTCACGACCAATTAATTAGCATTACTATGTTTTCTTGAAAACAAACGTACCCCCAATAATTATTTAGTCGAGTGAGATAATGTGCTAGATCCTTTAAATAGCATATGTGAAACATGCGATAATTTATTTTAAATTATCGTTAATTTGATCAAAGAAAAAGACCTGTAAATTACGTATGAATTAATTAAACAAAAAATCGCATATAAATATATGACAATTCCCAACGGAAACGGAAAGCTCCTTGTATTCCCAAAGTAATACAGAGAGAATGTATGTTCATTTCCAAAGCAAATTTATTTGAAAATAATTAATGTGTAGTTTCTTATTCTTCAGATTGAATATGCTATATAAAGCTTCTTGGGTATAGGAAAAAACAATATCAATTGAAACAATTCTGAAAAATGGGGAGGAAGCGGCGCTTAATAGCAACCCAGTCGACTTTAATCACTCTTTCTAAGTCTGAGGAGGAAGATGATGTAGAGTGGGTTCTTTTGAAGGTGCAGAGTAGCGTAGAAGGAGCTGCTCAATTTCACTATTGGATTGGTCGCGAAACAGATCTTTACGAACTAATGATTGATTACACTCAACGAATTGGTGTACCGTTGAATTCTGTGAGATTTCTTTTCGACGGTTCGCCTATAGGCCCAACCCATTCAGCCCATAGTTTGGAGCTTGAAGACGGTGATTCAATCGATGCTATTCAACGTAAAAAATTGGCGGATGCGGAAGTATCTGAAATACCTCTAATATCACTGCCTCGAGATGAAAACGAGATTCCAATCACACTGGCGGTAGGTGATCATGGAGCTACATTTGATCGTATGTTGTTCTATATCATCGGGCGGAAAACGCCGCTGGGAAATCTATTCCTTGACTACGGGAACCGCACTTTTCAAGTCTCGGAGTTTACATGTTTCTTCAACCTTAGAGTCGGCTTTCGCCGCATAAAACCGAACAGCACTGCCGATGGTTTGAAGATGAAAGATGGAGATATCATTTGTGCTGCCCCTTCTAATGAGATGTCCCTTTTGATGAACTGAGATTATATATCTTGAAATCATCTTTTAATAATTTCTGTTTGTGTTGTTTGTCAACATAAAAGAAGAATATCTTTTGCTGTGTTGTTTTTTGTTTCGTTGTTTTTCATCTTTTAGGGTCGTTGAATGCTTCTTCAATTTCAGGGATGTTAATTTTGGTTATTTATTAAGTATTTCGATTTTGATGCATGTAGCAATAGGTTCAATATTGAAATTTTTTGAACTTTGACTCATTAATATTTTAAATTTTTTATTGATAAAAATATAAAAAATTATATTAGAAAGCTTCAAACAAGTAGTTTAAAATATATATATTTTATAAAATTTAATTAATTAAAATATTTTGTGATCAAAGTTTAAAAACTTTAATTTTTAAAAAGTTAATACTGGACGAAGACAAAGGAAATATTAAATTATTGATATTTAGCGGACGATCCGAGTTGTGCGATTTGTGGCGCTGCGATTGAGGATATCTCGCATGTGCTTCGGGACTGTATTGAAGTGCAGGCAGCTTGGTTGTGTGTTATTAAGGCTGAAAAGGTACAGCAGTTTTTTGCTCTTGATATCAAAACCTGGATCCTCCATAACTTGACTGATCAAACGTTGTATCCTAAGAGTGCGACTAATTGGGACTTGATTTTTGGGGCGATTGTTTGGGCAGCATGGTGGCGTAGAAACCAAACTGTATTTGATCCGGTAATTGACAGTAATGGGAGTTTGCTTCAGCACGCGAAAAGGCAGTGCAATGAAGTGGTGGGTGCCACTGCCTTAGATGAACAGCACAAGGCTGCATCGGACTCGAGGTTGCCTGTCATGATATGGGCGAAGCTTCCGATGGGTTGAATTAAGGTTAATGTTGATGGAGCTCGTAATATGGCATCGGGTTTTGCTTATTGTGATGGTGTTAGGCGTGACGATAATTTAGGATGGCGGTTTAGTTTTTCTAAAAAGATTGGTGTATGTTCGATTTTTGAGGCCGAGCTATGGGCGGTATATGAAGGTCTTGCGACGGCGTGGTCTTTAAATTTTTCTCACATTGTTGTCGAGACGGATAATAAAGAGGTTTACGAAGGTTTGGTCATGGGTAATCCCCTAGCTTTCCATCATCTCTTCGGGTTCATCTTGCGGATATGCTTTCTAGAGAGTGGGATGTTTGTTTCTCTTGGGTGCGTCGTGAGGTTAATTCGGTTGTGGATAAACTTGCAAGATTGGCTCGTGACCTCCGAATGACGTATCATAGGTTCCTGGAACCGCCTTTGGAGATTGCTACTGCCCTTCATGATGATTGGGTTACTTGAGCGTGAGCAAGCTTGGCTTTCGAGGTTTAGGTTTGTGTTCGTTTTATCTTTTTGGATGTAACTATTTTCATGGGCACTCTTTTTTCTCTTTCTTGTAAGGAGGTTTTTTAACGAGGCACATAGAAATCTCTTTTTCCTCAAAAAAAATTATTGTTATAAAAAATAACGTTAGTGACCGATTTCTTTACTTTTGAAATTTTACTGCTGAACTCAGTACTTCAAATTTGGAATATTCTTCGTTAAAATGGTTTTTAAGTAGCCAAGCAAAACTTCTTTGTGTGCTAAAGAGAGTTAAAAAGATAAAATTTGATCAAATCAGAATCAATTATTGCAACTTTCAATTGTATAAATTGTTTTAGTTTCAACAGAAACAACAATCATAAAATGAATAATTAACTCAACTATTAGATGAGTTGAACTTGGATGTTCAACAATCCAAATCTTCAACATTTACTGCCTATATTAAGGTTTGGGTGATTTTGTGTAATATTATGCACGCTTAAATGTTTTGTTTTATTTAATTATACTCAAGTAATTTTTTAAATAAAAAAACTTTGATATATAAGCCGTGTAAACTAAAGTTTACATAAATTTTCTATTTTAAGGGTTAGTGGTTTTGTTTAGGGTGTAGAATATAATGTTAGTGGTCGAAAGCTTACTCATTTTCAGGGATGTTAATTTTGATCATTTCCCAATATTTTTTATATAATTATCTATATTTAATTTATTGGTTGATTAATTTTTTCTTAATACAATTGCCTGATTAATCTATATTTGATACAATTGAGGCTTACTATGAATTGATTCCCTTAACTTAGTTTACCATATTCTTAATATCATGATTTCAATTTTAAATTTTGCTTAAGGTATCTAACACCTTATCTTTTAGTCTAATTGATTGCTAGTTGAATTTTGATGTTTTGAATATGTATAGTTTAGGTAAAAGTCAATCAATTTTATTATAATTATAAATAATTTTAATACACTTTCCTCTAAACTTTACCTGTTTTTTCAACTTGTCCCTTAAACTACATTTTGCACACTTTCGTCCCCTAAACTTTTTACCGTTATCTATTTCACCCAAAAAGTTTACACCTTTATTTTTTTGTCTTAACCAATCAGAATGTGCCACGTTATTTTCTTTATTTATTTTTAAATTTTCAAATAAAATAAATATATTAAAATATTTATTAATTAATTACATTCCCAAAATACCCTCATCTCCCCACCACCACCCATCGTTTTCTTTCTAGGGGTGTAAATGAACATAGCGTTCGACGAACTGTTCGTGAACCGTTCGTATAACGTTCATTTAAATTTGTTTATTAAGCTAAATAAACGAGTATGAACAAAATTTTTATGTTCGTTTAATAAACGAACGAACACGAACAAATGTATATGCTCGTTTATAGAATAAAAATGTTTGTGGATGTATCTAAATACTACTTTTTGTTGTTGCTAAGGATATTATATTAAGTTCATCTTTAACTGTAAGTTTTAATTTGTTGCTTTTTATTTATTTATTTATTTATTGTTAATTTAGTTAACATTTCTTAAAATATAAACAAACATGTTCGTGAACGAATAAATGAGCACGTTCGTGAGCACTTAAACGAACACGTTCGCGAACACTTAAACGAACACGTTCGTGAACACTAAACAAACGAACACGAACACCTTCAAAAACAAATAAACGAATACGGACACAATATTAAAAATTTAAACAAACACGAACTGAACATAAACATCTTTAAAATTAAACAAACGAACACGAACATAGGCTTGTTCGTTCAAGCTCGGTTCATTTACACCCCTATTTCTTCCCCATCCCCAATTTCAGAGCATACACGGCTCGATCTACAGAACCCCCACCCATCGTTTTCTTCCCCATCCCCAATTTCAGAGCATACATGGCTCGATCTACAGAAACATGGTCACCAATCTGAATAGCTGATGCAAATGTAGTATTTGCCTTGACTGCCTTAAACTCACTCCACCCTCATTTACCCTAAATCAACCCCGATTTACTCTAAACCCCCATTGATTGATCAAGAGTGGCATCAATGGAATATTACTAAAGATTTGACGCTTTACCAGGTTTAAGAACCAAGAGTGGCTTTGTTTAACCTCTCCAAAGCCAAAAATCAAAGCTTGGTTACCCAAATTCCCTTCCCAAATAGCCTTGAGCGACAAATAAAGTTGTTGAGCCAAAGCCAAATCGGGCAAAACAAGCCCCATGCTTTGACATTCCTTTAAACAAATCCCCAAATCTTTAACGAAATGGTTCACAAAGAAACCCAGTTCGAAATCCCTCTTCAGGATACTGCTCCCGTACAATCCCAACAGGTTTGAGCCGACGTTGATTAGAAATCCCTATGTCAACGAGTGGTAGAGCTTTGGAAAAGGGTCCGGTTGAAGATGGTGAGAGTGTAGCCGGCGTTGGTTAGATGAGTACACTTGGATCGACCCATTACGATGGTTCCAAAAGGGGTGACTGCAATGGTGAGCGATGGAGATATGAAAGGGGTGTGGGGATGGGGTTTGGGAAAGGATAGTTTTGGGAAATAAGCTAAATGATGGGGAGATGAGGGTATTTTGGGAATGTAATTAATTAATAAATATTTTAATATATTTATTTTTATTTTATTTAATTTTAAAATTAAAAATAAATAAAGAAAATGATGTGACACATTCTGATTGTTCAAGAAGAATTTTTTACGGTGTTAGCTTTATGGGGCGAAATGGGTAACGTTGAAAAGTTTAGGGAGCAAAAGTGGGCAAAATGTAGTTTAAGGGGCAAGTTGAGAATATAAGTAAAGTTTAGGGGGAAGTGTATTAACATAAAGATAATTTCAATCTCTAACATTTTACAATGATAAATAATAGATTCAAAATGAACCCGTGGAGTCGTCTCAGTGGTAAAGGATGATTTATTTCATTCAAGTGATCTGGGTTTGAGCACCATGTGTGCACGGTGTGTGCGCGTTATTAAAGGTCTAAGAAAATTGAATAGATAATACCTTGTAATCACACCGACATATTAAAAAATGAGTTATATTCCATAAATTATGCTAAAAATTTTATTAGAATTTTTTATCATACAAAAATATATTCAAAATATATCTTTTTTAAAATTATATATATATATATATATGGAAAATACTTTGACACACAAGCTTGTGTAAACACAAGCCTTTCAATTTTAGGGTTTATGGTTTTATGTAGAGTTTATGAGTTTAGTGTGTAAGACGTAGAATTTAAGGTCCATGGTTAAAATTTAAGATTAAGGATTTAGGTTTTAGATTTTATAGATTAAATATGAAGGGTTGTGTAAATTTTTTTACACAGCTTGTTATCAAAATATAACTCTCTATATATATTGATGAAAAAAGTGTATATATTTTAAGGTTTTGTCTAACCTATGCATATATGTTAAGGGGTTATCTAAGAGCTTAGATTAAATACAAGATTTCATTGGAAAAAACTCTATCATTCAATGTATTACAAAACCCTAAAAGATTTTATTGAAAAAAACTCTCATTCAATGTATTACTAAACCCTAAATTCTAAACCCTAAACCCTAAACTCTAATATATTAAATAAAAGTTTTTTCAATAAAATCTTTTAGAATTTTGTAATAATAAAATGATAGAATTTTTTAAATAAAATTTTGTATTTAATCCAAGCTCTTAAATGCCTCTTAACCTATGCATAGATAAAGCCATATTTTAGTTTAGTAAAACATATTGAATTTGTCAAAAGAATAGTTTCCCCAATAGTTTTGCTTTTATAGTTATATTATTTATTTAATGGTCTTGGTATTTTTAGAAAATAATAATAAAATATGAGTTATTTTCATCAGAAAAAAGGTGAATAATTTTCTTGGCAATATATTTATTAGACTATTGAGATTCAACCCAATTAAAATTAAAGAATATAACATTTTGAGATTCACTAAATAACTTAGTGACTAAGGATATTTTTAGTATGAGAATGTGATTTTTTAATGAAAAAATATAACATGCTTAAACATGTTTAATTTCATGTTCTCCGATGTCGAGCAACGAATCATTAAAACTAATCTCAATTTACTAAATGTGAATAAACTTGTCATAAATATGATAAAAAGATAGTAACAAAGCTCCTAAAAATCGGGACAGGTGGATGCTGTTAAAAATTTAAGGGTAAACTACACAGTTGACCACCGAACTATAGGGTTGGTGTCAAAATGACCACTATATTATTTTTCGTCGCAAATGCAACACACAACTATTTAAATGGTGTCACGTTAGCCACACGCCGTTAAAAAAACGAAAAAGTTGACGGAACTGTTAAAAAAATTGGTATAATTACACATTTGGTCCTCTATATTTTATACAATATATCAATTTAGTCCTAATTTTAATCTAATAAAATAAATTAATTATTCAATAAGATGGTGACACGTGTCACCACCTTATTGGAAGTCTTTAATTATTTTTATTTAATTAATTTAATTAATTTTTCACCTCCAATTAGGTGGTGACACGTGTCACCCAATTGGAGGTGGAAAATTGAAAGAAATAAAATCCCCCTAGCAAGACTCGAACCCAGGACCTCTCGGTACACAGGCTGCATGCTTGCCACTGAACCAAGCACAGTTTCGTGCTATGAGATCATTAATATATGTATTTAATGATTGTTAATTCCCAGAAAAATTAAAGAGAAGAAAATGCAATTGCAACGATTTGAACCAAGGACCTCATGGTCTAAAGCATATGTGCTTGCCACTGCACCAAGTGTATGTCTTGTGATATAAAGTACAATATTTAATATATGTCTTATACAGATTTTAATGCTTGAGAAAAGGAATGAAATGTGGTTTTAAGAAATTCGAATGTAATATTTTTATGATCCATAAAAAAATCTAACCCGATTAAATAAATCTAATAACTAAATTAAAGTTAATATTATTTTAAATCGTGGAATTATTAAATTTTAAATCTTAAAATAGTTTAAGATAATTATATATAATAATTTAATTAAATTTTTAATAAATATTAAAATTATTAATTAAGTAAAAAAAAATCAATTCAACGATTATATACGTGGAATTATAAAAATAAATCTAAAATTGAAAAATATATTAAATTTAGTTTAAAATATAAAAAATTTAAAATGATATTTATATTGAAAATAATATTAATTTTTTTATTTTAAATCGTGCACTAACTATAGTTTAAAATATATACAAAATAATGTTAACTTTAGTTTAGTTATTAGATTTATTTAATCGGGTTAGATTTTTTTATGGATCATAAAAATATTACATTCGAATTTCTTAAAATCACATTTCATTCCTTTTCTCAAGCATTAAAATCTATATAAGACATATATTAAATGTTGTATTTTATATTACAAGAAATACATGTGGTGCAGTGGCAAGCACATGTGCTTTAGACTATGAGGTCCTTGGTTTGAATCCTTGCAATTGCATTTTTTTCTCTTTAATTTTTCTGGGAATTAACAATCATTAAATACATATATTAATGATCACATAACACGAAATTGTGCTTGGTTCAGTGGCAAGCATATAGCTTGTGTACCCAGAGGTCCTGGGTTTGAGTCTTGCTAGGGGGGATTTTATTCCTTTCATTTTTCCACCTCCAATTGGGTGACACGTGTCACCACCTAATTGGAGGTGGAAAATTAATTAAATAAAAATAATTAAAGACTTCCAATAAGGTGGTGACACGTGTCACCATCTTATTGAATAATTAATTTATTTTATTAGATTAAAATTAGGACTAAATTGATATATTTTATAAAATATAGAGGACCAAATGTGTAATTATACCAATTTTTTTAACAGTTCCGTCAACTTTTTCGTTTTTTTAACGACGTGTGGCTAACGTGACACCATTTAAATAGTTGTGTGGTGCATTTGCGACGAAAAATAATATAGTGGTCATTTTGACACTAACCCCATAGTTCGGTGGTCAACTGTGTAGTTTACCCAAAATTTAATGGTTATTGAGGGGTTGGGCTAGATTATTTCTTTTTTGTTGTTGTTGAAGGATCGGGCCAGATTATTTCGTTGGCTCATTGTGGGTCTATTAGGGTAAAAATTGGCAATTATTTTATTGAGCCTCGGGGAAATGTGGTCTCTTGGATGATAGTGCCCAAGGTGGAAACAAAGCTCTTCAAGACTTGTACTCGATGGGTTAGACTAATGATGATCTTGCCCATGATCATGTTCATGATCAGGTTTCCGAGCCTAATTTATTTGGAGAGCAAATAGTAGGGGTGGGCAAAAAACCAAGTTACCTGGTCTAGTCTTGGACCTGGTAAATGTTTACCTGGAGCTGGTTTCGATGGGACCAGGATCAGATCTAAAATTTAGGTCTTGATTGTGATCAGGACTGAATCCTGATTTCCTAGACCCGATATTCAATGGGTACTCGGTACTGGTTTGTTAGGACCACTTTAACTGATGTTTTGGTGATTGTAGACTTAAAGTTCTTTAGTTTATCCTTTCTCTACATGTATGAATATTATGAGTATTAGGGGTGTTCATTGTCGGGTACCCGGTTCATCCGGGTACCTCATTGCCTGGCCTGTGTCTCAGCCCATTACTTTCGGGTACTCGCTTCTCGGGTACTCGGGTACCGGGTACCCGGTTCGTATATATTTTTTATTTTTTATTCTAAAATTAAAAAAATACATATTAAACACAATTTCTTTTTAAATTTAAACTTAAAAAATAAAAGTATATAATACAAACATAGAAAGAATTTAGGGATTTAAATTTAGTTTTGGAATAAAAATATTAAGAAATTTAAAATAAAAATATAATTTGAAATATAAAAATATATATTAAAAATTGTTGGGTCTGTTCGGGTACCCGATAAGGGAAAACTCTCGGCCCGTGTCCCGGAAAAATTATCGGGCTGGGTAATTTTTTTAGGGAATTACCCTTCTTTTTAGGTTCGGGTCGTCGGGTCGGGTCAACCGGGTCATGTGTTTTTGAACACGCCTAATGAGTATGATTCATTTTAGGACTTCAAACTTCAAGCCTACAATATTCTGACTTTGTTATTTAATATTATTATTGGTGGTTGAAAATTTTTTCCCCGCTGCTCAAATTTTTTAATAGTAGACCAATTGAACGGGTGCCCGGTATAGTACCAATTCTCACTAATACCGGGATAAGTTCCTAGAATTTGAGATCTGATCTGACCGGGACGATGACTAATTTTAATTTTCAAGAATTAACCAGTTTTGTACAAAATTTGGGCAAATTAACCAGTTACCTGGTCTTGCACACGCCTAGAAAAAAGCGTTGTGTAATTGGGTACAAAGAGGTTTACCGTTTAAACAACCAACAAAAAGATAAGGCTTGTGACATTGGTTTAGACGATAGGAAATCTTGCTTCCCAAATATTCCTTCAGTTCGATGTGAGTCAACTTTGTATTTGCCTGAATTTCAGCAGCCTTCTTGTGGGAAACAAAAGAGATACGAATCCTTAGCAGAGTTCTAGGAGAAAACGATATCCAATTAAAGCTGAAAAAAACAAGAAGGATCGAGCCCTAAAAAAGAAAAGGAAAGAGAAGCAAGATTTGGTGGTGGAGAGCTCGAACTTGGAAGGTAGATCCCTCTCAAATTCTGATCTATAAGCTAGATTGGATAATGCAACAATGGAGGCCAGAAACCTTATTGAAGTATGGACAAATTTAGGGGGTGTAGTTTATTGGGTCGATGGGCGAGGTGATATGTTGAGATATATATTTTGATATAATAAATTGAAAAATGTTTTGAATTAAATTGAAAATAATTCAAAACATGTCTTAAGTCAAAACAACTTGAAAAATAAGTTTGAGGAAGTTTAAAAAGGTTTTGAAATGTTTTTGAATTGTTTTAAAGTAGCCAAAATCAGAATTCCAGCTTGTCCGTACCGAAACGGTATACTTCGTTTCGATACACTTTAAGGGTTTTAGCTACTGAATTGAAACTGTCAAAATCCGTACCGAAACAAGACTTTCCCGTTTCGATACACTCCCATGCGTTTCGATACACCCCTATGCGTTTTGATACGCCCATCACTTAATGCTAACGACTTTATGAAAAACCCCAACGACTATTTTCCCAACTATCTCTTAAAGTGCAGACTGTACCGATACAGACAATTACGTTTCGGTACGCTACAAGGCGTTTCGATGCACCTCAATGTGTTTTCATACGCAGAACTGGACTAGACCTCCAACAACTATCTCTAAAGAAGGTCGTACCGATACGGTTACATGCTATCGATACGGCCATCTCAAGAACTGCATTTATGGTGAGAAATAAAGACTTCAACGGCTCTAATTCAATCCCAACGATTTTCAATGGCTACAAACTCATTTGAGAGTATAAAAGTGACCTCCAAGCATCCATGGAATATTAAGGCTTCAAATGTCAACAACATTATGATGAGAAATTGTGTCTTAGGGCTTTAATTGTTCATCCTGAGCTAAGATTGTATTGTTTGTAAGGGTTTCCTCCTAATCTTAGAAAAGAGGACGAATCAATTAGTGAATTGGTTAGAAAATCCTTAGTGGGAGCTAAGATAGTGGATGTAGGTGCTTGTTCGAAGCCCGAACCACTATAAATTTATTGTGTCGTTCAATTTTCGACTTCCATAAATCAATCACCCAAAAACTTATCTTCTCCACCACTTGGAAAACATTGGCTGAAGGTGTAACCCCCTTAGCCCGGCCTAGACGGTTGACCCGAACTACGAAGATTACACGGGGAAAACCAAAGTCAACCCGAAAGTCAACCTTGATTAACGACCTTTTTTTCTTTTTAAACTTGTCTAAATGCACATTAATCCTAGGCATACTCTTGAGATAAGCATACTAAAAAATCACAGCAATCGGAAAACAATAAGGGACTCAATTGCACAACATACGAATTTAAGGACCAATTTGTAAATTCTGGAAATTAAGAGGACTTTACCAATTTTGAAGTTACCATTATGAAATTAGTCATGTTTCATGCTTCTCTACTAAATTTCATCTCAAACGAACATCTCAAACTTAATCAATTGCATATACAAAAATCAGGACTAAAACGTAAAGCTTGCAAACCTCAAAACCATTCAAATCAGTGCCCAACGGTCAAGTGTTTCGAAACGAAAATTGACCGTTCAGAAACACGGCTTGGCAGTAGACAAAGTGTTTCGAAACACCTCTGCCCGTTTCGAAACGCCCAGGCCAAAACATGCACATGTTTCGAAACATGCAAGGGTGTTTCGATACACCCTGCCCAGAAACAGCAGAAAAGCCTGTTTTTACACACTTTCGATCCACCTAACACATTTATATGACCTCCATATCATGCCAACAAGTCATCAATCATCAAAGAAACATATTTGCATCATCAAAGCTCAATCATGACATCAATTAGGAAAAACCACAAGTCTTAAGGCATGCATCCTATACTGGAAAGCAAGCAATCATCTAATCTCCAAAACAAATACCAAATGGCCATTTACATGTTCCAAACATCATAGGCATTAAACCAAACTTAGGGAGTCCAAAATATCTCCCAAAAAAAAAAACACAATCTAGGTTCCCATTGCCAAATACCAAAAGCTAATAGTGTTGTGAAAATAGTCACCATACGTGAGCTTAGATTTTCACTTGGATCCTTGACCTCCTTGCTGCCCTTAAAGCACTTCAATTCTCTGCATTATTGGTTCAAGAAAGAGAGAGCGTAAGCACACATACTTAGTGAGAAATGCTCTAATGAAACAACACAATAATGCACTTTGTAAAAACACCTTTCCAAGGCCTTTAATTTCAAAACATCATTTATCATGCATCTATGCATACAAACCAAGCATCTCATGCTTCAATACATCAACATGTCATATTGGCTTTCAAGTGATAATCCATAACTATTTTTCAACTCAAAACACAATCGGATACGCGGATTACAAGCGTTGTCCCATACGCTTCATACACACTACCAAACACTCAAGGTGGAGTTTACCGGTACAATCACAACCCCTCAACACTCGTGATGGAGTCTACGGTACAATTACAACCCCTCCACATCACTCATTGGTAGTTGTATAACATCACTAACGAGAACACGGGACACACAACACAAGATCCTCACATGGCATTTTAACCACCATTATGATCTTAGACATCTCGTTAGTGTACTTGGATGGAGTTTACGGTACCATTACAACCCATTAACATCCAAGGCGACTTTATTCACGCTGCACCCAATCCTATAGCCGGCTAACTATATCCGATTCAAGTACTTTTAAACCAACACATCACTTGCCAATATACATCATTTACCATCATCAATCCACTGTTTTTAAGCATCAAACAAAGCCATTAAATAATCATGCATCACTATGCATCAAACCTCATTTATCAATGTCCAAAACAAGGATCTCTTACCTTGAGCATCCTTCACACATGGCTTACAAAACCAGCATTAAACATGCTATAATATGCTTTCAAAACAGAATTTAAACATGCAAATTAAACACATTGCATCCAACCATCTCATGGTTCATCAAAAAGAGAGTTTCTTCGAAAACTTACTCTTGAGCTTAGCTAAGTTGTTTAGACTTAAACTAAGCTCCCATAACCTTCAAACATTGGCTTCAAAGCTGAAAACCAAACTTCACTCACCAATTCCGTTTCGCAAGATTGCCGAAACGCCGATCAAGCCTCCGAATCAACACCACAAGGATCCGAAGTTATCTCCCCTGTTTTAAACACATCAAAGCAGATGATTAATGCATCATCAGGCATTAAAATCTTCAGCCAAAACACCTAAACTCGTTGCTCTCATCAAAACTCACATTTCGGCTACCAAACACAACTGAAATCACATTCAAACACCTTTACAACATTACCCAGCCAAGATCCATCACTTCCAAACATTCTTAGACATCAATTAACATCCAAAAAGAGCCTAATCACGTCCTTATACCTCCAGCTATAGCAGAACATCAAAATCACCCCAAAACCATCATTTTCTCAAGTAAAAACTTAAGAAAATCAACCTATTCGGGATTGCATTGATTAAACCTCAACTACACATCATTTAGACATCCAAAATACATCAAAAAGACACCTCAAAACAGAGCCCAATCATCTATTACGAATTTCTTCAAAATTAAATCCAAATCTTGCATTTTAAGCCAAAATCAAAATCACAACATTAAAACCTTTAATAAAACTCAATTTAAGGATTGAGAACTTGGGAATTTCAGTAAAGAACTGAGTATTTAGAGGAGACGGACGTTCATACCTCTAAATGTGGATTTTTCTTTGTTTAGAGCCAAAATCCTTGAAAATTCAATAAGCAAATGATGAGGATTTGGTGTAGAAATGATTAGGAATCATTTAGGGATTGAAATCTCAACTTTAGATGTGAAAATCAAAGAAAAATTTGTTGTGGAAATGTGTTTGGCTGAGGGAAATTTGAGAGAAAATGAAATGGGAAAATTTTGGCAAAAGTTAGTTATGAAACCAAAATGTGACTTTTCCCTCTTTTCTTTTTATTAGTTAACATTAAATGAGTCTTTAAAATTTAAGAAAAATCTGGAGAAATCATCCCTTGGGTAAATTAGCTCCTTAAAGATTCAAAGTTTTAATCCTTTTAAAACAGTCACGAACTTTTCAAAAATTACATTTTGGTCACTAACTTGAAATGTCATATTTCCAAACCTCATTTTGTAAAATTGATTTCACCACTCTCTTATATATAATAAAAGAGGATTTTTAGATATTTTTCCATATTTTTAATGCATCCCAAACTAGACTTTCCCTAAAATCACCTTTTATATTCGAACCGAAATTTAAACCGGTCCGGTTCAGACCCTAAACTTCCAAGCCCAAAAATGGGGTGTTATAGAAGGTGATCATCGAACCTATCATGATATAGGAAATATCTGAATTAGAGATGAAAGAAGCTATCTTAAAGGTATCGTGAGGTGATAGTTCAGCGTTTCAGGTGATGAATCCATTTTGAAGGTGATTAGTTTGGAGTTTCGATATGGTTAACTGGTTTTTCTTCTTATTTATTTTCTAGAGCTTGGTGAGACAAAGCGGATCTTCTATGGAGCCAATAGGGGCTTTGGCCCACCCAAAGTTAAAATTTTTACATTTATCCCCTTAAAATTTTTAAAAATTTTAATTTGACCCCTTCAAAAATTTTACACAAATTGTTATTATAATTTAAATTTTTTAAATAATTTTAATTGAATCCCCTCCTGAAATTTTTAAAAGTTTTGATAAGTTTCATTTTTTTTTGAAAATTTTAGTTAAACCCCTATATTTTTATGAAAATTTTATATTAAACCTTTCAAAATCTTTGAAAATTTTCATTTAAGCTTCCAAAATTTTAAATAAGCACCTTAAACTAGATTGTCAAGATCCGCCCATATTGGTGAGGTATGGGTGATATGAAATTTGGCTTGTAGGTGTGTTTTATTTTTGGAGCATTTCTTGGGTGTGTAATGGTTGGAGTTTTTATTTGGTGGTTGTGTGTATATTTGAATGTGTTGTACTATTTTCTTCTATTAGGATTAGAAAGGTTTATAACGAGGTACAAATTTAGGGTGGGTTTTCTTTCAACCTATTATTAATGATATTAATTTTGCTTAACAAAAAAGAAAAAGAGTAACATAATAAAATAATAAATGATATTTCTTCATTCACACCCGCATGCATCTTGTCCTGACCTAATTAATAATTATATATCAATATGAAAAATAATTATGGTTGATTGATGAACATAAACAAGTTAAAATTCAACAGTCGGTGATAATTGATTTGAGAGGGAAGTGCATGTATATACCTTTCCAAAGCAGATTGTAGTTATTATCCCCATATTCATTTATAGTTTCCAGATCACGAACAGACGCTTTTGCAACTTGAAAACTATTTAAAGTGCCTTTCTCATGAGAAAATGGCAATCAAACCAAGCATTTTCTGGGGAAAAATGGGTTCGAACCAGAGTATTGCAGCAACTGAATCAAATTTAGTCATTCTTTCCGAGTCCGGCGTGCATGATGAAAAACGGGTTCTTCTGAAAGTCCAGGGCGATACGAAGGAAGCCGTTCAATATTACTATTGGATTGGCCGAGGCGTATGGCTGGGGGAGCTGCAGATGGATTATACTCGTCGCGTCGGTATCTCGATCAGCGCCATTAGTTTTGTTTATAAAGGTGAAGATTTATCCTCATGCATCTTTTCAGCCGGTGATTTAAATCTAAAAGATGGGGATTCGATTGATGTTATTCGAAACGGTGGTTACCAACACAGGGTCGGGAAAGGATCCCAATCGAGTTTGATCGAATTGCCTCGGGCACAAGGGGAGAGACCGATTTACCTGGAAGTTGATTGTGTAGGAAGGGGTGGTAACTTGTACTATCTGATTGGGCGGAACACGGCACTAGAAACCGTTTTTCGTGACTATGCCGACCGCACGTTTCGGTTCTATGAATGCACAAAATTTTCATTTACTTGAATCGGCTCACGCATAGATCCATTGAAAACTGCTGATGATTTGGAGCTGGCAGATGGAGATATCATACGTGCAGAAACTTCAGCTGAATCCTCGTCGTGTTTGATAATGTGATTGATATGCCTAATCGCTTTGTTTATTTGCATGGCCAATGCCGCCTTTGGATATTTGACGCTTTTTTCACTTAGGAACAAACCTCAGATTTTATATTTTTTACTTTCTTCGCTTCAACGATTTAGCAAATAAAAGCCCCTTTATCAAATTACAGTTCAGATTCAAATTGCACAAAAAAGCAGCGGTCAAGTTTCGTTGGAAAAATTACTTGACCTATGTATTACTTCCTCACTTTTTGTCACCACCTACTTGAAGTAAAACCAGAAGGCGTGCCGTTCATTTTTGCTGCGGATTAGTGCATAATTAATTCTTAAGTTCTATGTTTATTATGTATATGTAACACACTCTACTCGATGAGAGATACTATTGACAAACAACAAATCGAAAAAGTAATCAACAACATAACAAAATAATTAATTATGCAATCTAAAGTTACATCTTTGATATCTTATTTCAAGCATAATTACATACCTTTATAGTTACAGACCAATTTCTAAATGTATTAAAGTTTGCGGTTTAATCTGTAATTTAACCAAATTGAAGCTTTAACTATAATATTCTTTCTATAGCTTTATTAAATTCAATTTATGAGTTAACTTCCATTCACATTTCACAGTGCAATCTTATATCCATTATACAACTAAGGATCATCTTGCAACTCTTTGTAATTTAAGGTCTAATTTGTAGTTCACTAAAGTTTAAGGACCAAACTATAATTTTATTTGAGGACTAAAACATTATCTTCATTACTTATGAGGCCATAGGTGGATCAATTTATAGGTTTCTAATATGTTGGGTGTTAATCCGAAGAGCAAAAAGGTATGGGATCCGGTTATAGCTAGTTTTCCTAAGAAGTTGGCTGGGTGGAAGAGGACTTCGTTATCTTTTGCATCCTGCGTAACTTTGGTTAACTCGTCTTATCTTCGTTGCCAGTGTATTATATGAGATTTTTTTAGTTCCGAAAGGTGTCATCGCGGCTATTGACAAAATTAGGCGTACTTTCCTTTTGGGTGTAGTTGGTTTACAGCAAAAATTAAGCCGAGTTAATTGGGAGGTGGTTTGTCGTCCACGGCATCTTGGGGGTCTTGGGGTGGTGGACTTACAGCTTCGGAATGTGGCCTTGCTTTCGAAGTGGTCTTGGCGATATGCTAAGGATATTTCCTCACTTTGGCGTTTGGTAATAGTTGCAAAATAGGCGAGAATGTTCAATGGTGGCATTTTAACACGTCTAATCTTCGGGCTATGTCGATTGTGTGGAAGCAAATTGTGACATCGGCTTGCAGCGAACCTGTGGAGGCGCATGTGGCATGTTGGTGTTTCAAATTTCATTTGGAAGATAGGCGATGGTTCGAGTGTTTTGCTCTGGTTTGATCCGTGGTTCATTTGATTGCGTAGGTTGCCTACGTTTCAATTCTTGCGAAGGCGTGGGTTGCCGATAGGGGCTGAACAGGGAGTGTGTGTGTGGTGTAGGGTTGTATCAAGAATTGATTTCTAGGGTTACGATTGTGAGGATTTGTTTACTTAGGGTTTCGAAGAACTTTTGAGAGAAAACGAATTGGGAATTTTATTCAAGAATGAATAGTGAAGTCAAACTGATATGTTTGACTAAAGTCCCTATTTATACACGCTAAGAAAATAAAGAAGAGTTTAAAGAAAAACTAAAGAAAACGAAATAACAAACAACCAACAAGTCTTAACTAACTCTATACAACAATATCCTAATAGGTTGTTGACGAGGATATGGATCACTTGCTGTTTTCATGTCCTGAAATTAGACAGGTTTGGGATTGGTTTCTAGGTTGGTGGGGAGTGAGTTTAACTTTGCCGCGATCTATAGAGAAGTTTTTTACACCCGGATTTCATTGTTCTTTCTTGGGAGAGAAGCGACAATGGTGAATATCGTGTGTGGCAGCCTTATTTTGGTCATTGTTGTTGGCTCGGAATGAGCTCGTGTTCAATAATAAATATTTGCCGATGTTCGAGGTGTGTTTTTTGATTAAATTACGATCTTTTTATTGGGTAAAGGCAGCAAAGGAGTTTGTAAACATCAGCGAGGGAATGTGGTGGAGGTGTCCGAGTGCTTGCGTTGATGTGTCGCCTTCGACCTTGGTTCGGTCTGGAGTCTGCTGGGTACCACCTTCATCTGGGGTTCTTAAATTTAACGTTGATGGTTCCACTCGAGGAAAGCCGAGGCTGGCGGGTTTTGGTGGTGCGTTACGGGATGAGGATGGTCGCATCTTGGCTATTTTTTCAGGCCCGTTAAGAGTATTCGACTCTAACGAGGCGGAGTTACGTGCAATTGCATTTGCTTTCGCTATGTTTCAAGAGTCGGAATGGTCAGCTTTTTGTTTGGTTGTGAAATCGGACTCGAGAATTGTGATAGGTTGGGTTTTACATTTACAACGTCGACCTTGGAGACTTTGAGATGTTTTTGGAATTATTGATCGTTCGTGCCAGCTTATTCGAAATGTGTGTTTTCATCATGTCTTTCGCGAGGCGAATGATTTAGCCGATGCTTTGGCAAAAGAGGGTGTGTCTCGCGGAAGCGTTTTTCAAGCCTGTTTGTAGCTTTGTTTGTTGCGAGCTGATGGTTGCGTGCAATGGGTGTTAGAGGAGTGTGCTGGAAGTAGGCGTTTTTCAACCCCTAAGAAGACAGTAACTAATTTTTCCTCCCTTGATTAATTTTATTTTTAATGATTAATTTATTTAATGGGTCTATAAATTTGAGCGTGATTTTAAATTAGTCTAAAATTTTGCATGTAAGTTTAATTCAGTCATAAATTGAAGAATGTAGATAGTGTTTTAGAGTTATTTTATGGACTAAATTGAATATTAACTTTTTTGTTAACGTGCCACATTATCAATTAACAAATGATAATGGTGGAGTGACCATTTTGTTATAAAATGGTAAAGTTAGTGACTGATTTACTTTTGAAACTTCAGTGTTGAAAGAAAAACTTACTCATACTTCAATGACCATTAGTTTGTTTACCCTAACGTTTATAATTCTAAACATAATTCATATTTGGAGTATTTTTCGTTTAAATGTTAGCTAGTAGCCAAGTAAAACTTCTTGGTGTGCTAAAAAAGAGTTCAAGAATCAAAGATAAAATTCGTCTATCCCTTTTCGGTTCCCCTACATATGCCCCAACACTAAAAAACATTATAAAATTAAATTCTAAGTCTTAACCCTAAATTTTAAATCCTAAACCCTACACTCTATACCCTAAAAAATTCACCCTACCCTAAATTCCTAAAACCCTAAACCATAAATCCTAAAGTTAATTTTGAGCGTGGAAACATATGTAGGGACACCGAAAAAGGGTAGAAGATTTCCATCCAGAATCCAAATGTTCAACTTCGATTTTTAGTTCAATTCAATTATAAACAATTAATTTATTAAAATATATTAATAACAACTAGTTAATCTAGTGGTAAGCTATAGGTCTCTTAAACAATGTTAAGTGTAACACCCATAAAAAAAGGAATTTAATGTCATTGGGGTTTTAACCCGTGACCTTTGGGTTAGTGTATAAGGGCCTTAACCATTTGAGCTAAGCCATATTTTTAGTCTTAGTTTTAATCAGTTTTTATGTGATTTATGTTTCTCGAATTCGACCAAAAAATTAAACATTTCGAACCAACCTCAACCACTTCTTTTACACTTGCATCTGAAGAGAAACAAAATCTAGAAACTTCTCTAGACCTTTCACCTCCCCACCTTTCCGACCAAGCCCCGATCTTTCCCCCCCACGCCGCCGTGGTCACCATCACCTGTACCGACGAAATCGTCGTCCCGTTCCGAACCCACCCCGTGCTCCACTTGCCGAGGCGCTGCGCCGTTCGCCGTGGAGATTCGGTTAAATATTCAAATGTAACCTAAACTCTCGTCGCTTTTGTTTTGCGACGATTCCAACGCCGATCAACGTTCGTTCGTCGCACCCTCGTCGCAGGCGAACTCCTCACTTCGAGCTGAGCGAAACCCAGTTATCTGATCGACTGTCCGTGGACGTTTAGTCCATCGCCGGAGCTACGTCAAATCAACCCCGTCACCTTCTTTTTGGTTAAATCCGGTAAGATTCCGGCTTGTTTTATGTTTTTAATGAATGGGTTAAATTGGTGAGTTGACAAGCTTTCATTTTCTGGCAGATTGGTGTTCTTTGGCATCTCCGGCGACTAGTTTTGCTCTTGGGTATGTGAATCAGTCTGAACCGGTCTATTTTAAACTCGGTCCGAAACCATTAACCAAACCCGGTCTGAGCCCAACCAAACCAAGCCCAGTTTGGTGTCTGATCCGACCCAAACCCAAACCTAAGTCCAACTCGACTCGTCTGCCCGTGTTTGACCCGACCCGTCTGCCCGTGTTCAACCCGACTCGCTTCTGTTGACCCAACCCGACCGAGTCAGCCCACCGAGTCAACTCAATGAGCCAACCTATCCGAGTCAACTTAGTGAGCCAACATGTCCGAGTCAACTCAGTGAGTCAACTCGTCCGAGTTGACTCAGCCGAGTCAACTCATCCCGAGTTAGTCACCGAGTCAACTCAGCCCGAGTCAACTCGGCGAGTCAGCTGAGTCAACTCAGTTGACCTCTGCTTGTTCATTATTGGCGTCAGCGTTGGCTCTGACCCCGTTGACCGTTGACCTACTGACGTCAGCGTTAACTTTGACCAAAAAGTCAAATTTTTCTAAAAAGCCCTATCTTATGTTTTTCGACGTTCCGAGCCCGTTTTTAAAGTTTGTTTCGCAAAATTCTGACTCGAAAGCCTCCGAATTTGACCTCGAACCTGTACTTGTATAAGGATTTAATTTTTCCAGTTAAGAGCCTTGTGAATATGGTATGATCTTGTAATTTGTGTTTTTGAAGGTGTTCTCAGTTTCTTGAATACGAGAAGTTGAAGGATGTCAAATTTGGGTTCAAGAGTGTTCGAACGTCATTCGAGGGTCGACCGATATAGCAAGGGTTCAAGGTAATACATTATTACCTTCTACTTGCTTTCAAAACTTGTTGGTATCCGGTTAATGCTTTCACGACCATGATTGAGCATATGATTAATTCTGCTAATGTCGATCAATTAAGAAATAAGAATATTAATGGCCAAAGCATATATTCGAATAAGAGGTTTGATAAATCGAAAGGACTTTTGAGTTCAGCAAGTGATTAATAAAAATTGTTGATCTCCAAACCTGATTATGGTTGCTAATGAATTACGAAAATGCCCTTGATGTATGAAAATGACTAAAATACCCCTATCAATGAATGTGGTCTGAGAATCTACACTAGATCCGGTATATCAACTGATTCTTCTGAAAATCTTGAAACTGGCTTGGGAAGTTATAGTAACGAGGCTTCACCTTTGAGATTGTAAATTGCTCATATTATTTTTGAAATTGAAGAAATCTCTGAAGACATTTGCGAGAAAATATTTGTATGTTTGAATTAGTCAAAGTTGCGTAAATTGCTAAATTGATTGATATACCATCGAGATATGAAGTAAAGGAATAGTTGGGAGAGACGAAAGGCTCAGAATAATTGAAACACCTTCGGACATCGAGGTGACTGAAAATACCTCTAAGACATGGAATGAGAAATATTAATAAAGCCAAGCAAAGGATATAGCTCTGAAAGTGGTAATACACGACCCCTGTTGGTTAGTCGTTTCGGGAACTTTTACGATGTTGGAAGAATACCATATAAAAGCATGTTCAAGTTATTTGGAGAAAACACCTAGGTCAATGGTAAGAGCAACATGTTCTCGCATGTATTCGATGATATGGATCAAGTTCAGATGCATTACACCTGCTCGATTACTTGGGATATACCATTTGAATACTCGTTCGATTTCTCATTGTATGTTCAGTGGTTGCTTGGCGAAGACGACTTGTTGTTAAACAATGTAGTCAGTTCTAAGAAGTGAGTACTTGCGGTGTTGTAGAACTAAGTGTTTTAATATAATATTTGAAAAATGTTTTGGACTAAATTGAAAAGAATTTAAAATGTGTTTTTTAGTCAAAAACAACTTGAAAATATGTTTAAGGGTTTTACAAGGCTTTGGAATAATTTAAAGTGCATTTAAAGTAGTCAAAACCAAGAATTTCAGGTGCCCGTACCGATACGGTCTTGGACCGTACCGATACGCCTTAGGTTTTCAACTACAGGAATTTTTCAGTAGCTAAAACTCGTACCGATACGCTTAGCCGTATCGATACGGTGTGTTTTGAAAATAGCCCAACGGCTAGTCGCATACTGATACGCCTAACTACCCCAATGGTCTTTTAATTTGCAGTACCGTACCGATACGCTAGGTAAGTGTATCGATACGCATCAGTTGAAGAAGCACAACAGCTAATTCCTTATCGGGACCGTATCGATACGGTTTGAAGGGTATCGATACGCCAAGCTGCAGAACTGCATTTATGGTGGGAAATAAAGGCTCCAACGGCTCCAATTCAATCCCAACGGCTAGTAATGGCTACAAACTCATCAAGGAGTATAAAAGGGACCTCCAAGTATCTTGTAATGGTTAATGCTTCAATTGTTACAACATTATGATGTCAAAATTTGTCTAGAGCTTAAATTGTATATTTCTTGCTTAGACAACACTAGTGAGCTTAACATTGTTAAATTTGCTCAAGTATTTAGGTTTTGGATGAGTGCTCAGTATTGCAAACACATACCTATTAGAGGGATTTCTAGTTTGCTAAGTCTTTATCTTGTAAGAGAATGTTTGATCAAGCTTTGGGTAGAAAGCTTGATCGTTGTAACGGTTTCCTCCTAATCCGAGAAAAGGGGACGAAATTCTTAGTGAATTTGTTTGGAAATCTTTAGTGGGAAGCTAAGGTAGTGGATGTAGACCTTGGTTAGAAGATTGAACCACTATAAATCCTTGTGTAAATTGTCTATCTTTTCCTTCCCACAATTACACCCAATTTATCCAACTTCTCCACACTTGGCGAGCAAGAACGGTTGAATGAATCGAGCCCCCTAAATCTCAACAATTAGTATCAGAGCTTGGCTCAATCGAAGAGGATTAACATCATATTGAGAAGATCTGGCAAGATCGATCATCATTTCACCAACCGGCTCAAATGGCGCAATCCATCGACAAACCGCCTTTTTTCGACGGAACCTACTATGCCCATTGGAAGATAAAGATGAAGTTTTTCATTAAATCAAGAGACTGCAAGCTATGTGACATAGTTGAAGACGTTCCGTTCGTGCCTCAACGAAGTAAAGCAGAGTGGAGTGCCGACGATCGCAAGAAGATGGAGCTAAATTGCAAGGCCTTGCACATCCTCTTTTGTGCATTTGGCCTAACCATCTATGAGAAGATGTATTCTTGCGAGAGTGCCAAGGAGGTATGAGACGAGCTTGAAGTCACATACGAGGGAACCAATGAAGTTAAGGAGACAAAGATTGGGCTCCCCACCTTAGAGTATGAGAACTTCAAGATGAATCCAGAAAAAAACATCGAGAAGATGTTTGATAGGTTCTCCACCATCACCAATGGTCTCAAGGGCTATGGAGAAGCCATCCCGGAAGAAAAGCTTGTCATAAAGCTCATCTACTCACTTCCCGAGTCATGGGACCCAAAAAGGACCGCCATCATTGAAGCTAAGAATCTCAAGACCTTGAAGCTTGATGAACTCATGGGGTCACTTCTTACTCATCAAAAATCATGAAGAAGAACAAGGAGGAGGAGAAGAAGAGGGAAGAAATTAGAGCTATGGGGAAGAAGAAAATCATGGAGCTTGACATTAATTCAAGTGTCGTTGCTTTAAAATCCTCCACATGCCATCATGTAGACCTAAGTGAGGAGGAAAGTGAAGATGAAGAGATGACCTATCTCTTCAACAAATTCACCCGGTTCATGAAGGGCGAAATGGATAAATCCAAGCATGAATTGAGGAAGAAGATGAAGGACTCCCACAAATCCAAAAAGAGGGGATCATCTTCAAAACAAGCATATGTGGCCACATGGAGTGATGAGGACTCCACCGATGATGAGGTAGCCCACCTATGCTTGATGGCCCTCAATGAGGGGGATAACTTCTAACTCATCTAGTTCAAATTCATATTCATTTGATGAGTTGCAAGATGACTTTGATGATTTGCTTTTGGAATTCAAGGCATCATTTTCCAAGAATAAAAAGTTGATTTCAAAAATAAAAGTTGAATATAATTTGCTTTCAAAAACAAATCTTGAACTTGAAGCAAAATTGAAAGATTTTGAACAAAAATGTTTTGATTTACAAAATTTGCTTCTTAAAGTTCAAAAAGAAAAACATTTGACTTCCAATGAACTTGAAAAGAAAAATAGTTTTGGAAAATCAAATTTTTATGTAAGACAATCTAGTGCCCCTATATTTGTGAATGATAAATGTTTTAGAAGTGTTTGGGTCCCAAAAGGACTAACCACTTCAACTAAAAAGGATGAAATTGAAAAATGGATTCCTATGAGGACTAAATTTTGTGCAACTAACGTCTATGGATCCAAAGCTATTTGGATACCAAAAATTAATTGATTGTCTTGTTTTAGGTGTGATGGAGAGTGATCAACAAGTCCAAATTTGAGGGGGAGCTCCATGCACACAAAGAAAGACACTTGAAGAAGAAAGGCTTCACATCCTCCCTTGGATTCAAGTGTGGTAAAATCTAGTTGTTTTTGTTTTTATTTGATTTATTTTCATTTATGTCAACTAGATAATCATATATGTTGAACTAACATTCTTGTAATGTTTTGAGTAAGGGGGAGCCAATTTTTAAACCAAACTTTTAAGTGTGTCAAATTTCTTTTTACCTCCTAAGTTATTTTGAACTCAATGTCATTTTAAATTCTTTTTGATATAACAAAAAGGGGGAGAAATGGTTTAAAAAATTGATTTTTCAAGTTTTTCAAGAGAATAAGGGAGAGCCTTAATCAAATTTAAATTTGAAGTCTCTTATTCAATTTTTAAAATACAAAGGGGGAGAGAATCCCAAACAATTTTTCAAGTTGGTTTTATTATATCAAAAAAGGGGAGATTGTAGAACTAAGTGTTTTGATATAATATTTGAAAAATGTTTTGGACTAAATTGAAAAGAATTTAAAATGTGTTTTTAGTCAAAAACAACTTGAAAATATGTTTAAGGGTTTTACAAGGCTTTGGAATAATTTAAAGTGCATTTAAAGTAGTCAAAACCAAGAATTTCAGGTGCCCGTACCGATACGGTCTTGGACCGTACCAATACGCCTTAGGGTTTCAACTACAGGAATTTTCCAGTAGCCAAAACCCGTACCGATACGCTTAGCCGTATCGATACGATGTGTTCTGAAAATAGCCCAACGGCTAGTCGCATACCGATACGGTTGTATCGCGTACCGATACGTCTAACTACCCCAACGGTCTTTTAGTTTGCAGTACCGTACTGATACGCTAGGTAAGCGTATCGATACGCATCAGCTGAAAAATCACACCGGCTAATTCCTTATCGGGACCGTATCGATACGGTTTGAAGGGTATCGATACGCCAAGCTACAGAACTGCATTTATGGTGGGAAATAAAGGCTCCAACGGCTCCAATTCGATCCCAACGGCTAGTAACGAATACAAATTCGTCAAGGAGTATAAAAGGGACCTCCAAGCATCTTGTAATGGTTAATGCTTCAATTGTTACAACATTATGATGTCAAAATTTGTCTAGAGCTTAAATTGTATATTTCTTGCTTAGACAACACTAGTGAGCTTAACATTGTTAAATTTGCTCAAGTGTTTAGGTTTTGGGTGAGTGCTTAGTATTGCAAACACATACCTATTAGAGGGATTTCTAGTTTGCTAAGTCTTCTCTTGTAAGAGAGTGTTTGATTAAGCTTTGGGTAGAAAGCTTGATCGTTGTAACAGTTTCCTCCTAATCTGAGAAAAGGGGACGAAATTCTTAGTGAATTTGTTTGGAAATCCTTAGTGGGAAGCTAAGGTAGTGGATGTAGACCTTGGTTAGAAGGTTGAACCACTATAAATCCTTGTGTAAATTGTCTATCTTTTCCTTCCCACAATTACACCCAATTTATCCAACTTCTCCACACTTGGCGAGCAAGAACGGTTGAACGAATCGAGCCCCCTAAATCTCAACAGGTGTATTGATCTGGTTAAACAATAAACCTTGTGTGATGGTTTACGATTAGTTCAAAGGGACTCGGAAACCTGATAAGTAACCAGAACTTCTGAACCCTGAACGTCACTGCTATTACCCGATAGTCTAATTACCAAATACTCCTAAAGGTCGAAATGACCAGTATGCCCTCGTAGGTTTAAATGATTGGATCACTCTCGACACATCTAAAATCTCAATGTTCTCAATGTGTCAACTTCCGAATGTTTGTTTGAACTGTTAGTACCGAGCCTAGAGACCTCGTTCTAAAATCAATCCGAAATTGTCAGACGCACTATGCTCCCTTTTTGATAATTATCAAGTGTCTCTGAGAAATATATTGAACCATAACGTGTGTACCATATGTCCGTGAATACACTCTGCTTTAAACTAAGACTATTTGCTCTGAATTAAAAGTATGACTTTGTTACTCGTAATGAAAGCTCAACTCTTAGCTTTTGTCTTCTGATACAGAAATATATCTGATATCCGTATTTTGATACAAAAATAAATCTGATATATGTCTTCTAATATAAAAATATATTTGATATCTATTTTCTGATATTACTGTCTTCTGAATATAAACTAAATTTCATCTATGGTATATTATTTGAGATATAAATGAAGATCTGTAGGCTCAGCGCTGGTAAGCCCTTCTGGACCTAAGCTCCTACGCCCAACGAGCCTAGGGTAAGTCTTTATGGACCTAAGGCATTCCCTTAGGTAGGCTCATACGCCTCAAGCCTAGGGTAAGACCTTCTGTATGCAGTTCAGGGAGAATTGCATTTTGGAGATTCGGTTGGAGGGTAGTTATGTAAATTAATAAAACTTTCTGACCTCTTCTGAAACATACCCTACTAAATTAATGTATCAGTGTTGAACCCTCAGTAAACTTACAATTCGCGCTTAATGGATCACTCTGAACTCCTTGATTCAACTTCTGAAATCTGAATCTCTTTTGAATATCTGGCTTTAGACTCATCTCTTAAGGTTCGGGTGATCAAATAAAGAACAACTCTATAACCTCCTAATAATGCTCCACTGAATTATCGAATCGTAATTTGAGCTTATCGTTGCCCAATTATTCATGACAATGTTAAGTTGCCATATACTTGTGCCTTTAGCATCTCCTAGTAGTTTGTATTACTGAGATTTTCGAAGCTCACGTTGTTTTTACCATCACAAGTTAAAAGATCTATCATATTGCAGCTATCAACGTCGGTATGGGAGATTCTTCGGCCTTGCTTGTGGAGTACGACACCTGTGTAATTAGGGGGCATGTATGTCACGTGTTGTTTTATATTTGAGTATGATACTCGCATTAACAACTTTTATCACAGTTTTGTTTTATTGTCTGAATGTTTTCTGAAATTGTGTTTTAATTCAAAACTTGATTTACGGTTTTAAATGGTTTAGTAAATTGTTTATTTGAAATTTTAACGTGGGTCGCTCCGGTGACCCTAATGTAACTTCCTAAGATCCATATTAACGCATAGGCAGGTCTAGGAGGTTACATTAAGGGATACCAATGGTTATACAAAAAATTTACTAAAATCTATTTATAATTGGTTTCTAAAAGAGTAATATTTTATAGGCTTAATACACTTCCCCCTAAACTTTACTTATTTTCTCAATTTGCTCCCTAAATTTTATTTTGACTACTTTTGCGCCCTAATTTTTTTGTCGTTACTCATATTACGCCTACCGTCAAAAAATTATATCTTGACCAATCAGAACGTGCCACATCATTTTCTTTATTCATTTTTAAATTTTAAAATAAAATAAATATATTAAAATATTTATTAATTCAAATATATTTTCTAAAATACCCAAACACCCCATCTTTCATCCCATCATCTTCTTCCCCAATTTTTATTTCTTTTACAGTTATCTTCGTCCCCTCATTCACTCTTAGCTTCACCAACTAGCCAAACTACTAAAGTCGGCGGTCGCGGCGGCCACCACTACCAACACTTCAATCCCCACCAAATTGGCAGTGGGATGTATTTAAGTACGTGGTTATGATTCTCTAGGTGAGAAGAATGGTAAGTCAGTTTGCCGAGCTAAGAAATGAAAATTGGGGAAGAAGATGATGAGTGGATGAAGAAGGAGTGTTATGAGTATTTTGAGAAATATAATTAAATTAATAAATATTTTAATATATTTAATATATTTATTTTATTTTAAAATTAAAAAAATGATTTGGCACGTTCTGATTGGTCAAGATAATTTTTTTAACGGTAGGGGGCAATATGGGCAACGTCAAAAATATTAGGGGCAAAAGTGGTTAAAATGAACTTTAGGGGGCAAGTTGAGAAAACATGTAAAGTTTAGGGGGGAAAGTGTATTAAGCCTATTTTATATAATGTTGTGTAAAAAATACACAAATTCGTATTTTTTTCTCTAAAACATAAAATTTAAATCACTAACTCTAAACACAGAACCATCAAACATAAATTCTAACCTTAAATTCTAAACTTTACAAACTAAACCCCTAAATTCTAAACTCTAAACTAAATTCATAATTCTTAGAACAAAAAGATGTCGTCTAAGACTGAATATGTGTTAAATTTTTTTACATAGCTCTTCATATTTAAATCATACAATTTAGAATCTAAATCTTTATCCTTAAAACAATAAATCTTATATCCTAAACTCTAAGTTCAAACCCTAAAACCCTAAATTAAATTCATAAACCATAACTTGAATATCATATTTTTTTTCTTTCTAAAATAATTTATATATGTTTCCAAAGCAAATTGTAGTTATTATCCCCATACCAATTTCAAGTTTCCTACTTTCAGAGATACGCTTTTGCAACTTGTTGGGTACTTTTTATTTCCTGCAAATTGAATACTATACATAAAGTTTCTTCCTCACATGAAATTGGCAATCAGCTCAAGCAGTTCAGAAAAAAATGGCCTCCTTAGATATAAGGATTTGTCAGATGCATGAGTTTTCTCCTTTCTATTTAGTAAGATATATTATTTTTTCTTTTCAAAAGATAGTTTCCTCAAATAGTTTTGTTCTGATATCTATATTATTTATTTGATGGTCATGGTGTTTTTAGAAGATAATAATAAAACTTCAGTTCTTTTTATCATAAAACAAGGATGAATAAAGCTTTTTCTTTCGGAAATACATTGTTTAGACTATCTAGAATGTAACTCACTTTTAATTAAAAAAAAAATTGAGTACTTAAGCCTGCTTGAGAACATGTTCTCCTATATGTTGCACTAGTAACGAAGCCATTAAAACTAGAGGGGAATTAATTTGTCATAAATATAATGGGAAATGAGTAATATAATAAAATAATAAATGGGATCTCTTGCACAACACCCGCATGCATCTTGTCGTGACTAATAGTTGTATATCAATTTGAAAAATAATTATGGTCGATTAATGAACATATACAAGTTTTTTAATATACCAATATGATTATTAGATAATATTTATTCATATTTTTTCTTACTCTTCTGACAAGTAACACACATCGAATATATACCGATATGATTATTAGATAATATTAGATAATATATTTTTTCTTACTCAATCAACTGTGATAATTGATTTGAGAGGGAAGTGCATGCATATACGTTTCCAATGCAAATTGTAGTCATTATACCATATTCATTTATAGTTCCCAGATCACGAAGAGACGCTTTTGCAAATTGAAAACTATTTAAAGTGCCTTGCTTATAAGAACTTGGCAATCAAATCAAGCATTTTCGGGGGGTAGAAAATGGGTTTGAACCAGATATTATCAAGAACTCAATCGACTTTAATCGTTCTTTCTAAGTCCGATGCCCAAGCTGATGAAAAGCGGGTTCTTCTAAAAGTCCAGGGCGATGGAAAGGAGTATTACTATTGGATTGGCCGGCGCACATGGCTGGGCGAGCTGCTGATGGACTATACTCGTCGCGTTGGTACTTCTATCAGCTCGGTTAGACTTCTTTTTAATGGTAAAGATTTATCCCCATTCGCACTCTGTTCAGCCCATGATTTAAATCTGAAAGACGGAGATTCGATTGATGTTATTCGAAAAGATGAATACGAGCAAAGGGTCCTGAAAGGTTCCGAGTCGACTCTGATCTCATTGCCTCGGGCACAAGGGGAGAGACCTATTTACCTGAAACTGGAGTGTATGGGAAGTGATGGTAACTTTTACTATCAGATTGGGCGAAACACACCGCTAGAAAATGCATTTCGTGACTATTCCGACCGCACGTTTCGATTCTATGATTGCACAAAATTTTCCAATTCTCGCATTGGATCACGATCAGATCTTGAGACTATCCCCACCGCACAACCACGTGGATCTTGAGACCCGCCTAATCCCCGTTATACATGTCTCACGACCCATTTCATATACTATGTCTATAAGTATCAGTTAAATATGTATAGATCATTTTTTTATGAAAAGTATGAAATATTTGTCGACCACACGAAGGTAACTCGTTTTTGTTCCAGAAAATTATAAGGTGCTACTTTGAAATTATTACCTTGGAACTTTAGGGGCTTAGGCTCGGACGTTAAAATTTCAACAGTAAGAAAAGTTATTCGCAGTCAGAGAGTGGAGATGCTATTTTGCAAGAAACTAGGAAGGAAAAGTTAGATGCAGTGATTAGCAAATTTTGGTATGTTGATGATTTTGAGTTTCAGGTGGTTGATGCACAAGGTCGTTCGGGAGGGTTAGCTACTGTTAAGCATTGAATATAAACCCTAATTGAGCTAACAGAACAGTAGAGTGAAAACTCATTTCATTTCATCAAACTTAGCTGCTTTTACACTTGATAGTACAAGGTATATATAGAGAAGATTTGGATGAGCTAGGGTGCAGCAGGGCTGCAATTACAACTGACGTTTGCTCATCTCGTAACTGCATGGGGAGCAGTTGGGCAGCTAGGTTTACAGCTGTATACAGCTGAGTTTGTTGGAGAGGTTATAACTGAATTTCTGCTGGCTGATTGTTCATCTAATATTTCCCATGCTTCTTCAATTTTTGAGAGTTTTCGAACACATAACTGAGTGCGAAAGAGCTGGAACTGAGCAAGGGAGATGGGCTTGGTAAGAGCATCGACAACTTGACTTGAGGCTGGTACATAACGAACTTGCAGTTGCTGAGAGGAGACCTTTTCTCAAACAAAGAACAAATCGAGGTCCACATGTTTGGTTTTGGCATGCATAACAGGGTTTGCTGCCATGGCCACGACACTGGTGTTGTCACTCCAGATAACTGGAGTAGTATCAAGGGAGATATGCATGTCATGAAGAACGGCTTGAAGCCAGAGAATGTCAGAGGCAGAATGTCAGAGGCAGCGTCTGCTATACTGCGAAACTCAGATTCAGCGGTGGACCTGGAGACAGCTCGTTGTTTGCGGGAACACCAGGTTATTAGATGCATGCCAAGGTAGGAGCAGTGGCCAGAGATGGATCGTCGATCATCAGGAACACTTCCCCAGTCAGCATCGGAGAAGGAGTGCAGCTCAAGAAGAGATGTTTGCTGAGGAGAGAAGTAGAGACCAAAGTCAAGAGTGCCTTTGAGGTACCTGAGGATCCGTTTCACTGCTATCCAATGAAGATCAGTGGGCTGATGCATAAATTGTGCTACCTTGTTAACAGAGACATCAATGTCTGGCCTGGTATGACAAACGTATTGTAGAGAGCCTACAACTCGTCGATACTCATGTGGGTCATGCAGAGGAATGCCATCGTCTTTGCGTAGTTTAGGAGAAATCACCATAGGAGAGCTAGCTTCACTGACATCTCGCAGGTCTGTTGTAACAAGTAGGTCAGTGATAAATTTCCTTTGGGAAAGAAACAAACCACCGTGAACATGTTGTACTTCAATTCCCAGGAAAAAGCTAAGTGATCCCAGGTCTTTGAGAGCAAATTTCTGATCCAGCATATGTATCACATGTTACACATGTGCTGGGGAACCCCCTGTAAGCAAGATATCATCGACATAAATTACCATGTAAGTGGTGTCACCATCTTTGTGAAAGACAAATAAGGAGGTATCAACTGAGGAAGATTTGAAACCAAGCTCTTCAAGAAATGCCTTGAGTTTTTCAAACCAATTACGAGGGGCCTGTTTGAGGCCATAAAGGGCCTTTCTCAGCTTGCACACAAGCAAAGTACCATCAGCCGCTTGTTGCACAAACCCTGCTGGTTGTTCCATGTAGACATCCTCAAGTAAGTCACCCTTGAGGAATGCGTTATTCACATCTACTTGGTGTATGAACCAACCATTAGTAACAGCAATCGATAGCACAAGATTCACAGTGAAGAATTTCACAACTGGACTGAACGTTTCTCGAAAGTCTGCTCTAGCAAACTGAGAGTAGCCCTTGGCTACGAGACGAGCTTTGAGTCTCTCAACAGTGCCATCAGCATGTTGTTTGACCTCGAAAAGCCATTTACACCCGATGGCCTTTCGATTGGGAGGGAGAGCAACAAGATGCCAGGTGTTATTATCAATGAGGGCAGTGTACTCAGCATTAACTGCCTTGCACCATTCAGCATCTTGTAGAGCATCATGAACATTAGAAGGAACTTCATCGAAGTGAGTATGAAATGCCTTGGGCTTGAAGATTCCTGCTTTGCCTCTCGTAACCATGGAGTGAACATTAGTAGGCGTCGAAGCCCGATGCATATTAGGCACAGCTGAAATATCCTGAGCATCATTACAAATGGGAGGAGAAGAGGTGGGGTCCAAGGGAGGAATAGGTGGAGCACATGGTACTGAATTGGTTAGAGTAGTAGGTGAGGGGCAAGGAGGGGAATTGGTTTCAACAGGATCCAAGTTTGTAGGTGAATTAAGAGTAGGGAGGATATGAGGAGAGGATGGTGAAGGATCGACAGGGACATTGTCAATGATATTTGTATCAGGGGTAGGTGAACATGGATTAGGGGATACTGAAGATGAATCAGAAACATGAAGAGGTGAGGATAGAGAGGTTGACGAGGATGGGGAGGGGATAGTACACATTTTGGTGTAAGGAAAAATTGATTCATCGAAACGAACATGTCGAGAGGTATATATTCTGCCAGTAGGAGGGTCAAGACATAGATATCCATGATGACGAGTTGGGTAGCCAAGGAAAATACATGGTTTTGATCGATAGGCTAACTTGTGATTGTTGTAGGGTCGCAAGTTTGGGTAACAAAGGCAGCCAAATACCTTAAGAAATTTGTAATCAGGGATCTTATTGTATAAAAGTTGGTGAGGGGATGTGTTGTTTAGAGTTTTGGATGGAAGGCCATTTATAAGGAAGGTAGCACTGACAACGACATAGGACCAGTAGGTGAAGGGTAAGTCAGCTTGTGCGAGTAAAGAGAGAGTTGTTTCCAGGATGTGCCTGTGTTTGCGCTCGATGACCCCATTTTGTTGGGACGTATGTGGGCAAGTGATACGTAATTGGATCCCAAGACAAGATAATTGTTGCTCAAGAAACTTAAATTCTCCACCCCCATCAACCTGAACAGCTAACAACTTGGAATTAAATTGAGTTTCAATTAACGAGTAAAACAGCTGAAAAGCAGTACATACATCAGATTTGTTTTTCAATAAGTAAATCCAAGTGTGTCGAGTGTACAAGTCAACACAAGACATGTAGTATCTATAGCCAGCAGATGAAACAGACGCTGGTCCCCAAATATCTAATTCAATAAGCTGAAAAGGTTTGGAGTAGATAGTAGAAGATGCTGGAAATGGTAGATTGTGACTCTTGCCAAGTTGACACGCATGACACAGGTGATTGTTGTCCTCACGAAATGACTTTCCCAGTACAATACTAACAACTGAAGAAGAAGGGTGCCCAAGACGATTGTGCCACAGCAAAAACTCAGATGAAGAAACAGTGCAGGAGTAAGCAAAAGGTTGAACTGAAGAAGAAGTAGGTAGCTCGTACAAGCCATTATTCTGAGATCCCCTTAATAACTCTTCACCTGTCTGAGCATCCTTAATACAACAATAAGAGGAGTGAATTTCGAAGTAAACATGATTGTCATGAGTGAATTTAGATACAGACATCAAGTTACGAGTGATGTGAGGAACGTGCATAAGCTGATCAAGAATCAATGTATGTGACTGAGATTGAATAGTAGAATGCCCAATGTGAGAGATAGGGAGAGAAGAGCCATCACCAATATGTATCTTACCCTTGCCAGTGTACTGATGACCACCATGTAACTGAGCAACATCCTTAGTGACATGGTGCGTAACCTGAATTGGGGAACCAAACTGTGGAAGGACCAACCAAGGTGTTGACCCGAGGAGACTCAGTAGGAGAGGGAACAGGAGGATCCAAGGAAACAAATGGATCATAGGCACCTTCAGGGGCATCATGGGTGCAGCAACATGCATGAGTCTCAGTTGAGGGCTTTGGAGAGCTTTGATAGCCTTGGTCAAATCTGTGCCAGCAACGATCAGTAAGATGACCTAGTTTGCCACAGATTTGGCATTGAAGTCTAGTGCGACCATTGAAACGACCACCTGGACCAGATCTTCCACCACGCGCACCACGATTAGGAGTATAGGCAGTACAATGAGTAGAGCCAGAAGAGTCTGAATTAAGTGTGGTGTTGTGCACCCCAACAGAAAGATGCATGGGATCCTCAAGACGTGTCTCAGCATCAGTGAGCAACGATACAACACTGTCAAACGAGTAAGGGTCATTGCTGGCTGTAATGACAACAACTACAGACTCAAAGTCAGATGGGAGGCCATTCAAAATTGTAGCAACTTGTTCCATTTCAGAGATGGGGCTTCCACAGATCGCAAGAAGGTCACAGATCTCCTTAACCTGGGCAGTATAGTCACGGATCGAAAGACAACCTTTCTTGAGAGATCTAAGGCGGCAATGTAAGTGCATGACACGAGTAGTAGATAAATTGGAGTATCGAAGAACAACAATCTTCCATATAGAAGCAGAAGTTTCAGATCCAACAAGATGAGGGAGGATCGACTTACTGATGGTGGAGAGCAACCACGAAGCAAGAGAGCTATCTTGCTTGAAAAACTTCTGATATGTAGGGTTGGGGACCTTGGTGCCATCCGCCTCGGTTAAGAACTTGACCGCCGGTGTGTAATCTGAATTGAGATAATGCTCCAGACCTTGCCCACGGACCATGAGAAGAACCTGCTGTCGCCAGAGGAGGAAATTAGTGTCATCTAAGCAAACACTAATCTGTTTGTTGAAAAACCCCTGACAAGAGGAATCATCCATGGAGGAGGATGTGGGCACAGACAAGGTAGTATCAGTAGGCATGACGAGCCAACAATGAACCAGAGAGCCAAAATTCAGAAAGAAGATGCGGAGGCAAAAGGTGTCAGGACCAAAATGGCGAAGGATACCATGTTAAGCATTGAATATAAACCCTAATTGAGCTAACAGAATAGTAGAGTGAAAACTCATTTCATTTCATCAAACTTAGCTGCTTTTACACTTGATAGTACAAGGTATATATAGAGAAGATTTGGATGAGCTAGGGTGCAGCAGGGCTGCAATTACAGCTGACGTTTTCTCATCTCGTAACTGCATGGGGTGCAGTTGGGCAGCTAGGTTTACAGCTGTATACAACTGAGTTTGTTGGAGAGGTTGTAACTGAATTTCTGCTGGCTGATTGTTCATCTAATAGCTAATGTGTGGGATAAAAACAAAATCAATGTTTTGTTTTCGAGAATTCTATGAGAACAAGTGGTGACTATTATAAACACAGTAACCAAAAACTGATTGTCTATCATCAACATCGTTGCTCCAATCAGCATTAGCAGAAGACACAAGTGTAGAATGATAGTTTGTGGTAGCAGAATCCTTTTTAACATCTGTCAGTGTAATTTAGCGGGACTTTACATGGCTGACCACATTGTTGACAGTGAAAGAAATGTTCGGTCTTGTGTGACAAACAAATTGGAGAGCAACGACAATACTCTTATATAGGTGAACATTGCGAAATTCATCACTACCGTGTTTGTTGAGCTGGGGAGACACAACAATATGAGTGTCCACATGTCTAGTACTGCTCAGATATGCTTTGTCGAGGAGTTCCATAATGAACTTGCGATGGCACAAAAATAATCCTTCTTTACTATGGCCAGCCTCAAGATTGAGAAAACACTTAACTTGTCCATGAACTTTGATAGGGATGAGCACGGGTCGGGTCAGGTTTTTGGCCAATCTAAACCCGACCCGAAATTATGCACCCTAAACCCTAACCCGACTCAACCCAACCTTATCTTTTAAAAAGTTCGACCCGACCTGAACCCGATCCGATCTATTAAAAAAATAAATTTTAGAGACCTAATTGTAAAAAATTTAATTTTAATGACCTAATTGTAAAATATATATCAAGAGGGAGCATTATTGCGAGTATCCCTAAAAAAATATAGGAAAATTACACTATTAGTCTTAAGTCGGGTCAAATCTTTTTCACCCCAAACCTGAACCCAACCCAAAATCACCCTTAACAAAAACTTAACCCGAACCCGAATTTTTACAAAAATCCGTCCGGATTAAGTAAAATGCCCATCTCTAAACTTTGAGCGAGAACTTGGAGTGAACTTCACTAATGAACATGGTAATATGGTTTTCTGAGTTACCAGTCATCAACTTGTTTGGCACTTTTATTTCCTGCAAATTGTATACTACACATAAAATTTCTTCTTCATATGTAATTGGCAATCAGCACAAGCAGTTCAGGAAAAAATGGCCTCCTTATACCACTAAAAAAATATACATATACCGACGAACAAAAGTCGTCAATATATACTCTATATATCGACGAAATCTGAAACTGTCGGTAAAAGTTATAATTTTTATCGACGAGTATATTATTTGTTTGTGTAGACAACAGTTATACCGACGGAACACAAGACACCGTCAGTATAGATGTACTTTATACCGGTGGTTAATTCAATTTGTCGGTATAGATAAAAGATATACCGATGGTTGATTTACTGTTTCGGTATATATGTAATGTATACTGACGGTTTTTATAGTAACCGTCGGTATAGGTGTACCATATACCGATGATTGGTTATGTCTGTCGGTATAGATATTTATTTTATTTCTTTACTACTTTATTAAAATCCACCGTTTTAACCTCTCTCACAGTCTCTCTCAAACACTCACTCGATCGCAATACAAAGCATTGCAATCCCTAATTAGTAAATGCTCCCAATCGCCTCCCACTCTCTATACTGATCAGACAGCTCACCGACGATATTCTGGTACAGTGTTGTCCCCTCTTCGTCGTCTTCTCTGCCCAAAGGTTACTTTCTTTCTATCTCTCTATCTGTTTTAACATACGAGTAAAGGGAGTTGCTAGTATCATGTTGCGTTAATTAGTGGGTTAGTAGTTTTTTTTCTTTCGACCTGATCCTCTTATCCCATTGCCTGTATTTAGGAAATAATGAAATTATTCTTTATGGATGCCATAGATTCTAAATGGTGCTTTTTCGGATCTTTTAATTAGTGTGTAAAATCAGGGAGGTTCAAAGATTTATGAGGCCCTGTGCAATTGATTTAATTCAAAATACTCACTTTCATTAATAAAAAACTTAAAATTCTAGGTACAATTCTAGCATGGTAGAAAGGAACTTTACAGTAAAATTAAAGATGTGGTAATTCATAATACTAAATCTCATTGTATTGAATGATACAATAAAGAGTTTGAGATTGTAAATGCTAGTGCTTTGGTCATGTCTTCATTCTATTGCACAAGTTTTCACATGAAAAGTTCTGGTATCTTAAGATATCCACAATTGTTTGAAATTCGTCTACTAGGCTTCCCTTGGTCTGAAATTACACATCCAGCTAGAAACACAGGAACACATCCAGATTCTGCGAATTTAGACACGAGCCTTTGGTCTGAACTTGGGAACTTCTCCAGTCTGTTTTTGCAATTGAGCTTATGTGTAGACTTATGATTCCATTGGCAAGTCTAACTAAGATTCTGGCCGGCTAGAAAGAAACTTTATGGTAAAATTGAAGTTGTTGATTTTAGTAATACTATGTCTGATTGTACTGTGTGATAGTGATAGTTTGATACAATCAAGAGTTTGAGATTGTAAATGCTAGTACTTTGAACACGTCTTCACTCTATTCTACAAGTTCTCACATGAAAAGTTATAGTATCTCAAGATACCTGCAATGCCTAAACCTTGTCTGCTAAAGATTCCATTGGGCAAGTCTCACTAAGATTCTTGCCGGCTAGAAAGAGACTTTATGGTAAAATTGAAGTTGCTGATTTTGGTAATACTATGTCTGATTGTACTGTGGGATACAACAAAGAGTTTGAGATTGTAAATACTAGTACTTTGAACACGTCTTCACTCTATTCTACAAGTTCTCACATAAAAAGTTATAGTTCATTGATGGATAAGATGTGGATCAATCTTAAATCAAGGGCAAATGAAGAATACATTAGAGGGGTTACTAATTTTTTAAACTTTGCCTTCAAGAGAACTGAAGATGAAAAATTTTTGTGTCCTTGTGTTAATTGTGTAAACACTTATTAAATTATCTAGGAGAGATGCATTTGATCACTTATTATGTGATGAATTTCTTAAGGGTTATGTTCGTTGGATTTTTTATGGGGAGCGATATGATGGATCTACGCCACCAATTCCAACTAATGTATAAAAAAGAGAGTTTGAACACGACATTCATAAACTCTTGCATGATATCATGACAGAGCGAGTTATGAATAATGATAAACGTAACAATCATTCGGTAGATGCAAGTACAAGGCTTGGGGGATCATAATCATAGACTTCAAAGAGACAAGTTTTATGATTTACTCAAAGATGCAGAGGTGTCACTTTATCCAAATTGTAAAAAAAATTCAAAGTTGTCCTTTATCATTTATTTGCTCCACATTAAATGTCTTAATGTGTGGACAAATAGTTCTTTCAATTCCTTATTGGATGTGTTAAAACTTGCATTACCGAATGATAATACTTTGCCAGGGTCTTATCATGAAATAAAAAAGATAATTCATGAATTGAGTTTAGGATATGAAAAGATTCATGCTTGCCCAAATAATTACATGTTTTGGAAAGAAAATGAAAATGGAGAGATTTGTTTGAAATGTGGAGCCTCCCGATGGAAATGAACCTCAAATGGTGTTAAAGATGAGGATGTGGGCACTTCTTAAAAAAAGAAAAAGAAAAAAGAAACAAACTGTAAAGATTTTGCGTTGGTTTCTCCGCATTCCAAGATTGCAAAGATTATTTATGTCTTCAAGTATTGCTCCTTTCATGACTTGGCATGAAGATAGTTGTAAGAACGATGGACGTGTGAGGCATCTGATAGATTCCTTAGCATGGAAACCATTTGATTTTCATTATCCTAAATTTTCTTAAGATCATCGTAATATTCGCTTAGGTTTGGCTTCTGATGGTTTTAATCCATTTATAACACCGACTGTGACGCACAAGCCTGTTATCATGATACCATAAAATTTGCCACTGTGGATATGTATGAAGCAATCTAATTTTATACTCTATTTGCTCATTTTTGGTCCAAAAGGTCCAAGAAATAATATAGATGTATACATGCAACCTTTAGTTGCATAACTAGCTATGGGAAGTTGGTGTTGAAACTTTTGATGCTGTAACGAATCAAACATTTCAACTTTGCGCAGAATTGATGTGGAATATAAATGACTTCCCAGCGTATGCCAACTTATCTGGATAGAGTACTAGAGGAGAGTATGCATGTCCTTGTTGTGGGTATAATACTGCTTCTAAGTGGTTGGAGCAGAGTCAAAAGTTTTGCTATATGTGTCATCATAGGTGCTAGATCCTAATCATAGGTTTCAAACCGACAAACATTCTTTTGATGGCACTGAAGAACATAGAAGTTCTCATTCACCACCCACAGATAGCGATGTATTTAGGCAATTGGAAGCTTTAAATGGAAACGATTCTTATATGGCTGATACTAATAAATTAATGAAAAGGACTGACGCTTTCATTGATATGACTGAGATGAGAATGCAAAACCAGGAGGCAGCTCTCAAATCATTGGAGACACAATTCAGGCAATTTGCACAAATGTTGAACACGAGACCCATGGGTGGTATACCTAGCGATATTGAAGTCGCAAAAGAAGTAAACCACGAGCAATGCAAAGCAATCACCACCCGGAGTGCTCGACAACTTAAGGAAGCCTAAGCTCATTCAACGGAGAACACTCAACCAAAGAAGCAACCACTAATCCAAAAAGTTAAGTCGAGCAACAAAACCTCTGCCAAACCTGATGAATAAGAGAATGCCCCAGCAAACCCTAACGCCTCGGCAACTGCACATGCCTCGACAAGTCCTGGTGCCTCAGCAATGCCGTCTATCAAGTTCCAAACCAATGAAAGGATTGAGGACATCTGACTTCCACCACCATTCCCCAGAGGTAGAAACGACAAAAACAAGAATACTAGTTCAAAAAGTTCCTTGACATCTTGAAGCAAGTCCACATCAACTTGCCATTGGTTGAGGCAATAGAACAAATGTCAAACTATGTTAAGTTTCTCAAAAATATTGTCTCTAAGAGGACTAGGCTAGGAGAATTTGAAGCAGTTGTTGTGACAGAAGGATGCATGGCCATGTTGCATAACCAAACGCCGCCTAAGCTTAAAGACCCCGACAGTTTCACAATACCGTGTTTGATTAGAAACCACTATGTCGGGAAAACATTATGCGATCTTGGGGCAAGCATAAAATTGATGCCCAAATTAATCTTCCAAAAATTGAGAATTGGGAAGGCAAGACCTACAACAGTCACGCTACAACTTGCCGACAAATCTTACATTCAACCTGAAGGGAAGTACGGAGATATTTTGGTAAGAGTGGATAAATTTATTTTTCCCGCTGACTTCATTGTTTTAGACTGTGAAACAGATAAGTTCGAATATATCATTCTTGGAAGACCATTCTTAGCAACAAGTCGAACATTGATTGATGTCGAAAAAGGAGAACTCACAATGCGGGTGAATGACCAACAAGTTAAGCTAAATGTGTTATGTAGAGTGTCAATGAGTTCTGTATTTTGTACACATTCCTGCCCTTATTATTGTTGTTCTTAAGCTCATTTAGGCATATTTAGGTGCATTTCATGCATTATAACATTATCTTCTCTTATACCATGCTTCTATTGAATATTTTATGTTTGGTTGAGAAAAGTACTATTTTAGTTTAGTTTATATTTTCAGATGCTATAAAGAAGAGAGGAGAGGACATGACAGGAAAGCTGGAAGCAAAGGAGCTATACTGAACCAGCTCAAGATGCCGCCAAGGACCTGCTGAAGCAGCTTTGCCGCCAAATGCCGCCCGGGCAGAAGTTACACTGACTTAGCCAAGATGGGTCGCGATTTCAAGAGGGCAATTTCCTCAGCCCAATGAACCCAGTCTTGCAATTTTCTGAAGCCTGTAGCGGCCGGTAGAGCTGATTCAAGACCGGTAAGCAGGAACACTTATTCTTACTTGCGGAAGAAGGCAACGTCCATAGAGTCCACATTTAAGTAAAAAGAAGTATGTTTTTATTGTAAATATACTTCAAGAACTTCTACTTCAAGGAGGACTCAAACTTAGGCCATAAGCCCTATATATACCCAATGTATGACGAGGATATAGGGGCATGACGAGGGTGAGGGGATGCGAGCCTGAGCAGTCGCACAACGGAAATGTAGTTAGATAGGTTAGAGTGTTGGGGGTTGCGGCCCAACTCTCCTAGGGTTTAGACGTGTGTATGTAAAATAGTTTGAGGAAAACGATTGTATAGTTTTGAGTTGTTTTCAATAAAATTCTGAGTTTGCTTAATCTATGTTCTTCATTCGTTCAATTAGTCTACACCAGTCAGTTCAAGAGAAAATCCATTTTTCGGGCACGAAAGTGCAAGGCTCACGAAAGGGTTAAGCACGGTCACAACTTACAAAGGCATGACTAACTTGGTTCCACGCTAGTCTACAAGTTTCAGCGGCTAAAAGGAGTAGTAACCGAGTTGACTGATTTGGTTCCATACTAGTCCACAAGTTAGCATCTCGAGCATCCTAACCTAGAAATAGGAGGGATCACTATCGACTATCTTGCCGAACTTAGAATGCCTGCCAGACTTGCCGCCAGGACTTCTTTCCGTTCCACCTGCCGAGACAGTACACTCATGCAGTGGCAGTGACCTGCTGCGGCCGCGTGACAGGGTCGTAGTTTGCCGCCCGCCATCTCGCCAAGGCAGCAATTCATGGCAGCACAAAACATGCTCAACCTATACAATGCAGTCCACAGGCTACTAAGTTGCACTTGCCTTACCCAACCTATCGCCTAAATCTCTTCCTATCATCTCTCTCATCACTATCTTTATCTTTACTTGTGTTTTTATATTTCTACATCATGAGATTTAATTGCGCATTTACTAAATCTTTGTGTAGGAGACCATTCATAGGAGCTGCTCCAATCCTTGTGAAAGACGATATCTTTTATACTATAACTTGACAAGAGTGTCCACTTGCGCTCATAAATGGAGAACACCTAAACGCTCTACAATTTTTTGGCGCCGTTGTCGGGGATTGGCAACAATAACTATGTTTGAATTTCTGCACTCCTATTTAGTTTTTGCACGTTAAATCTCTTTTCATTTATTTGAAAAAAGCCTCTTTGTTTTCTTGGTGTATGTCCCCGCCAGGGCAGCAAGGTTGGCAGCAACATCCACTTGAGGAGGGGAAGGACATGCCCAGATGAATAGCCAATCACAAAGACCCTTAGGAAGTGGTTATGTTTGGGAAAAGCGCAGCCCAACATAGCCTAACTTTTATTTTTTTATTTTAATTTTTATCTTTAATTTATTTTTAAGCATTAGGATTAAATTTAATTTTTATTTAATTTTTGTATTTAATTTATTTCAGGATTATGAATGAAGGAAATATTAAGAAAGATGAAAGAATAAAGGAGAAGCCCAACTAGCGGCCAAGGCAGATAAGCATACCGACTAGTGGCTTCATAACGGCTAGCCGCAACGATTATATTTTGCCCCAGCGAGCGGAACGAATATCTGTGTAACGGCTAGAATCTTGTTATTCACCCAGCAATAATTGCCGCCCGTTGACAGCGTGCCCGCCAAGGCAGTGGAGAGAAACGACTATATAAAGCCAACTATTCTCCCCCATTCTTCACTCTGCTTTCTCCTCTACTCTGAATTCTTTCTGCAATCTTTGCTTCCAAGATTTTCTTTGCTTTATTTTCTTTCACGTTCATTGTTTTCTTTCTTTAAGAAAAACAACCGTCGCACAAACTATGGCCTCATCACGGCTACCCGCCTCCACCACCAAAACTTCATACAAAAGATTCTTGAAACCTGCTGTCGAGGAGACCTACAAAAAGTTCTACAGAGAAAGGCAACTATGGGAGGAGATGGGTTTCCAATACACCCAGTTTGATGGTGATTTTGGGTTGGAACCCTTCCTATTTAAGAGGATCCATAATATGGGCTGGGACCAATTCGCACAACAGCCAGAAGGAATCAACAACAACCATGTGCGAGAAATTTATGCTCACCAGCCAAACCCAGAGAGCCCTTTCGTCTACATCCTGGGAGAAGGTATTAAGTTGACTGCTGACATGATCAACAACTTTTACAGCATAGAGGTTAGCGACAACCCGCACGGAGAATGGGAATCATACCTGACAGGGGCTGACTACAACAAGATCAAGAAGGAGCTCTGTAAGCCAAACACCAAATGGCTAACATGAAAAAACAATGGGTCAGTCAACCGCAGAGACTTGCTGCCAGAAGTAGCCCTTTGGAGTTACTTTGTCCACTACCGCCTGATGCCCACCTCGCACAGATCGAAAATAAATAGGTCGTGGCTCGCCCTTATCTGTAGCATCATGAAGGGGCGACAGATCAACATTGGCGAATTAATAATAATGAGATCTATGCCCACGCAGAAAAGCCAAATGCCAAAGGTCCCCTTTTCTTCCCTGCACTCATCACTGGCATGTGTGCCAATTTTAGCGTGCCGCTGCACCCAAAAGATAACATTCTTCCTGCCAAGGAAGGATGGACAAGAAGGGTACGCCAACATATGATGCATAGTGCGGAGCCAGACACACCTTCCACCGCCCAGTCGCCGTCCCAAGCTGCCGCCACCCCTGCCGTAGTAGGTAGTATTGAAGCTGCTCTACCGTCCGAAGTGATCCCTTTACTGCGCAGCCTAGTGGAAAGCTGCTAGAAGATTGAGCACAAACAAGTGATATTCACCAATATGTAGCGGACGTGCAGGAGGCCTTTGTGGCCTACCTGTTGGACAAGTATCAGGACGCCAGACCACAGTTGCCCGCCTTTCCCACGAAGTTAGTAGCTTGCAAGCCAATCCAGATCACTCCAAGACCAGCTGTTGCTCCTGCCGCCGACGACAGCGAGGGGCCGCACCGCCGCCCCAAGAGAAGAACCTCTCCAACTCCTATCCAGCCATATGACCTCTCTTCCTCATCAGAATCAGATATGGAGGAGGAAACCACTGCTGCCTCCCCAGTAGCCAAACCGGCCGGTGCCAAGGACACCGGCTACTCATACATGGAGATTTTAGACTCCCTTGACGACGAATCGGCATAGGCATCCAAAAAGAGAAAGCGGCCTGCAGTAGAGCCCCAGAGTGGAGAAGCTAAAAGACAAACCAAGAAAGCAACCCCCAGTCGCCACGTAGCTCGAAGAAGAGCCCAGCAGAAAGACCATCTGCTACGCGCCACCTAGTCCTGTCTGCCTCCTCAGAATCTTCCTTTGACGCGACATCAACAGAGGGGAACTCCCTCAGTCTATAACACCATTTTTACTTTTCCTTTTAATTTTTATGTTTTATTTTCTTTCCTTTTTATGTTTTATTTTTCTGTTTTGTAATTTTTCGTTTTATATTTCATGTTTTGTTTTTAATTTCTGTTTTGTAGAGGCATTAAGGACAATGCCAACCTTGAGTTTGGGAGGAATTAGTTCTCTTTGTTTTAGGTCCATTTAGTAACATTTAAATGCATATGTAAATTCTGCCCCTAGCACTTAATGAAATAGAAATCCTTAGCTTAAAAATTTATGCCTATGATAGCTTAGCCGACTACTTATATTCACACCTTTCTACAAATTTTAAATCTAACTATGGGAAGAAGCATGAAAAACACTTAGAAAATTTCTCTTTTGCCAATTATCTTTATAATGTCTGTTAAGTGCTAAATTTTTGCTTAAAGTTTTGAGTTTAACATTGCCTGCCTTACTTAATAAAAATTCCTTGATTGAATACAAGTTTGCCACCACGGAAGCACAAGGCAACACACCAAAAATGATGAAAAACCTAGAGGTGCCCGAAACAAGCTCTAGAAAAAAAAGATTAAATACCCTAGAGGTGCCCGAAACAGGCTCTAGGAAGGATCATAAGCAAGGACACTCCGCTGCTATCAAAGTCCATGAATCTAAACCAAGTGACGGACAAATTAGCAAGAGTGAATGAAAGTCTTCACGGGATGACTCTGTTCAAAGGGTTCAGAGTTTCGTAAAGTGCACCAATCTTAGCTTCAGGCCTAGAGAATAGTTGTGGTAAGCAGAAGCCCTTAACTCATGATTAGAAAAAGGAAACAAAAGTGCCCAACTGTGCTGCCAAGGCAACAACTCGAATCCTTTCCAGTAATTTAATTATTTTAGGCATTCTTTGTTAACTCTATAATTTAAGCATATTTAGCATGAACTCAGACTTGCACACAATGCACTGCATTAAGAAAATTAATCTAAGTTACTTCATGTCATTCGCTATCACTAACATTAAATAGGTGCTACGGCCTTGAGGTAAGAAATCAAGTTGAATGCTAATGTTTCTATTAATTTTGTGCTTACTAGCTAGGTTGCATTGCTTGAGGACAAACAATAGTTCTAGTTTTGGGGTGTGTAGAGTGTCGATGAGTTCTATATTTTGTACACATTCATGCCCTTATTATTGTTGTTCTTAAGCCCATTTAGGCATATTTAGGTGCATTGCATGCATTATAATAGTATCTTCTCTTGTACCATGCTTCTGTTGAATATTTTGTGTTTGGTTGAGAAAAGTATTGTTTTAGTTTAGTTTATATTTTTAGGTGCTATAAAGAGGAGAGGAGAGGACAAGACATGAGAAGATAGGAAAGCTGGAAGCAAAGGAGCTGTACCGAAGCAGCTCAAGATGCCGCCAAGGACGCTGCCGAAGCAGCTTTGCCGCCAAGTGCCGCCCAGGATGGAGTTACACCAACTTAGCCAAGATGGGTCGCGATTTCAAGAGGGCAATTTCCTGAGCCCAATGAACCCAGTCTTGCAATTTTCTGAAGCCTGTAGCGGCCAGTAGAGCTAATTCAAGACCGATAAGTAGGAGCACTTATCCTTACTTACGGAAGAAGGCAACATCCATAGAGTCCACATTTAAGTAAAAAAAGGAGTCAATATTTAATCTAAATATACTTTAAGAACTTCTACTTCAATGAGGACTCAAACTTAGGTCATAAGCCCTATATATACCCAATGTATGACGAGGGTATAGGGCATGACGAGGGTGAGGGGATGCGAGCCTGAGCAGCCGCACAACGGAGATGTAGTTAGATATGTTGGAGTGTTGAGGGTCGCGGCCCAACTCTCATAGGGTTTAGACGCGTGTATGTAAAATAGTTTGAGGGAAACAGTTGTATAGTTTTGAGTTGTTTTCAATAAAATTCTGAGTTTGCTTAATATATGTTCTTCGTTCGTTCAATTAGTCTACACCAGTCAGTTGAAGAGAAAATCCATTTGTCGGGCACGAAAGTGCAAGGCTCACGAAAGGGTTAAGCACAATCACAACTTACAAAGGCGTGACTAACTTGGCTCCACACTAGTCCACAAGTTTCATCGTCCACAAGTACCAACCGAGTTGACTGATTTGGTTCCACACTAGTCCACAAGTTAGCATCTCGAGTATCCTAACATAGAAATAGGAGGGATCACTGTCGACTATCCTGCCGAACTTAGAATGCCTGCCAGACTTGCTGCCAGGACTTCTTTCCGTTCCACTTGCCGAGAAAGTACACTCCTGCAGTGGTAGTGACTTGTTGCGGCCGCGTTACAAGGTCGTAGTTTTCCGCCTGCCATCCCGTCGAGGCAGTAATTCATGGCAACACAAAACATGCTCAACCTATACAATGCAGTCCACAGGCTACTAAGCTGCACTTGCCTTGCCCAACCTATCGCCCAAATCTCTCCCTATCATCTCTCTCATCACTATCTTTATCTTTACTTGTGTTTTTATATTTCTACATCATGAGATTATAATTGTGCATTTACTAAATCTTTGTGCAGGAGACCATTCATAGGAGCTTCTCCAATCCATGTGGGAGACGATATCTTTTATACTATAACTTGACAAGAGTGTGCACTTGCGCTCATAAATGGAGAACACCTAAACGCTCTACATGTTCCAAACCCTGAAGCATGCTGATGATCCAGAAGAGTGCAAATTCATCCACGCCACACACGAATTCAACTTTGACATGGATGGGAATTGCCTCGACAATTGCCTTGCCAAACCGGAGGAACTTGAAGAACCGATTGATGAAGAGCAAGAAGAAGCAAATTGGACAGTAAGTCGACTGAGTAAATATTTCAAACCATTGGATTACTTAAGTAAGGAAGGTAAACTCAGAAACCCTCTATTGAGCAACCTCCCATTCTCAAGTTAAATCTACTGCTAGGGCAAGTGAGTTAAGCTTATTTACGAAAGGATAATACCTTGAACGTGACATTGTCTTTTGAGTTGCAATATGAGTAGGGAAATAGGTTGATCGACACCTTGGAATGACACAAGAAAGGTATGAACTCGAAGATCCATGATGAAGCTCGGATAAAAAGATATCACCACTTGCCACAGCAAGTGAAAGGATGATTTTGCCAAGACAAGATAATGGGAAACGGTTGAAGCACTATACTGGTGCACATGTGACCCGCAATAAGGAGGCTTTACCTTCAAAAGATGCATGATCATGCTCTCTTTCCGTATTTTTATTTTTTGTTTTGTTTTTAAATTTTGAACTTAATTTTTGGTTTTATTTCATATTTTTATTTCTAGTTATTTTAGGATAGTTTTATTTGTTGTTGGTTGTTTTCTTTTTTTTTGGATCTAGTAGTTTTATTGGTTTTTCCACATCAAGACTCACATCCATCATGCCAAGAAAATCCCCTGCACCGAACACTGCCCAGGCAATAACAATTGCTTCGACAACTACGGATGCCCAGGCAAGTGAACCCACCTAGGCAAACAAACATCAAACCGAAGAAATGTTTTGCCCCTTGACACACCGATGGTATTCATGCGGTACCGGCCACAAGCATTTAACCACCGCGAACCAGAAAAAGAATCAAGCAAACGACACGAAAGAAACTCATCATTCGAGGTGACGACCAATGATTAACTCATGTTCATTCAATTTAGTTTCTTTTACCTTTATTTCATTTTGCATGCATCGAGGACAATGCTTCTCTCGAGTTTGGGGGTTGTTTCTAGTTAGTTTCATGTTTAGTTGCATTCATCTTTAGTAATCGCATATAGGTTGCATATGTTACTTGCGATGCCTTTGATTGGATTTAATTGCAAAGACTTGTTGAATATCCAATGATGATTTTTGTCACTGTACTTAATTGAAAGAACCTTTAATTTTAGGATTGCATGAAAAAACTTAGAATCTTACTATGATGCTAAATATCATTGACACGGTTGTGACTTGTTAATTGATAGAAACTTAGTGAACTTAGGTTGCTTAAAATGTGGGTAAATTAAAAGTTAAAGTTTTGCTAGAGGTGCTCGAAATCGGCTCTAGTAGTTAATGCACATTAAAGAATCGCTAGAGGTACCCGAAATTGGCTCTAGTCGACTAAATTAAAATAAGAAATTACTGAATCTCTAGAGGTGCCAGAAATTGGCTCTAGTGAAAACAAAAATAAATAACCTGGTAATTAAATTGTTAAAACCTATTGTTCACATGGAATCTTGAAAATCAACTTGCATACAACTACGCACACACATTGTCACGAGCATTATAGTTTGGTTCTGAGTAATTTTTGTGTATTCGAAAAATTAAAAGGTGATCATACTTTGTGCCACGATTCTGAGGTTTGTATTCAAGTTTGAAACATGTCTTTGATGATTAAAGTCTTGGCAGTTGGTCGTTAGTTTGCATTGCTTGAAGACAAATAATAGTTCAAGTTTGGGGGTGTGTTAAGTGTTTAAAAGTACTATTTTTATTACCCTTTTTACTCATATTATTGTTAGACTTCAGCTTATTTAAATTGCATTTTTAAGTCATTCTTATACATTTGCATTGTTTCCTTTGTGGTTGTCTTGATTTCATGTTTCAGTTACTTTTTGTGAAAAAAATACTGCTTTGGGTTGTTTTATGCGTGCATGATTAGTTGCCCGGGAAAGCTGAAAGTTGCCGAAGAACTAGAAAAGAAGAAAAGGAAACTGTCGATTTCTTTAAGGATGAAATCCATAAAATTCGGATAATCATGAAGGACAAGGATAAATCTTAAAGGAGTTGGAGTTCCATGAAGAGGTCAAAGGGAGATTAAATTCCAAGAGTTTTAGGAGAAGTTTTTAGAGGAATAAAAATATATTAAAAGAGATTTATCTCTTTAATGCTATTAATTTCCAACTAAAGTTCCTCCTCAACCAAGGCTTGACCTAGCCATCTACCATAAATAGAAGACCTAGCCGCCTACTTTAAAAACATGTTCGGTTAGAAAGAGAGAGGCGAGTGAAGGCTGCTGCTTGATATCATCTTCTTCTTCCTTCTTGTACGATTAGATTCATTCTAGGGATATTTTATTTTATGTTTCTTTTGAACCCAGTCGTGAACTAAACTTTATTTGGCTTAGTTTGTTGTGTTTTTGTTGTTGTGAGAACGATTGGGTTTGTTTAGGTATCTGACTTTGCAATTTTAATTCAAGGTTTGTTTATTCTTGGTTATTAATTTTGTTTGCAAGTGCGTTAGGAGAGGATCTCGTGAACTCTTCAATTTATGTAATATATAGAGAGTTAGATTCAAGAAACGAATGAGCATGGTCTTTATTCAATCAATCGATGGTGAAGACTAATTCGACTTAGGGATAAGTTGCGAATTTCAACGGCTAAAAGGAACGCAAGATCGATTGTTGTCCACCCTTGGTTCATGCAGGGATGTATTATCAAGGCATGAACAATTAACTAGTGTTTCGAATTAGGGATAAAGAGAAACCACTGAAGAACGCTTCGCCGATGTTTGAAGTTTATTGCCCAGTTGCCCAGGAAATCTGTAGGGTGTTGAGGTATTCTCTATTTATGAGCGCAAGTGCACACTCCTGTCAAGTTATAATATAAAAGATATCGTCTCCCACAGGGATTGGATAGCTTGATTCGAGTTGTAAGTCCTGCACAAGAAAAGTAAATGCACAATTAAATTGGTTGTTTGAGAAGAAGAGTAAAACACATGAAATTGAAGAGGAAGTGATCAGATTAATAGAGAGGGTCTGGTTATGCTGCTGCTTAGTGTGAAATTGCGTCGAATAAGACAAGTCATTTTGCGCTACTAGACTCTGCTGCCTCGGTGGGGGATAACATGTAGACTGCGGAGACCCTTTCGCTGCCTCGGCAGGGGAATGGAACTGTGTCTCAGCGGCAAACTCAACAGAACTAGAAGGCTCGACATAACACTTCGAAAGTGACTCCGCTTATGTCTAAGTCAGAATTTCGTTGATGCCCACTGCAGATAATACCAGTCGCGGTGTGAATCGTGCAAAGACAACAATGTTGATTCGTCCTCTTTTAGCCGCCTTAAACCCTTAACCTATGTCTAGGTCGGATTGATCGCACCGTCTATAGATGAAATCGTACTTACTCCTTTCGTGAGTTCGACGCTCTCGATGCTGAACAAATGGATAGAATTCAACTAATCTTTCACCTTAATTGAAAAATATGAAGAACATGGAATAAGTAAACCTTGTAATTTTATTTGCAAAAACAAACTTAAAATCCTAAACAACCGTTCTCACACTAATTACAACATAACCCAAACCCAAGGAGAAATTTAGAACATGATGGCGGCAAGAAAACCTAAACTATGCCTAAGAAAAACCTAAGTTATCATATATTGAAATACAAAAATATGTGAAGTATTTATAGGTCATAGTCTAGGTTAAGTCATCCTTGGAGTAGAAATCTTCAAAGAGCTTTTGCATTAAATGAAACTTTAAATTCTGACTTCTTTGAGTTGAATTTGGACTTCTTTTCCCGTTGCCTTGCTCTGCAAGTAAGCTCATTCTTCTTCTTTGGCGGCTCTGTCTGCTGCTCCAGGCGTTAGAAGATTGAGTGGACGTCATCGTTAGAATCAAGATTTTCTGCTCTATCGATCGCACTCCAATTTACCAACTCCTCACTTTGTTGCCCTAGGCGACAGGCTCACTTTTCTGCCCTGGGCAGCAAGTATGGCGGCGGGAGCTACTCGGCAGCTGCTGTCTCTGTCTGGAATTGCATCAATATAGCTCCCTGATCTGCTTCCTCAACATCATGTCCTTAGTTCCTCTTTCCTTCTACCAGCCTCTAGTGCCTGAAACTAAAACAGTACCTTTTCCTTACCAAATAAGAGATAATCAACAAAAAGCATGACAAAGTAAAGAATACTGTAAAATGCAATGCATGAGCCTAATTATGCCGAAAATGTACTTAAAAACAACAATAATATGAGATGGAATGTGCATGAAATATAATACTAATGGACACTTTACACAATCCAACTGTTGCCAGTTGCCAAGGCAATTGAGTTGCTCTTGCACTCAATTACCAAGACGATCCATTCAACTACCACTCCACGACTCACGATAATCCGGCCTATTCTCTTTTACTTGATAACATCTCTTTTTTATTTAATTGCTATTTTTCCCTTGTTAATTAGAACTCCTACAATCACCAAATTGGGTTTTTATTTTTAGTGCGAGAAATTAGATTCCCGAAGTAGCACCAATCCTGTAGAGACGATATCTTTCTATACTATAACTTGCAATGTGTACACTTGCACCAATTGTGAAGCACTTAAAATGCGCAACACAGTTCGTTAGCCCAAAGTGCCTTGTCTAACCTCAATGACCAATCCTTTTGAGAGGGATTGACAACCTTCTCTTGGATACCCTTTAATTCCCGATTGGAGATTTCAGCTTGCCCATTCGTCTGTGGGTGATATGCCGTGGCAATTTTGTGTGACACTCTGAAGTGTTGCAATATCTTGGAAATAAGTTTGTTGTCAAAGTGCTTGCCTTCATCACTGATGATTGCCCTTGACATTCCAAACAACTCCACTTCGAGGATGTTCTACAGTGGAATCGTTTCTGGGAACTACAACTGCCTCAACCCATTTAGACACATAGTCGACGAAAAGTAGGATGTATAAATTGCCGAATGAGGATGGGAAAGGCCCCATGAAATCGACCCCCCACACGTCGAACAAGTCCACTTCGAGGATGTTCTATATTGGCAAATGTGTCGCTTAGAAATATTGCTCGTTCGTTGAGAACGATCACACTACTTGTAAAATTCTTGGGCATCTTTGTAAAGTGTGGGCCAATATAAGCTGGATTGCAAAACTTTAGTCGCGGTTTGAGTACCTCTAAAATGTCCTCCATAGGGTGAAGAATGGAATTGTCAGAGCACATTTTGTTTTTCCTCTTCGGGAACACATCATCTTATTACCTAATCTACATATTGTTTAAACAAATGAGACTCGTCCCAATAATAATGCTTAACATCATGTTAGAACTGCTTCTTTTCTTGATTAGTAAGATCATAAGGCATAATAACGCTAACTAAGAAACTGACTAGATCAACATACCATGGTGTTATCGAGGCAACTAACAACTGATCATCCGGGAATGCATCGTGGATCTCTCAAGTGTCATCATCCTAATCGCCACCTTCCAGCCTTGACAAGTGATTGGCAACTTGATTCTCCGTTGCTTTCTTGTCCTTAATTTCAATGTCAAACTCTTGTAAAAGTAAAATCCAACAAATTAAACGAGGTTTGGCATTTTTAGCAATCAAATACTTAATTTTCGAGTGATAAGTATGGACAATTACCTTAGTACCAATCAAATAGGAACGAAACTTGTCAAATGCAAAAACTACTGCTAGTAAATCCTTTTCCGTTGTGGTGTAATTCAATTGAACACCGTTAAGGGTTTTACTAGCATAGTATAAAACACGAAAGATGTTACCTTTTCATTGGCCTAAAATAGCACCTACCGCAAAATCACTTGCGTCACACATGAGTTCAAAAGGTAGGGACCAGTCTGGTGGAATGACATTGGGTGCCGAGACAAGTTGTTCCTTCATGTTTTTAAATGCCGTGGCACATGATTCATCAAATTTAAAAACTTTATCATGTTCAAGCAAGTTACACAAAGGTTTTGAAATTGTAGAAAAATTATAAATAAACCTTCTATAAAATCTGCATGACCGAGAAAGCTTCGGATTCCTTTGACCGAATTTGGTGGTGGCAAATTTTTGATCACTTACACCTTGACCCTATCGACTTCAATTCCTTTGGAGGAGATCTTTTGCCCGAGCACTATACCTTCATCTATCATAAAGTGGCACCTTTCCCAATTTAGAACTAGATCAGACTCTTCACATCGTGTTACCAATTTCACCAAATTGCCGAGGCATTTGTCGAAATCATCACCAAATACGGAGTAATCATCCATGAAGATTTCAAGGAAGTCTTCAACCATGTCGTAGAAGATTGCCATCATGCATCTTTGGAAGGTTGTCGGAGCATTGCATAACCCGAATGACATCCTTCGAAATACATATGTACCATACGGGCATGTGAAGGTGGTCTTTGCATGATCATCTGGTGTTATGGCTATTTGATTATAACTTGATTAACCATCAAGAAAACAATAAAAGATTTACCGGCAAGTCGGTCAAGCATTTGATCAATAATTGGCAAAGGAAAGTGATCTTTTCTAGTAGCTTTATTCAACTTATGGTAATCCATACAAACCCTCCAACCGATCACAATCCTAGTTGGGATTAGTTCATTGTTTTCGTTACTTACCACAGTTATACCTCATTTTTTCGGTACACATTATACCAGACTTACCCATGTACTGTCAGAGATAGGATAGATGATACCACTTGATGATTTCTTTCCTTACGACTTCCTTCATAACAGGGTTAAGTTTTCTTTGTGCCTCAATCGTCAGTTTATGATCATCCGCCAAAAGGATTTTGTGCATACATATCGCTGGGCTATTTCCCTTCATGTCAGTAAATTTTCCACCCTATTGCCTTTTTGTGCAGCGTTAGCATGTCAATCAACCTCTTTTCCTATTCAGGATGCAACTTAGAAGAAATAATTAAGAGCAATGTGTTTTCGGTTCCCAATTAAACATATTTTAATTGCCTTGACAATGGTTTCAACTCAAGAGTAGAAGGTTGCTCAATTGAGGGTTTCTCGAGTTTACCTTCCTCACCTGAGTAATCCAATGGTTCGAAGTATGTACTTGGTCCACTTGTTACCCAATTCGCTTCTTCTTGCTTTTTGTCATTCAGCTCTTTGCTGATCGACTTTTCTAACACCTCAGATTCTTCTTGTTTGGCAATAAAATTGCCGAGGCAATTCTCTTCCACGTCAAAGTTGAATTCAGTGGTGTCTTGGATGACTTGACATTTCTCTGGATCGTCGGCTTGCTTGAGGGTTTGGAAAACATTTAGTCTGACTTGTTGATCATTCACCCTCATCGTGAGTTCTCCTCTTTCGACATCGATCAAGGTCCTTCCCATTGCTAGGAATGGTATCGCAAGGATAATGGGTGCGAATTCATCTGCTTCACAATCCAAAATAATAAAGTCAGCGGGAAAAATGAATTTATCAACTCTTACAAGTATATCCTCGAATTTTCCCTCTGGATGCACATAAGATTTGTCTGCAAGTTGTAACATCACAGTTGTAGGCCTTGCATTCCCTATGCCCAATCGTTGGAAGACGAATTTCGGCATTAGGTTTATGCTTGCTCCAAGATCGCATAATGCCTTCTCGACATAGTAATTTCTCATTGCACGAGGTATTGTGAAACTGACGGGATCTTTTAGCTTAGACGACATTCGGTTATGCAACATGGCCATGCATCCTTCTGTCACAACAACGATTTCAAATTCTCCTAGCCTAGTTCTCTTAGAGACGATGTCTTTAAAGAACTTAGCATAGTTCGACATTTGTTCTATTGCTTCAACCAATGACAAGTTGATGTGGACTTGCTTCAAGATGTCAAGGAACTTTTTGAATTAGTATTCTTGCTTTTGCCGTTTCAATCTTTGTGGGAATGGTGGTGGAAGTCAGAGATCCTCAATCTTTTCATTGGTTTGGAACTTGATTGATGGCATTGCCAAGGCATGTGCAATTGCCGAGGCATCAGGATTTCTCGTGGCATTCTCCGATTCATCAGGTTTGGCAGAGGTTTTGTTTCTGGACTCATCTTTTTGGACTAGGGGCTGCTTCTTTAGTTGAGTATTTTCTGTTGCATGAGCTTGGACTTCCTTAATTTGTCGGCCGCTTCGAGTGGTGATTACCTTACACTGCTCATGGCCGATTCCCTTTGTAACCTCAGTATCGCTGGGTAAACCTCCATGCGGTCTTGTATTCAAGTTTTGGGCGAATTGCCCAAATTTAGTCTCCAATGATTTCATGGCTGCCTCTTGATTATGCAATCTCATCTTAGTCTTGTTAATAAAAACGCCAGTCCTTTTCATGAAACTATTATTCCCAACCATATAAGAATCAATTTTTAACATGAAAGCATTAATAGAGTTTTCCAAAGAACTAGATGGTGTTGATTGTTGCTATGGCATCTGTTGCCGAGGCATGTTCTGTTGGAATCCCGATGCTTGTGCATTCTGATTGTTCTGATTGAGGGAATTGTTTGGATTGCTCCATGAAAAATTAGGATGCTTCCTCCAGGATGGATTGTATGTGTTGGACATCACATTGTTATTCCGGTTGTAGTTTCCAACATAAAAACTGGACTCTATGTTCTGCAGACACTCAGAAGAATCATGGTTACCGCTACATAAATCACAAAATGAGTCTACTACCTTGATCTCCTGTATGTTACTTGGTCTATTCATGTTCTTAACCAAGTTGCTTAGAGTTGCCAATTGTGTAGAAATAGATTCCGATGAATCGAGCTAACTGATCGTGGCATTCTGTCGAACGATTCCTCTTCTAGTGGTTGGGAACTGATAGTCATTCTTGGCAAGCATGTTTAGAATCTCTATTGCTTATTCTAGTGACTTGTCTAGGAGTATGCCATCTACCGAGGCATCTAGCATCATCCTTGTCGGTCTGTTTACTGAGTTGTAGAACATTGTCACTTGTGTCCATTCCTGGAATCCTTGCATAGGACATTTGCGTAAAAGAAGTAATATCGTTACGCAACTTATCAACCATATAAGTAGAACTAAATCTAGCAAGGAAATCACAACATAAGTCCGTCCGGGATTCAAGAGATCCGGATGGAATACTATTCAACCATGATTTCTCCATATCCCTTAGTGAATAGGGAAATAATTTTAGCCTCAAAACATCTGCAGGAACTCCTTGTGGCTTGAATGAATTGCATATTTCCAGGAACGATTTGAGATGATGTATGGCATCTTCAGTTGTCGAACCGCAAAATTGACCAGTTGTATTGATCATATTGAACATCATTCATTTTAATTCAAAGTGGTTGGCTTCAATTTCCGATGTGACAACTCCTGGAGTAAGACCGTCAAGATCCTCCTCTAAGTAGTCTCGGATGGGCTTATTCCTTACTTGAACAGGTTGTACAAGATAGCTCCCCCTCCGACTGCAACATTATGGTTGTCGTTGGTATTCTAATTTCCGTCTACTAGATTTGCCATTGTTCCTCTTTGCTCACGTAGTTGTCTACGAAAAACTCGTTCTATCTCGGGTTCAAGTGGGTAATCTTGTGCTGCCCGATTTGCCCTGGTCATACACGAGAGCAAAACCAAAATTTGTTAGCCCTTTGAAACCAAGAAACAAAAATAAAAATAAAATATGAAAATAAAAGAAAACAAAGGTGCAAGAAAATAAAAACAAAGTTTTTATTGCCAATCCCTGACAACGACGCCATAAACTTGTTGTGTGTTTTGAGTGCTTCATAATTGGTGCAAGTGTACACGTCGCAAGTTATAGTATAAAATATATATCGTTTCCACAGGGATTGGTGCTACTTCGAGAATTTAACTTCTTGCACTGAAAAGAGAACACAAATGGGTGATTGTTGGAGTTCTAATTAACAAGTAAAATAATAGAGCAATTAAAAGAAAGATGTAATCGAATGAGAGAGAGTAGGCTGGCTTATCATGAGTCATGGTGTGATAATTGAATGAATCGTCTAAGTATTGAATGCAAGAGCAACTCAATTGTCTTGACAACTAGCAGCAGTCGGATTGCCTGGGCAAGTGCGATTGCCTGGGCAACTAGGCGACTTCCTTCAAGGTTCGGTGAAGCGTTCTTCAGTGGTTTCTCCTTATCCCTAATTCGAAACACTGGTTAATTGTGCATGCCTTAGTGATACATTCCTACGTTAACCATGGGTGAACATCAACCGAACTTGAGCTCTTTTTAGCCGTTGAAATTTGTAACTTATCCCTAAGTGGAATTAGTCTTCACCAACATACATTTGTATGAAAACCATGCTCATTCGTTTCTTGAATCTAACTCTTTCGATATTAGATAAATGGATGAATACACGAGATCCTCTCCCAATTCACTCGCAAACAAAATTAAGAATCAAGAATGAACAAACATTGAAACTAAACTGCAATTCAAATACCTAAAACAAATCCAATCATTTCTCACAACCACTAAAGCACAATAACCCTAGCCAAGGTAGTTTAGTTCATAGTTGGTTTTAAAAGAAAAACAAAATAAAAATCTCCCAACATGAATTAAATCGAACAAGAATAAGGAAGAAGAAGATGATGTTGAGCAACCCTCTCTCTTGAATTCTCTCTCAATCGAACATGCTTGAAGTAGGCGGCTAGGTCTTCTTTATATAGGAAATAGCTAGGTCAAAGTCTTTCTTGGGGAGGAAGTTAAGTTGGAATTAAATAGCATAAAAGAAATAAATCTCTTTTATTTATTTATCCTCCAAAAACTCCTCGGAAATTCTAGAAATTTAATCTCCTTTTGATCTCTGCATGGAACTCCAACTCCTTTGCTTCACGCTGTTTATCCCGAACATGTTGGATTTATCTAGTCATCACTATCGGCTGCTACATCATCTTATCCTCAATTGCCTTGGAATTTTCCCAATTGCTTTGTGCACACAAAAGCACACCAAAGCAATGGCCCTGTTTGGCAATTAGCGGATAGAAGATAGCTGATAGCGGATTACATTAGCTGATAGCTGATAGCTGATTGCATTAGCTGATTTGACTAGCGGATTGTATTAGCTGATTGTATAAAAGTGTTTGGTAAAATTAACTGATAGCTGTTTGATTATTTAAACAAGCAAAATGACATATAAGGACATGATTATATTTAATACTTGTTTGAATAATTTATCAGTTATTAATATTTTGTATCTAATAAATATTAATTAGATTTGTAAAAATTATTTTTTAATATAAATTTCCTAAACATATTTGAAAGATTTATATATTAATTTATTATTTATATAATTATTAATTTTTTTATATGCACATATAAATATGTGATAATAAAAAAATAGAATTAACTTACAAATGTCACCATATAAGTTAGTAGTAATAACAAATAAGTCCAATATTTAATATGTTATTATTTATATTAAAAAATATTATTATTTAATTTAGATTATTTGGAGAGTTTTGGTAATTGTTAAGGGTAAAAGAGTCATTACAACTCTAATATCAAACCTCTAATATCAAAAAGCTCATATTAGGAGCTTTTTCAAATTAGCTTTTTCACTCCAATCCGCTCTTTCAATCCACTATTTACCAAACATCAATATTAGCGGATTTGACTAGTCAAACCTCTAATTATACTTCAAACCTCTAATTTTTGCCCAAACCGCTATTTACCAAACATGACCAATATCTTTTTCCACAAAACCACCAAACTATGTAATCAAGCTTAACAGTAAAAGGAAACATGAATAATTGCATGAATGACTAATTATGCAACTAATATGAGCCTGAGTCTAACTATAATATGAGTAAAAAAGGTAATAAAAATAGTACTTTTAAACAATTAACAAGCATCTAAAGGAAAAGGCAAGATAGTAGGAAAGAGCCACATAGATGGTAGGAGAGGTAATTGCCCTTCAACTTTGAATGATTTAATTTCTTTTTAGAAAACTGATAGTTTTAAAACTATTATAATTAAGTTCTTATCCCTTCTAAAATTTTTGGATTTATTATTTTTTAAGACCATGTCAGCTAAAATTAATGAAATCAAGTATTGACCCTCATTATTTTCTAGTTTATAATTACTTTTTAAGATCTTTAAATTTTGAAATAACCTCAGGAACCTCAGTGAATGATACCATATGGGAACTTCGGCCATCAAACGAACGGTAATGGACGGTGAGGAGTGAAAGTTGAATGAACAGTGGTTGTGTTTAAAGGTTACAAAATAGAGAAATAACAAAAGAATAAATGATAAGTGATGGACCGAGGCCCGCCAGCTTCCCCTAAAAATTTGAAATTCCTATACGACTTAAAAAATTAATTTTTTTTTATATTTTTTCTATTAAAAATTTATTTTCGCCTCTTAAATTTTTATAAGTTTACCACCCTAAAAATTTATAGGTTCGTCCCTCTAACCTAAAGTCTTGCGTCCGTCCCTGTAAATGATGATATGAGATTTTATTAAAGTAGATTAATTATCACAATTATGGGTGTCAAAACTCAATACAAGAAGATGGCTTATATAGCCCAAACCATAACAAAAATCATTAACATAGGGTTAATAAACTACCATATTACAACTAACTTTCACTACTTACATTCTAACAACAAACAACATGGGTTGTTGGGAAAATCGAAAAAAGAAAATATTTTATCTGAAATGAACTTGGTCTCTTTTCTAAAATTAAAGAATTTGTAGATATTAGAATTGACAAATAGTCTAAATTACATAACGATCAAATAAGTGCGGGCATCAATTTATTCAGTTTTAGTATTCGTTTATCACGATATTAAAAGTTTATAATATGTTGTTGATATTGTGAGTGTAATACTTCGATTTCTGATTTTGATCGGTTTTGATATTTTGTGATAATATTTAAATATCAAATATATTGTTATTTTTAATAATTAATATTGAACTACACGGATTAAGAAATTTGTTTTTTGTAAAAGGAAAGTTGGGAATTTAATTTTGGAATAAATTGTGAAGTTTTAAAGTTCAAGGGAAAAGTGATAAGTTTGCCAAATTGGATTAGAAATTGAACCTATAGATATTTCTCATTCTAATTCAAACACAAGTTATTTATATTATTGAAACTTTAGTTATTTTAGATAAAAATGAAAACAGAAGAGAGAATAAAAAAAGAAAATAGATGGAGTGTTAAATTGGTTTTATTTTGTTTCTGTATATTAGTAAACTTGTATTTTAGTAGAAATGGATAAACATGAAGGAAAAGGGATTCTTCACACGATCAAAAGAAAGTTTCAGCTTTTCAAGAAGGATAATCGATGAAACAAGAGGAGAGTTTGGTTATTAAGCAAAGATTAAGATTTGATCTTAAGGGGAGAGATGAGAGAGTCGTGTCATCTATTCATAGTTCATGTTTTCTTTTTGTTCATAGTTCATGTTTTCTTTTTGTTCAATTGGAAGAGCTTATATGAAAATTCAGTTACCTTTGCTTTTTGTTGATGTCCAAAATATCAGACACCGAGCAGGAAGGTGGAGATGATGGTGAAGGCGAGGATGAGGGAGATGGTCGGTGGCGGTTGGTGGTGGTTCACCCATTCTGAAGTGGGCGGAGAGCAACTGGTAAGGGTTGAAGAGGAGTAGAGAGAGATGGCAGAGGCCTTGGTCAGGGGATTCTGTTTGGTCCTTCTGTGACAGACATATTGGAGGGCAGCCACAAGACTCCTATATAGGTGAACATTGCGAAATTCATCACCAACATGTTTGTGGAGCTTGGGGACACAAAAATAGGAGTGTCCACAGGTCAAGTATTGCTCTGATGTGCTTTGTCGAGGAGTTCCATTATGAACTTGCGATGGCCCAAAAATAATCATTCTTTACTACGGTCAGCCTCAAGATTGAGAAAACACTGAACTTGTAATCCATATAAACCCTAAATTTTTACCGTATACTTTAAATTCTAAAATTTACAAACTAAACCCCTAAATTTTAAACTCTAACCTTAAAACATAAAGGGTCGGGTGTCAAAATTTTTCTCTTTCCAATATGCATGTATATATGTTTCCAAAGCAAATTATAGTTATTACCCCATATTGATTTCAAGTTTCTTTCTACCAAAGAGACGCTTTTGCAACTTATTGGGAACTTTTATTTCCTGCAAATTGTATACTACACATAAAATTTCTTCTTCATATGAAATTGGCAATCACCACAAGCAGTTCGGAAAAGAATGTAACGATCTAATTTTTGGGTTAGTGAATCAAGTTTCAGACTCGAGTGATGGGACTTTATATTGGAAGTCTAAGTTATGGGTATTTAAGTTTGGGCCTAATATTTTGGATGGAGAGGGTTATTTGAATTAAAGTGGTGGTGGGTGGTGAAAAAGAGGGAGAAGAGGAGGATAAGATATTTTGTAAGAGAGAGAGAAAAATGATTGAGGGAGTTTGGATCCCGGTCTACCGTTATTCGGGCCGTCGTGTACGACACTGCCGTAACTGTTGGAAAGGTCTCCCTGAGATGCATCCGCCAATGGTCGACACGCTGCCATTCCCGCTACCATTCGCCGGGGTAAGGAGAATGTAAGCTCGGATGAGCTTGTTCGTGAAGAACCACTCCCTCCATCGTAAACCTGCTGCAGCAACGGATTCACCATCATCAGAAATGAAGATCTAGAGCTGGCCAGTCGATTCCCGCCACTGCGGTTGGAGAGTGATGCTCGCGTAAAAGTGCCCCACAATAGTGCAAGTGTACACGTCTCAAGTAATATAATGATAAGTATATCGAGTATCGTCTCCACAGGGATTGGGCTAGCCTTTTGATCCTAATTCCTCGCACTACAAAACAAATAAAATAAAAACACATATAAGTTGGGTTGTTTTGAATAAACTAAAATACTAAAACTAAAATAAGCTAAAAATAGACTAAAGAGAAAATCAAGTTGAGAGAATGGGCCAGATTAGAATGCGTCGTAGTGTGGAATCCTATTGACTTGTCTGTGTCCTGAATGAAAAAACACAAAACTGTCGTGGCAGTAACCTAAGTCCCTGTCACGACCGCAATGGTTGAGTCCCTACCGCAGCAATCCCTTGCTCTTGGGCAGATGCTGTTAAGGCTCGACAAAGCGTCCTTGGATGGTTCCTCCTTATCCCTAAGCTCGGAACACTGGTTGATGGCTGAACTTCGATGATACCTCCCGGCGTGAACCAAAGACAAACACCAACTAATCTAACACTTCTTTTAGCCGCTGAAACTATTAACCTATCCCTAGGCCGAGTTAGTTAACACCGTGTAGGATGAAAACCGTGCTTATTCGCTTCGTGAGTTTAACTCCCCCGATATTGAACAAATAGATAACTTCACAAACTCTCTCCCGATATGTACTCAAGAATGATTGAAGCCAAGATTAAGCAAACCTTAACTTTATTGCATTAAGAACTTAAACAAATACAATAGTCTTCACACAACTACTAAACAAACTAATCCTAACCCTAAGGAAAATTAGAACATAATGAATGGAAAGAAAACACAAACTAAATCCTAAGCTATCTTGTCTCTCTTCTCCGTGATGTCTATGTCTCTTGATGATGGTGGCAAGCCTTTTTTATATAGGGGAAGGTGTAGGCACAAATCTTTCTTGGAGAGGAAGTTAGGTTGGACTTGGACTTAACTTTATTAAACAAGTGAATCTTTTTAATTTAATACATTATTCACTTTTGGCCAAAAGTCCAATTTTATCCTTCCTCCCATGTTTTCGTCCTCTTCTTGAGCTCCAACAGCCATATAAAGTGTGTAGAAAAATCTGGCATTTAAAGTACTTCAAATCGGCTACCACTTTGCCTGTTTTGCCCTCCAGCAGGTTAAGTAGTACACTGTTGTGGCATGGTATTCTACTGCCTCGACATTGGTTTGTGACTGGTTCTTCTCCGCAAGGCTTCATTCTTCATAAATCGGCTTCCCTTAGTAGAAACTATCAATTGTGCCTTGGCTCGATCAGGGTCTGTTACTAACTGGTTCTTTCCTCATCCTTCCTTTTTTTTCATTGTCGTCGCGGCATCTCTTGCCATGGCAGGGTGCAAATCTGCAATAAAGTTGTCTTTGAACTGTGCTGTGACAGTTGACTCCCTTGGTTTCTCCTGTGTTGGTTACTTGTTCTGAGGCCCCTAAAGTTGGATACCACTCCTGGTGGTTACAGCTTTGCACTGTTTATAGGATGTCCCCTTAGCGGCTTCAGTGTCACTAGGAAAACCTCCTACTGGCCTAGTGTTCAGGATTTGTGCGATTTGCCTCACTTGTGTTTCCAAGGATTTCAACGTTGCCTCGTTGGTTTGCAGCCTCATCTCAATTCTATCCATAAAATTTTCAGTCTTTTTTATGAACTTGTCAGTGTTAGCCATGTATGCACTAGTTTGAGACATAAAAGCATGAAGAGTATCTTCTAAAGAACTAGACTACATTGGCTGTTACGGCGGCATGAGTTGTTGGAGCGTCATGTTCGGCTGAGGCATGTTTTGTTGGAATCCTGCTGCTGGAGCATTCTGATTTTGCGGATTAAGTGCATTATTGGGGTTGCTCCAAGAGAAGTTGGGGTGCTTTTTCCAAGCTGGGTTGTAGTTGTTGGGCATCATATTGTTGTTCCTAGTAAAGTTTCCAACATAGCAGGCTGATTCTGGGTTCTGCGGGCATTTAGAAGAAATATGGTTACCTCCACAGTTTTCACAAAATAAATCCATTACCTTGACCTCCCGGTGATTGTTTTGCGATTGCATGTTTATGACCAATTTTGTCAAGGTGGCAAGTTGAGATGAAATTGAGTCTGAGGACCCTATTTCTTTTATTGTGGGTTGGCGCCGGATTCCTCCTCGTCTGGCCGTTGGGAACTGATAATCGTTCTTGGTCGTCATGTTCAGAATATTCATTGCTTCTTCTGGCTTTTTGTCTAGGAGTATGTCATTTGCCGAGACATCGAGCATCATCCTAGTTCCCGTGTTGACAGCGTTATAGAACATGGTCACCTGCGTCCACAATGGGAATCCGTACAAGGGGCATTTGTGCAACAATTCTCTGTATCACTCCCAAGCCTCGTGCATGGATTCGACGTCAGCCTGTCGAAAAGAAGTGATTTCATTACACAATTTATTAGTTAAATTTGTAGGATTAAAACTTGCTAAGAAATTACGACACAAATCACTCCAGGATCTAATTAATCCTGCTGGAATACTGTTTAGCCACGTTTTTGCTCTATCCCTCAGTGAATAGTGGAGCGATTTTAATCTTAAAATATCCTCATGTACTTCATGTATTTTAAACAAATTGCAAATCTGCAGGAAGGATTTGAGGTGCTGTCTGGCATCTCCAGTTGCTGAGCCGCCAAATTGCCCCATAGTATTGATCATGTTTAACATCACGGGCTTTAGCTCAAACTGGACGCCCTCGATTTTTGGTGTAACAACTCTAGGATTTAGTTCGTTCAAATCCTCTTCTAGGTAGTTTCGGACAGTTAAGTTTCGTACTGCCGCGAATTGTATTCGCGGATTTTCTCCATCTCCTACCGGGACATTCTACTGCCCATCGGTAGGTTGCTGCCCATTGGCATTCTGGTTGTTGTTGGCATTATCTACCGGAGCACCTTGGTTATCGTTTCGGCCTCGGCCCAAAGGTTCCTACATTGCGGCTACGATCTTTCGTCTAAGCTTTAAGTAAGAATGTTCGATTTCTAGATCTAAATCTCGCAACGTGCTGCTTGGGTTCACTCTAGTCATGCGCCAAAACAAAACCAAATTTTATTAGTATTAAAACAAAAATTAAATAAATTAAAAAAGTAAAGTAAAAAGTGCAATAAAATAAAAACAAAAGTTTCCAATCCCCAGCAACGGCGCCAAAAACTTGATGCTCGCGTAAAAGTGCCCAGAAATAGTGCAAGTGTACACGTCTTAAGTAATAATTATAACTATATCGAATATCGTCTTTATAGGGATTGGGCTAGCCTATTGATCCTACTTCCTCGCACTATAAAACAAATAAAGTAAAAACACAAATAAGATGGGTTGTTTTGAATAAACTACAATACTAAAACTAAAATAAGCCAAAAAATAGACTAAAGAGAAAATCAAGTTGAGAGGATGGGCCGGATTAGAATGCGCCGTAGTGTGCAATCCTATTGACTTGTCTATGTCCTGAATGCAACAACACAAAACTGTCGTGGCAGTAACCTAAGTCCCTGACGTGGCCGCAATGGTTGAGTCCCTGTCGCGACAATCCCTTGCTCTTGGGCAGATGCTGTTAAGCTCAGCAAAGCGTCCTTGGATGGTTCCTCCTTATCCCTAAGCTCGGAACATTGGTTGATGGTTGAACTTCGATGATACCTCCCAACGTGAACCAAAGACAAACACCAACTATTCTAACACTTCTTTTAGCCACTGAAACTCTTAACCTATCCCTAGGCCGAGTTAGTTAACACCACGTGGGATGATAATCGTGCTTTTTTATTTCATGAGTTCAAATCTCCCAATATTGAACAAATAGATAACCTCAAAAACTCTCTCCTGATAAGTATGCAAGAATGATTGAAGCCAAGAATAAGCAAACCTTAACTTTATTGAATTAAGAACTTAAACAAATGCAATAGTCTTCACACAACTACTAAACAAACTAATCCTAACCCTAAGGAAAATTAGAACATAATGAATGGAAAGAAAACACAAACTAAATCCTAAGCTCTCTCGTCTCTCTTCTCCGTGATGTCTATGTCTCTTGAAGATGGTGGCAAGCCTCCTTTATATAGTGGAAGGTGTAGGCAAAAATCCTTCTTGGAGAGGAAGATAGGTTGGACTTGGAGTTAACTTTATTAAAGAGGTGAATCTCTTTAATTCAATACATTATTCACTTTTAGCCAAAAGTCCAACTTTATCCTTCCTTCAATGTTTTCGTCCTCTTCTTGAGCTCCAACAGCCACACAAAGTGTGTAAAAAATTCGGCATTTAAAGCTCTACAAACCGGCTACCATTTTGCCCATTTTGCCCTCCGGCAGGTTAAGTAGTACACTGTCGTGGCATGGTATTCTACTGCCTCGGCATTCGTTTGTGACTGGTTCTACTCCGCAAGTCTTCATTCTTCATAAATCAGCTTCCCTCAGTAGAAGCTATCAGTTGTGGCTTGGCTCGATCAGGGTCTGTTACTAACTTGTTCTTGTCGCATCCTTCCTTTTTCTTCATTGTCGTCACAGCATCTCCTGCCTTGGCAGCGTGCAAATCTGCAAAAGTGCCAAACATGCATCAAATAGTACCCTTTTTCATAGAATAAACAACATATAAAGATCAAAGGCATAAATTATGTAATCAATGTATGAAGGGTCATAATACAGCTCAAATGGGTGTAGGTTGAGTGATAATTGCCATGTAAAAGGGGTAAAAATATAGGAATTTTGGGCACTTATCAGGGAGCTAGCCAGCTTTGGGCCAAGCCGACCCAATATAGGCCTTTCGAGCTGAGCGGCGTTGACCCCGAGTCGAGTTGCCATCCGCCGTTGACTGTCGCCGCCAACCGATGTTGACCGGCGTTAACCATTAATTGGCGTTGACTTTTTTGGGGACCCTTTCTATGGGTTTCTTGACATTCTAAGTCCGATGGCTCAGTCCGTTTCACCAGATTCAAACCTGATAAGCTATTTTTATGTGTTTTATCCCCTAAAGTAGTCTGATAGTGTGAAATGGCTTATGTAGTTGTATTTGATTTATCTGAGGAATTGGTGGACTCGTATATTGGAATTAAAGAGATGATTGGAGGAGCTTGGATGGAGATTTATCGCTTTGGCTTAAGGTTAGCACACCTCGAACTCCTATTGCTTCATGAGCATCATAAATGTGATTGTTTGTGTGTTAGTATCTGCAAATTAGGTAGATGATGAATATGCATGTTTGGATACCGATAGTATGAGACTTGATATTTGTGTGAGGCATGATGATGTTGTGAATATGATGAGACTCATGGAGACTTTATAGACCGTGTAGGGTCGTCGAGATACTCTTATAATTATTTGATGATTGATTTATTGTTTGATAATATTGTGATGCCTTGTATGTTAGTTCGAATGAATTGACGTGATTTGATGGAAATCCTGCTTAAGGGATAATATCAAAAAATACTCGATTAAAGGATTATGAAGCCGATAATTAATATTAATTGAATGAATGTGTTAGTAAATAAACCCTAATGACTTTCATAAGCTTTAGAGAGATTGGGGCCGTAACAGTACAGGTCGACCCGTACCAGTACTTGTGGAAATTAAGGATTTCCATTAAGCTATATTAGTATCGCTACGCGTATGAGTACTGATACCCAAGGGTACCGTATCGATACTCGTGTTCGAGTATCGGTACCCACTGAACGAGATAAACTTTGATTCTAATAAAAAATATGGAAATTGACGTGGAATATTAATAAGGTAATATGAATTAATAGAGATGATTAATAAGGATGATTAATGTACACTTCCATAATAATTAATAACTTGGTAAACGTTGGGTGACTTGATGGTAATAGAAACCGTAGGGATCCGACTACTCGTCCCCGTCATCTTCGTCCTCATCCTCTTCATCATCATCATCGCAATTAGCTTGAGAATTCTGAGAGTTGAGCCAAGCACCATGGAAAGCAGTGAGAGAGACACCCATGGAGGCTTGTTGTTGCTCAATGGCCTTGACTCGATCTTCCAACGAAGTGAAGCGTGTATCAATGGTCGCAAATCCCGCATTCATGGTTGTATCTAAAGAAGCAATATTAGTCCCTACGGAGGTGAATTTCTCATTTAGATACGCCATGAGTCCATCCATGGAAGATTGTGCTGGGTTGGCTTGTGAAGCTACCGGAGGAGGTTGATCTTCTTGAGGAGGAGGTCGATTAACATGAACCCATTCATGGTCGATGTATTCAAAGTGTGCACGTGTAAGGGAGTGTTCATCGATCGGTTTGCCAAGAGGCTCGGCGGCATCATGCGAACAATCAATCTCCAAGGAATGGAACAAGTAACTCAAGGTCGTGCCATAGAAGAAAGACTTGACTTGATCGGTGTGAAGGTGTTGAACATATACCAAGTCGACAAACATAATTTGACAAAGGTTTGGGCGCTTACTCTCACGGAAACAACGAAGCCAAAAGGCATCCACTTCGAGGATAGTAGAAAACTTTCCACCGGAAGGGTGAAGCCACCAAGAGATAATAAGATGGAGGATACGATCATGGGCGTCAAGAATGGTTACAGAGCCAAGTTGAGAATGTCCCAAAGAGTGTTCATCATCAATCCCTAAATTTTCAAAACCAAAAAACATTGCATAAAACAATTTGGTCAATTCGATATTTCTTGCCCATGAGATAGGATTCAATAACAATCACATGTTTTCTTTCTTAATCATGGATACAACGGGCATATGCATAGAAAATCAAAACAAGATTTCGATATAAAACCGGGAGTATACTTAAAAAGGCATGGATTTCCATTATTGAAACAACCCAAATATTTGAATTTAAAACGTTTCGAGTTTAGAAAAGGGATTAAAACAACTCTCTCATCCCGAATAGTAAAGGTTTGGTATTGTTTGTAATGGGCTAAAGCCGAGGGTGATTGAAAACTATGTTGAATAATATAACCAAGATTCGGTTTAGTAATACCCTCATTTTCCGGATTTGGATTTGATGAACTAGAAGGCAATTCTTTCATGGTCTCTTTTTAAGTCTTATGATAAACCTGAAAACATCAAAACAATTTGAAAATAATGTATGCAATTATCATCACATTCGATCCAATAAATATTCCAATAATTCAAGGTATTATGAAAACACTATATTTTATAGGTTAAAAATATATACAAGTATAAAAATAAATTTTGGTAAAAAGAATTTTGAAAAATAGTGTACAAAAATATACGGTATATTTTTATATTTGAATAAAAAAATTTCAGATTTTAAAGAGTTTTTGCAAAAACTTTAAAACCCATAATATAAATATACTTTATATACAAAAATTAGTTGAAAATAGTAAAGAAAAATAAACAAAAATTAAAAAGAAAAGAAAATAGGTTTTATACCTTGAGTTATGAAACAAGATGAATGAAGGATGAAGAATGCACCAAATTGATAGCAAAGCTTAGCCTTGATGTGTAGAGTAAAAACCCTCAAGAAATTTTGAGTTTAGCGCGAGAAATCAAAGGGTTTGAGGGGGGGTTTATAGTTAAAATTCAGCTAGGGTTTGAAAGAAATAGGTAGATTAGATTTAATTAAAGTAAAACACTCTTTTAATGTCCATTTAAAGCTCTAGCGGCATACTATATCGATACGCTTACGTGGTGTATCGATCAACCGTATCGGTACGTTTTCAAACTATATTGATACGTGTGACCGTATCGATACATTTAAAACTGTATCGAAGCCCATTTAGCAACCCGTGTCGATACAATGTTACCCGTATCGATACCCCTTTGCCAGAAATGCATTTTTAAACTGAATGGAGTTCAAAAATTGGATTTTAATTGACCCTAAATGCATGTGTATAATGAATGAGCAAAGATTATGGGCTAAAACAAATACATACTCCCCTAGCAATAAGCATAGATTCATCAAGAAGCAAAATTACATAAACATGATCATCATTCAAATTCAAGCAAATTTTTAACACTAAAGGGCTATAAAAGGTCAAGATAAGCCAGTTAGACCTAACTCTCTCCTAAGAGTCCAAAATCGCTCTTTCTCTAATGGTTTTGTAAAGATATTTGCTAGTTGGTTTGAGGTATCAACGTACTCTAGAACAACATCATTCTTTAAGACATGATCCCTAATGAAATGATGTTTTATCTCTATGTGCTTGGTTCTAGAATGTTGGATGGGATTCGTAGTGAGACATATGGCACTAGTGTTGTCACACTTAAGGGATATGGTACCTACATCAATTCTATAGTCTAGAAGTTGTTGCTTCATCCAAAGGACTTGAGCACAACAACTTTCGGCCGATATATATTTCTCTTCGGTGGTAGATAAAACTACACTATTTTTTTCTTAGAGAACCAAGATATTAGCATACTACCTAGGAATTGGCAAGTACCGGAGGTACTTTTTCTATCTATCTTACAACCCCCATAATCCGCATCGGAATAAGCATGTAGGTTGAAAGAAGAGTCTCTAGGATACCAAAGGCCTAAACAAGGTATGTCTCTAAGGTATCTAAAGATTCTCTTAATGGCTATAAGGTGTGATTCTTAAGAACTAGCTTGGAACCTAGCACACAAGCAAGCACTAAACATAATGTCGGGTCTACTTGCGATAAGGTAAAGCAAAGAACCAATCATTGAACGATAAATCTTAGAATCAACACATTTACCTCCTTCATCTTTGTCAATCTTAATTGATGAGCTCATTGGAGTGGCTTGAGGCTTCACATTCTCCAAGCTAAACTTCTTGAGCATATCCATGATGTACTTAGCTTGGTTGATGAAGATGTCATCCTTCCTTTGCTTGATTTGGAGCCCCAAGAAGAATAAAAGCTCCCTCATCATGCTCATCTCAAACTCACCTTGCACTAGCTTAGAAAATTCTTGGCAATAAATCTCATTAGTAGAACCGAAGATTATATCATCAACATAAATTTGTACAACTAAGATGTCATTGCCAATTCATTTGAAAGCCTTTTTCAACCAAAAAAGTTTGAAAGCCTTTCATAACAAGCTCTAGGAGCTTGTTTCAAACCATATAAAGCTTTGTTTAATTTAAAAACATGGTTTGGAAAATTTGGATCTTCAAAATCGGGTGGTTGTTCAACATACACTTCTTCATTAATAAAACCATTTAAAATGCACCTTTGACATCCATTTGAAAAGGCTTGAATTTATGATAACATGCAAATGCAAGAAGGATCATGGTTGCTTCCATTCTAGCTACGGGTGCATAGGTTTCATCAAAATCGATTCCCTCTTCTTGAGTATAACCTTGAGCAACAAGTCTAGCCTTGTTCCTCACTATGTTACCACTCTCCTCTAGTTTGTTTCTAAAGACCCATTTAGTTCCTATAGTAGACTTATTACTAGGCCTATCAACTAATGTCCAAACGTTACTCCTCTCAAATTGATTAATCTCTTCTTGCATTGCCAATATCCAAAAATCATCTTTTAATGCTTCTTTGATATTTTTAAGCTCAATGCATAAAATGAATGCAACATTATTACGCAATCTAAGAGAGGACCTAGTGGTTACCCCCTTGGATGGATCACCAAAGATTTCACCATCTTTGACATAGTTGAGTTCCCTTGGGTAGCTCACTTCCTTTTCACCAAGATTCATGTCCTTCAAAGCTTCTACGAGAGGATCTTGTGCTTCTTCTTCTTTGGTTGGAACCTCATCCACCTTTGATGATTGTCCACCATCATTGGCTTTAATGATCCCTACATCATCATCATCACAAGAATCATTCCTCAGAAGGAGATTATCATAAAAAACCACATGTATAGACTCTTCTACAACTAATGTTCTTTTGTCAAAAACTCAATAGGCTTTAGAGTTTAAAGAATAACCTAAGAAAATAGCTTCATCACTTTTTGTATCAAATTTACCTAAATGATCTTTTCAATTGTTTAAAACAAAACACTTGCATCCAAACAGATGAAAATAACTAATGTTGGGCTTCTTTGATTTTAAAATCTCATAAGGAGTTTTCTTTAAAATTGGCCTAATCATTACTCGATTTATGATATAACAAGCAGTGTTTGTGGCTTCCGCCCAAAAGTACTTAGGTAAATTGTTTTCACAAAGCATGGTTCTAGTCATTTCTTCTGAAGTACGATTTTTCCTCTCAACTACCCCATTTTGTTGAGGAGTGCGAGGTGTGGGAAAGTTATGGCTAATTCCATTAGTGTTATCAAAATCCTCAAAACTAAGATTTTGAAATTTTGTTCCATGGTCACTTCTAATATGAGAAATGTTTTGAGCAAGGTCATTTTGAGTAATTTTTGAAAATATGATGAGTTTTTCTAAAGACCTTTTTTTGTACTTAAAAAGCGAACTCAAGTGTATCTAGAGAAGTCATCAACTAAAACATATGCATATGATTTTCCACCAAGCTAGTTGTCCTAATAGGCCCAAAGAGATTCATATGAATCAATTGTAATACCCTACTAGTTGAAACATCATTAATGGATTTAAATGAAGTTCGTTTTTGTTTACCCTTAGAACAAGCGTCACAAATTTTATCTAAGGAAAATTTTAGCTTAGGTAAACCTCTAACTAGATTTTGGGAAACCAATTTCTCTAAAACACTTATGCTAGCATGCCCTAGTTTCCTATGCCATAATCATGCATCATTTTCATTTTGAGCAACCAAACATGCATGGGATGTATGAATGTCATCTAAATGCATCATGTATATGTTATCTATGCGATGACAAATGAGCATTATTTTATTTGTTTTAATGTTCACAATTTTGCAACCATTAGCATCAAAAAGAACATTACAACTCTTATTACACAATTGACTAATGCTCAACAAATTATGTTTAAGACCATTGATATATAAAACATTTTCAATGAGAATAGAAGAGATATTACCAATGGAACCTATACCCTCAATGTGGCCTTTGGAGTTGTCACCAAATGTTACCACTCCACCAATCTTTGGCTTTAGCTCCATGAATCTACTCTTGTCGCCGATCATGTGTCTTGCGCATCCACTATCAAGGTACCAAGTGTTTTGACTTGAAGCTTTGGCCTTGTAGAAATGCTCCCCCTACAAATAAAGATTAGTTCTTGATTTTTTGTACCCAAATCATTTTGGGTCCATGTGAGTTAGCTCTCAAATACTTGGTTTCCTCAGGAATCCAAGAAGCAATAGCATGGATATTATTAGAAACTACTAGTTCCTTAGGAACCCATGCACTTCTAATTCTTTTACCTTTAGGATGCCTTTGGGAGTTTCTTTTTTTGCAGTCATTAAAGTTCCTCTTCACATAGTTGGGTTTTGAAGAACTTGCTTTTTCAAAATCTTGTTTCCCAACTACATTAAGAGAAGCCTTATGCTCATTCACCACTTTGTGGTGATAATCATGAACTTTAGAAAGAAGATTGTTTAAATCATCATTTTCATCTTGAAAGTATTTTAAGTCATCTTGTAATACCAAAATCTTCTTTTCAAGTTCAGAGTTGATTGTAGAAAGGGAATTGTTTTGGTTTTTCAAATCGGAAATTATTTTCTTGTTTTTCAAAACCGTTTCTTTATATTTTCCACCAACTCATCGTAAACCTCTTGCTACTCATCATATGCATCTTGAAGCTCATCAAAGGTGAAATCAAAAGTAGATGAGTTAGGGTTTACCTTAGGATCATTGTTGAGTGTGTAAAAGTTCTATTATTTACACCCTTTTTAACCCATATTTCTGCTGCATTCAAGCATCATTTCATTGCATTCAGGTCAGTTTACAGCAAAACATCACAAATATATAAAAGGCACAGGTTCTACTAAAAATGGTTGTTTTTGGCAGGTTGTCGCCGTCGTAGACGGTGAAGGCAGGCGCTGGGCAGAGAAGCAGAAGAGCTGAACTGGACAAGCATACAAAGAGGACGATGCTGCCATGATGCTGCCGTGACAGCATGGTGACAGCAGTTTTGTGAAGAGAAAAAGCAAAGTGGACCTCGATAGATAGAGAAAATTCTGCTCGTCTGTCGTGTGAAAACCATATATTTCTCCAAGCCCCGGATCAAAAGATATGTCAAGCCAAAGCTCAAGGAGAGAAAATCCCAAGAAACAAGGAGGACGGCTGAAAAGCAGGATCCTTGAAGATTAAGTCTTTATTAGAATCATACTTTTAATTAAAGTTGTAATCCTTGTTAACTTAGAATACTTGAGCCCAAAGCTTATATAAGGGCATGTATTTTAACCTAGGAGATATACTCCATATCCCATAGCCGATTTCCCCATAACCGACTACCAAAACCCTCCGCCGTTTACCCGCCGTCGATATGTTCTAAAACCCCCTAGGGCCACGGGTTGATTTGTAAAGTAGTTGCAAGGGTTGTTTTGCTTTAGGATTTTTCAGTTCAATAAAATAAACTTCAAGTTCTCTTATTTTGGTTATTAATATCTTGCAAGAGCATCGAGAGAGCATTGTGAGGTTATCTATTTACTTAGCATCGGGAGAGTTAAGTATACGAAAGAAATAAGAGCAAGTTCTCTAGTTTATAGTTGAACTATCTCGTGCCTAGGGATAGGGCGAGGTTAAGTAGCTAAAGAAGAATTCATACACATCGGTGTTCATCCTTCGATTCACGCCGGGAGGTATCATCAAGACGTGATCATCGACAGACTTGGACCTAGGGATAGGCCAAGGCAGATCTGGGATTCTTGCCAAACTTGAAAGTACTGAGTTGATGTGTTTGCTGCCGCGACAATCAACGGACTGCTGCCGCGACAGGTGCTGTCCGCGACGGGCGTGACGACAGAACTGGATTTACTAAACTATGCAATACCTGCACTACTGAGCAATTCAATACCAGCCCATTCTCCCTATCTTGATTTCTCTACTCTTTTATTTAAGTATTCTTTATTATTTTCGTGACAATATCTTAAACTATTCTTTTCCCCTTGTGCAGATAGCAAAGGTAAGGGTTAGCCCAGTCCATGTGGAGACGATATCTGATACTCTAGTATCACTTTATTACTTGCGACGTGTACACTTGCACTACCATTGCGATAGACTATTTTACACGCAACAAGTTTTTGGCGCCGTTGCCGGGGACTGGCAACACACTCTTACCCTAGCTTCTGCACTTTTCTTTTCTTTTTCTTTTTCCTTTTCTTTTTTCTTTTTTTCCTTTTTCTTTTTCTATTTTTATAAAAAAAAACTCAGGTGAAAATACAGGTTCAAGGGCATCAACATGCCAGGAAAAACCATTCGAGAGCTGATGTGGGAGAGTTCTTGCAATTACCGTAAAGATATGCTGCCACAACAGCAACAGGGGCAGCAACTACCGATGCCGCAGCAGCAAAATTTTTTATGGTACGATCAAAACCCGCAAATTTTTTTATACCATAACAGTTTTGCTGCAGAACCCGACATGCCCTGGCAATGTCATCATCCTCAAGAGGAGTCAAAATCCTTACAAGACACACTGCAAGCCTTCTTGGCACTCACTCAAAAAGTGTCGGCTTCTACGAACGCAAGTATCGCCAAGATGGATGAACTCTTGAGCAGACCAGTCCTCATTCATGCCACAGATGAACCTGAAATCCTGAGGCAAGATGACGAGGATGCCCATGTGAAGGAATACCCAACATATGATGAGTCTGAGCAACAACTTGCCATGGCAATGATCGAGGAGCCGGAATGGAGCAACACCGCGACAACGCTGAGTGAAATTCAAGAGAATGTCACGACATCAACCAGTTCTGAGGCAGAAACCCCAGTCAAAGCGGAAACTGCCGCCTCGGCAGCAACTGCCGCCTCACCAGCAACTGCCGCCTCGACAGCAACTGATGCTGAAGCAGCAACCACATCAGAGGCAAATTCTCAACCCACTACCTCGATTATGCCCAACCAAGATTGCACACATCCATCTCTGTCATGGCACTCGCACGACCACCTAGAAGAGCTACCCAATGACAGTTCTTCACAAATGGAATACGAACAGGTAATAAACGAACCTTTTGAATTCTTTGAAAACTCACCGATTCCATTGCAGATATTAGAGGAACCAACACCGGTGGACTCAGAATTATCAAAATCTCTACTGATGGAGATCTACGAGTGGTCAACAGAATTTGATATAGAGAGTGATGGCACTTACCAATGTCCCATTGTCCTGCAAAGTAACCTGACAACAGACTGTCAAAATAACTGGCTGCCGCAGCAGCAGGCAGGACAGCAAGGGCTACATTCCACCACAACAACATTTAACGAAAACAAGGTAAGTTTGTGGCCGAATGTCAATTTGATTTTTTTCTAATCATATATTCATGCCCTCAGAAACATTACCAAGAAGGGAGGACTTCATGGACTACAAAGGGAAGAGAAAGAAAGGAGCCTCTACCATGAGAATAATCACCAGATGGAGGGTACGGATGGACTTCAAGAAGTACCGGAAACGACCCCTCAAGCATCAATAGAACAGGGAGCAGTTACTTTAGGAGATGCCCCTCAAGGCACTCCTAATTTAACTTAATTTATTTTATTGTATTTTAATTTTATCTTATTTTATCTTCATTGTTTTAGGAATTAGAAATTTGATATTAGTTTTTAGTTTGTTTGTGTTATTAGGTAAACAGAGAAAAACCCTTGCAATGACGATACAAGCAACCAGAGGAGATGAACGAGACGCTGGTGAGAGAATTTTATGCTGCCATCAGCAGCAAAACGGCGACAGCAGTGACTGTCAGAGGGAAAGAGGTGCCGTTCACAGCCGAGCACGTCAACTCTTTATATGGCCTCTGCATAGGCCCCAATGATGATGCACATCAGCAGTTCCTCGACACCTTGGATGATGCTGCCTATGACGCTGTCATGGCAGAACTGACGGCAAAGGGAACCGAATGGAGTACTAGCCGGAAAAATCCATACACGGTGAAGAGGGGACAACTGCTGCCGGAGGCAAAACTGTGGAATGCCTTCATCAAAAAGAGGATTATGCCGTCGTCACACCATACTACCGTTGACCAGCAAAGGTTAGCCTTAATACACTCTATTTTAAATGAACGACCCATTAATGTGGGTGGTTATATGCGAGAGAGTATTTTGGAAAGTGCACATCGACCGTCGGGCCTCCTTTTCCTCCCTTACCTCATCACGTCCCTCTGCCGCGGTCATAATGTGCCGGAAGCCGACACCGATTTCATAGTGAAAGGACGGGGTTGGACAGAAAAGAATATCATCAGCCTCATGGAGCTGACAGTGGCAACCCCTCTCTCATCTTTCAACCCTGCTGCCGCCCCAGCTGAATCATCAGAGCAGCCAAATCTTGAACCTGCCGCCGCAACAGCTGCTCCGACAGACCCATCCACTCAAATCCTTGCTGCCATTCAGAGGATGGAGGACAGACAGCTGGGTTTGATGACTTTCATCAAGGATTTTGCTGCATCCACGGTAAATTTCATTCACCATACTTTAAATTATCCTGATGTTGTCTTTTCCACCTTTCCTGCCCACTATTTCACCATCCCCACCCCTGCCCACACACCTACACATGTTGCCACACCCCGTACACAATCTGCTGCCTCCACCCCTTCACCTGCCCCGACGGCAGCCGGCAGCCCTCAGGCCGACACATCCGCCCGAGGAACAAAGCGACCGGTACCCTCGGATGACCTTACTGCATTTGAGGCTGGATTCTCCTCTTCATCCGTCTGGGCAGAAAGCGATGCCGAACCCCCTATTCGGAGGAACTTGGCGAACGAATTTACGCCTGTCAAGCAGCAGAAAAGAATGGCCAACAGAAAGCTTATGCCAAAGGCTAGCACCACCACCAGCAGCAGCAGTTGGGACAGCGGCAGCAGATCTGACATCCAGGTCATAGAGCAACCAGCCCAGCCTGCCCCACAGCCCAGAATCCGCCGCCAAATCCGCCTCAGCAGCACTAGTGAAGACAGTGCTTAAAATTTAAGTTTCTTTTCTTTTTCTTCTTATTGCTGTCTGCTATCTTTATATTTTGTGATGTACTGCCTTCATTTTATTTTGTCATTTGCATTGAGGGCAATGCAACCCTTGAGTTTGGGGGTGGCAACCCTCCATTTAATGGAGTCTGAGTACATCTTAGTTAATTATAGTGTCTTTTACTTAGTTTTGTTTTCTTAAAAAAACTGAAAATATTGGAAATTTTGGCTAAAAACTGTGAATTGAACTTATCTGTCGTGACAGCTCTGTCGTGACAACGACTTTAGGATAGTTTAAGGAGAAGTTTAGAGCCTTTCTATAGTTCTGAAAACTTAAAACACCATTGTGACTGTTATACTGCTTAGACTTCTTTTAGCCAAACTAGAATAGGAAACTTAGCACTTGAACAGCCCCTAGAGGTGCCTAACACTGGCTCTAGGAAAGAAGTTTAGAAAAAGAGACTCAACAGCCCTAGAGGTGCCCGAAACTGGCTCTAGGAAGTTAACTAGAGGTGCCTAAAACTGGCTCTAGTCAAACTTTAGCTTGAAAAATAGAAAAATCGAGTCAAAACAAAAAAAAAATCAAAGGAGCATGAAAAAGTTCATTCAAAAGATAAACTTTGGCATAAAAATTCAAGTTAAGAGTTGAATATTCTAGTGAAACTAAGAGAGTCTTGGCATATAACTGTTCACAAGCATGCACACACTGCACGAGGACTATAGTGAGATTCCAGACAGATCCTAAATTATCCGACAGGTTGCTGCCGTCACAGGGAACGAACGACGGGTAAGGGAAAGTTCACTGTTTGAAAGCCAAAACAAAAATTTCTTTTTCTTTTAGTTCTTAGTTGCTTGAGGGCAATCAAAAACTTGAGTTTGGGGGTGTGTTGAGTGTGTAAAAGTTCTATTATTTACACCTTTTTAACCCATATTTCTGCTGCATTCAAGCATCATTTCATTGCATTCAGGTCAGTTTACAGCAAAACATCACAAATATATAAAAGGCACAGATTCTACTAAAAATGGCTGTTTTTGGCAGGTTGTCGCCGTCGTAGACGGTGAAGGCAGGCGCTGGGCAGAGAAGCAGAAGAGCTGAACTGGACAAGCAGACAAAGAGGACGATGCTGCCATGATGCTGCCGTGACAGCATGGTGACAGCAGTTTTTTGAAGAGAAAAAGCAAAGTAGACCTCGATAGATAGAGAAAATTCTGCTCGTCTGTTGTGTGAAAACCATATATTTCTCCAAGCCCCGGATCAAAAGATATGTCAAGCCAAAGCTCAAGGAGAGAAAATCCCAAGAAACAAGGAGGACGGCTGAAAAGTAGGATCCTTGAAGATTAAGTCTTTATTAGAATCATACTTTTAATTAAAGTTGTAATCCTTGTTAACTTAGAATACTTGAGCCCAAAGCTTATATAAGGGCATGTATTTTAACCTAGGAGATATACTCCATATCCCATAGCCGATTTCCCCATAACCGACTACCAAAACCCTCCGCCGTTTACCCGCCGTCGATATGTTCTAAAACCCCCTTAGGGCCACGGGTTGATTTGTAAAGTAGTTGCAAGGGTTGTTTTGCTTTAGGATTTTTCAGTTCAATAAAATAAACTTCAAGTTCTCTTATTTTGGTTATTAATATCTTGCAAGAGCATCGGGAGAGCATTGTGAGGTTATCCATTTACTTAGCATCGGGAGAGTTAAGTATACGAAAGAAATAAGAGCAAGTTCTCTAGTTTATAGTTGAACTATCTCGTGCCTAGGGATAGGGCGAGGTTAAGTGGCTAAAGAAGAATTCATACACATCGGTGTTCATCCTTCGATTCACGCCGGGAGGTATCATTAAGACGTGATCATCGGTAGACTTGGACCTAGGGATAGGCCAAGGCAGATCTGAGATTCTTGCCAAACTTGAAAGTACTGAGTTGATGTGTTTGCTGCCGCGACAATTAACGGACTGCTGCCGCGATAGGTGCTGTCCGCGACGGGCGCGACGACAGAACTAGATTTACTAAACTATGCAATACCTGCACTACTGAGCAATTCAATACCAGCCCATTCTCTCTATCTTGATTTCTCTACTCTTTTATTTAAGTATTCTTTATTATTTTCGTGACAATATCTTAAACTATTCTTTTCCCCTTGTGCAGATAGCAAAGGTAAGGGTTAGCCCAGTCCCTATGGAGACGATATCCGATACTCTAGTATCACTTTATTACTTGCGACGTGTACACTTGCACTACCATTGCGATAGACTATTTTACACGCAACAATCATCTTCAATAGTCATGAGGCAAAGATTAGCCACTTCGTGCTCCTCTTCATCGGATGATGATTTTTCATCGCTCCAAGTAGCAACGTGGGCTTTGAGCTTATTCTTCTTATCGAAGCTCTTCTTCTTGAGTTGAGGGCAATCTGGTCTTATGTGCATCGACTTCTTGCACTCATAAAAAATGAGTTGATCCTTCTCCTCTTCTTTGTTCTTGTTCTTGAAGTCTCTTCTTCTTTGAAATTTTCTTCCTCGATTGGACTTCATGAACCGAGAGAATCTCTTGGCTATCATAACCAATTCCTTAAATTCATTCTCGCTAGAATTTCTTTCCTTTTGAGAGCAATTCCTTGCTTCTTCTTCTCTACCTTTTGCTTTTCCACTCTTTTCTCTTCTCTCTTCTTTTCTTCTTCCCTTCATTGCTTCATGATCTCATGAGTAAGGAGAGATTGCACCAACTCATTGAGCTTTAACGTCTTCAAATTTTTGTCCTTGATGATTGTGGTTCTCTTCTCATCCCATTATTCGATAAGATAGTAAAGAAGCTTTTGGACTAGCTTGCCTTCGAGAATGATCTCACCGAAGCCTTTGAGACCATTTACTCTGACGAAGAACCGATCAAACATTTTGGAGATGCTCTCATTCGGCTCCATCTTGAAGATCTCGTAACACAATTTAAGGATCCCAATCTTGGTCTCCTTTACATCGTTGGTGCCCTCGTAGGTGGTCTCGAGCTTGTCCCGCACCTCCTTCGCACTTGTGCACAATGACATCTTCGTGTACATACCGGGTCCAAGTGCACAAAAGATGATGTGTAGAGCCTTGTAATTCACTTGTAACTGTATTCTATCTACATCCGTCATCTCCACCTTGGTGTTCGGAATTAGTCTTCCTTCTCCATCTCGTTTCATCAAAATGTTGGACCATCTGCTACTACATCCCAAAGGGTGTAGTCATTGGACTTGATGAAGTGCCTCATTCGGTTCTTCCAAAATGGGTAGTTATCCCCATTGAAAATAGCGGTTTGGTGATGGATTGTGACTCGTAAAAGTTTGGCCTAGAGGTAGATGCCATGGCTTTGATTTATGGTCGATTGATCTTCTTCTAAGACCTCCTCTTGTGTATGTGAGCCCCTCAAAGAGTTAGGATATGATACCAATTGTTGAGTGGATCAATCAAATTGAAATTAGCTAGGGGGTGAATTGGCTTTTTAAAGCGGAAGGGAGCAAATTGAAAATGTAAAGATTTAAGACAAGGCAATTTATAGTGGTTCAAGCTTCGAACAAGCTCTACATCCACTACCTTAGCTCCCACTAAGGATTTTGAACCATATCCACTAGATATTCTTTCCCTTTTTCTAGGCTTAGGAGGTAACCTTTACAAACCGGTTAATCTTTCTACCCAAAGATTAACCAAGACTCTCTCAATACAAAGAAGAAATGACAATCTAAAAAATACCTCTCACTAGGTTGATATATTGCTCAATTACAAGTAATCACTCCCCACACTTGAAAGAAAATAATATAATGAAAGTTACACAAGTGGGGGTTACAAAAATTTGACTCTTTAAGCTCAAGGGTTTGGATATATGCTTGGATGTTGCAAATAGGTTCAATAGTTGTTGTTGTAGCTTTGGAGGCTTGCTTTTATACCCTTGTATTGATTTCTAGCCGTTCTGGTGGTTGAGATCATCAATAGAGCCGTTGGACTCTATTTTTCCCGCAATAAATGCACTTCTGCAACCTACTATATCGGTACATGAATAGCCATATCGATACATGTCTCAAAATAGAAAGAGCTTTTGTGCACATTTAAGAGGGGCGTACCAATACACGTATAGGCGTATCGGTACGGTTATAGTGTAAAATTAGGGGCATATCGATACGCGTATAGGCGTATCGGTATGGTTATAGTGTAAAATAAGGGGCGAATCAATACACAATGACCATATCGATACGGATTTTACTCACTGGAATCCTGAGTAAAACTTAAGAAAAAATGTATCAATGCGCTATAAGAGCGTATCGATAGGGTCTAACAGCCGTTTGAAATTTGTTGATTTCATAACCGACAAGCAACATCTATTTTATTAAATGCAAAGATTTTCTGAATCAAACCAAACCGTGTCGATAAGGGGACAACCGTATCGGTACGCTATGCCTTAAAGATAAACTCAGTTTAAAAAACTGTATCGATACGGGGTTAACCGTATCGATACGGGGTTAACCGTATCGGTACACTTTAGGCAATTGAAATTCCGCTAATGTAAAACTGTATCGATACGACTAGAGCGTACCGATACGCCTTAGCGTAATTGTAAGGTTTGGCTTAGAAACAGTTAGAAAGTATTGTTTGGTTTGAATGTTTTGACTTAAAATTAGTTTTGGTTCAAATTACTTGTCAATTTGTGAGACTTCGAAATACTTAAAAGTTTATTTATTTTTACAAATAAGTCCTTAGACAATTTGTTATATCAAAATTAAATTAGGTTTTACAGATATCATCCGTGCAGAATTAAAATCTTGATGATTTAACTAAAATTTTTAATAATTTTTCAGATATTTAATATAAAAATTTAAAAATTATGAGAGGAGATTTAATTAAAATATTTAAAATTTAATAATTTACTATAAAATTTAAAATTTTAAGAAGACTAAATTAAAATTTTAAATATTTTAGAGGTGAAATTTTAATTTCCCAAAATTTTGGGAGCTGTGACACTTTTGGTCCTCTGAACCTTCCGCCTTTGCCTATGCCGATTAATGCACATATAATTCTTATATTCTATGATTATTTCTCACACTAGTCTTATTTGGAAGGATTCTAAATTTAATTTACACTACACAATCCCTAATCGTCATTATTCATAAAACAGGTTTAATTTTTTAAACATGATATTTATATCATATAAATTAGACATAATTATCTAACTTTAATTAGTATATTAAATTTTCAATAAATAGTTTTATATTAAAAATTATGAGATAGCATCAATCATAAATAAACATGTTAATATATATAATAAACTATTAATATATATGAAAAAGTAAACCATAGATATAATATCGTACTATAATCACCTTAAAATCATTCAAAAAAATTGGAATATTATATTTATATTAGTAAGGGTACTAATTGAGTTGAAAGACTCGCAAACAATTCGAGCCCGACTCGGTTAAAACTTGATCAACACTCAGTTTAAATTGACTCAATTCGAACTTGAGCTCAACTCGAAATCTTAATGAGTCGAGTCGAGCAAGACTCGACTTGACTAGATGCTCGCGTGCAGCTTGTTAATTTTTTTTATAATTTTTTTTAATCTTTAGTGGCTACCTTAAAAACTTATGTTCCGAGAAGTTTGAATGTTAGTAGAAAAATCTAAAAGAGTTCGATGGCTTACTGAGTAAGTTACGTATAAAATGTTTGGGGTTCAAACGATCAACATGTATCTTTTAACGAGCATGAATCGAGCAAAACTTTATCAAACTTATCGAATATCGAGTCGAGTCGAATACAAGTAACACCATTTTTTAGTCAAGTCGAGCGATACTCAACTTATGATCAACTCGTTCGATAAGCGCCCTAATTTTTTTTTTGATTAATAAGGGGTGCTAGCATATGCCTCATTAAAAACCTCCCTAACCTAAGATGGAGGAAAAGAGTACCCATGCAAGCACATACAAACCAAGAAACAAGGCAAAAAACACCTAAAGGACATAGCTACATAAACACCACCCAGCGGTGGAAACCAAAGAGCAACCTGCATATGCAAGCACCTACGAGTGCTAGGAACAACGCTGGCAAAGCAGCCAGCAACCAGCACATGCCCCTCTCTCCTGCACACGTCCTCAATCCCGCATACCGTCCTTGTCGAGTGCATCAACCACTTCCAAGGGAGGCGTTGTAAATAACATGATAGTATCATACGGAACCTTGCCCATCTTTACGAGTCCATCCGCAACTCCATTCACCTCGCGGAAAACATGTGTAACGGAAATATCCCAATCCTTAGCTAATAACCGATCAATATATAACACCAAGGTTGAGACCTTCAGATCACTAGTCTCTTTACGGATCAACTGAACGGCACGTTTATTGTCAAGCTCAAGACAAATTCTACGAAAACCCAACTCCCATGCTCGAGAAATCCCTTCAAACACACCCCATAGCTCAGCTTCGAGCGAAGAACAAATACCAATAAACTTGGCGAAACCCATCCGCCAAACACCGAGACTATCGCGGATGACTCCCCCACACCCCGCAAGGCCCGAGGATGGACATCGAGCTCCGTCGGTGTTAAGCTTCATCCAACCATCAAGAGGAGGGGGCCATCGAGCATGCAAACGCGAAGGCCGGCTGATAGGTCCAACCAAACTCCGCCTTGAAGCAGCCTCATGGTACTTTGACACCACACGTATCCCTCGTGCAACAATCGACTCCATAGGAATGCGCTCCGGGTCAAAAACCATGGAGTTCTGATGTAACCAAATCCCCCATAAAATCGCACCAAATAAAGAACTCCACTCCTCATTCATCGTACCAGCGTACATCGAAGAAGAGAGGTTAGTGAGCAGCCAACTTTGAAAATCAATACTTAGGAAGTCATTCAACTTATCCTGCCGAACAAGACTAGCCCAAGCCCCTCTCGCCACAAAACAATGCCGGAAAAGATGGTCAGCGCTCTCCACTTGTGCACTACACACACTACACCGGGAGTCACTGGAAAAATGCCGCCGACAACGCTCCTCATTGGTAAGGATACACTTGTGAGCAAGAAGCCACAGAAAAATGCGAATCCGATGTAAACCCTTATATCCTGAAATAACTTTCCAAATGGGATCATTTACCGATGGTAAAGCACCCACACGAATTCGATAAGCGGAACCAACAGTAAAATGACGGTCATCCGTAGGAAGCCAGGCCACCGAGTCAGCGAGGTGAGACGGAGTCGGAGCCTTAATCCCAGCAATACGAAGAAGAATTGGTAATGGAAGCCAAGCTTGGAAAGAGTTCCACGCCCACTCCCCTGTTGACAACACCATTGACGATACAGGACAAAACAATAAGCCCAGCGAACTCGCATTAGAATGATAATTAATTAAAGGACCCACATCGGAAAGCCACGAATCACGCCAAAAATCAACCGAAGTACCGTTTCCTAAATTCCACACAATATTGTTTGTAAGATCATTCCAAATCAAACAAAGACCCTTCCATAGCCTTGAAGAGTTTGGATGGGTGATTGTAGAAGGAATCACATTAACACATTTATACTTGTGCCGAAGGACACGAACCCACAACTCCTCGCATCTAGTAAGCAAACCAAAACCCACCTTCATCAGAAAAGCCTCATTTTGACTCTCCAAATGCTTGAAACCAAGGCCCCCATTTTCCGTAGGAAGGCAGAGATCATTCCATTTAACAAGATGAATTGTCGTCCCATTAGAATTGCCCCAGATGAAACTTCTGATAAGCTTTTTAAGAGCAACACAAGTACCCTTAGGTAAGAGAGTAGTGTGCATCGCATAAGCAGGAATAGCCTGGAGAACGGATTTTGCAAGGGTTATACGCCCAGCAATATTCAGGAGTTTAGCCTTCCAACCTGAAAGCCTATCCCTGACCCTCTGAACCAAATACTGATACGAATCCAAGGTAACCCGCCTATGTAGCAAAGGAACGCCCATGTAGCGCCCAAGCTCATTGACCTTACTAAAACCAAAACCCCTACTGATGTACTGGCGAAGATCTGCTGGCACATTCTTAGAATAACAAATAGTAGTCTTCGCAGCACTGACTTTATGCCCCGAGGCCATGCAAAAACGATGAATAATGGACCCAATACAAGATAACTGCTCAGCCGATGCTTCCGCAAAGAGGACAAGATCGTCCGCAAAGAAGAGGTGTGAAAGACCCGGACCACCTCTAGAGAGATGGATCGGCTTCCAGATAGCCCCATCAACCGCACCCTGAATATCATGTGCAAGCCGCTCTATACACAGGACAAACAGATACGGCGAGAGCGGGTCACCCTGCTTAATACCTCGACTAGGCCGGAAGGCCGAGGAAGCAGATCCATTCCATAAAACCTGCATTGATACAGAGGTAATACATCTCATAATAAGCTGACGTAGTTCAAAAGGGATACCTATCATCTCCAAAGTTTCCCGGATAAAATTCCATTCAAGCCTATCATAGGCCTTTTCGAGGTCCACTTTTATAGCCATCCAACCCTTCTTCCCTGCTTTCTTGCACATAGAATGGACGACCTCTTGAGCAATAATAATATTATCTGAAATAGACCTGTTCGGAACAAAGCTAGTCTGATTCCCAGAGATCCACTTCGGCAGCAGTGGTTTCAGTCGCTTAACAATAATTTTAGTGATAATATTGTAAAGGACAGAGCATAGGCTAATAGGTCGAAATTGAGAGATGTAGTCAGGATTAGGTACCTTCGGAATGAGAACCAATAACGTCGTGTTCAGGCCCTCGTCAAAGTCTCTGCCATCAAAAATCTCCTTAACAAAACGACATACGCCAGGACCTACAATACTCCAGTTTCGCTGATAAAAGATAGCGTGAAAACCATCCGCACCCGGCGCTTTGAGGGACCCGATTGAAAAGACGGCTTCCCGAATTTCATCATCAGAAACAAGTGCAGACAAACCCTGCAACTCCCTACTCGGCAAACTAGGGAAACAATTAAGAACAGTGCTTGAAGTACTAACATCCCATTCGGAAGAAAACAACGAGCAATAATAGTTGACGGCCATGGCTTTCAAAGTAAGGTCATCAGAGATTCTAACACCATTCTCATCAAGGAGGGAGGAGACGTAGTTCGTTCGCCGTCTATTCATTGCATACGCATGGTAGAATTTAGTATTACGGTCCCCGTCAATCAACCACTGGCATCGAGATTTCTGCACCCATAACACCTCCTCTTGCGATAAAATAGACTCAAGCTCCATGCGAAGCGTGCGATCAAGCTGGAGAAGAAAATCCGAGCGGCGGAATTGGAGAGCCTTTACAATACCACGAAGGCAACGCAAAATCCTGCGCTTCTTAGCACAAATGTTACAAAAAGTGGTTGAGTTCCACTCCCCCAGGCGAGAGTGAAGATTACTCAGGTTCTTAGAGATCTCACCATTACAACACCAACCATCCGACACCACCCGCTCAAAATCCGGATGGTCTAACCACGCAGCCAAGAAGCGAAAAGGACGTTGACCATTAGTAGTTCTCTCAGGCTGACATTTCACAAGGAGCGGACAGTGATCGGAGCCAAGTCTGTCTAAATGTATCACGCAGGTATCGGGAAAACGATCAAACCACTTCATATTAACCAAACAACGGTCGAGGCGCTGGAAAAGATCACCCCGATTCCAGGTGAACTGGGACCCCACAAATGGAACATCCACAAGGCCTGCATCAAAAATGAAATCCCCAAACAGATTGCTGATACCTGGAGAAGATAGAGACCCAGCCTTACGCTCGTCCGAATGGACAATCGAGTTGAAATCTCCTCTCAGAACCCACGGATCGCCATTCTGCGGAATCAAACGAAGAAGAGCATCCCATAGAAACTTGCGCTTGCTCGCAGTCGGGCTAGCATACACAGAAGTAAACCACAACCAGGAAGAAGAGTGACGTTCCTTCACCCTCCCATGCACATATTGATTAGAAATATTGACAATATCAACATCAACAGCATCCGACCAGAGAACCCAAACTCCTCCACTAAAACCATGCGCCTCAACTCTATAGGAGTTCGGGAAACCAAGACGATGAATAACACGATCCGCCATACGACCACTAATACGAGGCTCAAACAAAGAGACTAACTGCGGCTTATAAGATTTCATAAAATCCCTAAAATATCGACGAAACTCAAGGCTAGCAGCTCCCTGACAATTCCAGAAGAAGATATTAAACAATTCCATAGAGATGGCACCTGATTTTCTTTATCAACAACTGTTGATTCCGCACCATTCCCAGCGTGCAAAGAACTATCCGGGCCAGCAACCGCAGGTGAGCCGATAGCATGCATCGAATTCTCTTCTCCAGGGTCCAACTCACTCGCTACACTCCGCGAACCAGCACCACCCATGGACGATTGAATCCAATCGCTCAAGACTGCCCGAGAAGGAGCTTTGTACACCGATTGTTTCTTCACCTGAAGGCCCTTCCTCACAACCTCTCCTTGTCCTTTCGAACTACTTCCCACAGCGTTCTTGCGCTGACCCAACTTAGTTCCAATGGCTTTCTCCCCTTCCTCCCTAATCATGATAGCCAAGTGAGAGCCAGAAGGGATTATCGTCTTGTGTGAAGTCGTCACCGGGGATTGTCCCTCCTTCAGTGGTGTAACGGTGACCGGGGAAGTCGTGCCCGCCCTTTGATGGTTAGCCGGAAGGGCTCCCTTCTGCTGTGGCTCTGAAGAATGCTCAACAACGTTCAGACTAGCCGGAGAAGGAGTAACAGTGTTTTCCTTATCCGCGGACCTAGTAAATCCAGCATCCTCCTGTTCATTAGCTTCAGAGTTCACGGTAGCACCATCATCCCATAAAACATTGTAACGTGAACCATAAGACCCCTTTTCCACAGTCTTGCCTGTAGAGATATCAGAACTTTTCTGCGGCTTATGGCGCCTCGTTTCGGCCAGCATCTAGGAGCCATAGGGATTTTCTGGCGCGAAACCACTAGAGACCGTTTCTTTCTGAACAGGTTGTTGCGGCACAACATCCTTACCTCTAGTACACGCGAAATCTGAATGGCCATATATACCACAGCTAAAATAGACATTCTGAAGACTCTCATACTCAATTTGTTGCACGAAATCATCAATGCCAATGCACGGAAGAAGGGGCTTATTAAGATCAACAAGAAGAGCAAGCCTGGCAAACTTACCCCATTCCCTTGCTTCCGTATTGTAGTCAACACGAATCACCCTACCAATAGTCGAAGCGATACGCCTAAAGAACGCCTTTGTATAGTAACGGTAAGGCAAACCCGGAAGCCTTGCCCAGACTATGACTTGGGAGGGGTATAATTCAGATGTCGAGAAAGAACGCCGCCATGGCTGAAGAGTCAAATAACATCCATACACCACCCACGGACCATCCGCTAAAACATGAGCATAGTCCTCCTCGGACGCAAACTTAACAAGGAAATAATTATTTTCCAAGTCGACCACTTTAAAAGCACCTTGGGGTCGCCACAGCGAACGAATCCGATTCAGCAACGCTTGGTAACCAATGGAACGACCTAGCAAACGGATTATTACCGTCTTCCTCATTGAAAAATCCAGTAATTCTTGAGCCCTATTCAAAAACTGGATTGTCGGAAAAGCGCCATCCCTAGTAATCTGAACGTCTTCCTCGGCTAGCATAATGTTATCCTCATCCCAGCCTGCCGCAACATTGTTTCCAGTTACATTCTTCCCGGACAAAACAGCCGCATACGACTGCTTCGCATTGCCTGCTATAGGCGATGAGGAGACCATACCAGGGTGAGCAGCTTCCCTATCCGCCGGACCACTCCATTCGCGGAACCATCTCAGTGTCACCATCGGCGTTTGGCGTGATCCCTGGCAAAGGAGCAACACATGACTCCGTCGACGGTAGCACAGAGGCTGCTTCCTTCGCCCTCTTAGAAGCCGGCAGATCACCATTCCCTGGGTCACGAGGGATCGCAGAATTCAAAAGAGGAACACTTGAGACCGACCCCGGCGGCTTCGGCAGACCGGCTAAGGGAACAGGGGGCTTCGGCGGCCGGCCGTCAACATATGACGAGGAGACGTCAACGTCGGGGGAACTAGGTTTTCCATGAATTTCGAAGTTTTATTTGTGTGTGTACGACTCGTGTAGGTAGATAAGCGCCCTAATTATTAATTACTAATATGTATTTAAAATGATTCACTTCAATTTTTGATAATCATATCAAAACAGTGATTTATGCTAACCATAGTTATCTAACCCAGGTTAGGTACACATTTAGTCGGTCAATAATTTACCCGTTATTAAAATAATTGGTTGGGTAGACATCAAATGAGTTCACATGATTCAATTAATTTATATCTCCCTTCGTATTAAAGTCTTGATTTTATAAATAAATGTTAGTTGATTTCAATTTAATAATAATAATTAGGGATGTAAAAACAGATCAACAGTTGGGTTTCAGGTCGGGCTCTGTTAAGTCAGGTCAAGTCGGTTACATGTCATTTCAGGTCGTTTTTTGTTTTGCTCAATTCGGTTCGGGTTCGGGTTCATTTCAAGTCTGGCCAAAACGGTTAATTAACGGGTTAATTTCGGTTCGGGTTGATTTCAGGTCGGGTTCATTTCAGATCAGTTTCGTTTCAGGTCGGGTTCATTTCAAGTTGGTTTCGTTTCAGGTCGGTTTCCTTTCAGGTTGGGTTCATTCGGGTTTAGGGTTTATTTTGTAGGGATTAGGATTTAACATACATTATACGTACATACATATAGGAATTATGGTTTAGTGTTTTGGGGTTTAGGATTTAGTGGTAGGGTTTAGGGTTTATACATTGGTACATACATACATATATACTTATGTACATTATACATATATTTATATGGTTTAGGGTTTAAGATTTGGATTTTAGGGTTTAGGGTTTCACGTTCCTACATATATACATACATTATACATACATAACACAAAAAAGAATTAGGGTTAGTGTTTAGGGTTTATGATTTAGGGTTTATACATACATAAATACATTTTACATACATATATATAATATACTAATATATTATATATATTCTAAAATGAAACCCTAATCAAAACCTTAAACCCTAAACCAAAAATGAAACCTAAACCCATAACCCTAATTCGAAACACTAAACTAAAATGAAACTCTAAAACCATGAAAAGAAACCCTAAATGCTAGACCCATAAAAAACCCTAAACCTTAAACTCATAACATGAAAACTCAAAATAAAGTCAATAAAAAGCAAACCCCTAATCCTTAAGCACCAAACCCTAAAGGTAAGCTTAGTTCATAATAATGAAACCTAAACCCCAAACCCTAATTCAAAACACTTAAGTAGAACAAAAATCCTAAACCCATAAAAGAAACCCTAAACCCATAAAAAACTCAAAATAAAATCAATTAAAAGTAAACCCCTAAACCCTAACAATAAACCATAAACATTAAACCCTAAAAGTAAGCTTAGTTAACTAATAATAAAACCTAAACCCTAATTCAAAATACTAAACTAAAATAAAAACCCTAAACTAATAAAAAGAAACCCTAAACACATAAAAAGAAACCCTAAACTAAGACCAATAAAATCAAAACCATAAATCAAAACACTAAACACTAAGACATGAACCATAAGCACTAAACCCTAAAGATAAGCTTAGTTCACTAAAAATAAAACCTTTATTCGAAACACTAACCCTAAACCCTTAAACCTTAAACCTTTAAACTCTATACATGTAAACCCTAAACCTAAAAATTAAATACTAAACCCTAAAACTGTAAACAATTAAAACAAAATCCTAATTTAAAACCATAAACCATAAAACAAAACACTAAATAAAATCCCTAAACCCTAAAAACAAAACATATTAACCATAAATTATAAATCCTAAACCCTAGATTAAAACCTTAAACCCTAAATTAAAACCTCAAACTTTATATCTAAAAAATAAATCAATAAATTAAACCCTAAACCTTAAAATTGAAACCCTAATCAAAATAAGAATACTTGAACATAACCTTAAACCCTAAAAATGAAATATTTAAATTTAAGCATTGAAAATGAAAACCCTAAATTAAACCCCAAACTCTAAACCTTAAAAGTGGAATAATGACCAAATTGAAAATAAAACAAAATTGTCAGCTCAATTTCACACAAAAAAAGACCAAAATGAAAGAACCTAAACAAATGAGGACCTAAAGGGTGAATAACCCTTACACCTAAAAGGGCGGGCAGATTCCCTCCATGCTTTCAATCAAGCGGGAGCCTTAAAAAAGTCTTTAAATTAAAATAAAATTATTAAAATATTTTATTAACCCTTACGCCTAAAAGGAGGAGCTTGAAATTAAGGTGGTGTTTTATACACAGAGGAAGATGGTGTTTTATAGAGAAATTAAATATTGTTGGATCAATTAATATATTTTATTTTTTAAAATTTATTTCATTTTCACCTTTATTCGCAACATAAATTTGTGTAAAATAATTAAATATTACGGTATTATAATATAACTATGAATTTAAAATATTGGAAACGATTAACTTTCTAATATCTAGTTTTTATCAATTCAACAATTAATTTTCAATCTTTCGTAATAAAATTTGATCAAGTTAAGTTAATTAAATAAAAAAGATATTCATTCAAATTCAAATCAGGTCGGGTTCAAAATAGGTCGGTTTCAAAACAGGTCAGGTCCAAACAGGTCGGGTAAAATCGGTTATCTGTCGGGTCAGTCTCGAGTTCGGGTTTGTTTCGGTCGGGTGCAGGTCGGGTTCGGTTACTACAGTAACATGTCAAATTCAGGTTCGGGTTGTTTTCGGTCTGACACAGGTCGGGTTCGGTTACTACAGTAACAAGTCCAATTCGAGTTCGGGTCAACATCGGTCGGTTACAGGTCGGATTCAGGTCATTGAATCCTCGAGTCAAACCAGGTTGTGACTCGATCAGGTTTCAGGCAGGTTACCAGGTCGGGTCAGCTTTTTACATCCCTAATAATAATTATAGAATCGAGCATTAATGCAAATGAAATTAGTTTATACGTTTTTAAAAGAAGTATTTAAAGATGTTAATTTATATATAAACTCGTAAGTTCATCTAATAATTGCCCCTGAATAATTATCATTTTTTTGACAATTGAGGGTTGATTTTATTAATGGACAATAAAAAACGAGACAAGGAGATGAGCATAAAAAAAAATTTCTCTAAACCTAGATGGAGGGAAAAAATGCACTATGTCCATACCATTATATATCCGAGTACAAAGTTTCGAACATGTTACATACTCGAGATAATACCAAGTTGTCTTCTACTTAATCAATTTGGTTTCCAACACCTCAGTGACACCAGAATCTTGGCCAACACACACCAAATCATCTTCCCCCAGCCACACACTTATTCAACAGCAGCAATATCGTAGCACATGGAGACAGCCAAGATTCAAGGCATAAAAAATAGCAGCGAACCTATTTTAAGTAGAACAAGTTGCTATTCATCCCAGATTTAGCGAGCTAATCTTCATACAAGAGTTGATCATATTAACAACTTTCATATTATCAACAAGTCTTATATATATTTTTCTCGATATATGTATGGTTTTTATTAGAGAATAGAATCATACAAGAGCTTAGACTTATGGTTGTCAGGCTGACTTAAAACCTCCTTAAATCTAAGTGGAGTAAAAGAGTTCAACTCAACTCAAAACAAAGAAAAAAAAAAGCCAAAATCAACCACATCACGTAATAAAAAATAAAAAGACGAAAACCCAAAACCTCCTAAGTAAAACAACGAAAAATCAAAGAGCGGCCAACACCATTCTTTACTAATACATCAGTTAAACTATTCGTCTCCAAACACATGGCTGGAACACACATTAGGCAAAAAAGCAGAAGCAGAATCACAAAACAAGCACCTCCCAAAACTTCCACGGTCATCTATCATAATGAAGAACCCATCCAATAGCTATGCAAGAGTCAAACTCAATAATAACACTACTCCAAGAATGTCATTCCAGTTTAACCAATATAGACAATGCAGAATTGATAGCCTAAAGTTCTGCCACATTAGAATCTATAATACCAAGAGGACCTGAAAAAATTGCAACATTAAAGTCCCCCTACTCAACGCAGTCTTAGAAAATTAGACAATCTGCTAGAGATATTCGACTAAACAGGCATTTGTTCAAGCAAAAGACAAGGCACAAAGACCGAAATAGCACATGCATCAAAATCTTCATGTACCTAATACCCTTTCATTAGGGCAAATGAACGATAAACTTCGGAATAATCCGAGCGAAAATGAGACTATTTCCAAATAACCAAAATACCGCTCGAAGCACCAATAAAAAGAGAAAAACAAAACCTAAAGAATCTGATGGCCAAATACGACTAATCACAAAACCGAATGAATCTTATTAACAAATTTGTCCTTTGATCATTACAGTGCCGATTGTGAATGTCAAATCCAACATTTTTAGTCGACTGACCTATGGATATCACAACACAAGAAAGAGCAAACCCTATAACAACATCAATATAGAGAAACATTCACTCCGCAAAGAAAGAGCAAAACCTTATTTTATCATAGTTGGTCTAATTTCTAAAATACATATGTTAACAACACATCTTGAAGGTTAAACCAGAACCCTTTAGTTTTTCTTCCACGATCTTACTGAAACGTTCCACTGCCTCAGGACTGAGAAAATTAACATAATCACCGGCCTCGCCTTTCCTAAAGAAAGATTTGGTTGGCCGATTCCAGCTCACGGTTTTGAGGGCTCCATTTTTGTTCACTTCAAGGTTCTTGAGGCTACTCAAGCTGCAAAACTGGGCTATTTCTTCAATGGCTCCCGCTCTCTCTTCCTCCACTGAAAATGGAAACCCCATGAATTCCGCCATCTTCTTGATCTCACCCACCGCGTTTTCTTTCATTTCTTCGTATTTCAGAAACAACACTTTCTTTGGGTTCTCGGTTGATTGTTTCCGGTAACCGGGGACATGATCCCAGAAAGCTCCAAACTCTTCTTCACCTCTGCAAAACTGTTCAAAACATTCATCCAACGGCCAATCAGCTCGTTCGGGTTTGCTTCTTTCGAAGTGCCACATTGAAACAATAATATCCAATGGGTTCCGAGCAACATAAACGATTCGGGCGTTGGACTGTTTGATTGATTCGGCCAGTGCATGGTAAGGAAGATGAGTGGCAAACAGCCTTGGTGATGACATACCTGAAAAATCTGGAATACGGCCATTGTTATAATGTGTCATTTCGAAATAAGGGATGATATCGTGAGGGTTTGATGTATTCAAGGGGCTGCCAGAAAGTGGGAAACGGTGGCGGTTGAGGATGGTGAAAGCCAGGGATTTCAACCAGGTGGTGCCGGCTTTGAGCTTGCTCGCTAAAACGATGTCGTCGTCGAGAGCTTGGAAGTGGTTTTGGAAGGATATTATGTTGGGAACGAATTCTGGTCGACACCAAAAGCCTTGGAAATGGGTGAAAATTGGAGTATGATTTTGGGGGTGTGGGTGTGGGTGGTTGCTTTGATCCGCCATTGATGAAGCTTGATGAGTTTGGACTAATATTTTGGATTAGCATGAACCAGCACGTGGCTTTATAAGCACAAAAAATATTGTTCCTTCCGTCCAACAATTTTTTTTTTCTTGTTGACTTTACACGTAAAAAATTATATAAGAGTTGTATTATAATATAGTTAAAATGATTATGTTAAAAAAATCAACATTAAATATATAATTATGATAAAATGATTATATAATATTATTATATATATAATAATATTAAAATAATCAAAATTAAATTAAAAAAAACAATTCAAGGAAAATTAAATTTGGAATATTAAATATATAATTATGTTAAAATAATTAAAATTTTAAAAATTATTTTTTAATATTTTATGTTTGTTTTTATTTTTAAAATTTTGATTATTTTAATATTATTATATATATAATATTCCAAACTAAATTACAGTCGAATAAGATATATATTATAGTTAGTATTTTATAACAAAAATATTTATTTGGCCTAGTGGCAAACTCATGCCTCAACTCTTAAAGATTCTCAGATTCAAATTCTACCAAGGGTGAGTATATTGTTTTTTTCTCCATATGTATATCACATATATTATTATTAGTATTGCATATCACAAATATATGCTTAGCTTAGTGGCAAACGTGTCACCACCTGATTGGAGGGTGAAATTAATTAATGGTGGTGACACCACCTAATTAAAATAAATAAATTTTATTAGATTAAAATTAAGATCAAATTGATAGATTGTATAGATAAAAGGGACCAAATTTGTAATTATACCAATTATTTTAACAGCCTCCTCAACTTTTTCGCTTTTTACTAATGGCATGTGGCTACATTGGAACCAATTAAATAGTTATGTATTATATTTAAAACAATTGAAAATATAATGATCAAATTGACACCAAACTTATAGTTCGGTGGTCATTAGTATAGTTTACGCAAAAAATTATAAAAGTTGTGTCGTAAAATAGTTAAAATGATTATTACATCCTTAAAAAGTTAAAGCTATAGGATAGCGAGAGTATTGCTTATGCAAATTAAATCAGCGTCTTTGATTGGTTTTTTATTTATATATTTTCTTTTAATTACATTGATTATTAAATTCCCGATTCAGATAGACAAGATAAACCTCTAACCACTTGGTCAATAATAAGAATAGAATTCTTCCCGTCTTTTTGATTTTTTATGTATTGTTGTTACTAATTTTTTAGCTCAAAAATACAAGAAAAATAAAATAATAAAGACTGAAATCGAATCAAAATAAAAAAAAGAGAGGTGCATTATTCTAGATTCAATCAAATTGGAAAAAGAAGGAAATAGGAGTTGATTAGACCAAAATAAAAACACGTCATCAGATTTGGACAGATTTCAATCAAAAAATAAAAGAGGAAGGGAAATCCAAATCTGCTCAGATTTTGAAAGCAATCACCAAAATTAAAAATTTTAATTTTATTCTTCATTGTAATTTAAGTATGAAAAATACCAATAAATAGAACCCATCCCCCTTTATAATCACATCCACCATTCACTTCACCACTTCTTTTTGTATTTCACCACTCATCATCCTTTGTAATTTACTACGCACACAATTCCACTCCGACAATTGCAAGAGGGCGAGGAACTTTGTACTAAAATTTTGGCGGAATACAAGAAGAAAAGTTCTTCATTTAGGCATCTTGTTCTTAATTTTTTATTATTTATCTGTTATATTGATTTCGAACATGGTCAAAGTTTTAGGTAATTTACACAATTTTTTGAGTTTTGGAGAATACATATTTAGGTGTATTAATTAAAAGGGGGTCTTTTTGTGTTACACCTCCGGTGGATGATGGTCGGAGCCGGTGGATGGCGGTCGGCACAGTGGTGGACCACTTTATTCTTCGTCCTTTGTTCTTTCGTATGAACACCTATTTGTCATTATTTAAAAGGTTGTTTGATCCAATTTCTTTTAAGAAAAAGTTTGAGGCAATTTACACTATTTTTTGAGTTTTGGAGAATACTTATTTAAGTGTATTAATTTAAAAAATGGGGGATTTTAACAATGTCTTTATCAATTAAAATCTCATCTTATTATTCTACAAAATTCTTACTCCCATTTTTTTTACAATCTTTTTAAGTTTTTTAATTTAGTTAATTTTCTTTAAACTCGACTTTTTTTTTAATTTTCTTTAAATCTAGGAGCCCACCCCGTTAGAGCCATGTGGAAAACCATTGATGTAAAATTTGGTCAAGATTTTTTTTTGTAAGAATAATCCGTGGAGACATATCCAGAAATGTTGGAATGCGCTACCCAGTTATTATTCGTACAATGAATTTAATTTGTACCTTTTATGTTTTATTTCTATTTTTTTCAAGATACTAATCCTTTCTTTTTTGCTTTATTGTTTTGCATATTTGTTTTTTTGCATCATCATTTCATATTTAGAAGGGGTTGGTTCTCAAGACAGATGCTCAAATGGAAGGTACCTAAAGAAAGAGAAAGACCACACGATTATATGTCACTGACCTGAGGTCAACCAACAGGCAAGGGGAGATAGTTTGTCAGGAGAATACGTGATAAAAACATTAGAGTATGCTCACATCAGTGTCAAGCAGAATAACGTGCATGAGCTGCAAGTGCTATGGGACCACTTCGACTGTGCAACCAAGTAGTTATAAAAGAACGAAGACTTTGGTTTTGAAGATGCCAATGAAGTGGAAATGATTACTAGTTCACTCGGCTTAGGGATAATGCTAGAAGGTTCCAAGAGCGAGACGAGTTCGACAAGAGTATCATATCAAAATTCAAGACGTAACTAAGCACGTGATGATGCTAGCAGGAGAAGCTACAACTCTTCGCCCATATGCTAGTCCAATAGGGGAAGTGGGACCAAGACTCATGTGGCTGATCGAAGAAATAAAGGAGTTGGGTGCTCAGGTTGAGACGTATTCGTAGAATATATCTTTAGCTTCCGTAATAATGACCTTTGTCATCCAATAAAATATACTTCTAGAGCAACTATTTATGGAATCAATCCCCTTCGCTTGCATTCATGCATTTCATTGGATTGTGTTGTTTATGTTTGCATTAGTTTATGTTTTGAACATGGCATACATACACATATAATAAGGGTAAACTCCTTAGAAAATTTTAAAATGGAAAATTCACACAAGTACGATACTTGTTCACAAACCCAAGCAACGACCATTGAAGAAAGATTGTCAACTTTAGAACACTCAAGGCATGCTTGATAGAATCATGCAAGCCTAACGAGACATTGTTGTGTTAGGGTTCAGTCAAATTTTGATGAGATAGGTAGAATCATCTTCTCTACTTTCACCCAAAAATAGAAAAGATCTTTTTGTAGGGGCACATGTTAGATCAACAAGATTTTTGTTTAAATAGAAGACACATCTTTGACCTTGAAACCATGAATATATCCTACATTATCCTCGTAGGTCCTAGGATATCAATTGCATGTTGTGACATTGATTCCGATAGAGACCAATTGATTGTTGTGAAAACGATGAAGGTGATTTGTCTCTCAGACTACTCAGGTCGGCAAGGCAAGAAAGAGAAGACTGTCATGCCTTTCATGATGTTCGATGATGAGAAAATCTTAGAAATTCATAAATGTGGAATCGTGGAATAGGCAAATTTAACCAAAGGGAGTTGCATGAAATAGAAATTCTAATAATAGTATTCTATACCCAATAAAGACACATAGATTGCAACTAGTAGCTCAAAGAATATCTCGGGGGCATTACGCTGAAGCTATAGTGTTTAATATCTAATAAGGAAGCAGTGCTCCACCTATTTTATACATTGGTCATGAGTGGTTTTCAAATCCTTACAAAGTCAAATATTTAATGAGATGAAATCTCGAGATAAGTAAAAATGACCACTAAAAAGAAAACCTCGAGGGCACTCTGTTGTAGCTGTAAGGCTGAGTATCTAATAAGATAGCAATGCTCTATCTTCTCAATGTCTTGGCTTTATGAGTTATTTTCAAATCCTAACAAAGTCAAACAAATTAAAGAAATGAAATCTTGAGGAGGTCGAAAAAAAATGAAAAGATGATAAAAGAGTGGCTAGTTGCAATCAGAAACGCACATATATACTCATAGAATTATATTCTTAGAAATATATTCTTGCACTCCCTTGGTTAAGCAAATCTAAGAAGCTTGAACACATTTTTGAATGGAATAGAATGATGAGAACTGAAAAGGAGTTGTTTTCGACTAGATCATGTAATGCGGTAATCATAAGGATGTATAGAGAGGTTTGAGAGAAATTTCACAGCTTCGAAATATCTCCATAACTTTCAAAGTCTTCAAACACTTAAGCTATGCTTAAAATAATCACTTGTAACGACCCAATTCTCGGATTAGTGAATCGGGTCTCGGGCTAGGTTATGGGACTTTATTTTGGAAGACTAATTTAAGGGCTTTTTTTGTTGAGCCTATTATTATGGAGAATGGGGTTTGAATTTTAAATAGAGTTATTGGTGGATAAAAGAGGGGAAAGATATTAGGGGGAGAGAGAAGGAAGAAAAAGCAGAAAAGATGGATAGTGGTAGAGAAAGAAGAATAAAGGAGAAAAAGTAAGGGGGAGAGCTTTAATCTATAGTCTACGAAGATCTGGTCGTTTGTTGTCGATACCTCCACCGCCATTGTGTTCATCTCGTCAAGACGAGTTCACCGGTACCAACGCCGTTGTCACCGGAGCAACCGTCGGAGGGGGTGAGAGAAGAGAAGCTCCATGTTGTTGAGTTGAAAGAGTTAGAGGGTTTAAAATAAAGAACGAAGGCCACCATCGTGCTTATCATCGTTAAGACAACCAGTCTGTGTTTTTTCACAATTGTCCATCTGCCAAAGCCGTAGCACGTGCCCTCACGCGCTGCCCCTGCACGAGGGCGAGGCAAAGCTGCGCTGGGCAGCTATAACCGGCTCAAGCCGATCCGTTGAGACAGCTATGGAGCTGGCCTGCCAGGCCACAGACCGAGCCGGTCCAGCAAGCTGACCTTCGAGCTAAGCCGTGCCGCACCGGAGCTAACCTCCATGCCGTCGTTGACTGGTCGTTGAATTTTTTTGGGGGGACCCTACTCGAGGACTTCTCGATGTTCCGAATCCAATAGTGCAGTCTGTTTTGCCAAATTTGAACTCGGTAAGCTGTTTTTACGCGTTTGACCTTGTGAATTGAATATGGGATTCTTGAATTAATGTAGTTTCGTTTTTTTGTATACAAGGATTATTTGGGATCAAATATCGAGTCAAGTGGAATATTCAGGAAGCTCGGGTGAAGATTGTAGCGATATCAGCTTAAGGTTAGTACACCTCGAACTCCTATATCTTTATGAGCATCATAAATGTGATTGCCTTGCTTGTTAGCATTCACAATTAGGTAGACGGTGAATGAGCATGTTGTAGACCTGTATCATGAGACTTGATATATTATGAGATGCATGATGATGTTAAGGATATGATGAGACTAGTGAAGACTTTAGAGATCGTGTGGGGTCGTTGTGATGCTTGTATGATATTAGATTATTGTTGGTTGATTGATAATCGTGAAGCTTTGTTTACTTGTTCGAATAAATTAATGTATTTTATGGAATCTGTGTAAGAGATGAATAATGGTAATATTTAAATAAATGAGTATAAAGCCGGTAAGTAATATTAATTGAATGAATGCGTTAGTAAACAAACCTTAATGACTTTCATAAGCTTTAGGGATCGAATAAGCATTGAAATATCGTAAGTCGAGGAATTTGTACGAACCCGTGTATGTGGTATCAGTACGAGATTTGGCCGTATCGATATACGTTTGGGTGTCATATCGATATGGGTTTACCCATACCAATACTTGTAGAAATTAATGATTTCCAATGAGTAGTTTCAGTATCGGTACGCGTGTGAGTACCAATACCTGAGGGTACCGTATTGATACTCGTGTATGAGTATTAGTACCTGATACGATAAATAATCTATAAATGCAAGTTAAGGATGGGAACCGATATGAATATTAATAATGGAATTACACCTTGAATAAATGTGATAACATGGATTAATGGAGTTAATGAATGAGATAATTATATATGAGCCTAATGAGTAATAAATCGGTAACTTTAGAGTGACTTGTTTGTAATAGCAACCATAATAGTCCTTGGTGGATCATGTGTTGTTACGTACCAAGTGTGGGAACTTGTGTGGTTGAGTCACCTTTGATTGATGGGATCTAGATACCCAGTGGAAGAGTGCTGCAACACCATGGTTTGAGATGGAGAATGTACATTTCCAACAATGTGAGACACCGAGCCTCATTCGATTATACTCGATGTGAGATTCCGAGCATGAGTGTACGTTCCCGAGGCTGTTTGACACCGAGCCTCACTCCAGGTTTGTGATGATGACATTGTGTGTTCGCTTTGAGGATTTGGCGGGGATCTCGAGTTTGGTTGGACTTGTAGGCCATGTATGATGTTTTGTTGTGTTGAGAGCTTGTGTTTAGGCGACTAGCAGTAGTGCCACATGTTTATTTATCTCCCATTGTTGCTCGTGCTAGCTTACATGCTTATGTTTATGATTTGCACAAAGTATAGTAAAATAGATGTGTACCGTTGAGCCTTGTAAGCTCAGCGCTCAGAATCGTTGTTTTGCGTGTAGGTTAATCGTTGGATCAAGGAGCACTATGGTGATCTCCGGAGTACGGTACTTGCGTTTAGTGGGCTATGTATTCATGGGACCTTACCTGGTCAAGTTGTATTTCTTATTTTCGAGATTGTATAAATCAAACCAAATGTTTTAAATTGAAGTGGAGCTCCTTTGTAACTATTTAAATGATTTATCTATATTTTAAACTATTGGATTTTAAATGCTTTAAGAAATTACTTGTTTGGGCTAAACCTAGTTTGAGAATTTTGAAGGTTTTGGTTTGGGCTTGAGGCCCAAACTGTGACATTTGGGTCCGAGGTGTTACAATAGTGGTATCAAAGCTTATGTTTAGCTGGTTCTAGGAAACACTTAGGTAGTATAGGTGTTTTAGTAAGATGTCTAGTGAATATAAGCCTTTAAATTAAGTGCGTACTCAATAAGACTAGAATCCAGATGGTGCATCCAATGTTATGACGATAAAATGGTTATGAATCGTGGATAAGAGGGCGCAATTAAGTGTTGAGCCGTTCTTAGGAGCAATTCCGTGGGCAAGGTTGTCCCAGATCGTTGATGCGAGTTGGTTGAATGAGGCCGGATTCAGGGATGTGTCCTCCCGCCACCCGAATGGAGTATTTGTTGCGTGTTGAAGACGTTCCGAAGCCTTTGGAGTACGTTATGAGAGCTGTGGCAAGGAATCCTCATCGTTATACATGAATAACATTTGTGATGCGGGTTGGGACAAACCGCTTTCATAATCAATCAATGGATGTATGTTGGTTGGAAGACCCTTTGTTCACTTAAAAATGAGTCTTGTTGATACTTGGAGAGTATCATCACCCTTCTTAGAGACGTTTCTTAGAGATAGTGGATTCGGGATCCACTAGTTCATTTTTGTGGATAAAGTTAAACACTCTACATGTTGGAGAGAGAGATACCTTCTTGAGAGTTGTTGCATTTCGAAAATTGCTTTGGGATAATCAAGCGCAATGCTAGGTTGTAATGTCGAGAGTTGTACCCGAGGATTTGATAACTCGAGCAAACCTAGCGTTTGGTAATGAGGATGTTGAACCGTTACCCTTCTATCGGGATTTTCGTGGTGGTTTTTCATAGAATGACACAACGAGGTTGTGTGGCATGTAAGACCTTTCATAGATTCTAATGTGTGCAATTCGATGCTCGATAGCTTTCGGGCCGTTTGAGTGTTTGTTTATGCTTCTTGGAAGAGTCGTCAGGACTTCTTCTCTATCAAGAATCTGAGTGGATGTTAAGGCGAGATCGAGTTGGATGTCGGTGCCCATCATCGTTGTCAAGGGACATTGTCCTTGTTGAGAAAGTCAAAAGTCCAGTTGAGAAGGTGCAACCCGGATGAGGTTTCTTTAGTCTAAGTGTTTTGCTCAAGGAAGAGTTGGGCTTGTTCACTAGCAAGAAGTTAGTCCGTTGTGGTGATGTTTAAATAGTTGATAGCTTGTCAAGTAATAAAGAAAGACCGTTGCATGTCTACTAAGGTGGATGTCTTATTTAACCAGTTGTGAAGTACCTGCACATTCTTTCGGGATTGGTTCGAGAATAAGATGATTACAGTTAAAGTGTTAAAGGCTTGTAGTTCGAAACATATTTTGGAATGAGGATTTCTCTCTTTTAGGTGTGTCGTAGTATGTTCAATGTCTACGGTGATGTTTGAGGTGTTTCTACGATGATAGGGTGGGGACCACCGTGTAATCTCTCGAATGAAGGTGAATGCTTGCGTGGCATGTGTGAATGTATAAGGAACATGGAAAGATGAACGTTGGTAAGATAATTACCTTAATGACCTTTTGTGTGGGAATGGTTAGTTACCGTGTCATAAGTCCAGAAAGCTAGGGTTTGAGACTTCGTAAATGTTTTTGATTTGTATATCAATTTCCTTAGAAGGAGGCAACGGACATTAGTGGAAATCCGAGCTGTGTGAGACCATTTTGTTGTGACTATGGTGTTGGTTCGAATAAGTAGAGTACGGTTCTGAGATCTTTGAGGATGTTTTGTTGTTCTGTCAAGATGGAATTTGTCCAAGAAGAGGGAAGGGTGTGCCTACCCCAACAATATGAAATTTTGGGTGCTTTGTTCTTAAGGAAATTCAGATTTAGACAACAACGTGAGTCGAAGTAATTAAAAGTTGTCGATCGTGTGGTCGATCACCACCTAAGTAAAGTGAACTTGATAAGTGATGGATTTTTTAGAGTTAATTCAGGTTAGAGAATCATGCTACCCATGTGTTGTGATCTGGGACCGCAAGTGATGGTCATGTAAGAGAGTGTCGATACTAGCTTCGTGCGGTACCGGTATTTGATCCATCTGGTGTTAGTACTGATCGATTAGTATCGGTACCCACGTGTTTTGATGGTTAAGCAACGAGTTAAGGATTGAGTAACTTTGGAAGCCGTGAGAAGTAACATATAATTTTAATTAAAAGGATACAATGTTGTAATTGAATTTAGGTTCGGTGGTTTTTGATAGACTTCGTGATATTGTTGTTGGTGCTTCGAAGAAAAAGATATCAAGGTAAGAGATTCCTTCTATATAGTACAGTGGTTGGTATATGGTAAATTTTTAGAGTGACGGTTTGTACCTAGCTTTTGTCGCTTGTTTCGGGAAACAATGTGGAGTTGGGTGTTTGAGATAGTGATAAAAGGTTGACTTGTCATCATTTGAGAGTCTAATGTCGAGTTTGTCAGAGTTTTTGTGATGCTTTGATGTTCTTCAGTGGAAATTAAATAGATGACCATGAATCTTGTAAAAGATTGTGAGTCCTCAGTTTCGATGAGATTTCGTTGAATAATGATATAATTCTTGGTAAGTACCGTTTGATATTTTTGGCAAAGGTGAGTTTCAGATATAACGCTTGTTTGGATTGTTTGTAGGTTAGGTTGTACGAAACTGCAGTGTGTACATGCTACATTTTGGGTACGAGATTCGAGGGTTGCGTTGGAACCTCATCCCTTGGTGGGTTGGTGGGAATTTCATGCGATGACAGATTTGAGTGTTGGTACCGATAAAGTGTTTGCCAGACATGTGATAGTTTGGAGTTAGAGACTCTTTTGTGAACTGAGTTTTGGGAGGTTCTTTAGTCACTGACATGAATTATCAAGCCGAGTTTAAGGTAAGTGCTTGAGGCAAGTCGAGGCGCCATTCGTTTTAGAAGTCTTGCATCGGGCAAGCAACGAGTTTGATAAAGTGTGGTATTAGAGTTACAGTCTCCTTCAAGGAGTCTCTATGTGAGTAATCATTTCGCTTTGGTTGCAATGGCTGCTTAACCTCCTGTTCTTTTGGATCCTACATAATGATGGAAGGATTTTGTTGCGCATAAACCTTTGAGTTCTACGACACAAGTTAAGCTTTTTTTATGACGTATTTGTGTGACGCTTTGGTCAAGGTACCGTTGGGTTTGAACTATGGCTTTGGTTATGCACCAAATAGTGATGAATCTCTTAAAGAAGAAATGGTCAGTTGAATTGGGTTTGTACCGAGCGAGGATGGATTCCGTCTAAGGGAAGGAATTAGTTGAGATTATGTTGTACCGTAAAAGACAAGGGTTATGATAAGTGATTTAAGAGATCGGTGTAGCGCAGCAGGATACGTTTAAGAACATCAAAAAGTTGTTAAAGTTTTAGCACCTTCTCTGGTTTATCGGTATAAATTTCGAGGATGAAATTTCTTTTAAGGAGGGAATAGTTGTAACGACCCAATTCTCAGATTAGTAAATCGGGTCTCAGGCTGGGTTGTGGGAATTTATTTTGGAAGACTAAGTTAAGGGATTTTTTTGTTGGGCGCATTATTATGGAGAAGGGGGTTTGAATTTTATATAGAGTTATTGGTGGATAAAAAAAGAGAAAGATATTATGAAGGAAGAAAAAAGAGAAAAAGTGGATAGTGGGAGAGAGAGAATAAGAATGGATAAAAAGTAAGGGGGAGAGATTTAATCTCTGATCTAAGGAGATCAGGCCGTCCATTGCCGAAACCTCCACCACCATTGTGTTCATCTCGTCGAGACGATTTCGACGGTACCAACGTTGTCGTCACCGGAGTTGTCGTCGGAGGGGGTGAGAGAAGAGAAGTTTCAGGTTGTTGAGTTGAAGGAGTTAAAAGGCTCAAAATGAAGAATGGAGGCCACCACCGTGCTCACTGACGTTAAAGACAATCAGTCTGGGCTTTTATCACCGTCGTCCAGCAACTGAAAGCCGCCACACGCGCCCTCTCGCCCCTACGCATGGGGGAGGCACAACTGCGTTGGGCAGCTATAACCGGCTCAAGCCGAGCCGTTGGTGTAACACCTTAAAATAATAATAATAATAATAATAATAATAATAATAATAATAATAATAATAATAATAATAATAATAATAATAATAATAATAATAATAATAATAATAATAATAATAATAATAATAATAATAATAATAATAATAATAATAATAATAATAATAATAATAAAAATAATAATAATAATATGCTTATACTTAAATTTATGTGAGATTTGAAAAAAGAAATGTTGTCCATAGGTTTCAAACTCATGGCCTCATGCTTAGTAAACCTAAGCTTTAACCGTTTAGGATAAAGACAACCCTTGGTTTAAGTTTACATCGGTTTCATATTAGTCTTTGTCTCGTAGTTATATCGAATTTAATTAAGTTAAATCTGACTCCTCACCTACCGGGGGAAATGTGATTCGAATCGGGAAATTGGAGAGAAAAGTTCTAGAGATTTCTACCAACCACCCCGACCCTTGCTAAGCTTGGTCTCCCCCACCGCCGCAGTATGGTCATCACTCCCACCAGCGACCTATTCGCCGATGCACCCCAAGCCCAGCCCAGTCTACCACTCGCGGTGAAACTTCACTATTCGTCGGGAAAGTCAGTTTAAGGGTTCAGCGAGTGACCCCCTCCGAGCCTCCTCTGTTTTTGGCGATTATGTCGCCTCTTCCGTCGTCCATGCAGTTCACAACCACTGTTATCGGGTCCATCGTCGTCCTATGACCAAAACCCCGTTGGCCACTCGCCGAGCTATCATGTCATTTGTTGCTAGGGTCGGTTTGAAGTCTCGACAAGGAGAGACCATGTTTTATGTTTCGGTTTGTGAGTTTCAACCACGTCTTGCCGCTGATTCAAGCTAGGTAAGCCTTACAAATCTGTCTCTTGGGTTGAAATGTCGTCTTCGCGGTTTTTTCTGGTGGATTTAGGGCCGCGCGTGGAGAGCACGCGTTGCCTAGAGAGGATTCTGGCCATCATGGTTGGTTCTCTGTTGAACCGAACCAGTTCAACCTTGAACCGGTCTATCCCAATAAACTAAAGTAGCAAGGCTTCTCCTTGTGTTGGGTCAGCCTACAAACAGGCACATTGGCCTTTGGTCACAAGCCTGACCCGTTAACCCAACCCCATCAAACCGACACGGCTTGGTCGGTGAACCTGACCCGTATCTGACCCAGCCTGAACCCGACCCTTCTCACCTGAACTTGACTCGTTTGACCCAAGTTGACTGACCTGTTGACCAGTGACATCATCATGATGTCAGCATTGACCGGTGACGTTAGCATGACGTCGTCATTGATCGTTGACTAATTGACTAATGACGTCAGCGTTGACTTTGACCAAAAAGTTGACTTTTTCCAAAAACCCTTATTTTATTTTTCGACGTCCTGAATCCGTTTTTTAAGTCTGTTTTGTCAAATTCAAACTCGATAAGCTGTTAATTAGCATTTGACCTTCTAGTTAAATTTGATTTTCGTGTTTAAGTTCTGCTTCTGATGTAAATTGTTTTGCCATGTATCCGGGGTAACGAGGGACGTCGTATTCGGGCTCGAGAGCAATCGATTGCAGCTTCAAGGGACGACTGGTGTAGCTTGGAGTCGAGGTAATACCCACCACTTCTTGTGTATTATAATGAACTTGTTAACTAGTATTTAATGTATGAAATATCAAATGAGGTAGAATATTGCATAAAAATACTGATAAGGACCCTTGTGTAAAAATTATGAATTATATGACGCGTATAACTTCTTATGAACTGTAAATTAATTGACAACTAGGCTATCTCGATATACATGTTAAAACCTCAAATAATGAAACCATTTTCATAAGGGGTTCGATTTAAGAGTGAATTCGATGGTTGGAAAATATGTGTATTTTCTTTCAATAACTATCAAGTAAATATGGAAAAGAAAAATTAAACTATGATCGACTCTCTGATCTAAGGAGTGACGTCGATCTATCCAAAAATATACCCTTGTGCTTGATCTGAAGATGTACTCCCTGGCTGCCGTTACACTAAAAATATGTGTTATGTATAATATATATATATATATATATATATATATATATATATATATATATATATATATATATATATATTTGAAATGTTTCGACTAAATTGATCATGTGCATATGACCGATGTTCCTTGGGCACTATATACATACTTTAAATGTTGTGATCGAACTAAACATGTGCACATGACTGATAACTTCTGATTCTGGAAAACGTAACATGTTTCTGATTATTAAGTATAATAGTTCTATCCATCTGAATTATGCTTAAGTACTTGATTGAACAACATGATCTCTGATTTTTATTTTCCCATATTAATAGCATGCTCTCTGATTACTGTTTACTGAAAATAATTGATTGCTTTATGTTTACCATAATTGCTTCTTCTTCTAATTTCTAAAATTACGACATCAACGGTTAATGGGGTGCTTGGGATATGTTATAAAGGTACCGCATGTTTTGCCCTAATTCGGCTTGAAATTCCTTACTATTATCGTTACAGGTTCCTCATCTTTGGCGAGGGTAATTCCTTACTGTTATCGTTACAGGTTCCTCAGCTTCGACGAGGGTAATTCCTTACTGTTATCGTTACAGGTTCCTCATCTTCGGCGAGGGTAATTCCTTACAGTTATCGTTAAAGGTTCATCAGCTTTGGCGAGGGTAATTCCTTACTGTTATCGTTACAAGTTCCTCGACTTCGGCGAGTGTAATTCCTTACTGTTATCGTTACAGGTTCCTCAGCTTCGGCGAGGGTAATTCCTTACTGTTATCGTTACAGGTTCCTCAGCTTCGGTAAGGGTAATTCCTTACTGTTATCGTTACAGGTTTCTCAGCTTTGGCGAGGGTAATTCCTTTCTGTTATCGTTACGGGTTCCTCAGCTTCGGCGAGGGTAATTCCTTACTATTATCGTTACAGGTTCCTCAGCTTCGGCGAGGGTAATTCCTTACTGTTATCATTACAGGTTCCTCAACTTCGACAAGGGTAATTCCTTATTGTTATCGTTATAGGTTCCTCTGCTTTGGCAAGGGTAATTCCGCTCAGACCTGTAGTATTTCTTCGGGATGGTACCTACGTCCATTGAGATGAGGTCAACTCGTCTATCGTAGCAATCTTGTGAAACAACATTTTTGGAGTTTAACCAGAGAGCAGTTAAAATAACACCACATTTATCGTCTCTCTTCATGACCTTGAGGAAATCTTACAAATGTTTGACTGGTATTTATAAGTTTATATATTGTTAAACCATAATTGATATTACAATTTATGCCTTGCCTTATACCATTTGGTGTACAAATGGGGGATCAACACGTACAATATATATTATTTTGTTAAAATGTTTCTATCGCTCAAACTGTTTGTTTTCATATGATAGCACAAACCTCTTAATTGATATCGTATATTTTATAGTCGTTATAGATACAATTTTAGAAAATTACATACCAGATTTTGAACAACGGTTAGGTAAGAAAGAAAAAGAATGAAAAATAAACCTTTTTGTTGCTTGAATTATGTGCATGTGAAATAAAATGTTACCACATTGATACAGTTAGCGCTGTTAGTACACACTAAACTTTCAAATTTAATTTAATCATTCACTCTCCTGGTCTATGGATTTATAGGCTTCTCGCTTGATACTCGGTGATTGGTTAATGAACCGTAAATTTTAAAACTTGTTACTTTTTGAAACATCATGATAGTGCTATGCCTGCATGTTCTTACAAACATCATTTGGTAGTATGGTATTTCTAAGATTTACAATGTTCATGTTGTTTTTCTATCGCGAGTTAGAATAAATCCATCATTGTATAGTGACTGACATATGTGGTTGGAGTTCTCTCAGCTTTTCTTTTAAAATTCGCTATTAGTAAAGTTAGTGGGAAGGTATGTCGTGTATTATTTTATGTCCGAGTATGTAAAATGTTTTTGTGTTCCCGTCACATGTTAAATAATTTCTAGAAAGGTTTGTATTAAAATTTATAATGCATTTAAGGGAAAACAAATTTAATGTGGATTTTTTATGTGGGCCGCTCTTGTGACCCTAATGTGACCCCTTAGGATTCGGGTAACGCATAGGCGGGTCTAGGGGGTTACATTTAGTGGTATCATAGCTTAGAGTTGCGCTCTTCTGGGTAGATTGGCCGATCGTCTATTGTAGGGTGTATGGTCTGTGCATGCCCCTAGATCATAACCGTACTCCTCCGAGCTGAAGCTCTAATGTCGGATCCTTTTCTTGTGATAAGTGAATATAAGTATTTTGTCATCTATAGCTCGATCTGTACTAACAAGAATTTCCAGTGACGTTCGTTTGTGTTTTGGGGTAACTTGATGGATTTGAATATGGATAAAGAACCTAATATGGTTCATGCATGTGAACGTAAAGATTTGATCAAGAATAAATGTTTAACTTTGGGAGGTATCCAATGTAGGAATACATATAAAGCTATTCGGTGATGGTGATTATGTTTGAGAATATCCTTATGTGAATTTGATGAAACTGTAAGATTAAAAGAAAGGTGTTCGTGAATGTTATGAAAGTGTAAATTTTGTGGCGACTCTGTTATACACAAAGGAAACAAATATCGGAATATTGTGTTGAAATGAAGTGATATTCGTTCAAAACTTTGGTTATGTTTAATCAGCTTGAAGAAATATTTTTGTTCATTGAAAATTTGTCATGGTGTATTGTTGTATATCATCCCTGACCGAAATTTGATATTACATCCTGATTTTGGAATGTCATATTTGAGGCCTTGAGTAATCTTCTTGATTTTTGGTACAATTTTTTTTATCCGTAAAATGATGGTTAACCTAGTAGAGTGATTGAGATTCTGAATGGTATACTTCAGGTCATATGATTGACTTCTATTATAGTTGGAAAGGTTTTCTATCCTCGGTCGAGTCTGCTTATAATAATAGTTATGAAACAAGTATTCATGTCACTGTATAAGGTTCATTATGGCTATAAATATTATATTTCGACCTGTTAGTCTAAGATGTATAAAGAGATGACCTTGGGTCCAAAGACAGTTCGAGTGAGTGAGGACATTACCAGATTAATCTGTGGTCGTCTGAGAGTATAAAAAAACAATGATACTTTGATGAATAAGTTTCAATACAAATGGATGAGAGAGAAGTTCAACATTCCTTCGACCCTAGTAAATTTTGAGGACAAAATTTCTTTTTAAGAGGGGAGAGTTGTAACACAAAAATGATATAATAATAATATATATGCTTATACTATATGAGATTAGAAAAAAAATGTTGTACAAAGGTTTCGAACCCATGGCCTCAGGCTTAGTAAACCTAAGATTTAACCGTTTAGGCTAAGGACAACCCTTGGTTTTACTCTACATCGATTTAATATTAGTCTTTGTCTAATGGTTATATCGAATTTAATTAAGTCAAATCTGACTCCTCACCTATCGGGGGAAGATGTGATTCGAATCTGGAAAATGGAGAGAAAAGTTCCAGAGAATTCTCCCAACCACCCAGACCCTTGCTAAGCTCGGTCTCCCTCACCGCCACAGTATGGTCGTCACCGCCGCCACCGACGTGTTCGCCGATGCACCCCGAGCCCGACCCCGTCCACCACTCGCGGTGAAACTTCACTATTCATTGGGAAAGCCAGTTTAAGGGTTCATCGAGTGACCCCTCCGAGCTTGCTCTGTTTTTGGCGATTATGTCGCCTCTTCTGTTGTCTGTGCAGTTCACGACCATCGTTATCAGGTATGTCGTCGTCCTGTGACCAAAACCCCATTGGCCACTCGTTGAGCTATCACGTCGTTTGTTGCTAGGGTCGGTTTGAAGTCTCGACAAGGAGAGACCATGTTTTCTATTCCGGTTCGTGAGTTTCAACCACGTCTTTCCGCTGATTCAAGCTGGGTAAGCCTTACAAATCTGTCTCTGGGGTTGAAATGTCGTCTTCATGGTGTTTTCTGGTCGATTTAGAGTCGAGCGTGGCGATCATGCACCACATAGAGAGGATTCCAGCTATCGTGGTTGGTTTTCTGTTGAACCGAACCAGTTCAACCCTGAGCCGGTCCAACCCAATAAACTAATGTAGCAAGGCTTCTCCTTCTGTTGGGTCAGCCTACAAACAGGCCCATTGGCCTTTGGCCACAAGCCTGACCTATTAACCCAACCCTATCGAACCAACCCGGCTTAGTCGGTGAACCTGACCCGTATCCGATCCGACCTGAACCCGACCCTTCTCATCTGAGCCTGACCCGTTTGACCCGAGTTGACTAACCCATTGACCATTGACGTCATCATGATGTCAGCATCGGCTGGTGACGTCGACATGATGTCGTCATTACCCGTTGACTAGTTGACTCATGACGTCAGCGTTGACTGTTGACGTCAGCGTTGACTTTGACCAAAAATTTAACTTTTTTCCGAAAACCACTATTTTATGTTTTTTGATGTACTGATTCCGTTTTTGAAGTCTGTTTTGTCAAATTCAAACCCGATAATCTGTTAATCAGTATTTGACCTTCTAGTTCAATTTAATTTCCGTGTTTAAGTTCTGCTTCTGATGTAAATTGTTTTGCCATGTATCCTGGGTAACGATGGACATTGAATTCGAGCTCGAGAGCGATCGATTGGGGCTTCAAGGGTTGACCGGTGTAGCTCAGAGTCGAGGTAATACCCACTACTTCTTGTGTATTATAAAGAACTTGTTAACTAATATTTAATGCATAAAATATCAAATGAGGTAGAATATAGCATAAGAATACTGATAAGGACCCTTGTGTCAAAATTATGAATTATATGACATGCATACTGCTTAAGAACTGTAAATTAATTGACAAATGGGCTATCTCGATATACATGTTAAAACCTCAAATAACGAAACCATGTGCATATGACTGATCTTCCTTGTGCTTGATCTGAAGGTGTACTCCCTGGCTGCCGTTATTCTAAAAATATGTGTTATGTATAATATATATATATATATATATATATATATATATATATATATTTGAAATGTTTCGACTAAGTTGATCATGTGCATATGACTAATGTTCATTGGGCGCTATATACATACTTTAAATGTTGTGATCGAACTAAACATTTGCACATGACTGATAACTTCTGATTCTGGAAAACATAACATGTTTCTGATTTTTAAGTATGATAGTTCTATCCATCTGAATTATGCTTAAGTACTTGATTGAACAACATGATCTCTGATTTTTGTTTTACCAGACTAATAGCATGCTCTCTGGTTACTGTTTACTGAAAATAATTGATTGCTTTATGTTTACCGTAATTGATGCTTCTTCTAATTTATGAAATTACGACATCAACGGTTATTGGGGTGCTTGGGATAGGTTATAAAGATACCGCAGGTTTTGCCCTGATTCGGCTTGAAATTCCTTACTGTTATCGTTATAGGTTCCTCAGCTTCGGCGAGGGTAATTCCTTACTGTTATCGTTATAGGTTCCTCAGCTTTGGCGAGGGTAATTCCTTACTTTTATCGTTACAGGTTCCTCAGCTTCGTTGAGGGTAATTCCTTACTGTTATTGATACAGATTCCTCAGCTTCAGCGTGGGTAACTCCTTATTGTTATCGTTATAAGTTCCTCAGCTTCAGCGATGGTAATTCCTTACTATTATCGTTAGAGGTTCCTCAGCTTCGGCGAGGGTAATTCCTTACTGTTATCGTTATAGGTTCCTCAGCTTCGGCGAGGGTAATTCCTTACTGTTATCGTTATAGGTTCCTCATCTTCGGCGAGGGTAATTCCTTACTGTTATCGTTACAGGTTCCTCAGCTTCGGCGAGGGTAATTCCTTACTGTTATCGTTACAGGTTCCTCAGCCTCGGCGAGGGTAATTCCTTACTGTTATCGTTACAGGTTCCTCAGCTTCGATGAGGGTAATTTCTTACTGTTATCGTTACATGTTTCTCAGCTTTGGCGAGGGTAGTTGTCACATCCCAAAAACCAGTCTAGTCGAAATTAGGTTCCGATGACCGAGTATTTTATACCGGTTCTATAAATTATTCGATCTTATTAATTATTCGGGTTAATTGTTATTATTATTATTATTATTATTATTTATAAAAAAAATTATGGGACCCACGTCAATTCCTTCAATTGAAGGAACTTACTGTGGGAAACCCACGTTAATGCTACATGGCAAAAGCCAATTAAAGTGGCAAAATGTTAGCCACCAATGCCACACGTGGCAAGTAGAAGAAAGGTGGCTATGCCACCACTTCACGTGAAGCATGACATATTTTAGGGGAGGTCCGGTTATCTTAGGTATAAATAAGAGGATAAATCGGGAGTAAAGGAGGAGACATTATACGGAAAAAGAAATAATCGAAAAGTGAGAAGAGTGGTACGAGAAAATAATTACGGTTCAGTGTTAGATTGGTGGTCCGATATTTTGGATATAGTAATATCGAATTTCTACCGACGTCGGGGTAAGCTCAAATTCTTAGTTGGTCTAAGTTTTGATATCGAATTTGATTAATATTTTCGTATTAATTTGATACTATTTTATCGATTCTAATTGATCCCTATTAATTAACCTAGCTCAAGAATTGGAAAGAAGTAAACCGACATCTCCAACAAACGCTAGGGTCAAGGGAGTTGTTATCCGAGAAACGTAGGGTTGTCAAGGTGAGTGTAGATGCATTTGTCTCGGGTGACACGGTGTCATTCCGATCTTTGTTTCTATGTTCTGATATGTGAGTGTAGTCGGAGTCTCGGAAGTAGGCGAGGAGCCTTTCCGAATTCATCGTTATTGATTTTATTTGTTTTACTAACCATTGAATTAAGGAAATTTGCATAAAGCATTATTGAAATTCTTGTTGGTAAGCATGAGTAAGTATTGCATATCGAGCATTAGAAATTGATTATTGCACATTGCTATTGAAACTTTGATATATGTCTACCGTTATTGAATTACTGTTATTGATATTGATGTGTAAATATTGCTATTGAAATATCGTTGTTGAACTATTGAGTATTGAACCTTGGATTCGAGAGTATTGGATACAATTGGCATGCCATAGAATTCATGAGCTCATTGGTACGGGTATTGGGCTTCGGCCATTGGTGTGGAGGAGGGATGTGTTGTGTGTTGGTCAATTGGTGCGGAGGAGGGATTATGACACGACCATTATTGTTGGTGATGTGGTAGAATTCGCGTATCCAAATACTATTGAATCGGTCCAAGGAAAAATATTGATTATTGATATTACTTTTGTTATGATTGGATAACATGCCTTTCACTTTATAATATGTTTATAGATTGCTTATGTGAAATGTGCCATTAAATATGCCATTAAAGTATGCAGCATTGCATAACATGCTCATTCATTGTTATTGGCTACCTCACTTAGACTATGTAAGTCTAATGCATTCATTTGCATAACATTTCAGGCTAACAAAGTGTTCGGTCCGAGATCGGAGCAGTCAAAGGGTCAGCAAGTCACTACAAGTAAAGAGTAATGTGTTTTGTCCTTATGAACTCCTAGTATGGTGGCAAAGTAGTTAAAGTAATTATACTAGTCTTGTGGCCCTACTATTTTGTAAATGTTGCCTATGTTTTGTATAAAGGTTTTAAAGCTATATTGACTATTGAGTTAGTAATAAAATTGACATATTTGGCACTAAAATATTGATTAAAAGTTTAAGATTTATATCTCTGATCTCCGTTATGTTTTTCGGTAGCGCTCTCCGACCCGGTTCTCTACCAGGCCGGGAAGGGGGTGTTACAGTAATTCCTTAATATTGTCATTACAGGTTCTTCTGCTTTGGCGAGGGTAATTCTGCTCAGACCTGAAGTATTTCTTCGGGATGGTACCTACGTCCATTGTGATTAGGTCAATGCGTTTATCGTAGCAATCTTGTGAAACAATATTTTCAGAGTTTACTAGAGAGCAGTTAAAATAACACCAAATTTATCGTCTCTCTTCATGACCTTGAAGAAATCCTACAGATACTTGATTGATATTTAGAAGTTTAAATATTGTTAAACCATAATTGATATTATAATTTATGCCTTGCCTTATACCATTTGGTGTTCGGATGGAGGATCAACACGTACAGTATATATATTATTTTGTTAAAATGTTTCTATCGCTCAAACTTTTTGTTTTCATATGATAGCACAAACCTCTTAATTGGTACCATATATTTTATGGCCGTTATAGATACAATTTTAAAAAAATTACATACTAGATTTTGAACAACTGGTAGATAAGAAAGAAAAGGAATGAAAAATAAACCTTATTGTTGCTTGTATTATGTACATGTGAAATAAAATGTTACCACATTTATACAGTTAGCGCTGTTGGGATACACTAAACTTTCAAGTTTAATTTAATCATTCACTCTCATGATCCATTGATTTATAGGCTTCTAGCTTGATACTCGATGATCGATTAATGAACCGTAAATTTTAGAACTTCTTACTTTTTGAAACATCATGATTGTGGTATGCCTGCATGTTCTTACAAACATCATTTGGTAGTATGGTATTACTGAGATTTACAAAGCTTACGTTGTTTTTTTATCACGAGTTAGAAGAAATTCATCATGGTATAGTGACTGACATATGTGGTTGGAGTTCTCTCGGCCTTTCTTTTAAAATACAGTGTTAGTAAAGTTAGTGGGCAGGTATATTGTGTATTGTTTTATGTCCGAGTATGTAAAATGTTTCTGAGTTCCCGTCACATGCCAAATAATTTCTGGAAAGGTTTGTATTAAAATTTCTAATGCATTTAAGGGGAAAAAATTCAATGTGGATTTTTACTGTGGGTCGCTCTTGTGACCCTAATGTGACCCCTTAGGATTCGGATAACGCATAGGCGGGTCTAGGGGGTTACAGTTAGGGCAGCTGTGGAGCTGGCCTGCCAAGCTGACCCGAGCCGATCTAGCAAGACTATGGTTAGAGATGTCGAATGTACGTTAAATATTACATAACAAAGATATTTCCAAATGTTTTTTCATGACATTTAATCTAATATTACATCAATTTATGCTTTGTATTATCTTAAATAATTGATCAAAGTTTAATATTATAATTGATCAAATTGAAACAAAACTAAATGTATAATGATAACATTAAACGAATTGAAAGTTTGGTGACCAAATTGAATAATTGTTCAAAGTTTAGTGACTAGTTGGAAGTTCGGCTACCAAATTGAATAATTGTTTAAAGTGAATGTAGAAATTATTATAGTAATAAAATTTAATTATTTTTTTAATTAAAAATAAAAGAAACTCTGAAAAATTAATATAAAAATTATTTTTTAAGATTTTATTTTAAAATGTAATAATAACACTTTTAGTCCCTGGGATTTTAAAATTAAATAAATAGTTAATGGTGTATTGCGATACATATTGTTTTTTGAATATGCTGGTGTGATACAAAAGTAACATTTATTCAATTTTCTTAGTCTTTTCTAATAAGTCACACACACCGTGCAGAACTGGTGCTCGAACCTGACTCATCTAAATGAATTACATCATCCTTTACCATAAGGACAATAAAGGGTGAGCTGTATTTCGATACATATAAATACTATTATATTGGGGTAGATGTTATTTATTCTAATATTATCCAAATGATATTATTCCCTCAATCTTTCACTTGACGTATAATATGAAAGGACGGTGCGGAATGCTTCCAATTAATGCTTGTATTTTATGATTATTTCCAATATCACTCTTAGTTGGAAGGATTCTAATTTTAACTTACTCCCACTCCTCATGCTTTGTAATATAGGATAATTTTTTTTGAACATAATATTAATATAATATAATTTAAATATTATAATTTATATTTCAAATATATATATAACTATATATGCAAATCATGAAATAAAAAAACATAAAAGTAATTAAAATTATCATAAAAAATAAACACGATATAAATATAAGAACACATCAATATATAAAAAATAAATTATTAACATGTAAAAAGGTAAAAAAAGAAACAATATAATATCATGAAATAATGAGAATTCAACACAAATACTTATTTTTTTATCCGTATTAAATCAATATGTTATATGGCTTTGTCTAACGTATGCATACAAGCATAGATTAAAGCCAATTTAATAGCTTGGAGTAAATACAAGATTTTATTGAAAAAAACTCTCATTCATTGTATTACAAAACCTTTAAAGATTCTATTGAAAAAAAACTTTCTCATTCAATGTATTAAAAAACCCTAAACTCAAAACTCAAGACACAAAACCATAAACCCTAAACTCAAAACACAAAACCCTAAATATATACTCTAAGCCTTACACTCTAATTCAAAACTCAAAACCTTAACCCATAAATTAAGGTTTATGATTTAGGGTTTAGTGTTTGTAGTACATTGAATGAGAGTTTATTTTCAATGGAATATTTTTAGAGTTTTGTAATGAATTGAATGAGAAAGTTATTTTTCCAATAGAATCTTGTATTTAATCAAGCTCTTAGATGACCCTCAAGATATGCTTGTATGCAAAAACATATTATAAACCATGATACGACATTAACAAATATTATTTTCTCCAAGTCGAATAATAATAATAAGGCTTAAGGGGTAAGAAGCTTTTGAAAAAAATAAACTAATCTGATAAATTTTTTACATCGAATTAAATCATTAAATTAAGAAATTGAATCAATAAAACCCTTAAATCAATTTTTTTTACTCCACACGTATCCTTTTATTAGAAAATTAAAGGAGGAATAAGAACAACACTGCTCAGAAGACACGCCATGTCTCTCTACCAAATTCAAAGGGGAGTCGTCATCCCAAAAAAATTCTCTGCCACCAACACTATCGAACCACTTTCATGGGTGGAAATCGTCTACCTATTAAATATGCCTCCACAATAAAATTAAGAGTTTAGGATTTAGAGTTTAGAGTTTAGGGTGGTATAAAGAATTTATGGTAAAGCATATTTTTAGGGTATAAGGTTTAAGATTCGGAATTTAGGGTTAGACCTTAAATCAAAAAATTAAATCAGTTAAGTTTTTTTGACTAATTTTAAACTGTAAATCTTAACAATTTATTTTAGATTTTACTAGCACATTATACACTACATTTTTATCATGTAACATTACAAAAATTTTTTAAAAAATAATCATAAATTTTGTAAGCCTTTTAGAATTTTTTTAGAACTTCTAATTTTTTTTAAATGAAATAAAAGATTATGACACAATGCACTGCACCAACATATTAAAAAATTGTCAAGATTTAATGGTCAAATGGGTCAAAAGCCTTAATTGATATAATTTCTTAATTCAAAGGCTTAATTGATTCAATTTTTTTGTTAAAGGGCTTAATTGAAAAAAAAATTAAAAGCTTAATTGAATTTTTCAAAAAATTTAAAAGCCTATTATACTCTTAAACATAATAATTATTATATAAGATAAATTATAAACGTATAAAATAAAATGCTTATCACAGTTTAAAATTTTAAAAGTAAACAGTTCATAGGGTTTAGAATCTTTTCTCTCTAACTATAGGCCCGTTCACTCTTGTTTTTTTCTTTAAACACCAGCAGTGACATCAATTTTAATACTGGTCGTCGACCGCCGAGATCTATCATTTCGTTTGTTTTATTTTTCAGTTTTTAATAAATTATTCTGCTCTTGTGACACGATTTTATTCTACATTTTAGTATGTTTTTCTCTGTCTTTTGGCACGTTTTTTCTTTTTGATTTTTTATTAGGCTTGGATCTGACGACGCCACGACTGGTCATGATGGCGTTCCTTTCATTATGTTGTTGATCTCCCTGTCTCAGACCCTCGAACTTGATTTGGATACACGATTACATCTACCGTTCTTTATTTGTGATTGAGTTGTGATAAGGACCTTATTATCAACGCACCTTCATTGTAATATGCATTTTTATGTTGTTTGTTGATGGGTTTACCTATCATCATCGATTTTGGTGATGTTTGTATCTCTTTTATTTCGATTCTTTGAGTTAGGTTCTTACCTTTTCCTTGTATGATCCTCTTTTGATCTCGAGACGCTAGCTTTGTTTACTAAGATTATTTTCTGAATTTAGTTGTTTTGTTTATAAGTTATGAACTTTCATTGTACTTTCGAATATATTCTCCTTTAATAAAATTAGTGGATTTTAATTTTTAAAAAATAAAATTATATAGTTCATCCACCATTTTACCCAAATAGTGCCCTTCCTTAAATTGATTACCGAATTAAAATTCTCATTCATATTTTTTTTACCGAAATGACACCTTTTGTTGATCCGTCATGCAACGCAAGGAAATGGTCTATTAACCGCACGACTGATGAAACACGTCTTTCAAGAGTTTTTATAAATCATATTTCTTAGTCTACACTTTTGTCTCACGTTTCCTATTTTAAATTGAAATCGGACTTCAAACTCAAACCATCAGATTTCAAGCACAAACCAAAATCGAAAGAATCTCTAGATTTCAGTCTTGTTTGATGGATTTTAGTAGAGAAAAGTTGGGAATTTAATTTTGGAATAAATTGTGAAGATCTAAAGCTCAAGGGAAAAGTGATAATTTTACCAAATTGGATTAGAAATTGAACCATAGAGATTTCTGGTTCTAATTCAAACACAAATTATTATTGTTAGAGTATAATATAAAGTCAAGGTGGTTAAATCAGTATTTCTGTTATATAGTCTGTTATGCCAGCTGGGCTTGGCGTCACTTACATAGTGTGACTTGTTGTTTATATAAGTTGGGTTTTGTTCTGAGCCCAAAACAGTGTGTTTGTATTGAATCGATTTGTTTATCCAAATAGAGTGAAGAACTCTCTATTTTCTCTTTTATTCTTTAATATCTTTTCCTTCACTATCCTTCACGTTTTGGTTATTTCGAAAGTGTTCTATCAAGGTTAGGCAAAATTCTGACATGGTATAGTGTCGTTGATGAGTAGCAAGTTTGGTCAATATTTTTGTGCTAATTATGCTTAAATGGTTGCTTTGTGGTGCTGAATCATGGTCTATTATGTGCTTTTCTGTGTAAGACTTCATGGCCAGAAAATAGTTTAGAAAATGCTTAATTTTGCAAGTTTTCTAGATCCATGGTTGGATTAGTGTGCATGAATGCCCTGACTCGACGCCACGTCAGCAGGCTTCTAGAAGATGACGTCAGCAGCGCGTGATAAGCTATCAGCCGCGTCCGAACACTTATCAGTCGAGATTAGGATTAAGCTTGGGAATTTATCTTTTATTTTTTAATTTTAAACATTTTGGAATTTTACTATTATCACTTAGCATTTATCTTGTTTATTTTAAATATTTTAGAGTATTTTTAGGGTTTTAGGATGCTATAAATACCCCTTTGGGTAAGACTCAAACCATCTCTTGTTCATTGTTTCATTTTACTTTGAATTTATTAAATTCCTTTCTCTTCTTCTTTGTTCTTACTTTCTTTTTAAAGTTTTCTTTTTTTAAAATATGCTAAGCATGATTTCTTCCATAATCATGCTTAGCTAATTTTTTTTAAAGCCGAGGGCTACAACAATGACTCAATTCTAACGGGAGGATTGAAATGCGCTTTCAAAATTTCGGGAATCTTTTTCAGCTTTCCAAGTTTTGATTTCTAAACTAAAACGATTTCGAAACTAAAGATTGACTTTGGTCAGAATGGTGTTTTTGGTTAAATATGTGGGAGGAAGGATCGGCTATTGAAGCACATTCGACTTTCTGGGAACACACTTAGTAAATTGGTTACTAAGAAGAAAATTGAGACCGAAACCGTTGTTATTGAAACAACATAATCCGAGTTGGTTTTTACTGAACTTAAACAATTTTGATCTACAACATTGTTGTTGACTAGATCAACTTCGTAAATCGATATCAAAGATAGAACTTGAGTATTCAGTTACAAAAGCGTAGTCTCAAGGATTGACCCTTATAGGCAATTAACCGACATGAATCCCGAAGTAAAAATATTTTCCAATGATACGAGGAAAGCGAGTCAAAGCCAAAGCCTAAGGTTGATTTACACGCATTGAATTTATTTCTTTCTAAACTTCGCTATAACTCCTTTCTCTTCTTGATTATTTTACAACCCTCGTTTCACTTGATATTACTCAATTCACTTCTCATCTCAGAGACCAAACAAATACAATCAGGAAGTTCTTAGTCTGTAACCCCCTAGGCCCGCCTATGCGTTACAACGGATCCTAGGAAGTCACATTAGGGTCACAAGAGCGACCCACATTAAAATTTCAAATAAACAAATTGTTAACCATTTAAAATCATAAATCAAATTTTGAATTAGAATACAATTCCAGAAAATATTCAGACTACAAAATAAAAACTATGATACAAATTGCTAAAACAAGTTTTAGACTCGAATGTAAATCAAGACATGACATACATGCCCCCTAATTACACAGATACCATACTCCGCAAGCAAACCGAAGATACTCCATACCGATGTTGACAGTTGCGACATGGTCGATCTTCTAACATGTGATGGTAAAAACAACGTGAGCTTCGAAAAGCTCAGTAATACAAACTACCAAGGGATGCTAAAAGCACAAGCAGGTAAGGCAAGCTTAACACTGTCATGAAGAACTAGGTAACGATAAGCTCAAATTACGATTCGAGATTTCAGAGGAGCATTATACTAGAAGGTAACAAAGTTGTTCTTTATTAGATCATCCGAACTCAAGATGTGAGTCTAAAGCAGAGATTCAAAAGAGATTCAGATTTCAGAAGTTGAATTAAGGAGTTTAAAGTGGTTCATTAAACGCGAATTGTAAGTTTACTGAGCGTTCAAATTTAATACATTAATTTAGTAGGGCATACGTAAGAAGAGGCCAGAAAGTTTTATTAACTTACTTAACTATCCTCCAACCGAACCCCAAAATGCAATTCCACATGAACTGCATACAGAAGGTCTTACCCTAGGCCTGAGGCGTAGGAGCCTACCTGAGGGGATACCTTAGGTCCAGAAAGACTTACCCTAGGCCCGTGGGCGTAGGAGCTTAACAGAAAGGCTTACCCTAGGCCCATTGGGCGTAGGAGCTTAAGTACAGAAGGACTTATCAGCGCTGAGCCTATAGATCATCATTCATATCTAGATAATATACCACAGATTATTTCAATTTATATTCAGAAGACAACATAGCAGAAAATAAATATTAAATCTACATTTATACCAGAAGACATGTATTAAATTTATTTTACTATCATTATCATTATTTCGTATTCAATGTCACATATCAGATATATTTTTCATAACAGAGGTCAGAAATCAGAGAATTGTTTTCCTTTCGTATTACAATATAATACTTTTAAATTTTAAGCATATTGCCTTGATTTAGAACAGAAAGTAATTACAGATACAGGGTACACGCTTTATGGTCTAATTCATTTCTTAGAGGTACTCGATAGATATCAGAAAGATGACACTTGACGAATTTAGACTGATTTCAGAACGAGGTCCCTACGAATAGGGGAGTTCGATAAGACAGATCGAATTAACATCGAAAGTTGATGCATCAAAATCATTGGGATTTCAGATATATCGAGAGTGATTCGATCGCTAAAGCTTACGAGGGTATTGTTGGGCATTCCGGCCTTCGGAGGGTAATTTGGTAAGCTGAACCAACAAGGTATAAACGGTGATGCACATAATTTAGGAATTCTAATTGCTCATCAAGCTTTCGAGTCCCTCTAAACTAATTGAAACCGATAACACATAGTTTGAAATATAATCGGATAAGTACATCTTAAGCATTCATTTCCAGAACTGATTACAGCGTAACAACAAAGCAGATCATCTTCACCTTACATCCACTGAACTTACCACGAGAGATTAAACATGTATCCAAGCGGCAATTTTCCAAATTCCTGAACATGTATATAACCCCCGAACTCGTTCCATAGCATTGAATTTATCTTTTTGAGGAAACATGTTGCTCTTACCAATAGCTGAGTACTTTCTCCAAATAACCCGAACATGTCGTCACATGGTATCTTTCCAAAATTAGGATAGTATCAGAAACGGTCAACAAACACGGACCGTAAATTACCACTTTAGAGTTGTTATATTGTCTAGCTTTATTGGTATTCATTATTCCAGTTTTGGAGTCAACTTCAGTCATTTCAACTTTCGCAGATATTTCAGATGCTTCATATCTGAAGGTGTTCCAAAACAAATTCTAAGCCTTTCGGTCGTTCTAACTATTCAATCCTTTCCGATATCGAGGGTATATTTGTCATTTCAATTAATTTGACAATTGGTGCTGAGGATACATTATTCTTTTTTAATCATTATGGATATTCTGACCGATTCAACTTTATCAGTATTACCAAACATTTCAGTCATCTCGATCAATTCAGCAATTTACGCGACTTTGTCTAATCCAAACATACAATTGTTTTCTCGCAATTGTCTTCAGAGAATATTCAATCTCAAAAAAAGAATCTGAGCAATTTACAGACTCAAACGTGAAGCCTCGCTACCATAACTTCCCAAGAAAACTTCAAGATTTTCAGAAAGTTCGGTTGTTTTACCGGATCTAGTATAGATTCTCAAACCACACTCATTAATAGGGGTATTTGAGTCATTTTCATATATCGAGGGCTTTTTCGTAATTCATTAGCCAAAATAATCAGACTTAGAGATTAATCTTTTTTATTAATTGTTTACTGAACTCGAAAGTCCTTTCAATTTATCAAACCTATTATGCGAATATTTGCCTTGGCCATTAACATTCTTATTTCATAATTGATCGATGTAATCAGAAATGATCATATGCTCAAGCATGATCGTGTAAACATTAACCGAATACCAACATGTTGCAAAAGCATGCAAAAGGTAGTAATGTATTACCTTAGTTCCGAGCTACAACGATTGATTCATGACACCTCATTCGATCGCACTCGATCCCAAGATTTGACGGATCCCAACATCTCGAATTCAAGGATACTTTGATACCTAAAATTCCGGTCACCAGACGGCCGTAGAAATCTTCGTCGGAGACGTCGAATCACCGCGATTCTAAATGGACTCAAAACCGCCAGAACTGACGAGGCTCCGACGAGGGCCTTACCGGCGTCGGGTCGATGATCGGTTAAGGGGGTTTTGCTCCCCTCCACACGGTGAGCACGCCTAGGCCGACGATGCGCCACACCGTTGACTAAGGTGGCCGGAAAAAGCAATGGACAGAGGGCGCGAAAAATGATTTCCGTCCAACATTCAAGCCGTTTTTCCCGTCGAACGACGATGATGTAGCGTGAGTGGGACGGTGGGTTAGGAGCGGGGTACGACGGTGCACACGACAAGAGCGGTGGTGAGTGCTACGGCGGCACGGTGAGGGCAGATTTGAGTCCGATCGGGGGAAAAAAAGGAAGGCGAGGGGACGAGTTTTGGATCTTGGGATGTTTCCAGACTTGAGATAAGAATAGGTACTAAATGTAACCCCCTAGACCCGCCTATGCGTTACAACGGATCCTAGAAAGTTACATTAGGGTCACAAGAGCGACCCACAGTAAAAATACGCATAAAGAGAAAAAAAAATATTTCTTCAAAACACTTATTAAACTGTAAAATTATCTTCTGTTTAAAATACCATTTCGGGAGACATTTAAACCCATAACAAAATTTTCAGAAAGTGTTTTACAGACACTGTCATAAAACAACACATGACATACATGCCCACTAACTATACAGTACCGTACTCCAAAAGCAACGTCAAGAGAACTCCGAACAGTGCTGCCAACCATTATATCATGATATATTCTTTTAACCTGCGATGATGAAAACAACGTGAGCTTGGAAAAGCTCAGTAATACAGAACTACCAAAAGATGCTATAAGCTCATGCAGATATATGGTAGGCATAACATTTTCATGATGTTCCGCGTAGTAACGGTCTCCATTTCTGTTCTACTATTTCGAGGTTGCATCATACTCGAGAATAACGATATTTGTTCTTTAATCAGACCTCGAGAATTAGACGGGATTTATATAGGCTGGTAACATACGAGGTAGGAAACATAGAGCTTAGTGTCTAGTGTGTTCCAACGGTGCAACGTTAATGCATGAAATGTAACAATGCAGTAAACATTTTTATTTAAAATACATTTGTTTCAAGTAGCCGTAAAGTTCATTTTAATTCTATATTTACCCTCCAACCATACTCCAGTATATAGTTTCCCCAGTGCGGTATCATGTACAGGCATTAACCCGAGCCCATTGGGCGTGGGTACCATCCTAAGGATATACCTTAGAATACGGGCGGCCCTTGCCGAAGCATAGGAACCGAAAACGGGCAGACCTGGCCGAAGCCTAGGATCCGAATACGGGCGGACCTAGCCGAAGCTTAGGATCCGAAAACGGGCGGACCTGGCCGAAGCCTAGGATTCGAATACGGGCGGACCTAGCCGAAGCTTAGGATCCGAAAACGGGCGGACCTAGCCAAAGCTTAGGATCCGAATACGGGCGGACTTACCAGCTGGATCAGGGCTGAGCCGTTAGCAACTTCATATCATTTCCCAAGTACCCCGGTGAATCAGATCATCAATAGTTCATTAATCAATAACTGTATTTTTAGCAACACATTATCCATATAGCATGTTTGTCATATCAGATGCATAGGCATATATCAGAAATACAATGCGGTCATGTTTAATTTATAAAACATGTCATGTTCCTATAAATTCAAGTATGTCAGTCATGTGCACGTGATCGGTATTATAACATGTAAATCAATATGCAAAAACAATCGTGTAGAACACGTGGAACACACTAGGTGGAAACAGTTTATTCCTTAGAGATACTTGGCATTTACGGAAGGAAACACATTAACCTTTTGACAATTTTAACGAATTTTTGAGACGAGGCCCCTATTAAAGGAGAGGTTTGTACTAACGGTTCAAACCAGATATTCGGGAGATGATACATCAAGATCTTTGAGAGTTTAAGCACATCATGAGTGATTTAGCCATTTAAGCCTACCAGGGGCATTATGGTCATTTTATCATACACGAGCATTTTGTAATTTATACCAACAGGGCGTAAATAGTGGCTCAGAAATTCTATTTGCTCATCAAGATTCCAACCAGGCATTCAGAGATTTCTACGTCAAGATTTTTCACGTTATCATATACATTCTTGGCTATTTTAATTACTTTGGCCAACAAGGGCATTTCGGTCTTTTAACTATCATGGGTGATTTTGTAATTTAGCCCAATAGTGATAAGATGGCAATTTACAATATTTAAGATTTTCAAGAGTTTATCGAGCCTCAAAAACCAATCGAACTAGCATGTCCCAACCTTACAGTACTAACCAAAACTTCTGATGTATGCACTTCACTGGTATCATTTCCAAATACTGTTTGTATCGTATATCTGAAAGGTTGCCTTCATGTTTCACCACAAGACTTGCCACGGAGTAGTCAAACTAATACTCTGTGCGGAAAACTTTCATCCTTATATTAATATCAGGAGTGATTGACGTACATAAGTCATGCTCTAACCCTTAAGGGCATTTTAGTCATTTTCAGCTTTATTGGCATTTTTAGAATTTTATCAAAAGCAAATTACTTATTCCAATAAAGGGAGTATTTTAGTCGTTCTGAAACTCGGGATATCCATCATTCTTGTCAATTGAACCATTTATAACATTTCAATCATTTTAGTACTCGTGGGTGTTTCAGCCATTCAAGAAATTTCGGTACCTCCAACCACTTCATTCATTTCAGAACTTAAGGGTTTATCCATCATTCTAATTAATTGCAAGCCTCGACGTCCGAGAATACTTTATCCCATTTTGTCAATACGATCATTCTGATTAATTTAACCATAATAGTATTTCCAGTACTTTTAGTCATTTCCGTCAATTCAGTATTTTGAGTCGCTTGATCAATTTAGAGGTACGAATAGTTTCCCGTAAATATATATTCAGGGATTCATTCTAAATTCAAGGAAGTCTAACACCTTACAATCTCGAACGTTTAAATCTTGTTACCATAACTTATAAGTAGATCGAGGTTTCCAGATGAATCAAGTTGTTTTACCCTATCCATTGTAGATTTCTAGGTCGCTTCCAATTTCAAGGGTATTCTAGTCATTCTCATACCTCAAGGGCATTTTTGTAATTCATAACCAAATATTTCTAGCATTTACTCATTTGACATTAGTAACTAGGTTTGAAGATTTGCCGCCTTATTAATTAATTTAATGAACTCCAAATCCTTACATTTATTAACTTTCTCATTCGAACATTTCGATCTTTTCTAGGTTATCGTACTCAATTTCATATCAGGTTTGGCTTAAGCAGGGTTAACAACACTCCTTATCATATTCATGCATGCATTAACCAAATACCAACATATTCATAAAGCATACTAGAGGTAGTAGTGTATTACCTTTAATACTTGCTATATCGGTCGACCATGATACTCCGTTCGATCACTCTCGAACCCGTATGTGACGTCCTCAACATCCAGAATACAAGGAACTATGATTACCTTCAATCGCACAAATTCCAATTTCAGTCCTTATTCACATTGCTCATATTTGATTAATAAATTACATAAGCAAACTCGAGTTCAATGTCTCATTCGGAAGCTTCCGGGTTAGAATTTCATGAAACGGGCATCAAAAATGGACTCAGGACGTCGAAAAACATAAAATAGGGCTTTTCGGGAAAAGTTGACTTTTTGGTCAAAGTCAACGCTGACGTCAGCAGTCAACGCTGACGTCATGCTGACGTCACTGGTTGACAGGGTTGACTCACTGGGTTGACTCGAACGAGTTGACTCACTGGGTTGACTCGGACGAGTTGACTCACTGGGTTGACTCAGACGAGTTGACTCACTGGGTTGACTCGGTCAACGAGTCGGGTACGGGTCAACGGGTCGGGTCGGTCAACGGGTCGGGTCGGTCAACGGGCTTGGTTGACCACTGGGCTTGGGCCGGTTCGCTTGGACCGTTTCGGGTGGCCCGGTTCACAGCTTGACCGGGTCTGAGCCGGCCGGTTCAGCAACCACCGTCCAAGGCGGCCGGAAATCGCCTTGGACGGCGCGTGAAGCCCACGCGCGGCCCTTCCCGGTCGGAAAAATACGCTGGACAGCCCAAAAACGCCAAAAACAACCATAATCCAACCTAATTCAACCGAAAATCCCATAAAATAAAACAATACTCACCGAACTTACCCAAATCTAAAAAAAAAAACGCTCAACGCTGACGCGGCTCCGACGACGATCTAAACGGGGGTCGTTCGTTGTTCGGCGACATGGGTTTTGTTCGGCTTAGAACGGAGAGCCTAGGGGTGGCGACGGCGCGGCGAACGGACGCCCACTGCAACCAAAATCCTCAAAAAAACCGAGAGGGTCTTTAACCCTAGGTTTGACGAACCGCTGAAGCACGATTGCCGACGATTGCGGCGGCGGCTACGCGAGTGACCTTAGGGGTTTCGAACAGGGCGGCACGACGATCATGCCGACGCTGGCGATGCACGCCACGGCCGGACGGCGACGGAGATCGAGCCGATGAACGATGAGGTAGACTTAGGAAATTTCCAGACTCTCTCTCCCTTTCGATTTGTTTGGATACGATTGGTATTCCCCCAAAGTGTAGGTGAGGAGTCTGACTTAAAATTAATATTGAATCAGATAAAACAAAACACAATTGAATAGAAGTAGCCGTGGGATATAACCAAAATGAAACCTTAGCCCAAATGGTTAAGGCTTGGATCCACCAAGCATAGGTCATGAGTTCAAACCCTTGCAGTTGCATCATTTCTATTTTTTTTTTCATTCATCATCGTACACTCATTTATGATATATATATTATTTTGCCTTATTAAATTAGGGGTGTTACAGGTGAGGAGTCAAATATCCCCTTTATTACCAATATTAAAACCATACACGTCAAATAAAAAAAACAAAGGCTAAGACCAATTGTGGCCTTAGATCAGATGGTTAAGCCATTCATTTCCCTTGCCGTGGGGAATGGGTTCGAATCCCCTTGGTTGCAACTCTCATTTATTCATTCCTTTCTCTCTTTTTTTTTCTTTCTTTTTTTTAGGGTGTTACATAGTCCATGTGGGATCGACCCTTACTTCTCTTTTACTACATTTAAATTTTTTTATTTATTATTAGGGAAGAAGGAATTATTTTGACGCGTAAACGACGCGTGTCAAATTGGCACCTTTGCAGGGGACTTCGGCAAAAATTTACGTATTATTTTTGTTTGTTTATGATCGGGAAGAATCTGGGAAAACTAGCAGACTACATCCCGGAAATCGAAGCATTCGCACGGCGCCAGAACGCACAAACAAACCGAGAATAGCAAAATAGATTGCGCCAACAGAGATTACAACGAGATCTTGAGCTAGCATCCCAAACCGCAACACAGTTTGAGAATACCAACGAAAAACAAAATCCAATGGCAGACGAACAGACAATACAACAACTGACTAGGGCACCAGATGACAATATGCCCTTGTGGATAACCTTCCCGAATGGTACAACATTGTTCCAATTGAAGACCGGTTTGATCCATTTTCTACCAAAATTTCACGACTTGCCCTCTGAGAACCCCCACAAGCACCTTAAGGAGTTTCATATGGTTTGTATAAGTACAAAACCGCATGGAGTTTCTGAAGATCAAATTAAACTTCGAGCATTTCCTTTTTCTTTATCTGATATTGCCAAAGATTGGCTATTTGATCTTCCTTCTAACTCTGTTACGACCTGTACTGATATGACTCATTTATTTCTTGACATGTTCTTTCCAGCAGCCAAGGCAAGCAAACTTAGGCAAAGTATCTTGAGTATTCGACAAAAGGATACCGAATCGTTGTACGACTATTGGGAACACTTCAAGAAGCTATGCGCCAGCTGTCCTCAACACGATCTGACCGAACAAACACTTCTCCAGTATTTTTACGAGGGTTTGACGCCTATGGACATTAAGGTAATTGATGCAGCAAGTGAAGGAGCACTTGTCAACATGAACCCAACTGCAGCTCGAACCTTAATAACAACTATGGCATCCAACTCGCAACAGTTTCACCATTCGACTTAACCGTCTCGGCGAGTCAATGAGGTAAATGTTCTGGAAAATAAAATTGACAAGTTGGCTGACATAATTCAATCTCTTGTTGCAGATAAAAGAATTGCAGCTAGGATTTGTGGAATATGTACAAGCCTAGAACATCCGACGAACTATTTTCTGATGGTGCAAGAAGAGGACGATGCGCAAGTGAATGTCGTGGGGAATTTTCCAAGACCTCCAGAAAGGTAATATAACTCCAATGCCAACTCATATAACCATGGATGGAAAGATCATCTGAACTTCAGTTATGTGCAGAACCAAAGGCATAACCAGTCATACCAGTAGAAACAACCTTATCAACAACAGAAGTCAAATTTGGAATCCATTGTTGAGCGATTGGCAATATCCCAGGAAAAGTTCCAGAACCATACTGAGACCCATCTTCAAAACTTAGATAAACAAGTAAGCCAATTAGCTCAAGCAGTGGGAAGATTGAAGTCACAATGAAGACTTCCATCTCAAACGAAACCAAATCCGAAGGAGAACGTCAGTGCTATCACCCTCAGAAGCGGAACCATAGTCAACCCTGAAGTTCCGACGAAGGAAACCGAACAAACCAAGGAAGACGATGAAATACCGCCTTCAAACTCTGAAGGTACAACTTCATCACATACACCTCCTCCACCTCCTTCTCATGAAATCACACCGCCTTTTCCATCAAGATTGGTGAGGCGAGATAAACGAGCTGAAGAAAAGGAAATAATAGAGGTATTCCAAAAGGTACAAGTCAACATACCTCTCCTAGAAATAATTCGGCAAGTACCAAGGTATGCTAGATTTTTAAAAGAACTTTGTACAACGAAGAGAAAGCTGACAGGACATGAGAAGGTAAATTTAGGAGAGAATGTATCTGTAGTATTTCAAAGAAAACTACCACCAAAAATGAAATACCAAGGTATGTTCGCTATACCATGGAAAATATGTAACGTTTCATTAACCGAGCATTGTGTGACTTGGGAGCTTCAATTAAGGTTATGTCTCTTTCTATTTATAAAATGATTACTAACGAACCTTTGAAGGAAACATGAGTTACTATCCAGTTAGCCGATCGTTCAATCATCTATCCGGAAGGAGTGCTCGAGAATGTCTTGGTGAAAGTCGATGTTCTAATTTTTCCTGCCGATTTCTATGTCATTGACATGGAGAACGATAGAACAACCATGTGCTCAGAAATATTGTTGGGTTGACCTTTCCTAAGCACCGCCCATACAAAAATCGATATAAGAAGCGGTATTTTAACGATGGAATTTGATGGTGAGGTAGTAGAATTTTATGTGTATAAAGCAGTGAAATACCTAGACCAAGTAGAAAGAGTTAATTCCATAGACATTATTGATACCTTAATTAATGACTTCGTTAAAACTAACTTTTTCGATAATTTTTACAGGGATATTGAACTTTGCCGTAAAGAGGAGATAAGGGAGTTAGAAAATATTTTTTTAATTAATTCTAGTTTTTCTTTACTTCCCTCAAAAACTAAAATGTTACCATCGGTTTTGCAGGCACCAGTTATCGAACTTAAAGAGTTACCGAAACACCTCAAATATGTGTTCTTGGGAGAGAACAAAACCTTGTTTGTGATTATATCGAATAAACTCTCGAAGGGGGAGGAAGTTGATCTTGTGACTGTGTTGCGTGCTCATAAGGAGGCCATTGGATGGACAATAGCCGATATAAAGGGATTAAGTCCCTCAACCTGTATGCACAAGATCAAGATCGAAGAAGGGGCGAGTCATTCACGACAAGGGCAGCGCCGACTAAACAAACCTGTGATGGAGGTAGTGCAAAAGGAGATACAAAATCTCCTTGATGCGGATATAATTTATCCAATTTCTGACAGTGATTGGGTAAGTCCCATCCACGTGGTCCCTAAAAAAGTGGAGTAAAGGTAATCAAAAACACGGAAGGTGAGTTAATTCCAACGCGAGTTCAGAATGGTTGGCGGGTTTGTATCGACTACAGGAAGTTGAACTCCTTAACCCGAAAAGGTCATTTTCCATTACCGTTTGTGGATCAAATGATAGAACGTTTAGCCGGTAAAACTCATTATTGTTGTCTTGATTGCAATTAAGGATTCTTCCAAATCCCTATGGCGCCTGATGATCAAGAAAAAAATGACTTTCACATGTCCATTCGGAACATTCGCTTATCATCGAATGCCATTTGGGCTTTGCAACGCACCAACAACTTTTTAGCGGTGTATGGTGAGCATATTCTCTGACTACGTTGAGAAGGGAATTGAGATATTTATGGACGATTTTACTGTTTACGGTAATTCATTTGGTGAGTGTTTGTTAAACTTAACAAACGTTTTGCGACGCTGCCTTGAGTTTAATCTTGTATTAAGTTAAGAGAAATATCATTTTATGGTTGATACATGTTTAATATTAGGACATAGGGGTGTTCATACTTCGGTTAAAACCGAACTAATCGAACCAAAATTTTTTCGGTTAATCGGTCGGTTAATTTTAGGTTTGGTCGATTAACGGTTAATGATTTTTTCAAACTTCGGTTATCGGTTAATTCGGTTCGAAATCAGTTAATTAACCGAATTAACCAAAATTTTTATATATTATATATTTCATATATTTATTTTTAGTCATTGAATTTTTAAAAATTATAAAATAGTCATTAAATTTTTTGATATATTATAAAATGGTTATTAAACTTTATCAAATTAGCACAAAATGATTTATCAATAATTTATAACGTGCAAGTTAATGACTATTTTGTAATAGTTCGATAAGTTTAATGGTTATTTTATAATTTTTGAAAATTTAATGACCAAAAAGATTATTTTAAAATAGTATAGTGACCATTTGGGTGATTTACCCAAAATTTTCTAACAAATTTTGGTTAATTCGAAAACCTACCGAATTAACCGAACTTTTTTCGGTTTGGTTAAAAATTTTTGAAATTTTTTTGTTCGGTTAACGGTTAATATGAAAAAAAAATCGGTTAATGAAATTTTGGAAGTTCAGTTCGGTCGGTTAACCGAACCGACCGATTGAACACCCCTAATAGGACATATCGTTTCATCTAATGGAATTGTTGTAGATAAAGCTAAAACTGATATCATACGCTCACTTCCTTACCCCACAACTGTGAGGGATATTCGTTCTTTTTTGGTTCATGCAGGATTTTATCGCAGGTTCATTAAAGATTTTTCAAAGATACCGCAACCGTTGTGCAAGTTTGTAGAGTGTCCATAAGTTCTATATTTTGTACATATTACTGCTCTTATTATTGTTGTTCTTAAGTTCATTTAGGCATATTTAGGTGCGTTGCATGCTTAATAACAGTATTTGCTCTTTTACCATGCTTTTATTGAATATTCTATATTTGGTTAAGAAAAGATATTGTTTTAGTTTAGTTTTCATTTTCATGTGCTGTAGCTGTGTAGAGGAGGAGAGGAGAGGAAAGTAGAGAGCAAAAGGAGCTGTACTGAAGCAGTTCCAAAGTGCCGCCAAGGATGCCGCCATAGCAGCCTGCCGCTTAGGCGGCAATACACCGACTCAGCCAAGATGGGTTGCGATTTATAAATGATGATTTTCTGAATCCAACAAGCCCAACCTTGCAATTTTCTGAAGCCTGGAACGATGTTCAGAGCTGATTAAAGATTGATAAGTAGGAGTACTTATCTTTACTTGCTGGAGAAGGCAACGTCCAAAAGAAGTCCACATTCAAGTCAAAGAAGTCAGCATTTAACGTAAAGCAGCTTTAAAGACTTCAACTCCAAGGAGGACTCAAACTTAAGGCCATGAGCCCTATATATACCCATGTAATTGAGGGTATAGGGGCATATTGGGAGATCACGATTTTAGATAACCCTAGCTGCCATAGGGTTTAGGTTTTTGTATGTAAAGTAGTTGTGAGAAACGGTTGTAATAGTTTAAATTGTTTTCACAATAAAATACTCTTAGTTTGCTTAATTCATGTGCTTCACTTCCTTCAATTAGTACAAAAATTCCAGTTGAAGAATCCATTTGTCAGGCACGACAGTGTCAAACTCATGAAAGAGTTAAGCACAGTCTCATCATGACGAGGTGTTGACTAATTCGGCTTAGACATAAGTTAGAATTTCAGCGGCTAAAAGGAGCAACCAAACGTTGACTGCATGTGTTAGGTTTACGCTGAGATTGCTAGGTATTGCCCACATCACGCAACAACAGATTTCTAGCCTAGACATAGGTAGGATCACTTCAGAATTGCTTCGCCGAACTTGGAGTATCTGCCAGACTTGCCGCCGGGACTTCTCTCAATCCCAACTGCCGAGACAACAAAAGTTGCAAGAGCAGAGTACCACCGTGGCTGCGAAAGTTGCCGCCGCCTCAATCCGCCAAGGCAGCAGATCGTGGCAGTGCAAAACACACTTAATCTTTGCAACGCAGTCTACACACTACTGAGCTACAACTACCTGGCCCAATCTATCCACCTGATCTCTCTCTCTCTTCAATTACTTGTGTTTTTACTTTTATGCTCTTTAATATTAAGAAATTTAATTGTGCAATTTACTATTTCCTTGTGTAGGAAAACACTCAAAGAAGCAGTTCCAATCCCTGTGGGAGACGATATCTTATATACTATAACTTGACAAGAGTGTGCACTTGCGCTCATAAATAGAGAACACCCAAACGCTCTACAAGTTTTTGGCGCCGTTGCCGGGGATTGGCAACAACAACTGCATTTGAATTCTTGCACTTCTACTTTTAGTTTTTTATTTAAATTTCTGTTTATTTTATTTTTCAAAAAATATATAAATATATTTTACGCTTCTTGTTTGTCTTTGGTGTATGACCATGGAAAACCCTAAATCTGAGCTCGTATACGAAGAAGACACCGGTAAGAAGGATAAAAAGGGAAAAGAGGTCTGCCAGAAAATGGAAGTCCACCAAACCAACCCAGACACAGGCTTAGCACCTAGCCGCCAGGACGGCAAAGATGGCAGCCAACTCCCATCTGAGGAGAGGAAGGACATACCTGGATGAAAAGCTAAACACAAAACCCTCAAGAAGTGGTTATGTTTGGGATATGCACATCCCAACATAACCTAATTTTTATCTTTATTTTTATGCATTATGATTAGATTTAATTTTTATTTAATTTCCACATCCTTTTTTTTCTTGAAATTTATTTAATTTTCAGTTATTTTTATTTAATTTTTGCATTTATTTTATTTCAAGTTAGGAATGAAGGCAAGACCAAGAAGGATAAAGAATAAAGGAGAGACCCAACCCAGCGGCCAAGGCCGCGTACCGGGCAGATTAGCATAACGGTTAGCGGCTTCATAACAGCTAGCCGCAACGGCTACATTTGCAACTGCTGGCGGTAACGACTATCTGCGTAACGGCTAGAATCCCGTAAAACACGTCGCAATTATTGCCGCCCGTTGGCAGCGTGCCCGCCAAGGCAGCGGAGAGTAGCGGCTACATAAGGCCAACTATTCTCTCCTCATTCTTCACTTTGCTCTCTGTTTTTCTTTCAATTATTCTTGTCTTCTTTGCTTTCAAGATCTCATCTGCGTTATTTTCTTGTAATTTCTTTCTTTTCTTTAGGAAACACAACCGTTCTCACAATTATGGCAACATCAAAACCCACAGCCTCATCCTCCAAGCCAACCTTCTAGAGGTTCTTGAATGTTAATGTAGCGGCAACCTATCGGCAGCACTTCGCTGAGCGGCAAATTTGGGAAGAGATAGGCTTCCATTACACAAGGCAAGAAGGGGATCTTGGCTTTCAGCCTAACGTATTTGAAAGGGTCCAAACACTGGGATGGCATATTTTATCATGACAGCCAGAGGAGGTAAACACCAACTTAGTTAGAGAATTTTATGCCCACAAACCTACCCCGGGAAACCTCTTCGTCTATGTTTGTGACGAGGGTGTCAAGCTTACGGCGGCAACAATAAACAACTTCTACATAATAGAAATCAAAGAGAATCCGCATGAAAAATGGAGCTTGGGGCTAACAGCATCAAACTACGGAAAAATCAAAAGAGAAATCTGCCAGCCCAACGCTAAGTGGCTCACCGGCAAAAATAACGGCTCAGTCAACCGTCGCGACTTGCTGCCAGAGGCCATTCTTTGGAGTAACTTCGTCCAGCGCCGCATAATGCCCATTTCGCATGGTTCAACGGTCAACAGGTTGCGGCTGTCCCTAATCCATAGCATAATGAAGGGGCGGCCAATCAACGTTGGGGAAGTTATACTTGAAGAAATCTATGCTCACGCAGCCAAACCCAACTCCAAGGCACCCCTCTGTTTCCCCTCACGTATCACCGACCTCTGCGCCAATTTCCGTGTGTCGCCGCATCCCAAAGATACTATCATCGCCGCCAAGGAAGGGTGGACAAAGAAGGCTCGCCTCCAGATGATGCAAGAGTTAGAGCCTGAAATGCCAACAACCACCCAGCCGATGTCCAATCCTGCCGCCACCCCGGCCGCGACAGGCAGTACTGATGATGTCCTTTCTTCCGCCGTGGCCTTTGTGGCCTACTTGCTGGACAAATATCACGACGCCGGCCCAAGGTTGCCAGCCTTTCCGTCGAAGTTAGCAGCTTCTAAACCAACCCAGATCACACCTCGACCAGCTACCACTCCATCCACAGCAAACAACGAAAGACCACATATCCGCCTCAAAAGAAGGACCACGCCCACTCTCATCCAGCCATACAACCTCACCTCCTCCTTTGATTCTAAAGAAGAGGAGATCCAGGCAGAAAAAGAGGATGAGACTACCACCAACGCCCCAGCAGCAGAGGAGGCAGCCAAGGAGTCAGCTGCCAAGGAGAAAGCCAAGGTCTCCGATTCATTAGACATGAAGGTATCTGATTCCTCCGACGACGAACCGGCCGAAGCAACAAGGAAAAGGAAGTGGCATGCCAGTGCGACTAAGCCTCAAAATGAAGGGTGTGAAACTGATCCAGAAGCACCACCTAAAAGACCCACTCCCAACCGCATCTAGCCACCATGTGGCCAGAAGAAGAGCCCGGTCGCCAAATCTCCCGCCTCACGTCGCCTCGTCCTCCCCCTTCCTCAGAGTCCTCCTCCAAGGCAGCAACAGAAACGGAGGGGAACTCACATAATTTTTAGCACCATTTCTTTATTTTTCTTTCCTTTTATGTTTTCTCTTAATTTTATGTTTTCTTTTTCTTTTTATGTTTTACTTTTTATGTTTTTTTTTATATTTTGTGTAAGGCATTGAGGACAATGCCAACCTTGAGTTTGTGGGGATTAACCCTCTTTGTTCTTTTCTTTTAGCTACATTTAGCCGCATGTGTAAATTCTGCCCTAGCACATAATGAAATAGAAAGGCTTAGCTTAAATACTTGTGCCAATGATAGTTAGCCGACTTCCATATTCGCACCATACTTAAATTTGAACTTAATCATGGGAAGAAGCATGAAAAATACTTAGAATTTTTTTGTAGTTGCCAATTATTCTTACACTGTCTGTTAAGTGCTGAGTTTTGCTTGAGTTCTAAGTTTAACATTGCTTGCTTTATTTAATGAAAATTTCTTAATTGGATACAGGATTGCCGCCGTGGCAGCACATGGCAGCTAAGTAAAAAAAAAGCAAGCAAGCCGCCATGGCCGCAGCACAAAGATGCTTAATACCCTAGAGGTGCCCGAAACAGGCTCTAGGAAATATCATGAGCAAGGGCACTCCGCTGCTATCAAAGTTCAAGTATCTAAAATTATTTGAAGTGGCAGACAAATTAGCAAGAGTGAATGAAAGCCTTAATGGGATGACTCTATTCAAAGGGTTCGAAGTTCCGTAGTATGCTCTTATCTTAGCTTTAGACCTGTAGAATAGTTGTGATGAGCTGAAGCCCTTGAAGCCATGATCAGAAAAAAGAGGAAAGAAGTGCTTAACTATGCTGCCACGACAACAACTCATATCCTTTTTCGTATTTAATTATTTTTATAATTCTTTGTTTACTTAGTATACTCAGCATGTTTAGCATGGACACAAACCGACACACACTGCACTGGCACTAAAAAATTTAAATTCCAAGTTATTTCATGCCATTCCCTATCACTAACATAAAATAGGTGCCACGGCCTTGAGGTAAGAAATCAAGTTAAAGGCTGAGTTTCTGTTAATTATTGTGCAAGGGGCAGATTTACTAGTTAGGTTTCATTGCTTGAGGACAAGCAATAGTTCGAGTTTGGGGGTGTGTAGAGTGTCCATAAGTTATATATTTTGTACACATTCCTGCCCTTATTATTGCTGTTCTTAAGTTCATTTAGGCATATTTAGATGGACTGCATGCTTAATAACAATATTTTCTCTTTTACTATGCTTTTATTGAATATTCTATATTTGGTTAAGAAAAGATACTGTTTAGTTTAGTTTTCATTTTCAGGTGTTGTAGCTGTGTAGAGGAGGAGAGGACAGGAAAGTAGGGAGCAAAAGGAGCTGTACTAAAGCAGTTCCAACGTGCCGCCAAGGACGCAACCATAGCAGCCAGCCGCCTAGGCGGCAATACACCGACTCAGCCAAGATGGGTTGCGATTTATAAATGATGATTTTCTGAATCCAACAAGCTCAGCCTTGCAATTTTCTAAAGCCTGGAACGGTGTGCAGAGCAGATTAAAGATTGATAAGTATGAGTACTTATCTTTACTTGTTGGATGGCAACGTCCAAAAGAAGTCCACATTCAAGTCAAAGAAGTCAGCATTTAATATAAATCAGCTTTAAAGACTTCAACTCTAAGGAGGACTCAAACTTAAGGCCATGAACCCTATATATACCCATGTAATTGAGGGTATGAGGGCATATTGGTAGATCACGATTTTAGATAACCCTAGCTGCCATATGGTTTAGGTTTTTGTATGTAAAGTAGTTGTGAGAAACGATTGTAATATTTTTAGTTGTTTTCGTAATAAAATACTCTTAGTTTGCTTAATTCATGTGCTTCACTTCCTTCAATTAGCACCAAAATTCCAGTTGAACAATCCATTTGTCGGGCACGACAGTGTCAAACTCACGAAAGAATTAAGCACGGTCTCATCATGACGAGGTGTTGACTAATTCGGCTTAGACATAATTTAGAATTTCAGCGGCTAAAAGGAGCAACCAAACGTTGACTTCCTATGTTAGGTTTACGCTGAGATTGTTAGGTATTGCCTACATCACGCAGCAATAGAATCCTCGGCTAGACATAGGTATGATCAATTCAGAATTGCTTCGCCGAACTTGGAGTATCTGCTAGACTTGCCGCCGGGACCTCTCTCCATTCCAACTGTCGAGACAGCGAAAGTTGCAAGAGCATAGTACCACCGTGGCAGCGAAAGTTTCCGCCGCCTCAATCCGCCATTACTCGCCAAGGCAGCAGATCGTGGCAGCGCAAAACACACTTAATCTTTGCAGCGCAGTCTACACACTACTGAGCTACAACTACCTGGCCCAATCTATCCACTTGATCTCTCTCTCTCTCTCTCTCTCTCTCTCTCTCTCTCTTTAATTACTTGTGTTTTTACTTTTATGCTCTTTAATGTTCAGAAATTTAATTGTGCAATTTAATATTCCCTTGTGCAAGAAAACACTCATAGAAGCTGTTCCAATCCCTGTGGGAGACGATATCTTATATACTATAACTTGACAAGAGTGTGCACTTGCGCTCATAAATAGAGAACACCCAAACGCTCTACAAAGTTGCTCTAGAAAGATCAAGCCTTTTATTTTGACGAGAAATGCAAGACTTCCTTCGATTTACTTAAAGAGAAGCTCGTGACAGCACCAATTGTCCAGCTACCAAACTAGGATTATCCGTTCGAATTGATGTGCGATGCGTCGGACACGAGCGTTGGAGTAGTCCTTGGCCAAAAGATCGGAAAAGAAACTCTCATTATAGCTTACACTTCTCGCACTTTGGATCCAGCTCAAAAGAATTACTCAACAACAGAAAAAGAGCTTTTCGCTATTATTTTTGCTTTAGAAAATTTTCGATCATATTTACTTGGTACTAAAATTGTTGTGTTTTCTGATCATGCAGCTTTAAAGTACCTTATGAGCAAAAATGAAACAAAGCCGAGGCTTATCCAGTGGATTTTACTCCTCCAAGAATTCGATCTAGAAATTAAAGATAAAAAGGGATGCGAAAACCTCGTCAAGGACCATTTGAGTCGCATACCCCTTTCTACATCTGATCCGCCGATTAATGATGTGTTCCCAGAAGAACGATTGATGTTGGCGCAAGGATTGACACCATGGTACACTGATATGGTGAACTATTTGGCCATGGGTAAGTTACCTCACGATTTGCCTAGAGCTGAAATCAATTGACTAAAGCGAGAGTCCCGATTTTATATTTGGGACGATCCGTATCTTTGGAAACAGTGTTCAGATCAGGTAATTAAGCGATGCATCACCGAGGACAAGGTAAATTCAATTTTAAAATTTTGTCATTCTCATTCATGCTGAGGTCAATTTGGGCCTAAACGGACTGCGCACAAAATTATTGAGTGTGGATTTTATTGGCCTAATTTATTTAGAGATACTTATGTTTTTTGTAAAGCATGTGGCATGTGCCAACGTGTTTGCAATTTAAGCCAAAGGAGTGAAATGCCGCTAAATCCAATCCATTTTTGCAAAGTCTTCGACGTATGGGGACTCGATTACATGGGGTCGTTTATCTCTTCTTTTGGAAATATTTATATTATACTTGCAGTCGATTACGTCTCTAAATGGGTAGAAGCAAAGGCTACCCGAAATAATGATGCTAAAACAACGACTAATTTCCTTTGTGATTTTATTTTTTCTAGGTTTAGCACTCTAAGAGTGATCATATGCGATAGAGGGAAACACTTCATCAACTAGGTTGTGGAAGCGTTAATGAAAAAATATGGCGTTACTTAGCGGATAGCCACATCCCATCATCCGCAAACAAACGAACAAGCAGAGGTGTTGAATCGAGAGATTAAATCCATCCTTGAAAAAATTGTCAAACCAAACAGAACATATTGGAGCTTGAAGTTAGTCCATGCATTGCGGGTATACCACACAGCTTACAAAGGACCTATAGGAATATCGCCGTATCGACTTGTGTACGGCAAGCCGTGCCACTTGTCAGTCGAGCTAGAGCACAAGGTGTACTGGGCCGTTAAAGAGTGTAACATGGAAATGGATGCGTTAGGGGAAGCACGACGGTTGCACATCCAAGAGCTTGATGAAATTCTTAGAAATGCTTATGATAACGCGCAGATCTTTCAAGAAAAAAAAGCGTTTCATGATAAAAACATTTCATTTAAGTCTTTTTTCTGTTGGTCAAAAAGTTTTATTATTTAATTCGAAGCTAAAACTTTTGGCAAGAAAACTGAAGTCAAAATGGCTCGGACCCTATAAGGTGACACAAGTATTTCCACATGGCGCAGTTGAAATTCAAGATGACTTGGGAAATTGCTTCAAAGTAAACGGGCAACGATTAAAACAATTTTATGAAAGTGCCCCGATTGGTTTAATTGAGGGAGTTCACTCATAAACGCCAATCGCATAAATAACATCGTCAAGCTAATGACGTTAAATAAACGCTAAATGGAAGGCAACTCATTTTATTTATTTTATTTTATTTTATTGTCGCTTGCTTAATTTTTACTCGCTTTATTCTATTTTTATTTTATTTTATTTTTGTCATGTTTTAATTTATTTTTCAGGTACCTAGGTTAAAATGTAATCGCACAATCGCTTTCTTGGAGCAGTCCCACTCACTCGAACAGTGGCCAAAATTCCTTGTCCAATTTGCTTATAAGGCGCACGTTAGCCAAACCCATGGTTCACGGCACACGACAGCAGAACCTAGACATCCCAAGTCAATCGCATTTTTGATCCCTCTTTTTCAATTTTCAAAACTTCCTGTGGCACCCACACCTTTGACCAAACCCTCTCCATATTTTTAATTCTATTCCCCATTCCCTATCCTCATCCGGTCACATCTCTAAACCTATCTCTTCTTTAAAATTTTAGTGTACCCCACTTGTTTATAAACAACACAACCCACTGGTCAAGCTTTGTGGTCACTTGAAATTCTTTATTTCAGATGTACCGTGGGCCCCACACTTTTATAACAAGTCAGCCACCCATTCCTTTTTGTCTTCACGTGATTTCCTTCCCCAAACCTAGCAAAACAAGCCTTCTTCATCAGCCGCCTATTCCCCGGTTCTTCACCTTCATCTCTTTCACACTTTTGACCACCTCCCTTTCCTCCTCCCTTTTCCATTGCATCATGGTCCGAACCGAGCGGTAACAAGTCGACGCCACCCAACCGGTCGAACCAGACCCAACCCCCATCCCTTCTGTTGGCCGATACTTAATAGGGGAGTATTTCTGTTCCTTCTCTTGTGTGTTACATTACATTTTGAGACAAAATGATTTAAGTGAGGGGAGTAGAACTTATGTTAAATTCTTTTCTTGCTTATCTGATTGATTGCCTCATGCTCTCTTGATTTTATTTCATTTTAAGCTATTTGTTGTTATCCTTAATTTCATCTTGTCTCTCCGCTTTTCATATGATTTGGTATCTTTCATGTTAGAAATCTTAGGCTGCATGATAGATTATGGCTTGATTAGCATTTTTCATAAATTTTCATGACATTCCTTTGTTAATTGACATGGTGCTTACCTATGTACACAAGACAATTCATTAGAGCTTTTGAGCCTAATGAGCATGCATACTTATTTTTGCTCTTTGTTTCTTTGAGTGTGCCTAGCTAATTAAGTTGCATTCTAGAACTTGTGGCATAATACTTGTTGAGACTACATTTTTTTATTGTGATGCATTAATATGATAGAGGCATTAGGTTTAACCCCATTCTCTTCCAAAAAAAAGCCTACCCCTTGTTATTATCCCTTAGTGAAACAATTTTGAGCATTAACCTTTTTCCTTAGATTGCTTTATTATTTAACCCACACCAATTTTGTTTCCCCCCTCTTTTTGTCACCCTTTTTCAAGACAAAATTGTCTAAAAAAAAGATTCGAATCAACACTGCAGAAAAAATCAAATTCAAATTTATTAGTGAAAAAAAGCAGTTTCGAACAGTGCAGAAAATACACTGCGGGAATTTATCTTTTATTTTTGAATTTTAAACATTTTGGGATTTTACTATTATCACTTAGCATTTATCTTGTTTATTTTAAATATTTTAGAGTATTTTTAGGATTTTAGGATGCTATAAATACCCCTTTTGGGATAAGACTCAAACCATCTCTTGTTCATTGTTTCATTTTACTTTAAATTTATTAAATTCCTTTCTCTTCTTCTCCATTATTACTTTTTTTAAAGTTTTTTTTATTTTAAAATATGCTAAGCATGATTTCTTCCATAATCATGCTTAGCTAACTTTCTTTAAAGCTGAGGGCTACAACAATGACTCAATTCCAACGGGAGGATTGAAAAGCGCTTTCAAAATTTCGGAAATCTCTTTCACTTTTCTAAGGTTTGATTTCTAAACTAAAACGATTTCGAAACTAAAGATTGACTTTGGTCAGAATGCTGTTTTTGGTTAAATATGTGGGAGGAAGGATCAGCTATTGAAGCACATTCGACTTCTTGTGAACACACTTAGTAAATTGATTACTAAGAAGAAAATTGAGATCGGAACCGTTGTTATTGAAACAACATAATCTGAGTTGGTTTTTACTGAATTTAAACGATTTTGATCTACAAAATTTTTGTTGACTAGATCAACTTCGTAAGTCAATATCAAATATAGAACTTGAGTATTCGGTTACAAAAGCGTAGTCTCAAGGATTGACCATTGTAGGCAATTAACCAACGTGAATCACGAAGTAAAAGTATTTTCCAATGATCCGAGGAAAGTGAGTCAAAGCCAAAGCCTAAGGCTGATTTACACGCATTGAATTTATTTCTTTCTAAACTTCGCTATAATTCCTTTGTCTTCTTGCTTATTTTACAAACCCCCTCCCTCACGTTTCACTTGATATTACTCAATTCACTTCTTAGCTCCAAGATCAAACAAATATAATCAGGAAGTTTCTTAGTCCCTGTGGGATCGACCCTTACTTCTCTTTTACTACATTTAAATTCCTTTATTTATTATCAGGGAAGAAGGAATTATTTTGACGTGTAAATGATGTGTGTCAAATTTTAAAAAAAATTGTCGTTTCGGTGACCGTTGTCGTCCTGCTGCGCAGGTGGTGGGTGATTTCTTGGGCCGGTGCTTCGGTTTAGGTTCTATCATTCTTTTTTCTTGGCTTTCGGTGTTTTGAGGTGCGTTTTGGCTTTCGATTGGTGTTTTGAGGTGTTTTTTGGCTTACGATTCAGTTTCTTTTGATCTCTCTGTGGTTCTAGTTGAGTTCCTGCTCTGAGTGCGTTCTATTGTGATCTTTTGCCCTATGTTTGTGGTCTTGATTGCTTCTACTATTTTGCCCTATTTTTGGTTGTGTTCTTGCTCGTTTGTTCTCTGAATCTATTTCTGCTACTTTCCTCCCTATCCTCTTTATTAATATGGTTATACCTGATAATATTTCACGTGTACCTTTGAAAAATAATGATGGATCCATCCTGTCTGCTTCTTCTTCTACGCCTACTAAGGTTTTCTCTACTAAAAAGATTAACGTTACTTTGGATGATGGAAATTTCTTGCTCTGGCAACATGTTTTGTTAACCATTAAGACATATAGACTACATAAAATACATAGACAGTAATGTGACTTGGCCTCCTCAATACATTAGGAGTAATGGAACTGTTAGCTTAAATCCTGATTATGAGTTGTATGAAGAGCAAGATGGGGATTTAGCATTGACGAGTGGTTAGTTTGGTCGATATTTTAGTGTTAATTACATTTAAATGGATGAATTGTGGTGCAAAATTATGGTTTATCATATGATTTTGGTGCAGGACTTTGTGGATGGGAAATGGACTGAAAAAGGCTGGATTTTGCAGTTTTTTCTAGATTCATGGCTGGATTAGTGGGCATGAACTGGGGCATGAAAATGATGACTGAGCGCGACACGTCAGCAGTACGTGAGGATGACGACATCAACATCGGAGTTGGGTGATGACGTCAGCAGCAGACAAAAGATCTTATCTAGATATTTTGATTGCTTATCAAGTTCATTGTGACAGCTTATCACACAAACATTTGAATTTTAAATTTGAGGATTTATCTTTTGTATTTTCTTTTTAGGATTTATCTTTAGGAATTATCTTTTTACCTTTTATCTTTAGGATTTAAGTTTTGAGAATTATCTTTTATATTTTTAGGATTTTATCTCTTAGGTTTTTAGGGTTTTTTAGGACTATAAATACTCCATTGGGATAAGCCTCACAACATCTCATCATTTGTTCTTTACTTTGTTTCTACTTTGGGTTTTATAAAATTCATTTTCTCTTTAGTTTTTATTCTCTCTTTTTTTACTTTATTTTCTTTCGGAAATTATGCTAAGCATGGTTAATTCAATAATCATGCAAAGCTAAATTTTCCATAGCTAAAGGCGGTAGCGATGACTCGATTTCAATGTGGGGAATGAAAAGCGCTTAAATAACTTCAGGTTTTCTTGTCTCTATTTTCAAAAGCTAAACTTTAAACCAAAACGATTTTCGAAATAAAAGATTGACTTTTATTGAAATATGATTTTCGATTAATATGTGGGAGGAAGGATCGGCTATTGAAGCGCATTCGTCTTCCTGGGAACACACTTCGTAAATTGATTACTAAGGGAAAATTTGAGATCAAAACCGTTATTGTTGAAATAACACCATTCGAGTTGGTTTTTATTGGGCTTAAAACGACCTTAGTCTTCATCATTGTTGTTGATTAAGATCAAGTTCAGATATTGATATCAAAGATAGAACTTGGGTATTCGGTATACAAAGAGAAGTCTCAAGGATTGAACCTTGTGGACAAGTAACCGACGTAAATCCAAAAGTGAAAATCTTTCTCCAATGATCCAAAGAAATTAAGTCAAAGCGAAAGCCTGGGGCTAGTTTTTAGATATTAAATTTATTTACCTTCAACTACTTCAAGATAATTTTTATTTATTACCTTTCTTTAATCAACCACCCCCGCCTAAAAACTCAATCCACTTCAAGGCTCATAGGTCAACAATCATAATCAGGAAGTTTCTTAAATCCATGTGGGATCGACCCTTACTCTCACTATTCTACTTTAATTTAATTTTTTTATTTGAGTTTAAGGAATATTATTTTGACGCGTAAAGACGTGTGTCAAACATCTTGGTTATTGTCTATTGTGAGTTACGGAGTTTTACCTCATCTAATTGGTCACAATACCTCTGCTGAAATCTGGTTTACATTACATCGTCAGTACAATGAGAAAACTACCTCTAGGTTAATGTCTCTTAGACGTACGTTGCACTCACAAAAGAAAGGAGAGTTGTATATGAAAGATTTTATTATGAAAATTAAGACAATTTGTGATATTTTAGCTAGTTGTGGAGAGGTTATCTCCCCTCATGAACATGTTACAACTATACTGAAAGGTCTACCCCCAGAATTTCAGTCAGTTATTACGGTTATCATTGGTAGCTCTTCTCTTTCTGATATTCAGTCTGTGAGAACCATTTTGTTAGATGCTGAAGCAAGGCAGTCTAGTATGTTTAATCAAGTTAATGTTTCTACTCATGTTGTTGTTCAGCAACAAACTGAGTCCATTGGTCATAATGATGGACACACTGATTCTCAATCTTACTAGTTATGGTGCTCAGACTTACAATCCTCAATAGAATAATAATAACAATGGCTATAACAAGGGAATAGATAGAGGAAGGAAATTTTCTCCTAGGCCCCGATGTCAGTTATGTGGTAGGCTAGGTCATGAAGTAGAACGTTGCTACCATAGATTTGATATGAATTTTAAGAATGAATCGTCTAGATCTAGGCAAAGGAGTTCTAATCGACAAGCTAATGTTGCTACTTATTCCAGTCTTGATTTGCAGCCTTTGTATAGCAATGTTTATTACCCCTCTTATTCTCTTATGGTTCCTTCTTCATCTGGGTTTCATTAATTTGTTTCACCAGTTCGACATCAAGTATTGAATCATTCTTCCATTGTTTCACCTTCTGGCTCTCAACATCTTTATGCTCAGAATTCTTTGCATGGTTACCCCCACACTACCTCGCCTTCTTATGCTCCCATTGTTCTTCCCCATATGTTTCTTTCTCCCACTGTGACATATTCATCAGGGCTTCCTCAGTCTGCTTCTCAACCTGTTTTCTCTCAGCCGTTGCATTCGGGTCAGTCTTCTTCATCAGTTCCACCTCAAGCTCTCCTTGCTACATCTGAATCTATTGGGGATAATGCTTGGTATCCAAATTCAGGTGCAACAAATCATTTGACCAATGATCTTAGTAACTTGAACATTGGTACTGCTTTCCCTGGTTCAGGTAATATTCAAGTAGGTAATGGTAAAGTATTACCTACTAAACTTATTAGTCAGTCTGCTTTACTTGGTTGCAAAAGGTCTTTACAGTGGAAAATTTTATTATTTGCACTTGCGATTACTAAAAATCTTTTGTTTATGTCTAAGTTCACTCAGGACAACATGGTTTTTCTTGAGTTCTACCCCATTCATTGTCAAGTTAGGGATCTGCTCATAAAAAAGTGTTGCTGACTGGGGCTGAATCTGGTGGTTTGTACAAGCTTGATATTCATGCTGATAATAGTTTAGCAATAAATACTACTGATACTGGTTGTATAGCTTATTTGCATGATTCTTGTAATTTGGCTTTTGTTCATAATCTTTCCTTAGAAGTCTGGCATAAGAGACTTGGACACCCTGCTTATAGCACTCTTGTTTCTATTTTACAGCAGTGTAATATCAAGTTTCTTAAAGAAAATAATATGTCTTTATGTTCTGCTTGTCAGTTTGGGAAGTCCCATAAATTGCTTTTTTCTGATTCTGTAACTAGTTATACTGCTTCTTTAGATTTAGTTTTTGCTGATGTCTGGGGTCCTACTCCTTTATTTTCCTCTAGTTTTAAGTACTATGTGGCGTTTACTAATGCATACTCTAGATATACTTGGATTTATTTTTTGAAACAAAAGTATGGGGTTTATAATGTGTTTCTTCAGTTTCTTTGACAGTCTGAGAGGCAGTTTGATTGTAAACTTAAGTCCTTGCAAACTGATGGTGGGGGAGAATTCATTGCTTTGCAGTCATTTCTCAATGAGCAAGGTATAATTCATAGACTTTCATGCCCTCATACATCTGAACAGAATGGCATTGTAGAAGGAAAACATAGACAAGTTGTTGAAGTTGGATTATGTTTGTTAGCACAGGCTTCTATGCCTTTTTCCTTTTGGCATGATGCTTTTAGCAATGCTATTTTTTTAATTAATAGGTTACCATATAAGGCCCTAACTAGTCTTTCTCCCTATTAGAAGCTTTTTAAGAAAATGCCTGATTATAGTTTTTTTTGAATATTTGGTTGCATGTGTTACCCTTTCTTAAGGCCCTACAATAAAAATAAATTTAATTTCAGATCCTCTAAATGTGTATTCCTTGGTTACTCTCCTTCTCATAGAGGCTATAAGTGTATGGATTCTACTGGTAGGGTTTATATTTCAAGGCATGTTAAGTTTGATGAGTCCTATTTTCTATATAAGTCTGAACATTTTATTGTTCCCTCTATTAAATATGGTATTGTTTCTTGTGTTCAATGGAAGTCTGCTTCAACTTTTTAGTTTTCTAACCCTTGTTTAATGACTGGTAGACAAGATACTAGTTCGGGTTCTTCCTTTTCTTTGTCAAATTTGCATCATATATCTTCCTCTATTATGCATCCCATTGTTCTTTCACCAGATGTTCATTCTTCATCTTCACCACCCATTCCCATCACTACTACTCCACCTCATGTGGACTCATCTCCCCCACTACCATCTTCACCCTTTTGTGGTTCCACCCATTGTGGTCTCACATAAAGTGGTTTCACCTACTATAATTCCAAAAACTGTGGTTACTCCTTCTTCACCATTCATTCCCATCACTGCTTCTCCACCCCATGTGGACTCATCTCCATCACTAAAATCCTCACCCTCTGTGGTTCCACCCACGGTAGTCTCACATAAAGTGGTTTCACCTACTGTGATTCCACAAACTGTGGTTACTCTTTCTTCTTCATCATCCCTTCCCATCACTACTACTCCACCTCATGTGGACTCATCTCCTCCACTACCATTCTCACCCTATGTGGTTCCACCCACTATGGTCTCACATAAAGTGGTTTCACCTACAGTGATTCCACAAAAGGTTGTTAATGCTCACTCTATGGTCACAAGGAGTAAGGGTGTCATTTTTAAGCCAAAGACCTTTCTGGCTGTGAAAGAATGCATAAAGCCTCTCACTGTTCATGAGGCTTTTCAAGCTGTTAACTAGAGAGTTACTGTTCATAATGTGTTTGATGCCCTCTAGAAGAATAACATATGGGAGTTATAGCCACTGCCACCTCATCGAAAACCCATAGGGTGCAAGTGGTTGTTCAAGATAAAAAGAAAATATGATGGTAGTATTGAAAGGTTTAAGGACAAATTGGTTGCAAAGGGTTATTCCCAAGTGGTTGGCTTTGACTTTAAGGAAACTTTTAGTCCAGTTGTAAGGTCAACTACTATAAGAACAGTGTTGGCAGCTTTTGTAATGAAGCATTGGGTGATAAGACAAATTGATATCAACAATGCTTTCTTAAATGGGGATTTGGTTGAAGGGCTTGTGTGTAAACTACATAAGGCTATCTACGGTCTTAAGCAGGCTCCTCGAGCGTGGTTTGATACATTGAAGGCTTTTCTGACCCGTTCTCTGGGATTTGTAGCTTCCAAATCAAATTGTTCTCTTTTTACGCGATTCTCTACATCTTCTTCTATCTTGTTGATGGTCTATTTCGATGACATTATTGTCACTGGTAGTGATTCTCATAAGCTTGATTGAGTAGTTCAACAGTTGAATGCTGAATTTTCCCTTAAGGATCTAGGGAATCTCAGTTTTTTTCTAGGCATGGAAATTCAATAGTTTGATTCTGGCTTGTTTCTTAATCAATGTTAAGTATGTGCTTGATTTTCTTCAAATGGCTGAGATGGCACAAGATTCTCCTCTTAGTACTCCCATGGTTGTCACTCCTACTCTTACTACTAGTTTGGGCGAGCCTTTCTCTGACATTCATCTCTTCCGAAGCATTGTTGGTGGGTTGCAGTATGTCTGTCTGACACGCCCAGATATTTCTTATGCTATCAATAAGGTCAGCCAATACATGAACAATCCTACTGACAGTCACTGGAAGGCAGTAAAAAGAGTTTTGAGATATTCTGTGGGTACTCTTGACTTTGGTTTGTTCTATAAGCCTAGTAGACAATTTTCTCTAGTGTGTTATAATGATGTTGATTGGGCAACATCACTTGAGGATCGGCGTTCCACAATAGGGTATTGTGTTTATCTTGGAGGTAACCCTATTGCGTGGTGTTTCAAGAAACAAGGTGTGGTTTCTAAGTCTACCTGTGAAGCAGAATACATGAGTCTTGCTAACTCTGTTTCTGAGCTAGTGTGGATTTGTTAGTTGCTCGATGGAGTTGGTATAACAATAGAAGGGAAACATGTAGTGTGGTGTGATAACTCTTCCACTGTCTCTCTTGCTGCCAATCTTACACATCATGTTTTCATAAAGCATGTGGAAATCGACTTACATTTTGTAAGGGAGAAAGTTATGGCAGGTCAACTTGTTGTCAACCATGTTCCTAGCTCTGATCAGGCTGATGATATTCTCACCAAGCCTTTGCCTCCTGCTGTCTTTAGTGCCATGAGGTCTCAGCTTGGAGTGGTTTCTCAAGAAGAAGCTTTGCATAGATATCTTGAGAAGAAAGAAAACTGAGAGAATGTTAGAGTATAATTTAAAGTTAAGGGTTGCTAAATCAGTATTTCTGTTATTTAGTTTGTTGTTAAGTGTTCAAAAGTTCTATTTTTATAACCCTTTTTACTTATAAAATTACTAGACTTAGGCTTATATTAGTTGCATAATTAGCCATTCATACATATTTTCATTGTTTCCTTGGTGGTTTGGTTTGACTTGATATTCTGCTTAGTTTTTATGGAAAAGATGTTGTCGGGAGTTATTTTTATGTGTGCAGGAGTAGATGCCAGGACAGCTGCCACGACAATCATCGATAAGAAAGAGATGTTGCACCAAGTTTCCACGACAATCATCAACTAGAAGGCAATGCCACCCGGATGCCACGAAAATCATCGATAGGAAGGTAATGTCGCACCAAGTTTCCGCGTCAACCGTCGACAAGCTTAAACAAGACAAAGTGGTAGCCGAATTGAAGAGCATAAAAAGCTGGTCCAGTCGTGCTATGTGGCATGAAGAAAGAAGATTGGAGGTTCGAGAAGAGGTCAAGAGAAATAAATCCCAAGAAAATAGGAGAAGTTTTAGTTGGATAAAAATCCCAAGAGAATTAATATTTCTTTTATTCAATTTAAATCCAACTTGACTTCCTCCTCAAGATAGACTTTGACCTAGACATCCCCTATAAATAAGAAGCCAAGCCGCCTAAGCCGAGGGTATGTTCGATTGGGGAGAAGAAGCAAGAGAGGTGGTCGACATCTTCATCATATTTTCTTCTTGTTTTCGTTAGGGTTCGTGTTAGGGAGATTTTATTTTGTGTTTCTTTGGAACCTAGCCATGAACTAAATCTAGTTGGCTAAGGTTATTGTGTTTTATGGTTGTGAGAAACGGTTGAATTTTGTTTAGGTAATAGAGTTTGCAATTTTTATTCAAGGTTTGCTCATTCTTGGTTTTTAATTCTTGTTTGCGAGTGAATTGAGAGACGATCTCGCTATTTCATCTATTTATCTAATATCGGGAGAGTTAGATTCAAGAAACGAATGCGTATGATTTTTTTCCAATCCGATGAAGACTAATTCATCTTAGGAATAAGTTACGAATTTCAACAGCTAAGGGGAGCGCAAGATTGGTTGTTGTTCACCCTGGTTCACGCTGAGAGGTATTATCAAGGCTTGCACAATCAACTAGTATTTTGACTTAGGGATAAGAAGGAATCATTGAAGAACGCTTCACCGAACATTGAAGTTTGTCGCTTAGTTGCCCAAGCAGTTGCCCTGGTAATCCCTGCCCCGACATTGTTATACTAGTTACCCTGACATAGCTATACCAGTTGCCCTGGCAACCCGATTGGCATCAATTGCCGCAATAATTGAGTTGTCGTTCCACTCATTTACCAAGACGATCCATCCGACTATTACTCCTCAAATTCACGATAATCTGGCCTATTCTCTATCATTTGATTATATCTTCTTTTATTTTATTGCTCTTAGTTTAGTTATTAATTAGAACTCCTAAAATCACCTACTTGTGTTTTTACTTTTACAGTGTGAGAAGTTAAATCCCTATGGAGACAATAACTTTCTATACTATAACTTGCGACGTGTATACTTACACCAATTGCGAAGCACTTATTATGCGCAACATCTGTTATGCCAGCTGAGCTTGCCAGTTGGGCTTGACGTCACTTACATAGTGTGACATGTTGTCTATATAAGTTGGGTTTTGTTCTAAGCCCAAAACAATGTGTTTGTATTGAATTGATTCGTTTATCCAAAAAGAATGAAAAACTCTCTATTTTCTCTTTTATTCTTTAATATCTTTTCCTTCACTATTCTTCACGTTTTGGTTATTTCGAAAGTGTTCTATCAAGGTTAGGCAAAATCCTGACAATTATATTATTGAAACTTTAGTTATTTTAGATAAAAACGAAAAGAGAAGAGAAGAGGAGGGAAAAGAAAAGAAAATAGAATGATTTTATTAGTTAGTTTAGTATAAATGGATAAACATAAGGAAAAGGGGGCGCTTTACATGATCAAAGAAAGTTTCATCTTTTCAACAAGGATAATCGATGAATCAAGAGGAGAGTTTGTTTAAGGAGAAAGATGAGAGAGTCGTGTCATCTATTACCAGATATCAACTTGTCATCGACATAAACTTTAAATTTTTACCATATACTTTAAATTTTAAATTTTACAAACTAAATCTATGAATTTTAAACCCTAACTAAGGGTGTAAATTCGAATACTTGATCGGGTTTCAAGTAAAATCATATCAGATCAGATCGAATTCGGTTTATGTCGGGTACTCGGTCGGGTTTATGCTTTTTTGTTGTTGTTGAATTGGAAGAGTTTACAAAGTCACATGTAGGGTGGGAGTAGCAATTGCCCCACGACTTTAAATGATTTAATTCTTTTAGACCATTGATAGTTTTAAAAGCATACAATTAAGTTCTTGTTTGCCCCAATTTTTTTGGATTTATTATTTTTTAAGACCATGTTAGTTAAAATTAATGAAATTAAGCATTAATCCCTCGTTTTTCTAGTTTAATTACTTTTTAAGACATTTCAATTTTAAAATTAGTGAAATTAAACCTTTACTTAATTTTTATAATTTAATTACCTTTTAGAACCATATTCATTTCAAATTTAATCAATTTGTCCCCCATAGTTTAATCACGACTTCGTCATCCCTACAAGATAGTGAAATCAAGCCTTGAAGCAAGGTCGGTCCTGGCATTTTTTAGACCTTGGGCAAATTATAAAAATGAGACATTTATTTAGTTATAATGTGAAAATATAATTCTTCCACGTGATTTGATTGTCTAAAGAAGTAGTTTTTTTTTTTTTACTTAGATCTTCATCAACAACATTAGACTCATTATTATCATTTGGTATAATATAAAAATTTCTCTAACATTTGACTGAATAGTTATTTTGGCCTATATTATTTTTTGAAGCAATTTAACACAGTTATGACTGTAATAAAAAATGGAAAAAAGTTAAAATTAGCCTCTCAATCTTTGACAACTTGGTCACTTTGGCCCCTTTCTTTTTAGGAGCATTTTTCCCCCAACATTTCAAATTTTGGTTAAAATAGTCATATTTGAATAGAAACCGTCGGCTGATTAACGATCAACGTTTTTTTGCTGGCTAAGCACATCCATATAGACTGGATTGTTGACATGATATGTCCACGTGTGAGTAGGCGATGCCATGCCAACAATTTTTATAAAAAATAAATATAAATAATTTGTTTATTAAATTAATCGTAACCAATTGAATGATGCCACATGACATACATTAATTGGTTTTAAAATGAAGAAATAAATAAAGAAAGATGGATTGTTTGCAATGGGACTTGATCCCAAGTCTGGTGGTTATAAGGGCAATTTTGGGTGAAAAACCCCTTTTTAATTAATATTGGGAAAAATGGCTCCCAAAAACTTTTATTTGGCAAAATGACCCCCTTTCTTGCCAGGTCGACAGACCTCGCGTCTTGTAGGACGCGAGGTACGACATCGCGTTCTGCAGAACGCGATTTTAGTCGACGTGGCGTTGCTGTCCATGTTAACGGTTTAACAGTACCTCGCGTTCTGCAGAACGCGAGGTCCCCGAGAAATTGAAAAGGCGGCTGGAATATATCACACGGACCTCGCGTTCTGTAGGACGCGAGGTCTGTGCATTTCCAGCCTGAACCACAAGGAAAAACAAGCGTTAGTAGGCCTGTTCGAACCCAATTTCGAGCGTGTAAATGGTATATTTTTAGCGATCATCGAGTTTGGGGTCGTAGTACTGAAAATTGTCTATCGTATGATACCAACATGGTTAATTTCCGTCCATTCTACAATGGTTTAAAATGGCTTCGAAAACCCTATGCTATCATACTTTTTTTGATTGAAGTTGTATTTCGAAAACCCTATGGTTAATTTTCGTTAATTTTCTTCCATTGTACGCTGATTTAAAGTTGTTCGAAAACACTATCATAACATATTTTTTTGAATGATTGAAAATATAAGATGACAGATTGTATAAATCGAAGTGGACTGACTTTATTGATTAGATTGTCATGTGCGAACTCACATATACAAATTAAAAATAATTAATTAATACGAGGGGCTGAGCGATTAGGACACTTAGGAGCTGTGTGCCCAGGATTTCGACATATAGAACAATGCTTCTTTTGTCCGGTTTTCTCTCGATGTTCGACCAAATCCTCGGCACAATATATTCTTGTAGAAGGTGGACGTCCTTTGGCTCGTAGTAGTGCTGGATCTGGGCGTATGATCGGTTCAGTGTCCACAGCATTTGGATCAACCTCATTTCCGATTGGAGGAAACTCTTTTTCGTAAACTTTAAGCACCGTTTTGAGTAAGTATACCGGATCAACCATATGCATGTATTCTATTCGTTCGTTAGTGCAAGCAGCAATGGCGTGTGTGCACGGGTATTTGAAAGTTTGGAATATTCCCCACTCGCAGGTTTTTTCCCTCAGATCTACAACGTAAGCGTTGTGCTGAATGCCTTCTAACCGCCTGGAAAATTCCGTAACACGAAACAAGTGTCCTTCTTGCGAGAAGAGAGTTGCTTGCACCTGTCTTGATTGGGCCAATTGAATATGCAGTCTTGAGCGGAAATCTGGATGGACTTTGTGTCCACCTGCCATGTACTCAGTTGCTTGCCTGCCCAAGGTTGCAAAAAGGGTAGCTAAACGATAATATGTCGCTTTGACAATGGAAGTGATAGGCAATTGCTGAACTCCCTTCAGTGATGAGTTCACTGCCTCAGCCAAGTTCGTTGTCATGTGACCATAACGTTTACCCTCGTCATACGATCGAAGCCATTTTTCCTTTGGGATTTTTTCAAGGTATTCTGCGCCTTTTTTGTTTCTCGCTCTCAGTTCCTCCAGCAGGTCAGACACCTCTTGTTTGTAGTGTGAGTTGCCTACGGGATGACAGTTGAATAGTTATGGGAGTAAGAAATAATAAAATGGAGTAAGAAATAATATAGTAAATGAAAATGACATAAGGACGTACCCATATCGAGCACCATTTGACGTTCATCACGGTTCTTGTATTGCAGCAGGTAGTTTGCGGCTATGTGCCGCAAGCAGAAACGGTGGTGAATGTATGGAGGCTTCCAATAATTACCCAAATTTTGTATCGCCCACAGCAGCGCTGTGCCTCTGTCAGAAATAACACACACCCCTTCATCCCTTCTTCTTCGTATTACAGGATCAAGGACATATTTTCGTAGGTTCGTAAGGAAGAACGTCCAAGACTCCAAATCCTCCTTCGGGACGATTGCGAATGCAACATGAACGCATTTGCGATTGCCGTCCTGTGCTATAGCTAGAAGTAGGATCTGTGTATATTTTCCGTACAACCATGTGCCGTCGATTTGGACCATCGGTTTACAGTGCTTGAATGCGTTGATGCATTGGGGGAAAGTCCAAAATAACCAGTGGAATTGACAAACACCTCGGACGACACGATCATTTTCGTATGCCAGAACCGTATCAAGTTTGACAACCATTCTGGGGATGTGTTTCTGCAAGAGATTAAGCCACGGGCGCAACTCTATGTAAGATTCCTCCCATCAGCCATACAATTCCTCTTTGGCCTTTTTCCTTACATACCATGCTTCCGAATAACCTGGACGGAAGCCGGTGACAGCTTGAGCTGCAGCCTGACATGTGGGGATCGACACAGTGGGATTTGTTTTCACTAGTGTGGAAAAGATGTCCGCGAGGTACTTTGCATCCAGGTTCTTGTGATCCTGGTTGAGGCTAGAAACGGTGCATGTATGGGGCCCCTCAAGTTTTGTTATTTTCCAACGGTTGCCTGCCCTCTTCAACTCTGATATACGGATTTTCCATTTACAACCTTGGTCCTTTTGGACGCAGTGAGCCTTGTAGTATTTGGCTTGGGTTTTCTTAACCGTCGTCTCTACATTATGACGAAGGTTGTACTGCTTAACTGCCGCCACCGCAATTTCCTTCTTCGCGAACGTCATACCAATTCTTAGTTCACCATCAGAACGGTGGACTCGGCCATCTATTGTGTCGTCATGGAGAAAATCAGGGACGTCCATTGCATCCATATCAACCGTTGTGAAGTGGGATGGTGGCTGGAACATAGAAATTGGTCTTGCGTCTACAGGAAAGTTGGTCGCAGTCGGTTCTTCGTCCAAATCTGGTGGTGGAACGGCAGTGTCTTCTGGTAACTCTGTCAAGTCTTCTGGTTCGGGATAGAATGGCCCCAGCTCGTCTCCGTCTGGCCCGGGTTCTCTAATCGGTTCTTTGTCAGAAGCATCCTCCGGGAGCTGGAATAGTAGAGCTTCTGGAATCACTACCCTTTGAGGCGAGGATTGGGGTCGATGAGCGGGAGACCTCTCACGAGATCGCTCAGGAACCTCATTTCCAAGACCAAAATTAAGATCACCATAAGAAGAATGTATTCCCATTGATGGTTGAACGTACTCCGTGCTAGGGACATACGTTGAGTGTCGTCCATATGATGAATCATGGTCGTGCATAGCGTAAGAAGACGACGCTCCCTCACCCCCAAAAGAAGAATGTCTCTCCATAGATGGTTGACCGTAGTCGGTGCCAGAGACATACATTGAGTGCCGGCCATATGATGCTTCATGGTCGTGCGTAACGTAAGGAGCCGACGTTCCCTCCCCCCCAAAACTATAAGGATTGTATGGATTGTATGGACTGTACGATGCATTTGTTGGTGCATCGAATTCATCGTTTGGGGGTTGGTTCAGGTCGAACCCGATACTAGCTACGCAACACTGCCTTGGAGGAGCAGATGACGATGCACCAACTTCGTTGTCTCGACAGAGTAGGCCAAAATCACGTCGTAGACCTGCGGTCGGGCTATCAACGTTGGAATTCGGATCGAAGTCGAAATTCGCCCGGCCCCAGCTTGGTATTTCGACAGCTGGATTAGACTCGGAGAACGATACATACAGCTCGAGGGGCCCCCAATTGAATACTCGAATTGGGCTTCCATCATCATTTGCACATCAGCATTTTCCGCAATTTGGCATATAGAGTACTCTAAAGGGTCTATAGATATTGGCACCCGATACTTCACGTCGGACAAACGATGATTATCGTAATAAGGAACTTTTGCCTCCAGTTCCTTGACCAACTTCTTGAACGATAATCTCCTCGGAAGCTTTATCGTTACCGGATCTTCGCAGTGAAAAAGGACGCCGAGTTCGGTACCCTCGAATATCTGCCCATCGTAGTAAACTTTTGTAGTAACGCCTCGTCCGGCCATTTGAATATTTTATGAAAGACTTTTGAAATTTTGATACTTAGAAAATTTTAGGAATTGATTGCCAATTGAAACTTATATTTTCGTTTTATGGTTCTTCTTCATATATAGGCAAAATTATTGGCCCTTGCAATCCAGGAGAATCTGGTTGTGTAAGGCAAATAATGGTTCATAGAGGTAACTTTGCTTGTCCATTACCTAAAACCGATAAGCAGGTTAATGATGAACAAGTCAGGAATGGCGTGTGTGTGCCTGGGAGGCAGTCCCCTAACTTTCGACAAGTAAGGGATAGATTTGATGGGAGGCAGGGTTAACCAGTACCTCGCGTTCTGTAGAACGCGATATTAGTACATCACGTTCTATAGAACGCGATATCTTTAGAACATCGCGTTCTATAGAACGCGAGGTCACTTTAATGCTTTGTTTCAGATATTCCGTCAGAAGTTATAATAACCGTACTATTTACTATTTGTTTGTTTGTGTAATTGAGAACATGTTCGAGAATTTGAGACAATTGTAGTCTGGTAATTGAATACTACTACTACTACTACTGGTGCCCATAATGTAATTGAGTACTAGTAGTTTTACATAACTTGAAGTCCGTTTAACATTAATAAAGGATGAAATAAGACGTCATATAACATAATTGGAAGATAATTTCATAAGTTAATGGTTAATCCGAATCATCGTAGTCAGTGGACACGTCTGAACTTAAGTTTAGTTCTTCGATCATCTGTTGTTTTCTTTGTCTACGCATGTACATAAAAAGTTGCAGCTCCTCCACAGCCGCATCAACATCCGGTGAAGACGGTGCGTGTTCAGTGTTCGGAGCAGGTTCTACGGGTGCAGACGTACTACCTTCGCCGGTGTTGACAAACTTAACATTGAAATCGACGTCTCTAGCTCCGACGGAATTGAGCCGGTCATACATGTTACGAACGTCTATTTCGTTCGTCAGCTTCATAACGTAGTGCGTTTCATTAGCTGACGGTGTTGGGATTCGACATTCCATGGAAGAAATTTGTTTGTCGGTGTGTTTACTAACCTCGATTGTTGTCAACTGTATTAAATCTTTCAGTGACATTTTGCCGGTGATTGTTGACTCAAAATAAGTATCGAGAAAATAAAATGTTGCCTTCAATTTTGCCATAAGGTGAGCAAGGATTGGGTGTTTAGAGAGAATTTGGAATGAGTAAATGATGGTGGAATTCGTGGGTATTTATAGGAAAGGAAAAACACCACATAAGTAAATTTAAGTCGCATTTCATTTAACAAAACTTTCAACATGTATTCTTTAATAAGTAAATTGAGACAACTACATAAATTATCTATATAATTCGAAACAATATATTCAGCAGCTCCGACGGGCAAATTTGATCGGAGGTCCCGACTGAAAGAAGCAGAGAGCGAAATCCAGATGTAAATGTTGGCTGCCACGCCGCATCTGAAATGAGTAAATGGTAGCAGCTTTGATCAACATTAACAAATGTAATCGGCACCCGCCGCATCTGAAAATGTCGATCTGAATCCGCCCCCGCTTCCTAAAAGTCCTTTCTTTTCAAAACTGTAGCCGGGGATCCTCTCGACGGCGGCTACAGAAGCTGCCATCGAAGCCACTACTGCAGCACACAACCTCCAAAATATTGCGATATGTCGGTAAATATTAAGGTATGTACCCCCGCGGAACACAAATTTTTAAGTGAACTCCAACTATCATAAATGAACAATATTTCGGACATAAAAATTGCAACGGAAAAAAACACAGCATTACACGAACTCATATTCAACTGACCTAAACTAAACTTAACTGCTTACAAAAATTCATCTCCGTGCATAATATATATATATATACAAACATCTGATAGACCTCGCGTTCTATACAACGCGAGGTAAGAGTGACCTCGCGTCCTACAGAACGCGAGGTTGCCACGTCATCATATTCACCTCCCTCTATAAATAGCAAACTCTTGGAGAGGCAAGGAGCACCCACATAATTTTTTTTGTATTCACGTACGCAGTTTTCGCTTGCAGCTGCTAATGGCAACATAGCGCATATTTTGGAAGTTTTGTTTTAATTTAACTTCCAAAATATTGCGCTATGTCGTTATTTTTAGTTACTACTGAAAACATAACGTGTATTTAGTATGATTCATTATTGTTATTATTATTATTGTTCTTATTATTATTTTTATTATTATTACTATAATACTAATAATTTTTATTGTTAGTATCATTTATTATTATTGTTGTTATTATTATTAATATTATTATTATTTTAATTATAATTACTAATTTTATTTCTATTTTTATTTTTTTTGTTATTATTTTAAATAAAAATTGTAATAATATTAAATATTAAATGAGTTTCCCGCTTTAAAAACTCTAATTTAAAAAACCCCACGACCTCGCGTCCTGTAGAACGCGATTTCTTTAGAACATCGCGTTCTATAGGACGCGAGGTCCCTTCTGACCGTTCAGTTCACGCGTCTGATCATTGACGCGCCTTTTCAGTGAACCTCGCGTTCTATAGGACGCGAGGTCCACGAATATCGCGTTCTATAGAACGCGAGGTTCATTAACCTCGCATCCCAAATGACGCGAGGTCCTCTATAAATTGGAGGTTTTTTTCTAAAAACCTCCACAGAACGCGAGTTCTATAGAAATTTTACAAAAATTTGTCAGCAACTTTTATATATCGTTCAATCACATGGAGCCCTTGCTACGCAACCAAGCGAGTCACTGCAGTGATTATTGGCGAAACAATGAAGAGGTATTATTTTTTCCCTTTTATTGTCTAAATTTTTTAATTAAATTATATTCTTTTATTTTTACTAACTATTTTATTTTATTTTTTTTTCAGGGATACGAACATAACTTACAATGTTACCTTAACCGTATCACTGTCGCACCCGTTCCTGCTGTTATGCGATTGATTGAGCGGGCTGGTTTTGGGCACATAGCTCGCTATATAGGGGTGGTGAAGGTTAGACCGTCGTTGATCAGCGCGCTGATAGAACGATGGAGACCGGAGACGCACACATTCCATCTTCCATTTGGCGAGGCAACAATTACGTTGGAGGATGTTGCCTACATTCTGGGGTTGCCTACAAATGGCAGCGTTATTACTGGTATAGCGATGGCACATTGGCCACTCCTATTTGCTGAACAAATGGGCGTGATGCCCCCTGATGGAGTGTGGGACGGAGGGAAAATTTCTCTACCGTACTTGGAGGAGCAGTTTGGAACCCCTCCCCCCGATGCGGATGATGTTACACTTCAGGTATTTTTTTATTATATTTAGTATGCTTTTATTACATTTATGATTAAATTTAAATTATTTATTTGCACATTAGGCTGCTTTATGAATTTTTTATGATGAATTCAGACAATATTTAGGATCTTTTTAATAAATTTTTAGGATAAATTATAAATATGTAGGATAAATATTTAGGATGAATTCAGTAACTATTTAGGATACTTTATTAAATATTTAGGTTGCTTACATTAAATATTTAGGATACTTACAATTTTTTTATTTAGGATGAACTTACAATTTTTTTAATTAAGATGCCTTTATTAATTTATATTTTCACAGCGGTGTGCGCGAGCCCACATCTTGCGCATTATTGGCGGGATATTAATGCCCGACAAAACTCGCAACAAAGTGCACGTTATGTGGCTGCGTCATCTGACAAATTTAGATGAGTCTGGACAAAAATCTTGGGGGTCAGCTGTCTTGGCGTTTCTTATCAGAGACCTCTGCAGAAACGTTGACGCCTCCAAAGCATCGATGGGAGGATGCTGTTTATTCTTGCAGGCTTGGGTTTGGCTTCGGATCCCTACTTTGGCACCACAGCTTAGGATTCCCAGTCCTATGTCATTTCTGCTTCTACGGAGGTACTACATAATCTACTATATTTTTTATGAAATTATTTTATTTAACAATCTTTTTCATTATTTAAAGGTGGACCACCACACTATCCCACGCCGGCCTGCCGGAGTCCCAGAAAGCATACAGACATAGATTCGATGCCTTGACGGAGGACAAGGTAATTCAACAATTATTTTGGTTTTTTCCATACTATTTTTTCCAATAAAATTTCATATAGAAATTTTACTAACTTTTCATTCTTTTTAGTTCGTGTGGAGGCCCTACGATTCAGAGGAGATTCACATCATTACTCCAGCAGATATTGTGCAAGAGCGAGACCTCTGGATTTCCGTCGTGCCGCTGCTGAACTACGAAATTTGCGTGTGGCATTCTACAGATAGGGTACTCCGACAGTTCGGGTACGTCCAAAATGTTCCACCCCCTCCGCAAAATATGGACTCCTTCCACAATCTTACGCGTCAGGGGAAGACAGAGATTGACTGGGCCGAGCACCACGCTATCTGGATAGCGCTTTGGGCTCAACGATTTCTCAGACGCCCAGAGTTTCTCCAACCAATTATGGTAGGGGGTCCTTCGGTCACTTTCAATTATGACCAGTGGTATAGGGACAATAGGATGCCACATATCCTTACTCCGGCCGAGCGCGAAGAAGGGCTTCCCCAGCAACCCCAAAACCGCCCACGCGGGAGCCGGCGAGCGATCCAGACTCAGAGCAAGTCCCAGACCCAGAGGCAGACCTAGAGGCAGTCGACGCAGCGCAGTCCGAGACCACGATATGACACTCCAGGGGCATCATCTTCTGCCCCACCATTGCATAGCGGTCCATCGACTTTCGAGCAGACGATGCCTCCACCCCAGTACGGCTCCACTGATGCCTATCGCACCCATATGCCCAAGACTGACCTTATGCTTATCGATTATCCACCTCAGTATGGGTTTCCGATGGTGGAGAGTACGTCGATAGGTAGTTTGTTTTACTCCCCGCCTGGTCAGGATGATAGGGACCAGGGACCACCATACGAGCACCATGGTCAGGATGATAGGGACCAGGGACCACCACACGATGGACGGAGGAGGAATCCGGATCGTCAGCGTCATCCACCCGACTGCGGAACGGGTGGACATAGGCATTTTTAGTTTTTTTTGTTGTTTTCTACTTATGTTTTTAATATTTATGTAAAATACTTTTAAATTTTATAATGTCGTATTCTAATTTTGTTTATGAATTATAATTTTGTTTGCATATTATAATTAAACTTTATAATGTTTATTTAATTTTTGTTTTTAATAAATTTAATGGGATTAAAAAACCGAAAATCGACATTAGTTGAAATACAACTTCAATCAAAAAAAGTATGCTAGCATAGGGTTTTCGAAGCCATTTTAAACCATTGTAGAATGGACGGAAATTAACCATGTTGGTATCATACGATAGACAATTTTCAGTACTACAACCCCAAACTCGATGATCGCTAAAAATATACCATTTACACGCTCAAAATTGTGTTCAAACAGGCCTACTTACGCATGTTTTTCCTTGTAGTTCAGGCTGGAAATGCACAGACCTCGCGTCCTACAGAACGCGAGGTCCGTGCGATATATTCCAGCCGCCTTTTCAATTTCTCGGGGACCTCGCGTTGCAGAACGCGAGGTATTGTTAAACCGTTAACACGGACAGCAACGCCACGTCGACTAACCTCGCGTTCTACAGAACGCGATGTCGTACCTCGCGTCCTACAAGACGCGAGGTCTGTCGACCTGGCAAGAAAGGGGGTCATTTTGCCAAATAAAAGTTTTTGGGAGCCATTTTTCCCACTATAAATTAAAAAGGGGTTTTTCACCCAAAATTGCCGGTTATAAGGCATAGCAACTCACACGAGGGCAGGCCACATAAGCAATCCATTCCACATGGACAAGTCTAGTCAGCAAAAAAAATATTAGTCGTTAGTTAACTGACGATTTCTATCTAAATAAGAGTATTTTGACCAAAATTTAAAACGTAAAGGTTAAAATACTCAAAAAAAAAATAAAAACCAAACTGATCAAACTATAAAACATTAGAAGTTAAAGTTTAGCAATTAAGCCCTTTTACTTTCCTTGCCCCTCCCAAACTATCAATCATTTCATACTGCAAAGAAAGAACATCCTTATCTTATCATAGCTGGTGTAAATTATATATGTTCACCACTAATCATATCATATGTGCGTGATCTTAACTACTTGAGTTAACAACACATTTGGTTTGCAGATTCCAGTCCAAGGTTTTAAGGGTGCCATTTTTGTTCACTTCAAGGTTCTCGAGGTTACTGAAGCTACAAAACTCGGCTATTTCTTCAATGGCTCCTTCTTTCTCTTCCTCCACTGAAAATGGACACCACATGAATTACGCCATCTTCTTGATCTCTCCCACTGGGTTTTCTTTCATTTCTTCGTATTTGAGAAACAGCACTTTCTGTGGGTTCTCCATTAATTGTTTCCTGTAACCGGGGACATGATCCCAGAAGGACCCAAACGCTTCTTCGCCTCTGCAAAACTTTTCCAAACATTCATCGAATGACCAATCAGCTTGCTCGGGTATGCTTCTTTCGAAGTGCCACTGTGAAACCATAATATCCAATGGGTTCCGAGAAACGTAAACGATTCGGGCGTTGGACTGTTTGATGGATTCGGCCAATGCATGGTAAGGAAGATGAGTGGCGAACAGCCTTGGGATGACATACCTGCGAAATCAGGAAGTTGGCCATTGTTGTAATGTGTTAGTTCAAAATAAGGGACGAGGTCGTGAGGGTGTTATGAACAGACTACAGAGAACTCAAGGAATGAAGAAACTGTCCATGACACGTGGAGCCACGTTTGTTTTTAATAGCAAACTGTCTTATATATATTCAAGGGTTGTGCTTATTTTTATTATGCAAATACTTATGAACCGACTTCTTTCTCTTTTCTTCCTCTAGTTCTATCTCTATTTCTATTTCTTTTTCTGTGGACTCGTGTATTTGCAGGAAAGTTCATAACATTGGTGCTTTTATTGGGAGTCGAAACTCATGGCGACAATCATCGAAACATATGAAGCAAATACAAGGATGCTGAAGCAATATAGTGAGATGCTCCAAGAAATACTTAGACAAGTAAAATTGTTGTCGGCCAATTTCGGTATAGTGGTTGAGGGTGAAATCAGTGAAGCAAGTGAAGTTGCTGCTCAACAAGATCTACCAGGGATAGAGATCCATCAGGTGTTCGATAAAATGTCAACACCAATTGACATGAAAATTGTTGATCGACCGAGCCAAGATACTAAATGTGTTTATTTTCAAAGTAATGAAAAAAACATTTGACTCCGATTTCCATAGTCTACCAACCGATGACAACACTTGGCAGGAGCAGCACGAGGTCGTTGGCGACAATGGGTGGGAGAAGTTGACCCAAAATGCAAATTCTAGTGAAATTATATCATATAAAGAAGATGATGGCACCACCAATTGTTACGGGGTCTATGAATCAGCTTGCTACGCCAAGGAGATTAAGGGTGAAGCATTGTGGGACAAGGCTAATGGACGACCTTTAACAATATTAGTCATTTAAATAAGTTGGCATATCCTTTCATGGTTGAAAAAGATTATAAGTGTGAAATGGACAAGTCAAATGGTCTTGTTGGAATGTGAAGAGTCACAATCCCACATTGAGTGGGAAAATACCAAGGCAATAGTATTTATAGTGACTATTCTCCCTTTCTATGTTAAGTAATACAGAATAAGAGGGATCTGGCGCGTTGCCGCCACAGTTTGTTTGGCATGTTGCGGTTGTGGTGATTATCTAATATATTTGGACGTTTTTTAGGGTCATATTCATTCACTTAATGGAAAGACTAATAATGTACATTTCTATCTTCCTATCCCAAAGTTAAGAGGGTAGTCCCTAGTGCGAAGGACTAAATAAACTTATCGCTAGAAAAGTTGAGTTTTACTCAAACTCTTAATGAATTCATACCCAAGAATTTGAGAGTTTCTATTGAGAAGAACATATTGAATTCACCGATTAATGAGGTTGAATATTTATTCTTAATGATTTCTTATCCACTGTTGGGTGGTTCATTTATTATGAACTTGAAGAAAATCACCTAACACGTTGTGAGGTTGAGCTTATACGAAGAGCTCTTAATTATTTCATAGTCATATAAGGATGATTTTATTGAGACAAACCTGATGAAATGACTTACGTAAGTGAGAAGGGTTAGCCACCTTCTATGAAAAACGTTGGCTCGTTTTTCTAATACACTTACTATAATCTTGAGGTAAGATGGCTAAGTATATACTAACATGTGTGTGTGCATATATATCTTATGCATCGAGAACTTCAGTGGATGAAGGGGTTAGTTGTGTGTTATGAGTTTACCCTAATCTTAGAAAGTTCAAGACTAGTTTCACTTATATAAGAGAAGAATTTCTCATCATCACTATGTACTAGCTCAAAATATGTTCACTAGTGCTTAAACAACTAATCTCGCTATTGCTCTTTTGATAAGGATATTTTTTAAGATTCAGAGAAAAATTCTTTCACATTTGTGGGGGATTGTTGGAATGTAAAGAGTCACAATCCCACATTGAGTGGGAAAATACCAAGGCAATGGTATTTATAGTGACTATTCTCCTCTCCCTTGTTGAGTGAAAGAGAACAAGGGGAAATCTCGCTAAATGCCGCCGTCTGTTCGGCTCGGCACGACACATCGTGATCGTGGTTGTGGTCATGGTAACACATGTCTTCGACACGTCTGCACGTGTAGTATCTTTTTAGAGAAAATTCGTAAGATTTTTCTAAGTAAATATAAGAAAGTGAAAGAATTCTGGGTGAATGTCTACTATTTACCGGCTGCTTGAGAAATAATACCGTCAAATTTAATTTTCAGAGGATGACAACTGATCGTTGTCTTTTGATTTCTAAAATTTAAAAAAGCCAGTTTTTGAATTTAATCTAACAATGGTAATTGCAAAAGTTACACACGCTTGTAATTATCCAATGTATCTGGACATTTTTTAGGGTCAGATTCATTCACATAATTGATTAGTTTATGTGTTTAAAGATAGTAGTTACACAGAGTTTAATTCAGGAATTTAATCAAGTTTTAATCTAATTCCTGTTGGATGATTTTACCCCTGAATGAAGCCTATAAATAGAGAAGCATTGTTTGCTTCTAAATATCACCAATACACACATTCACTCACTCTCTAATTCTCTCTCTAATTTTCATAGGGTCAGATTCATTCACTTAATGGAAATACTCATAGTGTAAATTTCTACCTTCCTATCCCTATGATAAACAATGTACATGCCTAGGATGAGCGTAACTGCTCTTAATAAATTCATAACCCAGTCTTTGGGTAGTCTTTGTAAGAAAGACTTGATGAATTTACCGACTTTCTACTGAATATTTATTCTTAATAAGTTCATAACCCAAAGTTAAGTGGGTAGTCCCTAGTGCGAAGGACTAGATAAACTTACCGCTAGAAAAGGTTGAGTTTTACTCAAATTCTTAATGAATTCAAACCCAAGAATTTGAGAGTTCCTATTGAGAAGGACATGTTGAATTCACCGATTAATGAGGTTGTCTTAATGGTTTCTTATCCCAGAGTTGGTTGGTTCATTTATTATGAACTTGAAGAAAATCACCTAACACCTTGCGAGGTTAAGCTTATACGAAGAGCTCTTAATTATTTCATATTCATATAAGGATGGTTTTATTGAGACAAACCTGATGAAATGACATACGTATGTGAGAAGGGTTAACCACCTTCTATGAAAAATGTTGGGCCGTTTTCTAGTACACTTACTATAACCTTAAGGTAAGATGGCTATATATATATATATATATATATATATATATATATATATATATATATATTATATATCGTACGCATCAAGAACTTCGGTGCATGAAGGGGTTAGTTGTGTGTTATGAGTTTACCCTAATCTTAGAAAGTTCAAGACTAGTTTCACTTATCTAAGAGAAGAATTTCTCATCATCACTATGTATTAGTTCAAGATACATTCACTAGTGCTTAAGCAACTAATCTCACTATTGCTCTTTTGGTAAGGATATTTTTCAAGATTCAGAGAAAAATTATTTCACATTTGTGGGGGATTGTTGGAATGTGAAGAGTCAGAATCCCACATTGAGTTGGAAAAAACCAAGGCAATGGTATTTATAGTGACTATTCTCCACTTCCTTGTTGAGTGATAGAGAACAAGGGGCAATCTCGCGCGCCGCTGCCGCTGCCGTCCGTTCAGCTCGGCGTGGGCATGGTCGTGGTAACATGTGTGTTTGACACGTCGATAAAATATAAGAATGTGAAATAAATCTGGGTGAATGTCTACTATTCATAGGCTACTTGAGAAACCATACCGTCTAATTTAATTTTAGAGGATGACAACTAATCACTATTGTAACCCCCTAGACCCGCCCATTCATTACCACGGATCCTAGGAAGTCACATTAGGGTCACCGGAGCGACCCACGATAAAATTTCAAATAAACTAATTTGCTGAACCATTTGAAATCATAAATCAAGTTCTGAATTAAAATACAAATTCATAAAAACATTTAGACAATAAAACAAAACTCTTATACAATTTATTAGTACTAGTTTCAAATCTGAATATAAATAAAAACATGACATACATGCCCCCTAATTATACAGATACCATACTCCGCAAGCAAGCCAAAGAAACTCTCATACCGACGTTGACAGCTGCGACAAAGTCGATCTTCTAACCTGTGAAGGTAAAAACAACGTGAGCTTCGGAAAGCTCAGTAATACAAACTACCCGGAGATGTTAAAGGTGCAAGTAGGTATATAGCAACTTAACATTGTTAGGAAGAATTAAGTAACGGTAAGCTCAAATTACGATTCGATAATTCAGTGAAGCATTATTAGGAGGTCACAGAGCTGTTCTTTATTTGATCACCCGAACCGTAAAAGGTGGTCTAAAGCCAGAGATTCAAAAGAGATTCAGATTTCAGAAATTGAATCAAGGAGTTTAGAGTTTTCCATTAAGTGCGAATTGTAAGTTTGTTGAGGGTTCAACATTGATACATTAATTTAGTAGGGTATGTTTCAGAAGAGGTCAAAAAGTTATATTAATTAACTTAACTACCCTCAACCGAACTCTAAAATGCAATTCGCCCTGAACTGCATATAGAAGGTCTTACCCTAGGCCTGAGGCGTAGGAGCCTACCTAAGGGGATGCCTTAGGTCCAAAAAGACTTACCTTAGGCTCATGGGCGTAGGATCTTAACAGAAAGGCTTACCCTAGGCCCATTGGACGTAGGAGCTTAGGTACAGAAGGACTTATCAGCGCTGAGCCTACAGATCATCATTCATATCCAGATAATATACCACATATGATTTCAATTTATATTCAGAAGACAATATAGTAGAAAATAAATATTAAATCTTTTTTTATACCAGAAGACATGTATCAAATTTATTTTATTATCATATCATTATTTCATATACAATGTCATATATCAGATATATTTTTCATAACAGAGGTCAGAAATCAGAGAATTGTTTTCCTTTCGTATTACAATATCATACTTTTAAATTTTAAGCATATTGCCTTGGTTTAAAACAGAAGGTATTTACAGATACATGGTACACGCTTTATGGCATGATTCATTTCTTAGAGGTACTCGATAGATATCAGAAAGATGACACTTGACGAATTTAGACTGGTTTCAGAATGAGGTCCCTACGAATAGGGGAGTTCGGAAGACAAATCAAATTAACATCGAAAGTTGATGCATTAGAATCATTGGGATTTCAGATATATCGAGAGTGATTCGATCACTAAAGCTTACGAGGGTATTGTTGGTCATTCCGGCCTTCGGAGGGTAATTTGGTAAGCTGAACTAACAAGGTATAAACGATGATGTACAGAATTTAGGAATTCTAATTGCTCATCAAGCTTTCGAGTCCCTCTGAACTAATTGAAACCATTAACACAAAGTTTGAAAAATAATCGGATAAGTACATCTTAAGCATTCATTTCCTGAACTGATTACAGCGTAACAACAAAGCAGATCGTCTTCACCTTACATCCATTGCACTTACTACGAGAGATTAAACATGTATCCAAGCGGTAATTTCCAAATTCCTAAACATGCGTATAACCCCCGAACTCGTTCCATAGCATCGAATTTATCTTTTTGAGGAAACATGTTGCTCTTACCAATCGCTGAGTACTTTCTCCAAATAATCCGAACATGTCGTCACATGGTATCTTTCCAAAATTTGGATAGTATCAGAAACGACCAACAAACACGGACCTCGAATTACCACTTTAGAGTTGTTATATTGTCTAGCTTTATTGGTATTCCTTATTCCAGTTTTGGAGTTAGCTTCAGTCATTTCAACATTCGCAGGTATTTCAGATGCTTCATATCCAAAGGTGTTCCAAAATAAATTATGAGCCTTTCGGTCGTTCCAACTATTCAATCCTTTCTGATATCGAGGGTATATTCGTCATTTCGATTAATTTGACAATTGGTGCCGAGAATACATTATTCTTTTTAATCATTACGGATATTCTGACCGATTCAACTTTATCAGTATTACCAAACATTTCAGTCATCTCGATCAATTCAGCAATTTATACGACTTTGTCTAATTCAAACATACAATTGTTTTCTCGCAATTGCCTTCAGAGAATATTCAATCTCAAAAAGGAATCTGAGCAATTTACAGACTCAAACGTGAAGCCTCGCTACCATAACTTCCCAAGCAAATTTCAAGATTTTTAGAAGAAGTAGATGGTTTTACCGGATCTGGTGTAGATTCTCAGACTACTTCCTTTAATATAGGTATTTTAGTCGTTTTCATACATCAAGGGCATTTTTGTGATTCATTAGCCAAAATAATCAGACCTAGATATCAAACTTTTTTATTAAACGCTTACTGAACTCGGGAGTCCTTTCGATTTATCAAACCACTTATTCGAATAATTGCCTTAGCCATTATTATTTTTATTTCATAAATGATCTACATAATCAGAAATAATCATACGCTCAAACATGATCGTGTAAAAATTAACCGAATACCAACATGTTGCAAAAGCATGTAGAAGGTAGTAATGTATTACCTTAAGTCCTTGTTATATCGGTCGATCCTCGAACAGTATTCGAACACTCTTAAACTCGAATTTGACGTCCCTCAACCATTCCTCTTCAAGGAATTTTGAGTACTTGTTGCGTGTAAAAGAGTCTATCGCAATTGTAGTGCAAGTGTACACGACGCAAGTAGTAAAGTGATACGAAGTATCGGATATCGTCTCCACAGGGATTGGGCTAATGACTTCACCTTAATTCACTGCACGAAAGTAAAGGAAATATTTAAGAAAATTGTCACGAGAATAATAGAATAAACGTAAATAAAAGAATTGAGATATCAAGATAGAGAGAATGGGCTGGTATTGAATTGCTCAGTAGTGCAGGTATTGTAATGCTTAGGAAATCCAGTTCTGTCGTCGCGCCCGTCGCCGACAACACCTATCGCGGCGGCTGTTCGTTGGCTGTCGCGGCAGCAAACACATCAACTCCGTACTTCAAGTTTGGCAAGAATCCCAGATCTGCCTTGGCCTATCCCTAGGCCCAAGTCTGTCGATGATCACGTCTTGATGATACCTCCCAGCGTGAATCGAAGGATGAACACCGATGTGTATGAATTCTTCTTTAGCCACTTAACCTTGCCCTATCCCTAGGCACAAGATAGTTCAACTATAAACTAGAGAACTCGCTCTTATTTCTTTCGTATACTTAACTCTCCCGATGCTAAGTAAATGGATAACCTCACAATGCTCTCCCGATGCTCTTGCAAGATATTAATAACCAAAATAAGAGAACTTGAAGTTTATTTTATTGAACTTGGAAAATCCTAAAACAAAACAACCCTTGCAACAACTTTAGAAATCAACCCGTTGCCCTAGGGGGTTTTTAGAACATAACGACGGCGGGTAAACGGCGGAGGGGTTTGGGTTATCGGTTATGGGGAAGATGTCCCCTAGGTTAAAATCTATGCCCTTATATAAGCTTTGGGCTCAAGTATTCTAAGTTAACAAGAATTACAACTTTAATTAAAAGTAAGATTCTAATAAAGACTTAATCTTCAAGTATCCTACTTTTCAGTCGCCATCCTTGTTTCTAGGGATTTCCTCTCCTTGAGCTTTGGCTTGACATATCTTTTGATCCGGGGCTTGGAAAATTATTTGGTTTTCACACGACAGACGAGCAGATTTTTCTCTATCTATCGAGGTCCACTTTACTTTTTCTCTCCGCAAAACTGCTGTCACGACAGATCCATGGCAGCATAGTCCTCGTCGTCTGCTTGTCCAGTTCAGCTCTTCTGCTTCTCTGCCCTGCACCCGCCTTCTCCGTCAACTATGGCAACAACCTACAAAATCAGCCATCTTTTAGTAGAATCCGTGCCTTTAGTATATTTGTGATGTTTTACTGTAAACTGACCTAAATGCAATGCAATGATGCTTGAATGCAACATAAATATGGGTTAAAAAGGGTGTAAATAATAGAACTTTTACACACTCAACACACCCCCAAACTCAAGTTTTTGCTTGCCCTCAAGCAATTAAGACCTAAAAGAAAAATGAATATTTTTGTGTTGGCTTTCAAACAGTGAACTGTCCCTTACCCGTCGCTTATTCTCTGTGACGGCTGCAACCTGTCGGAAAGAGTAAGATCTGTCCGGAATCTCCCTATAGTTCTCGTGCAGTGTGTGCATGCTTGTGAACAGTTATATGCTAGGACTCTCTTAGTTTCACTAGAATATTCAACTCTTAACTCGAATTTTTATGCCAAAGTTTGTCTTTTTTGAAGACACATTTTCATGCTTCTTTTCTTTTATTTTCAAGCTAAGTTTTACTAGAGCCAGTTTTAGGCACCTCTAGTTAGCTTCCTAGAGCCGGTTTCGGGCACCTCTAGGTTTTTGAATTTCTTTTGCTAAACTTCTTTCCTAGAGCCAGTGTTAGGCACCTCTAGGGGCTATTCAAGTACTAAGCATCCTATTCTAGTTTGGCTAAAAGAAATCTAAGCAATATAACAGTCACAATGGTGTTTAAGTTTTCAGAACTATAGAAAGGCTCTAAACTTCTCCTTAAACTGTCCTAAAGATGCTGCCACGACAGAGCCGTCATGACAGGTAAGTTTACTTCACAGTTTTAAGCCAACAATTTTAGTCTTTTCTAATTTTTTTAAGAGAACTTAATTAAATAAAAGACACAACAATTAATTAAAGATGTACTAAGACTCCATTAAAATGGAGGGTTGCCACCCCCAAACTCGAGGGTTGCATTGCCCTCAATGCAAATGACAGATAAAATGAAGGCAGGTACATCACAAAATATAGATAAGCAGGCAGCAAGAAAAGAAAAATAAAAGACTTAGATTTTAATCGCTGTCTTCACTGCTGCTGCTGACACGGATTTGGTGGCGGCGTCTGGGCTGTGGGGGAGGCTGGGCAGGTTGCTCCATAACCTGGATGTCTGAGCTGCTGCCGCTATCCCAAGTGCTGGTGGTGGTGGTGCTGGCCTTGGGCATTAGCTTTCTGTCGGCCACGTGTTTCTGCCTCTTGACATGCATGAATTCCTTCTCCAAATTCCTCCTAATAGGAGGTTCTACCTCGCTGTCATCTGAGGCCGGTCGCTTCGTTCCTCGGGCGGAGGTGTCGGCCGGAGGACTGCCAGCTGCCGTCGGTGCAGGTGATGGGGTGGAAGCAGCAGAATGTGCATGTGGAGATGCAGGTGGTGTAGGTGTGTGGATAGGGGTTGGGATGGTGAAATAATGGGCAGGGAAGGTGGGGAAAACAACATCGGGATAATTTAAAGTAGTGGTAATGAAATTTACCGTTGAGTTGGTGAAATCCCGGATGAATGTCATCAGCCCCATCTGTCTGTCTTCCACCCGCTGTATGGTGGCAAGGATTTGGGCAGATTGGTCTGTCTGGGCGGCTGCTGCGGTAGGTTCCTCAGATGATTCTGCTGGGGAGGCAGCCGGGTTGAAGGAGGAGATAGGTGTTGCGACTATCAGCTCCATGAGGCTGGTAATGTTGTTATCGGTCCAGCCTCGTCCTTGGACCAGTTTGTCTGTGGTGGCTTCTGGGACAGCAGCGCAACGGCAGAGAGATGTGATCATGAATGGTAGGCAGAGGCGGGAGGTTGATCGATATGTGCAGTCCAAGACACTTTCCCTCATATAGCGGCCCACGTTGATAGGCCGGTCGTGCATGATCGAATGAATGAGGGCGAGCCTCTGCTGGTTCACCGTTGTGTGATGGGAGGACGGCAGGATACGCTTCTTGATGAAAGCGTTCCATAGCTTTGCTTCTGGGAGTAGCTGCCCTCTTTTTACGGAGTTGGGGTTTTTCTTGCTCGTAGTCCACTCCGTCCCTTCTTCTGTCACCTCTGCCATGACAGCACCATAGGCGGCAGAGTCGAGGGTGTCCAAAAATTGCTGGTGGGCATCGTTGTTGGGACCAAAATAGAGGCCATACATATGGTTGATACTATCGGCTGTGAATGGTACCTCTACCCCTCGGATAGTTACTGATGTTGTTGTCCTGCTGTCGATGGCAGCATAGAACTCCCTCCCCAACGTGTCGTTTAATTCTACAGGTTGTTCTGCGAACTGCTCCCATAGCTGAGCCCTTATTGCCCTAACGATGAATGGTCGGAGCCCCATGTTCGGTGCCTTTCGGATGTAGACGAAACCTCTTTCTTCCCATAAGTCCTTGGTTGCGAAGGGCGACGCTGCTGCTGATGAAGAGGCTGAAGCAGCACTGCGGCGGGTCTGTCTAGAAGACATATTAGTTGCAAGGGTTTTGAAAGTACAGAAAACAAAGAAAAACGAGAGGAGAAAGCAAGTAAGAATAAGCAGAAGTGAGGAAAATGAAAATGAAAACGGGGTTTTATAGCGGTCGAGTTGCTGCCCGTTTAATGCTGTAACGGCAGGCGTGAATAACGGGGCGACTGTTGAGATTTGGCGTGTCTGACGCGTCTGACACGTATTTATGCGTCTGTTACGGGTCTGCCACACGCTTCTGCGTCTGCCGTGTCAGTCTGTTGACAGCCTGTCTTATCCGTGTCTGCGCGACAGCTGGAACGACATGCTTCAATAAATGGGCTCTGTTGGGCTGATGGATGGATGGTGGGCTTGGGTCACTTCTCATTTTCTTCTTGACTCCTTTATTACCTAAGAACATAAAATATAAAAACATTATTCGAATAAAATAAACCTTATTTCCTAATAATAATAAATAAATAAAATAAAAATTAGGTTAAATTAGAGATGCTTTGTGGGGCATCTCCTAAAGTAACCACTTCCTGTATTCCTGGGGCTTCAGTCCCCTGATAATGCTTGAGGCGCTGTCCATTGACTTTGAATTGGTGCCCGTCTTTTAATGATCGGATAGTGATGGCACCATGGGGAAAAACTTGTACCACTTGAAACGGGCCAGACCATCTAGATTTTAACTTCCTTGGGAAGAGTTTTAACCTCGAATTGAACAACAATACAAGCTGCCCTGGGCATAACTGTCGTGGCAGCAACTTCCTGTCATGCCACTTTTTAGTTTTCTCCTTGTAAATTCTTGCATTGTCGTAGGCCATTGTCCGTATTTCTTCAATTTCGTTCAAATCCAACAACCTTTTCTGGCCTGCCTTGTCCAAGTCTAAATTCACTGCCTTGATTGCCCAGTACGCCTTGTGCTCTATCTCGACAGGCAGGTGACAGGTTTTTCCATAAATCAATCGGTATGGAGACATGCCCAATGGAGTCTTAAAAGCTGTCATATATGCCCATAATGCATCATTAAGGAGTAAAGACCAATCTTTCCTAGTTAGCTTAACCATCTTCTCAAGAATGTTCTTAACTTCCCTATTAGATATCTCAGCTTGTCCATTGGTCTGTGGGTGGTATGCTGTCGCGATCCTGTGCTTGACACCATATTTCTTCAAGGCGGCAACAATTACTCTATTGTCAAAATGTCCCCCTTCATCACTGATAATCGCCTTAGGGATGCTAAACCTATAAAAGATGTTTTTGTGTAGAAACTTTTGGACCGTCTTGGCATCATTCTTTTGCGTGGCGATAGCTTCAACCCACTTAGAGACATAATCCACTGCTAAGAGGATGTATAGATTTCCACATGAAGATGGAAAAGGTCCCATAAAATCGATCCCCAAACGTCGAAGATCTCGACTTCTAGAATGTTTTGCAGTGGCATCTCGTTTCTCCTCGAGATGTTACCTATCCGCTGGCACCTGTTACAGTTCTTGTAGAAGTCTTGTGCATCTTTGTACAGTGTCGGCCAGTAGAACCCTGACTGCAGCACCTTGGCAGCAGTTTTGTTGCCTCCTAAGTGACCTCCATATTGTTAAGCATGGCAGTGATGGAGAATGTCTTCTTGCTCTTCTTGTGGTACACACCTCCTTATAACCTGATCTGCACACATTTTGAAAAGAAGAGGTTCGTCCCAATAATAATGCTTAACATCATTTTGGAACCTCTTCCTGGCTTGATAATTAAGATCAGAAGGAAGTATTTCGCTAACTATAAAATTAACGAAATCAGCATACCAGGGGAGTTCAGAAGACTTACATGCCGCCATGGTTGTCGCAGCCGCGATTGCGGCAGCAAAGAGCTGCTCATCTGGGAAGGTCTCCAGTATGTTTGTCTCGTCTATTGGCAGACTCTGTCCCTTCTCCAATCTCGACAAGTGATCTGCCACCTGATTTTCTGTCCCTTTTTTATCCTTGATCTCAAGGTCGAATTCTTGCAATAGCAGGATCCACCGTATCAATCTAGGCTTTGCATCCTTCTTCGCAAACAAATACTTAAGGGCAGAATGGTCTGTGTGCACTATTACTTTCGTCCCAAGTATGTAAGAGCGGAACTTGTAATTGGAGAACACTACAACTAACAGCTCTTTTTCTGTGGTGGTATAGTTCACTTGGGCATCATTCATTGTCTTGCTGGCATAATATATGACATGAAACAGCTTATCTCTGCGCTGCCCAAGTGCTGCCCCGACAGCATAGTCACTGGCATCACACATAATCACAAATGGCTGTGTCTAGTCTGGTGGCTGTACTATGGGGGCTGTTACCAGTTTTTCCTTCAGAACCTTGAATGCTTCAGTACATTCTTCATTAAAGTCAAAGGGTCGGTTCTGTTCCAAAAGATGGCATAGGGGCTTGGTGATTTTTGAGAAATTTGCGATGAATCTGCGATAAAACCCAGCATGCCCTAAAAAACTTCTAATGCTCTTGACTGTGGTCGGTGGCGGCAGCTTCTCGATCACTTCTATTTTAGCCCTATCGACTTCTATCCCTCGATAGCTAATCTTATGGCCAAGGACTATCCCTTCATCCACTATAAAGTGGCATTTTTCCCAATTTAAGACCAGATTTGCTTTTTCACATCTTTCAAGTACCTTTTGTAAATTGCCTAGGCAACTCTCAAAATCGTCTCCAAAGACAGAAAAATCATCCATAAAAATCTCAAGGAAGTCCTCCACCATGTCGGAGAATATGGCCATCATGCACCTTTGGAAGGTGACAGGTGCATTGCATAATCCAAATGGCATTCTCCTAAATGCGTACGTTCCGTAGGGGCATGTGAAAGTCGTTTTTTCTTGATCCTCTGGTGCGATTGCAATTTGATTGTAACCTGAATAACCATCAAGAAAACAATAGTAAGGTTTACCCGTTAATCTATCAAGCATTTGATCAATAAAGGGTAAAGGAAAGTGGTCCTTTCGGGTAGCTTTGTTGAGCTTCCGATAGTCCATACAAACCCTCCAACCGGTCACAGTCCTGGTTGGGATTAACTCATTGTTCTCATTTGTTACTACGGTCATTTCTCCTTTCTTTGGAACGCATTGCACCGGGCTCACCCATTTGCTGTCGGAGATGGCGTAAATAATACCAACATCTAACCATTTGATTATCTCTTTACGCACTACCTCCTTCATCGCATGGTTAAGCCGCCTTTGGGCATCTATAGTCGGCTTATGATCTTCCTCTAAAAGGATTTTGTGCATGCATAACGCCGGACTAATGCCTTGAATGTCAGCGATCGTCCATCCAATCTCCTTCTTGTGCTGCCTTAGCATGTCGATTAGCTGTCGTTCCTGTTCCTGCGACAGCTTAGAAGAGATGATTACGGGCAACGTATCATTTGAACCAAGAAAAGCATATTTAAGCTGCCCTGGCAGGGGCTTCAGTTCTAAGGCAGGTGGTTCAACAGTAGATGGCTTTTGGATTAAATGGTTATCCGAAGTATAATTCAAAGGTTCGAATAACTTACCTGGACGATTGCCTAACCAGTTTACCTCCTCTTGATCTTCAGTATCAGATGTATCGGATTCAGAGGAGTTGCTGTCGTCGTTGCTGTTGTGACAGACCTGTAGGTGGCTGCCGCGGCAGTGACCAAATTGAATATCGTGACAGCCTGACCTGATGCAGGGTTGATCAAGGGTAACATCAGTGATAGCCTTGCATTCCTCATCTACATCAGCATGTTTCATCGCTTGGAGAACATTCAACTTGATCTCTTGATCGTTTACTCGCATGGTGAGTTCTCCTTTCTCCACATCAATCAATGATCTTCCCGTGGCTAAGAAGGGTCGCCCAAGGATGATTGGTGCGTTTTCGTCTACTTCACAATCTAAAACAAGAAAGTCAGCAGGAAAAATAAATTTATCCACTCTTACCAAAATATCTTCGATTTTTCCCTCTGGATGAACGTAAGAACGGTCTGCCAGCTGCAGAGTTACTGTCGTGGGCCGCGCCTTTCCAATACCTAATTTCTGAAAAACAGACTTTGGCATTAAATTAACACCAGCACCAAGATCACAAAGTGCCTTACCCACAAATTTATTTCCGATTACGCAAGGTATGATGAAGCTCCCCGGATCCTTCTTTTTCTGGGGTGGCTGCCGATGAAGAATACTCATGCAACCTTCTGTCATCTTTACCGTTTCAAACTCCCCAAGTTTAGATTTCTTCGACATAACATCCTTGAGAAATTTAGCATAACCGGGCATCTCCCTAACGACATCTAACAGCGGAATATTAATATGAACCTGCTTAAAAATATCATTAATCTTTTTAAGTTGAGATTCTTGCTTAGCTTGCTGTATCCGCTGAGGGAATGGTGGCGGGGGACGGTAATCAGCAATACGTCCTTCCCACTGCATGTGAATCTAAGGACGATAATCATCATTTTTCTCCCCTGTCGCTTCTGCTGTCGTGACAGGCTCATCGGCAGCAGTCTGTTTATCACCTGTCGGGGCAGCTTCCTTGGAAGGTTTATCCAAGGCAGGTTCCTTTTCTGTTTCAGCTTCTTTTTCCAGCCCTGGTAATTTCTTCCCACTCCTAGTAGTAATCGCTTTGCATTGTTCATGTGTGGGTGGTCTAGCATTTTCAATATTGCTAGGAAATCCTTCATTCTTCCTCGGCTTAATGTGTTGAGAAACTTGACCCATTTGTGTCTCCAGAGATTTCAATGTAGCTTCATGGTTTGTCATCCTCATCTCTATTTTATCCATGAAATTCTTTGTCTTCTTGACAAACTGATTCATATTCTCGATATAAGTACCGGTCTGAGACATAAAAGTGGCTAGAGTCTGTTCCAATATACTGCTCGTGGCAGCTGGTGGTTGCTGTTGCTGCTGCGGCGGCAGGTGTGGCAGCAGTTGCTGTCGCGTCAGCAATCTAGGACCTCCCTGGTTTTGATTATGTGTTTGTGGATTCAGGGCATTATTAGGATTACTCCAGGAAAATTTGGGATCCTTCCTCCAATTGGGATTATAGTTGTTGGAATTGTAATTTGGCTTGTAATTTCCAACATATTTTCCCTCTTCTACTTGTATTGGGCACTCATCCCGACTATTATTTCCCTCACAGATGTCACATACTTCCTCAACAGCAAATCCTTGTAGACCATCATCATTCAATAACCTTTTCATTGCTTTAGTAAGGAATGCTACCTGTGATTTCATAGTGCTGTCGGCTTCATAATCCTTGACAGCAAGTGCCCGTTTACCTCCTCTTCTTGCAGTCGGAAACTGCTCCTCATTCTTGGCCAGGTTTTTCAAAACTTGCAATGCCTCGTCCGGATCTTTATCCAATAATAATCCATTTGCTGCAGAATCAATTCGAATGCGAGTTTGTAGGTTGGCAGCATTATAGAACTTTGTAACCTGATTCCAGACGGGGAATCCATGCATTGGGCAGTTTCGAAGAAGAGTAATAAATCTATCCCAGGCCTCGTGCATCGGCTCGTCGTCTTCCTGTTGAAAAGTAGCAATTTCGTTACGTAATTGCTCAGATAAATGCGGAGGATTAAACCGAGATAAAAATTCACGAGATAAATCTGCCCAAGTTACGATTGAACCCGGCGTAAGTTTATTCCACCAGGTTTTAGCTCTGTCCCTCAATGAATGGGGAAATAACCGAAGCCTCAGTATCTCCGGATTAACTCCTGGCAGTCTAAACGAACCACAGATCTCCTGGAACGTTTTGAGATGCTCCCTAGCATCTTCTGTAACAGCACCACTAAACTGCTCGGCGTTGTTAATCATACTAAACATGACAGGTTTAAGTTCGAAGTTATCAACGTCAATGTCCGGCAGCATGGTCTCCAGCTCTACATGATCGTTCAGCATGTAGTCATGACATGACCGTCGTCCGGCTGCTGCGGGCGGGTCACCGACAGGCGGTATACCATCACCAGCAGGCGGGTTACGGGCCATCTTCTCTAGCTGTTCTTCAAGGTACTCGTTCCTGGCTAGAAGGTGACGAAGTTGTTTCTTGAGGTTGAAGGAACGTTCGATTTCCGGATCTAATGGATATTCAGGATCTTCACCTCTTTTAGATCTGCGCATAAACAAGTAAACCTCGTGAAAAGCAAGAGTTGAAGGCACCAAAGAAAAATAGAAAAATAAAAATTAAAAACAAAAACGAAAATAAAAACGAAAAGTGCAATAAAAGAAAGGTGTAGTTATGTTGCCAATCCCCGGCAACGGCGCCAAAAACTTGTTGCGTGTAAAAGAGTCTATCGCAATTGTAGTGCAAGTGTACACGACGCAAGTAGTAAAGTGATACGAAGTATCGGATATCGTCTCCACAGGGATTGTGCTAATGACTTCACCTTAATTCACTACACGAAAGTAATGGAAATATTTAAGAAAGTTGTCACGACAATAATAGAATAAACGTAAATAAAAGAATTAAGATATCAAGATAGAGAGAATGGGCTGGTATTGAATTGCTCAGTAGTGCAGGTATTGTAATGCTTAGGAAATCCAGTTCTGTCGTCGCGCCCGTCGCCGACAGCACCTGTTGCAGCGGCTGTCCGTTGGCTGTCGCGGCAGCAAACACACCAACTCCGTACTTCAAGTTTGGCAAGAATCCCAGATCTGCCTTGGCCTATCCCTAGGTCCAAGTCTGTCGATGATCACGTCTTGATGATACCTCCCGGCGTGAATCGAAGGATGAACACCGATGTGTATGAATTCTTCTTTAGCCACTTAACCTTGCCCTATCCCTAGGCACAAGATAGTTCAACTATAAACTAGAGAACTCGCTCTTATTTCTTTCGTATACTTAACTCTCCTAATGCTAAGTAAATGGATAACCTCACAATGCTCTCCCGATGCTCTTGCAAGATATTAATAACCAAAATAAGAGAACTTGAAGTTTATTTTATTGAACTTGGAAAATCCTAAAACAAAACAACCCTTGCAACTACTTTACAAATCAACCCGTGGCCCTAGGGGTTTTTAGAACATAACGACGACGGGTAAACGACGGAGGGGTTTGGGTTATCGGTTATGGGAAAGATGTCCCCTAGGTTAAAATCTATGCCCTTATATAAGCTTTGGGCTCAAGTATTCTAAGTTAACAAGAATTACAACTTTAATTAAAAGTAAGATTCTAATAAAGACTTAATCTTCAAGTATCCTATTTTTCAGCCGCCATCCTTGTTTCTAGGGATTTCCTCTCCTTGAGCTTTGGCTTGACATATCTTTTGATCCGGGGCTTGGAAAATTATTTGGTTTTCACACGACAGACGAGCAGATTTTTCTCTATCTATCGAGGTCCACTTTACTTTTTCTCTCCGCAAAACTGCTGTCACGGCAGATCCATGGCAGCATCGTCCTCGTCGTCTGCTTGTCCAGTTCAGCTCTTCTGCTTCTCTGCCCTGCACCCGCCTTCTCCGTCAACTATGGCAACAACCTGCAAAATCAGCCATCTTTTAGTAGAATCCGTGCCTTTAGTATATTTGTGATGTTTTACTGTAAACTGACCTAAATGCAATGCAATGATGCTTGAATGCAACATAAATATGGGTTAAAAGGATGTAAATAATAAAACTTTTACACACTCAACAGTACCTTCAATCACACAATATTCCTTAGTCAGTCCTCATTTACATTGCTCTTATACTTAATATTTAACTCACGTACTCTCGGGTTCAAAGTAAGATTCGGAGGCCTTCGAGTTAGAATATTACGAAACAGGCTTCAAAAACGGATTCAGGACGTCGAAAAATATAAAATATGACTTTTCAGAAAATTTGACTTTTTGGGTCAAAGTCAACGCTGAAGTCAGCGATCAAGTCAACGTTGACGTCATGCTGACGTCACATGTCAACTAGTTTTACTCATTGAGTCAACCCAGGTGAGCTGACTCACTGAGTCAACTCGGGCGAGCTAACTCACTGAGTCGACTCAGGCGGACGGGTCGGGTCGGACGGGTCGGATGGGTCGGACGGGTTGGTCATTGGGATTGGTTTACTACTAGACTTGGGCCGGTTTGGACGGATCGGCTTGGACGGTTCAATCCGGTTCACTCACCCAAATATTTCGGTCGCTGGAGTCCCGAAATGCACCATTTCTGCCAAAAACAAGAGCTCATCAACACGACTATTAAACCCACTCATCAGAAAGACGAAACAAGCCTGAATCGAACCGGAATTTACCTTAAACAAAACCGAGGAGGCCGGAATCGATGATGCTCCGATGAAGCCCTTCCTAGCGTCGGACAAATGATCGGCTGGTTGGGTTTTGTTCGTCGTCACGTCGGGAACCCGGATCTGGCGGCGACATCGCGAACGGACGACGGACGGGGCCGGAAAATGTAGGAAATGGAAGAATTGAAATTTGGGGTTTCTGTCGAATCTTCAAATCGATCTCCACGGCAGACGAAACATCGGTTTTGCGCGTGGTGATCGATGTTCGATTCAGGGCACGACGGAGAACGTGAAGGAGACGGCGGTGCTTGCCACGACAGGGCAGTGGAGGCGATCGGAGGAGTGGCCGAGAGATGCTGAAAGGGTAGAACCTTCTAGGTTCTTACATTCGAATAGGCATCAACAAAAAAATGGGGGGGGGGGGGGTAGCTGGAGAGTCGGTGTAGTTATTATTATTATTTTTTTTGTAACCGAACCTAAATATAAAAACACTTCTTGGCAAATAACAACCAAACATACCCTTAGCACAATCGGTTAAACTCCTAACCTTGGCAGCCAAGGTCACGAGTTCAAACCCCCTTGGCTGCATAACTTCTTAATTTTTTTTACTTTAGAAACTTGGGGTGTTACAACTCTCTCCCCCTTAAAAGAAATTTCGTCCTCGAAATTCACCAGAGTCAGAGGAATAGAGACTGCACTTTCATCTATTTCTGTACTGAAACTTTTCCATCAGAGTATCCTTATTTCTCGAGACTCTCAGACGATCACAGGCCAACCTAATAACGCTCTCAATCACTTAGACCAACCTGGCCCAGAACTATCTCGTCTTACACCTTAGACCAACTTATCCGAACACGGTATTCTAACCACACCAAACTTCATATGGTGCCAAGCGAAAACTTATCTCATATCTTTTATTATAAACATCATTAGTCAAGAATAAGAGACATTCCAAACTACCACAGAAGTCGATCATACAGCTCAAGGTATATCTTCCAGAATCTGAATAACTCTTCCAGGGTGACCATTAGTTTATGGATGAAGAACTTTAACTGTAATTCATGCAAGTACCCAAGGCCTCCTATAAGGCTTTCCAGAATCAAGACATAAACGTCAAATTTCAATCATAAGTGATACATAACGGTCTATCATGCCTCAAATTTCAAAGAAAAAGTCTCTCTTCAAGCCGGGCAAACATAACCAAGATTCTAAATAAAGGTCACTTACTTTCAGCAGAATGTTCAGGCAACCGTTTCCTTCGTGTATAACGGATTCACCACAAAATCTATCCTTTCACCAATCTCACGGACACCTTTCCTTTAAGTTTGTAATACCTTTATCAAATTTTCATAAGAATTTTCTTAAACATAACCATTATCACCGAGCTACCTTACAAGTAATCTTACATCAGTTACCTTATATGATCATACATTTATTCTTGACCTGATTCAGATCTTCGATTTCACATGCATAAACCACTTCAAGTTCTTTATCTAGATTTAGATCAATTAAGTTAATCCAATTCACAGAAAAATGTTACATACATTCCTTGCCAATACGATTCGAGCTACAACAGACATAAAGCTTAGATTAAGTTATTTCAGAAAAAGGATTCGACATCAGAGGCACGGCTTGGTGGAGTACGGTTGTGATCTTGGGGCACGCACAGACCAGACACCCTATGACAGACGATCGGCCGATCTACCCAGAATGACGCAACTCTAAGCTCTGATACCACTAAATGTAACCCCATATACCCGCCCATGCGTTACCACGGATCCTAGGAAGTTACATTAGGGTCACCGGAGCGACCCACCACAAAATTTCAAATAAACTAATTTGTTGAACCATTTGAAATCATAAATCAAGTTCTGAATTAAAATACAATTTCAGAAAAACATTTAGATAATAAAACAAAACTCTTATACAATTTATTAGTACAAGTTTCAAATCTGAATATAAATAAAAACATGACATACATGCCCCCTAATTATACAGATACCATACTCCACAAGCAAGCCAAAGAAACTCTCATACCGACGTTGACAGCTGCGACAAAGTCGATCTTCTAACCTGTGAAGATAAAAACAACGTGAGCTTCGGAAAGCTCAGTAATACAAACTACCCGGAGATGTTAAAGGTGCAAGTAGGTATATAGCAACTTAACATTGTTAGGAAGAATTAAGCAACGGTAAGCTCAAATTACGATTTGATAATTCAGTGAAGCATTGTTAGGAGGTCACAGAGCTGTTCTTTATTTGATCACCCGAACCGTAAAAGGTGGTCTAAAGCCAGAGATTCAAAAGAGATTCAGATTTCAGAAATTGAATCAAGGAGTTTAGAGTTGTCCATTAAGTGCGAATTGTAAGTTTGTTGAGGGTTCAAAATTGATACATTAATTTAGTAGGGTATGTTTCAGAAGAGGTCAAAAAGTTCTATTAATTAACTTAAGTACCCTCAACCGAACTCTAAAGTGCAATTCGCCCTGAACTGCATACAGAAGGTCTTACCCTAGGCCTGAGGCGTAGAAGCCTACCTAAGGGGATGCCTTAGGTCCAGAAAGACTTACCCTAGGTCCGTGGGCGTAGGAGCTTAATACAAAGGCTTACCCTAGGCCCATTGGGTATAGGAGCTTAGGTACAGAAGGACTTATCAGCGTTGAGCCTACAGATCATCATTCATATCCAGATAATATAGCACAAATGATTTCAATTTATATTCAGAAGACAATATAGCAGAAAATAAATATTAAATCTATTTTATACCAGAAGACATGTATAAAATTTATTTTATTATTATTATCATTATTTCGTATACAATGTCATATATCATATATTTTTTTTCATAACAGAGGTCAGAAATCAGAGAATTGTTTTCCTTTCGTATTACAATATCATACTTTTAAATTTTAAGCATATTGCCTTGGTTTAGAACATAAGGTATTTACATATATATGGTACACGCTTTATGGCATGATTCATTTCTTAGAGGTACTCGATAGATATCAGAAAGATGACACTTGACGAATTTAGACTGATTTCAGAACGAGGTCCCTACGAATAGGGGAGTTCGGAAGACAGATCGAATTAACATCGAAAGTTGATGCATCAGAATCATTGGGATTTAAGATATATCGAGAGTGATTCGATCGCTAACGCTTACGAGGGTATTGTTGGTCATTCCGGCCTTCGGAGGGTAATTTGGTAAGCTAAACCAACAAGGTATAAACGATGATGTACAGAATTTAGGAATTCTAATTGCTCATCAAGCTTTTGAGTCCCTCTGAACTAATTGAAACCATTAACACAAAGTTTGAAAAATAATCGGATAAGTACATCTTAAGCATTCATTTCTAGAACTGATTACAGCGTAACAACAAAGCAGATCGTCTTCACCTTACATCCACTGCACTTACTACGAGAGATCAAACATGTATCCAAACGGTAATTTCCAAATTCCTGAACATGCATATAACCCTCGAACTCGTTCCATAGCATCGAATTTATATTTTTGAGGAAACATGTTGCTCTTATCAATCGCTGAGTACTTTCTCCAAATAACCCGAACATGTCGTCACATGGTATCTTTCCAAAATTTGGATAGTATCAGATACATCCAACAAACACGGACTATGAATTACCACTTTAGAGTTGTTATATTGTCTAGCTTTATTGGTATTCCATATTCCAGTTTTGGAGTTAGCTTCAGTCATTTCAACATTCGCAGGTATTTCAGATGCTTCATATCCGAAGGTGTTCCAAAACAAATTCTGAGCCTTTCGGTCATTCCAACTATTCAATCCTTTCCGATATCGAGGGTATATTCGTCATTTCGATTAATTTGACAATTGGTGCCGAGGTTACATTATTCTTTTTAATCATTACAGATATTTTGACCGATTCAACTTTATTAGTATTACCAAACATTTCAGTCATCTCGATCAATTCAGCAATTTACGCGACTTTGTCTAATTCAAACATACAATTGTTTTCTCGCAATTGTCTTTAGAGAATATTCAATCTCAAAAAGGAATCTGAGCAATTTACAGACTCAAACGTGAAGCCTCGCTACCATAACTTCCCAAGCAAATTTCAAGAGTTTTAGAAGGACCAGATGGTTTTACCGGATCTTGTGTAGATTCTCAAACTACTTCCTTTAATATAGGTATTTTAGTCGTTTTCATATATCAAGGGCATTTTTGTGATTCATTAGCCAAAATAATCAGACCTAGATATCAAACTTTTTTTATTAAACGCTTACTGAACTCGGGAGTCCTTTCGATTTATTAAAATTTTTTATTCGAATAATTGCCTTAGCCATTATTATTTTTATTTCATAAATGATCGACATAATCGGAAATAATCATACGCTCAAACATGGTCGTGTAAAAATTAACCGAATACCAACATGTTGCAAAAGCATGTAGAAGGTAGTAATGTATTACCTTAAGTCCTTGCTATATAGGTCGATCCTCGAACAATATTTGAACACTCTTAAACCCGAATTTGACGTCCCTCAACCATTCGTCTTCAAGGAATTGTGAGTACCTTCAATCACACAATATTCCTTAGTCAGTCCTCATTTACATTGCTCTTATACTGAATATTTAACTCACGTACTCTCGGGTTCAAAGTAAGATTCGGAGGCCTTCGGGTTAGAATATTACGAAATGGGCTTCAAAAATAGATTCAGGACGTCGAAAAATATAAAATATGACTTTTCAGAAAATTTAACTTTTTGGGTCAAAGTCAACGCTGAAGTCAGCGATCAAGTCAACGCTGACGTCATGCTGACGTCACAGGTCAATTGGTTTGACTCATTGAGTCAACTCGGGTGAGCTGACTCACTGAGTCAACTCGGGCGAGTTGACTCACTAAGTCGACTCGGGCAGACGGGTCGGGTCGAACGGGTCGGGTTGGACGGGGCGGGTCAGGTCGGATGGGTCGGACGGGTCGGTCATTGGGATTGGTTTACTACTGGACTTGGGCCGGTTTGTACGGACCAGTTTGGACGGTTCAATCCGGTTCACTCACCCAAATATTCCGGTCGCCGGAGTCCCGAAATGCACCATTTCTGCCAAAAACAAGAGCTCATCAACACGGCTATTCAACCCACTCGTCAAAAACACGAAACCAGTCAGAATCGATTCAGAATTTACCTTAAACAAAACCGAGGAGGCCGGAATCGATGAAGCTTTGATGAAGCCTTTCCCGACGTCGGCCAAATGATCGGCCGTTGGGTTTTGGTCGTCGTCACGTCGGGAGCCCGGATCTGGCAGCAGCATTGCAAACGGACGGCAGACAGGGCCGGAAAATGTAGGAAACGGAAGCTTTGAAATTTGGGGTTTCTGTCGAATCTTCAAATTGATCTCCACGGCAGACGAAACATCAGTTTTGCGCGTGGTGATCGATGTTCGATTTAGGGCACGACGGAGAACGTGAAGGAGACGGTGGTGCTTGCCATGACGGGACGGTGGAGGCGATCGGATGAGTGACCGAGAGATGCTGAAAGGGTAGAACCTTCTAGGTTCTTACATTCGAATAGGCATCAACAAAAAAATTTGGGGGGTAGCTAGAGAGTCGAAGTAGTTATTATTCTTTTTTGTAACTGAACCTAAATATAAAAACAATTCTTGGCAAATAACAACCAAACATACCCTTAGTACAATCGGTTAAACTCCTAACCTTAGCAGCCAAGGTCACGAGTTCAAACCCCCTTGGCTGCATAACTTCTTTATTTATTTATTTTTACTTTATAAACTTGGGGTGTTACAAATGTATCTGAACGTTTTTTAGGGTCAGATTCATTCACTTAATAGATCAGTTTCTGTGTTTAAAGATAGCAGTTACACAGAGTTTAATTCAACTATTTAATCAAGTTTTAATATGATTCGTTTTGGACGGTTTTACCCCTGAATGAAGCCTATAAATAGAGAAGCATTGTTTGCTTCTAATATCACCAATTCACTCACTGTCTAATTCTCATAGGGTCAAATTCATTCACTTAATGGAAAAACTCATAATGTACATATCTACCTTCTTATCCATGTGATGAACAATGTACATGCCTGGGATGAGCTTAATTGCTCTTAATAAATTTATAGTCCAGTCTTTGGGTAGTCTTTGTGAGAAAGACTTGATGAATTTACCGACTTTTGGTTGAATATTTATTCTTAATAAGTTCATAACCCAAAGTTAAGTGGGTAGTTCCTAGTGCGAAGGACTAAATAAACTTACCGCTAGAAAAGGTTGAGTTTTACTCAAATTCTTAATAAATTCAAACCCAAGAATTTGGGAGTTCCTATGAGAAGGATAGATTGAATTCACCGATTAATGATGTTGAATATTTATTCTTAATAATTTCTTATCCCTGAGTTGAAATTTTTTCGAGTCTAGTCGAGTCAAGATGAGTCGTGTTTTTTCACCTCGAGTAAAGTCGATTTTTTTTATTTCTTATGTTTCCCCTAACTTGAAATATCATATTATTATTAGTAGGGTGCTAATTGAGTTGAGAGATTAGTAAGCGGTTCAAGCTCGATTTGATTAAAACTCGATTAACACTTGGTTTGAATTGACTCAATCTGAATTTGAGTTCGATTCGAAATTTGAATGAGTCGAGTTGAGCAAGACTAAGCTTGACTAATAAGTTTACGTGCAACTTGTTAATTTATTTTATAGTTTTTTTTTAATTTGGTGGCTACTTTAAAAAAAACTTATGTTCCGAGAAGTTTGAATGTTAGTAGGAAAATCTAGAAAAGTTCAGTGACTTATTAAATAATTTACACATAAAATATTTGAGGTTCAAATTTCCAAAATTTTATGTATTAACTAACACGAGTCGAACAAAATTTTATGAAATTTATCAAATATCAAGTCGAGTTGAACACGAGTAAAACAATTTTTGAATTAAATCGAACAATATTCAACATGCGATCAAGTCGTTCAATAAGCACCCTAATTATTAATTAGAAATATGTATTTAAAAAGATTCACTTCAATTTTTTGTAGTCATAACCAAACAGTGATCTATGCTAACCATAGTTATCTAACCCATGTTAGGTACACATTAAGTCAGTCCATAGTCTACTGTCCACCCGTTATTAAAATTTTGGCTGGGTAGATATCAAATGAATTCACATTATGATTAGATTAATTTACATCTCCCTTCCTATTAAAGTCTTAATTTTAGAGTGTATACAGTAGTGGATCTAGACGTGTCAAGTAAGTTTAATAAAATTAAAGTGAAATAAATTAAAAATTTTCACAATTAATTACTTTGTCTATTAGAAAAATAAAACTTTAAAATAATTTAAATTTTGAAATACTATTTTTTGAAATAAAATAATTTAAAATGTTAAAGAAATTAACAAGGGTCCAAAACCATCTTTTACTCAAATTTTGTAGACATTATATTTAAGTTTTGTTTTAGTTTGACCACTTTAAGGATTGATTGGTAGAGTGAAAAATTAGAAGAAAGGAAAATAGGAGGACATATAATTTTTTTTGCTTTATACAAAAAAATTTCTCTTTAAATAAGATGAAAAATAAGAAAGAAAAGTTTAAGTCATTCCACTTTAATAATAAAATTATGAAATTGTACTTAAAAAATTCTAATTTTATTTTAACCGTATTTATAATTAATTTTTATGATTTCATCTAATATTTATATTATAATTTTATTTTGTTCAGTTTAGTCCATAAAATTTTTATTTAATCTAAAATTTACCCTTCTTTTTATTTTATTATTAAATTCAATATTATTAATATAAAAATATTTTTGTTCACTTTAGTCCCTAAAATAATTATTTAATCTGAAATTAAACTCTATTTGTTTCTAATTTTATCTAATATTTTTATTATGATTTTATTTTTGTTCAATTTAACCCATTATCTTATAATAGCAAACTTTTTATTTTAGTCACTAATGTTATAATTGCAATTAAGGACTTGTTTTTGCTCGGATTAACTTGAAACTTGGTATATATGTCAGTGATGATATTTATTTCATAAATGAAGGTTTAATTTCACTTCTAAAAAATTACCCCTGTATTTTATGAATGTTTTCAAAATGGCCCATAAACTACTTTTTTTGCAATAAACCTCCATTTCAAACTCAATTTCAACACGAAGTTACCATTATGTCTAATTGTAATGAATGAGTCTAAAACGGACCTAAAATTGAGTTTTTAAATTAAAATATAACTTATGAATTGTTTACATTTTAGTCCCTAAACCCCTATTTAGTTAAATTTACTTTGATTTGAACTTCTTTTCTAGCAAAATAGAGGTATACAATATTTCTACTTATATTAAACTTTTATTAAAGTTTTGAATGCCTTTTGGGTTTAAATCTTGTAAAATTACCAAAATGTCTTTTTGTTAAATCATTTATTATCTAAAGTTTTTAAAGGTTTATTTTCTCGGATAACTTTAGTTAATTTTTCCCCTTTGTGTTCGTGTTGGTTGTCTATTTTCATGTAATCAAATAAGCTTGTTTTTTTTAATTTGTTTTAAGCCACAAATGGGTCATTTGTAACATTCAATATTCGGGTCAGATTCGTTTGTATCGTTTATTAGGTGTTACATTGACAATCACAATCTCAAGATTAGATTATACAAATATTACACTAAATTATAAATATATATATAAATAGAGGTTAATTTCGGATTAAATAAAAAATTTATGGACTAAACTGGACAAAAAATATTGGAATCAATTATAACAAAATTGAAATACATATATGTCAATTTTGAATTAAAGAAAAAATTGGGGATTAAATTAAAAAAATAAAACTATATTAAAAATGATAGACTAAATTATTAAAATTAGGGCCATAATTTACTGGATCGAGTTGAGGGTCGAACTGAATCCGTTGTCCGAGTTAGACTAGTTTCGGGTCTATTTATTTTAACAAAAAAGTGTCATGTCTTGAGATGAAAATATTTTAAAAAAGGATAAAAAGGTATATTCATTTTAAATGGGGGGGTTTTAATTATAACAAAATGTTTTATTTTTAAGTTGTCATCTTTTTGGAGAGAATATCATATTATTTTCCCCCAAAACTAGTTTTCTCATTTCCTATTCAACCAAATATCATCTCCATTAAAGGTTTTGAAGGTAACCTCTTCTTTGCTTTGTTTTTCATTCATTGAACTCTTTTTGTTGGATTCTCTTCAAAACTCAAATGATTTTTACATTTTTCTCAAAGTTCATTGTTTGAAAATAATGAGTTTTTGGGGGATTTTTGTATGAATTGATGTTGTTGTGTTTTGGGTTGGGTAAAAGCAATGTTTTGAGTGTTAAATGATGTGGAGATGCTGGTTCAGTCATAAAATCTCGAAACTAGGTATCTGGGTAGTTTTAAAGGTTGAAATACTAGAGTTTTTGGCTTGATTTTGGGTTGAAACGACCCCTGATGGTTTTGTAGCTTTGGAATGATGTTTTTGGAGTAAATATATGTGTTTTGGATGATCATAATGCTGAGTTTTTCTTCGAGCTGATGTGGTGATATTTTCGGATAACTTTGGTTATGAATCGATGAGAGAATGTTGTCGAATATTGAGCTTGTGAATTTCAGTTGGTATGCATGTTTAAAAGGGTATTAATTCTCTGTTTAGGATTTTTAGAAACAGCAAATACGGATTTGGGTATTCGGACGCAATACCTAGTGTTGCGGAGGCTTGAAATCACTGTTTCGGCTATCGTTCGGGTTGTGCTGGTGAGTGGTAATGTTTTAAAGCTTTGAAATGTTTCAAAGAGGTTTTCTTGGTGTTTGGGTTGGGCTTTAGGGGCTGACCTAAACTCAAGTGTAAGTTTATCTAATATCGTCTTATTTTGTTAAGTGTTGATGAATGTGATTACATGTGTTGTTGGGTGAAATACTATTTCCTTTTAAATCCTTTTGAATGTTATTATGTTGTTGTTGTTATTGTCAAAGACTCACGTGATGGTTAATGGGAAGGGTGTTGCCGAATACAGTGATGTGTAGTTCTTATAGAGAGAAAGGCACTTTCACATCTTCTTAACCCGAAATGGCTGGGGAGAGGAAAGGTTCCTTTTTTTAGGGTACTCCTTGGAACAGATCCAGGTCCCACCGGAAATATGCTAGTTGTTTGAGAACGGTGATGTGTAGTCCCACTGGGAATGGTTGTGCATGTGCACACCATGAACTTGTTCTTATGCTTTCAGTTTAGTATATTCCACTCCTTATGGTTTGTCTTAAAAATAGATATGTGTTTTGAAACTGTATTGCTGTTGTTGTTGAGATTTTGAGCTCCGCTGACTAAGCTCTCAAGCTTACGCTCTCTTTCAAACAATGCAGATCATTAGTGGCTACGAGAGGCAAGTGGGGCAAAGAAGGAACCTTGGAGTTCATTTGCTAGCTCAAGTATGGTTTTATGGTTGTAATAATACTTAGGCAATGGGAATGGTAGACTTTTGTGTTAGGGGAGTTGGTTTCCAAACTCCCACATGGTTGTTATTGTTGCTAACATGTTTTTAAGGTTGAGACCATGTTTTGTGGAAGGTTGTTATGCTTTATGAATGCATGTCTTATGTTTTGGTTAGTGCATGCTTATAATGAAGTGTTTTATTTAGCTTTTCGGCCATGTATCCATTTGTGTATGTATGCGTGTTTTGATGCTGGTTTTAGGGTGCTTTGCCTCTAGTTTACTTGTTTATGGTGTTGCCATGTTTTTTGATACATGTTGGGACGAGTTCGGGAACGTTTGGGGATGCCAAAATGACAATTTAAAACCCACATGTGCCCAGGTGTTTCGAAACACTTGGTATGGTTTCGAAACACCCAGGCAACGGGGGCACCCGTATCGGAACGGGGGTGGTGTCATTTCGGCACGTTTTGCCTCTGGAGACTCCCGTTTCAAAACCAAGAGAAGCCGTTTCGGAATGGCCTAGTTTTGCTTTTTGATGAGAGCCCGTGTTTCGAAACGGGCAACCCTTGTTTCGAAACATAGGTAGTTAAAGTGGTTAGAAGGCATCTTTGAAGATTTCCAAATGTTGTGTTTGGTCCCTAATGCTTGTAGGCTCTTTAATTGAGTTTTCATGTCTGATTTGAGTTGGTTTTGCCTCGTGTGCTTGGAATTTGACTAATGACTATTTGGTAAGGTTAAGATTACCTTTTTTGTCCCTATTTAATGTGTTTTTTACAAAATGGTCCTTTGTGTCTGTTTGGTTTCAATTGGACATCCGAATGATGTCCGATTGAGATGTTGTTTCTTCTAATGTGACCCTTAACACCATAGGATCTCTAAAATACATTTGGTCAAGATAAATTGAAATTCTAGGGTTGTTAATCTGAGGGAGATTCTCATATTTTTCTCCGGTTATCCCTGTGTAACTCTCTCGATTCAATCTTGCGACTAGATCGGGCCGAGGGGGTTACATTTGGTGGTATTAGAGCCTCGGTTTCGAGGTCTCCCGGGAAGGCAAGTCAGGTAAGTTGATTTTTGTGCTTCGTTTGTCGTCGCATGGTGTGTGAAAGCATGATTTATCTTTCTTTTTGTTTATTTGAGAGTAGTCGAGCATCCCCATTGCTAAGTATTATTATTGGAAAATGGTTTTGGTTAAAAGAGCTCGAGAACTTGGATCCTTGCCCTTGCTGACCCAATGTTTTCTTGTATGTTATGTTTGTTGTTTTAGATTGTATTTTTTTGTGGTGAGACCGAGAGGACGTCCTAGAGCAGGTGACCAGGCACCCGGGGATGTGCCTCATGTTCCTCCTGCCCTCGATGGTAATGGGGCGAATGTCGGAGGTAATGTACCTCAGACTGGTGCGAATGTTGGGTGTGATGGTAATGGACCTCATGTTGGCTAGGGTCAGACTGGTGCGGACATGACTCATTTGATTCAGACCATAGCCAGGACTTTTCAGATAGCTTTAGCCGGCATACATGCTGCAGCACCACCTCACGGGGGCTAGTTTACCCCTTGAGAGACTTTGTAGTTTGGGCAGAGTCGAGTTCCGTAGTTTGACTCCCGAGGGTTCAGAGGCTTGGCTCGAGGGCACTACACTACTCTTAGGTCAGATGGAGTGCTCAGACACTCGTAAGTTGGGTTGTGTTGTCTTCTTGCTTCAGGGAGATGCATATGCTTGGTGGAATACAATTATTTCAGGTATGCCAGAGGCAAATGTCACTTGGGAATTCTTTAGAACATCCTTCAGAAAGAATTACCTTGGAGCCCGATATTAGGATGAAAAGAAGAGGGAATTTGTGGCTTTGTTTCAGGGTAGTAAACGGTGTCAGAGTATGAGGTACAATTTGTGAGGTTGAGCCTATATGCTCTCAAGTTGCTTCCCAATGAGAGAGAACGTTGTGAGCGCTTCCGCTATGGTTTGACTAGGGATGTGAAGACATATATGCTTGCTTTTAATTACACTGAGTTTGATGTTTTGGTCTCTAGGGCCAAGGATATTGAGCAGAGTTTAGGCTTGAACGCTCTTGCCAGTGGGTCTGATTTAGGTAAACGACATGCAGAATGGGACAGAGAGCGTGCCAAGATGCACAAAGATAGGAGATATCAGCCTGACTTGAGACATAGAGGTGGTAACCATGGACATGGCCATTAGAGCCAAGGAGCTGTTGTTCACACTCCCAAGTGCACTAGATATAGGAGACGCCATCCGGGCGAGTGTATGGGTACCTTTGGGGTATGTTGGAACTGTGGATCCCAAGATCATTTGAGGCGTAACTGTCGTCACCCGGCTGGGGGTGGACATGCCCCAGTTCGAGGTTTTGAGCATCAGAGAGGCCGTGGGCGCGTTCGAGGTAACTTTTAGCCAAGGAATGATGGTCAGAGAAATAAAGCTCATGTGGTAGCAGTTCAACCCGAGGGTAAAGGACCGGCTAAGGTGTATGCACAACGAGAGGCTGGGAATGACACGAATGTCATTGCAGGTAATTTCTTGTTACAGCCTTTATCCTTGCTTTTGTTGATAGATTCGGGGTCGACACATTCATACATTTTAGGTGAGCATGCAAGATCTTTAGATTTACCGCATGAGTGGTTAGAGGTATGTGTGAATGTTACTAGTTCTTTTGGTGAGACCGTGGTAGCTAGAAAAATGTACAGAAGGTGTCTTCTAATGATTCAGGGTCACATGTTTCCGGTTGATATGATGGAATTGTCGTCCTATGGTTTCGATGTGATTTTGGGCATGGATTGGCTCGTAGAACATAGAGCTAGGGTAGACTTTGAGACCAAGAGAGTTTCCTTGAGACTTGCAGATGATTATGAGGTTGTAGTAGTTGGCGAGAACATTAAGTTCTTGTCCAATGTTGTTTCTACTTTAGAAGCTCAAAGATTGATGGATTTGGGTTGTCAAGCATATCTGGCCTACGTGATGAATTCGAACATGAGTGAAGTTACACCGCAAGACATCAGAATAATTTGTGATTTTTCGAGTGTCTTTCCAGAAGAGTTGTCGGGTTTGCTTCCAGATAGGGATGTTGAGTTTGCTATTGAGACGTATTCTGATTACGCTCCCGTATCTATTTCTTCGTATAGAATGGCACCTAAAGAGTTGAAAGAGTTGAAGACACAACTTCAGGAATTGTCGGATAGAGGTTTCATTAGGCCTAATATTTCTCCGTGAGGTGCTCCGGTCTTGTTTGTGAAGAAAAAGGATGACAGTATGAGGATGTGCATAGATTATAGACAATTGAACAAGGTAACCGTAAAGAACAAGTATCTTTTGCCACAGATCGACGATTTGCTTGATCAGTTGAGAGGTGCTACAATATTTTCGAAGATTGATTTGAGATATGGTTATTATCAGTTGAGGATGGGGATATACACGATATGGGCACTACAAGTTCTTGGCAATGCCTTTCGGTTTGACTAATGCCACAGTTGCATTTATAGACATGAAGAACAGAGTTTTTCACGAGTTTTTGAATAGATTTGTAGTAGTTTGTATAGATGCCATTTTAGTGTACTCCATGACCGAGGAAGAACATGATGAGCATTTGCGATTAGTGCTACAGACCTTGCTTGAAAATCAGTTGTATGCCAAGTTGAGTAAATGTGAGTTTCGGATTAGGGAAGTAGTCTTTCTAGGTTATGTGATCTCAGCCGATGGGATTAGTGTGGATCCCAAGAAGATAGAAGAAATAGTGAATTGGAAGCAACCGAAGTCAGTGACTGAAATTTGTAGTTTCGTGGGCTTGGCGGGGTATTATCGAAGATTTGGTGAGGGATTCTCAAAGATTACGCAACCTTTGACTAAATTGCTTTAGAAAAATGTTCTGTATGAGTGGACAGATGCAAGGTAGCAAGAGTTTGAAACGTTGAAGAAAGCATTGACAAAAGCTCCTATTTTGATTTAGCCTAAACTAGGGAAAGAGTTCGTAATCTATAGTGATGCATCGTATGTGGGTTTAGGTTGTGTGCTTATGCAAGAAGGAAGAATTGTAGCTTATGCTTCGAGACAGTTGAAGGTTCATGAGAAGAATTACCCCACCCACGACATAGAGTTAGCGGTTGTGGTCTTTTCTTTGAAGATTTGGAGACATCACCTTTATAGTGAGAAATGCACAATCTACACCGACCACAAGAGTTTGAAATATTTGATGACACAGAGAGAGTTGAATCATAGACAACGTAGTTGGTTAGAGCTTCTTAAGAACTATGACCTCACAATAGAGTACCATCCGGGTAAAGCAAATGTAGTGGCTGATGCTTTGAGTAAGAAGGTGGAAGTTGAGTTGCGAGCTATGTTTGCGAGGTTGAGTGTGTCACGGGATGACGGTTTGATAGCCGAGCTACATGTTAAACCTTTGTTAGTTCAGTTGATTCGAGAGAAACAATTGCAAGACAGATCTTTGACATCTCACGTGTAAGATATAACCGATGGTAAACCCACAAATTTCTGTTTTAGTGAGAATGGGATCTTATGTTTCAAGGATAGAGTAGTTGTTCCGAAAGATGCCAAGTTAAGACGTACTACCTTGAATGAAGCACAAAACAATCATTTTTCTATGCATCCGGGTAGTACGAAGATGTATCGTGGGTTGAAAGATGAGTACTTCTGGATTAGGTTAAAGAAAGATGTGGCCGAGTATGTGATTAGATGTATGGTTTGCAAGCGTGTTAAGGCCGAGAATCAGTTTCCTTCAGGTTTGTTACAGCCGTTGAAAATTTTGAAATGGAAGTGGGAACATATTACTATGCATTTTGTGTCAGGTTTGTCGTTGACTCCTACGAAGAAGAATTCAATATGGGTAATAGTTGACAGATTCACTAAGTGTGCCCACTTCATACCTGTTCATAATACTTATACCTTAGACAGGTTGGCCGAGTTGTATATCAGTGAGATTGTGAGGTTGCATGGTGTACCGAAGTTTATTGTGTCTGATAGAGATCTTAGGTTTACAGCCAGGTTTTGGGAGTGTTTGCATCGTGCCTTGGGGACTTGGTTGAAATTCAGTATTTCGTATCACCTACATTCAAATGGTCAGTCAGAGAGAGTTATTCAGGTGTTAGAGGACATGTTGAGGTGTTGCATGATCGACTTTCAGGGTTCATAAAAAAACATCTACCGCTAGTAGAGTTTGCGTACAATAATAGTTATCAGGGGGTTAACTACTGGAATAGTCATTTATGTTTTCCCCCAGTATAGAGTTGGTCACCGATTTTGAAAAACGACCAGTAAGGTCACTTACGTTTTCGGGGTGTAAAATTTTGGTCACTCAGTCGTTTGTTGTCGTTAAACACTGACAGGTTGCTGACCTAGCAATGAAAAAATAAGGGTAAATTACTGCAATGGCCATTAAATTTTATCTTATGTACATTTTTGCTCCCCAATTTGAAAAAATAAACATTATAGTCAATAATGAAAATGTTTCTTTATAATTTCACCCTCGAATTTTTAAAAATTAATTTTCAACCCTAAAACTTTACAATCAATCAGTATAATAGTATTATAAAAGCTTAAATTAAAAATAGGTGCCCAAAGTATACATTTTTAAATTTAGGTGCTCAAATTGCACATATTTAATAACTAAACTTTCAAATTGCTCATATTTTTTCACTCTAGATTGTTTTTAATATTATTGTAACATGACATATCATTTTTATTATGTTAAATTAAAAATAATTTTAAAATAAAATAAAATAAAATCAATTTTCTTATTATTAAATTTAAAACATTTTTTAAATATTACTTCTTAAAATAATTTAGGTGTTTAAAGTAATTTGTTTGTAAAAATAGGTGCCCAAATTTACCATAGTTACAATTTTAGGTGTCCGACTGTTAAATGAGTGTTAGAAAAATTGTCAACCAATCGGTACTTGACACGTGGCATTAATTTTATTAATTTTTAATGGAAAATACTTAAAACTTTCAATTTATTATAAAATCTCAAAATTTGACAAGCTTCACAAAACAGTCTCAAAATCCCTAAAAATTCCCAAAATTCCGTCGTCGATTACCGCCGCCAGTTGTCATCGCTGAATGCACCCACTTGGTCGTCGACCAAGGCGGTCATTTTTCCCAACACAACATCGTCAAAAACAGCCAACATCGTGCAGCCAAACGTCAAACACGAAATCGACGTTCGTGTTTGACGTTTAGCTGCACACCGTTGGGCGTTTACGGCGACACCGTGTTAGGGAAAATTGTCGCCTTGGCCCGACGATCAAGTGGGTTCGGTCAGCGAAGACAACTGGCGGTGGAAGTCGACGACGAAAGTTTGGGAATTTTTAGGGATTTAAGGATTGTTTTGTGAAGCTTGTAAAATTTTGAGATTTTATAATAATTTGGAAATTCTGAGTATTTCCATTAAAAATTTTTAAAAAATAAAATTAATGCCACGTGTCAAGCACCGATTGGTTGACAATTTTTTAACACCCATTTAACAACCGAGCACCTAAAATTGTACCTATAGAAACTTTGGGCACCAATTTTTACAAAAAATACTTTAGACATATAAATTATTTTAAAAACTAATATTTTTTAAAATATTTTTAAATATAATAATAATAAAAATAATTTTATTTTTAAATTATTTTTAATTTAATAATAATAATAATAATAATAATAATTCAGAGTAGAAAAATAGGAGTAATTTGAAAGTTTAGTTATTAAATATGAGCAATTTGGGCACCTAAGTTTAAAAATGGTATACTTTGGGCACCTATTTTTCATCTAAGCATTTATAATATTATTGTACTAATTGATTGTAAAGTTTTAGGGTTGAAAATGAATTTTTTAAAATTTAAGGGTGAAATTATAAAGAAACATATTTATTAGTGACTATAATGTTTATTTTTTTAAATTGGGGAGAAAAAATGTACATGAGATAAACTTTAATGGCCATTGCAGTAATTTACCCTTATTTTTCGTTGCCAGGTCAGCAATCTGTTAGTGTTTAACGGCAGCAAACGACTGGGTGACCAAAAGTTTACGCCCCAAAAACGTAAGTGACCTTACTGGTCGTTTTTCAAAATCGGCGACCAACTCTGTACTGGGGAAAACATAAGTGACTATTCCAGTAGTTAACCCCTAGTATTCAGATGGCACCATATGAAGCTCTGTATGGTAGGAAATGTAGAACATCTGTTTGTTGGGCCGAAGCCGGACAAAAGCTTGTACCTATGCTAGACTTGCTTAAGGGAACTACCGAGAAGGTAAAACTGATTTGCAGTCGCTTGAAGGCAGCTTCAGACAGACAAAAAACGTATGCTGATTTGAAAAGAAGAGAGATAGAGTATGATGTGGGCGACAAAGTATTCTTGAAAGTCTTACCGTGGAATAAGGTAATGAGGTTCGGCAAAAAGGGGAAGTTAAGTCCGAGATTCATTGGTCCGTATGAGATAGTTGAGAGGATTGGTCATGTTGCATATAGGTTGAGATTGCCATCTGAGCTTGAGAAGATTCAAGATATGTTCCATGTTTTGATGCTTCGAAAGTATAGATCAGATCTGTCTCATGTTATGCCGGTGGAAGAGATTGAATTGAATCCGGATTTGTCATATGATGAAGAACCAATTGAGATTCTTGCTACGGGTAGTAAAGTTTTGCGTGGGAGGACCACTGAATTAGTCAAGGTGTTGTGGAGACATCGGGGTGTGGAAGAAGCTACTTGAGAGAGGAAGGATGACATGAAGAGACAATTTTTGTACCTCTTTCCATCAGGTAAATTTCGAGGAAGAAATTTCTTGAGTGGGGGAGAGTTGTAACGCCTAGAGTCTAGGGCCGAAAGTTACTGGATCGAGTTGAGGGTCGAACCGAATCCGTTGGCCGAGTTAGACTAATTTCGAGTCTATTTATTTTAACAAAAAAGAGGTCTTGTCTTGAGATGAAAATATTTTAAAAAGGTGGTAAAAGGGTAAAATCTTTTTAAAGGGGGTTTTTAATTATAACAAAAGGTTTTATTTTTAATTTGTCATCTTTTTGGAGAGAATATTATATTATTTTCCCCCAAAACTAGTTTTCTCATTTCATCTTCAACCAAACATCATCTCCATTGAATATTTTCAAAGGTAACATTTTCTTTGCTTTATTTTTTCTTCATTGAACTTTTTTTTGTTGGATTCTCTTTAAAACCCAAATAATTTTTAAATTTTTCTCAAAATTTATTGTTTGAAAATAATTAGTTTTTGAAAGTTTCGTATGGATTGATGTTGCTTTGGTATGACTCAATGAGGCATTAAATTATGCCGGTGGTTGTCCTTTGAGGTCTTTGTAATCCATCTTATAGTCCGGTTTTCAGTGGTACTCTATTTTATTAATAAAATTTTCTCATTGTCGAGAAAAAAAAAAAACCATAGATATAATCATTAACATGTTCTTATGTTTCCCCTAACTTGAAATATCATATTATTATTAGTAGGATGCTAATTGAGTTGAGAGATTAGTAAGCAGTTTAAGCTCGATTTGATTAAAACTCGATTAACACTTGGTTTGAATTGACTCAATCTGAATTTGAGTTCGATTCAAAATTTGAATGAGTCGAGTTGAGTAAGACTAAGCTTGACTAGATAAGTTTGCGCGCAGCTTGTTAATTTATTTTATAGTTTTTTTAATTTGGTGGCTGCTTAAAAAAAAACTTATGTTCCGAAAAGTTTGAATGTTAGTAGGAAAGTCTAAAAAAGTTCAGTGACTTACTAAATAATTTACACATAAAATATTTAAGGTTCAAATTTCCAAAACTTTATGTATTAACTAGCACGAGTCGAACATAATTTTATCTAACCCAGGTTAGGTACACAGTGAGTAAGTCAATAGTCCACCCGTTATTAAAATTTTGGCTGGGTAGGTATCAAATGAATTCACATTATGATTAGATTAATTTATATCTCCCTTCCTATTAAAGTCTTAATTTTAGAGTGTATATAGTAGTGGATCTAGACTTGTCAAGTAGGTTTAATAAAATTAAAGTGAAATAAATTAAAAATTTTGACAATTAATTACTTTGTCTATTAGAAAAATAAAATTTTAAAATAATTTGAATTTTGAAATACTATTTTTTGAACCAAAATAATTTAAAATATTAAAGAAATTAACAAGGGTCCAAAATCATCTTTTACTCTAATTTTGTAGACATTATTTTTAAGTTTTGTTTAAGTTTCACCACTTTAAGAATTGATAGGTAGAGTGAAAAATTAGAAGAAAGGAAAATAGGAGGACAGATAATTTTCTTTGCTCTATACAAAAAGTTTTTTATCCAAATAGGGTGGAAAATAAGAAAGAAAAGGTAAAGTCATTCCACTTTAATAATAAAATTATGAAATTGTACTTAAAAAAAATCTAATTTCATTTTAACCGTATTTATAATTATTTTTTACGATTTCATCCAATATTTATATTATAATTTTATTTTGTTCAGTTTAGTCCCTAAAAATTTTATTTAATCTAAAATTTACCTTTCTTTTTTATTTTCTTACTAAAGTCAGTATTATTAATATAAAAATATTTTTATTCAATTTAGTCTCTAAAATATTTATTTAATCCGAAATTAAACTCTATTTGTTTCTAATTTTATCTAATATTTTTATTATAATTTTATTTTTGTTCAATTTAATCCATTATCTTATAATAGCAAACTTTTTATTTTAGTCACTAATGTTATAATTGCAATTAAGGACTTGTTTTAGCCCGAATTAACTTGAAACTTGGTATATATGTCAATGATGATATTTATTTCATAATGGAAGGTTTAATTTCACTTTTGAAAAATTGCCCCTGTATTTTATGAATGTTTTCAAAATGGCCCATAAACTACTTTTTTTGCAATAAACCTCCATTTCAAATTCGATTTCAACACGAAGTTGCCATTATGTCTAATTGGAATTAATGAGTTTAAAACGACCTAAAATTGAGTTTTTAAATTAAAATACAACTTATGAATTGTTTACATTTTAGTCCCTAAACCCCTATTTAATTAAATTTACTTTGATTTGAACTTCTTTTCTAGCAAAATGGAGGTATACAATATTTCTACTTATATTAAACTTTTATTAAAGTTTTGAATCTCTTTTGGGTTTAAATCTTGTAAAATTACCAAAATGTCCTTTTTGTTAAATCATTTATTTTCTAAAGTTTTTAAAGGTTTATTTTCTCGGATGACTTTAGTTAATTTTCCCCTTTATGTTCATGTTGGTTGTCTATTTTCATGTAATCAAATATGCTTGTTTTTTTAATTTGTTTTAAGCCACAAATGAGTCATTTGTAGCATTCAATATTCGGGTCAGATTCGTTTGTATCTTTTTATTAGGTGTTACATTGACAATCACAATCTCAGGATTAGATTATAAAAATATTACACTAAATTATAAAATATATATATATATATATATATATATATAAATAGAGGATTAAATTATAAAAAATTGGAATCAATTATAAAAAATTGAAATACATATATGTCAATTTTGAATTAAAGAAAAAATTGGGGATTAAATTAAAAAAAATAAAACTATATTAAAAATTTTAGACTAAATTATTAAAATTAGAAAAAAATATGGGTCAATTTTAGATTAAATAAAAAAATTTAGGGACTAAATTGAATAAAATAATTAAATTAAAAATATTGTACAAAATTATAAAATTTCAAAGCTTAATTTCCTTTCATCTCACTTTTCCATTTTACCAAGCAATAGAGAGGAAATAAACTTATTTTCCTTCTAGTTTTCCATTCTCCCAACCAAGCACAACGATGGAAAGAAAAAAATTCATACTTTCATTTTCCCGTCACTTCAATTTTTCATCCTTCCAAATTTTTTTCCTCTCTACCAAGCAAAGCCTAAGTTGCGCATCACAATGACAATTTGAGTAATAAGACACTCGGGAAGCATAGAACATGTCATGAAAAAAGTTGGCAAAGCTTGAGCAACTGCTTTAATGAATACTTCACAGCCACCATAAGATAAGAGATTCTGTAACGCCCAAAGTTTAGGGCCGAAAGTTACCAGATCGAGTTGAGGGTCGAACCGAATCCGTTGTCTGACTTAGACTAGTTTCATGTCTGTTTATTTTAACAAAAGTGTCATGTCTTGAGATGAAAATATTTTAAAAAGGGGTAAAAAGGTAAATTCTTTTTAAAGGGTTTTTTAATTATAACAAAATGTTTTATTTTTAAGTTGTCATCTTTTTGAAGAGAAGATCATATTATTTTCCCCAAAACTAGTTTTCTCATTTCCTCTTCAACCAAACATCATCTCCATTGAAGGTTTTTGAAGGTAACCTCTTCTTTGCTTTGTTTTTCCTTCATTGAACTCTTTTTGTTGGATTCTCTTCAAAACCCAAATGATTTTTACATTTTTCTCAAAGTTTATTGTTTGAAAATAATAGGTTTTGGGGGGATTTTCGTATCGATTGATGTTGTTGTGTTTTGGGTTGGGTAAAAGCAATGTTTTGAGTGTTAAATGATGTGGAGACACTGGTTCAATCATAAAACCCCGAAACTAGGTAAGTGGGTAGTTTTAAAGGTTGAAATACTAGAGTTTTTGGCTTGGTTTTGGGTTGAAACAACCCCTGATGGTTTTGTATCTTTGGAATGATGTTTTTGGAGTAAATATATGTGTTTTGGATGGTCATAGTGTTAGGTTTTTGTTAGAGCTGATGTGGTGATATTTTCTGTAACCCCCTCGTCCCGGTCGGGCCGGATGACCGATCCGAGTGGGCCACACGGGGAAAACCGAGTGAAACCCGTTAAGGTTCCCCTTGGTTAGCAACCCTATTTTTTTCTATTTAATTTAATCTTGTCTAGAGGAACATTGAGTCCTAAGTGATTCACAACACCGGAAGGCATCCAAAGAAAGACCACATTCGAACCCCGACCAAACACAACAGTCCATTTATAAGCTTACAGGGCAGACCGTATCGGTACCCTAACTAGGGGTATCGATACGCCCTGACCAGGTCAACCCAAGGAGTCAACTCCAAGAAGACCGTATCGATACAGCCCTTGAGCGTATCGATACGCCCTTCTCGGTCAAACCTCCTTGGTCAACAGAGTAGACCCGTATCGATACTCGGGAACCCCGTACCCGTACGCACTACTCGTTCCAACTTCTCTAAATTCCAGTAACTTTGTAGGGTATCGGTACGCCAGGCAAAAACTATGGCATTTGGGCAAGGCCGTATCGATACAGCCCCTAGGCGTATCGATACGCACTGCACTACAATTCCACGAATTTCAACTTGGTGACCTCAATCAAGACTCTGGATGCATGTGTGGACTTCCCTAAGCTCATACAACATACATACATCAAAGTTACAACCAAGAATTAGCATACGAGGCATTGAATCTAACAAGGACCATGCAAATCAAATATTTCATGCAAAGAAGGCATACAAAGCATACATGAGATTCATGCCTTAGCAACCAAGCACAAGACATTCATATAAGGCAATCTAGACATGATTTTTCAAGCCAAGCATGACATTCCATACCAAAGCAACACAAGCATCCAAAAGACATGGTTATAAGCCTCCCAAACAAACACTTAGACATCAACATGAACATGGTTTACAAATCCATCAACATAAGGCATTAACAACCTAAATCCAACACAACGGAGTCTAGATACAAGCTCCTAAAACACGTAGCATTTCCCATTGCTAAACTACTACATTATTTAATAAACCATACTTGAGCAATTACCACACGCTTGGATGCCCTTTTCATGCTCCTTGCTAACTCCAAGCTAAATATTTGCATTGTCGGAAAAAGAGAGCGTAAGCATAAAGCTTAGTGAGCAGAGCTCAAGAAAAACATAACAACGACAATGCAAGGTTCAAAGCTTTCTTTAAAAGAATAAAGGTCAATACCTACAATTCATCCAACGACCTAATCCTTCTACTAACATACAAGTTCAACCAAAAGTCAACAATATAGGCATATATTATGGCATTACACTTCATGGTATGCATAAAGGCATGATCCTAAATTAAAGCAAAACCATAAAAATGAATGATATAGTGAGATACAACATGAGCAACACATGGTATGCACAAGCATAACCAAACACACACGGTGGGACTACACATCACCGTTTCGACTAGTAGTTTTCCATTGGGACTACACATCAAAGTACTCTTCTACTAGTCACTACCGGTGGGACTACACATCACCGGAGTCTTATACCTCTCGCTACCGGTGGGACTACACATCACCGGAGCAACGACAACTATCACGTGAGGTTCGACACCAACCATGCAACACAATATACACTCACTATCATGCGACATGTACTCACTATATCATGCACAACCAAAACAAGTTGTAACAAAATCCACAATTAGGCATCACTTACTACTTACAATCTTACCAATCACAAATGGTCTTACTCACCATTTTCGTACATAACCTGCACCAACTTACACACATTTTGCAAGGCATATCAACAACAACATTATTATCATCATACATAATCAACGATTCAATAAATAGCAACATGCTTCCTCCCAAAGTATTGGAATTTCATGTATATCAAAATATCATTTCAAGCAATGAAAAACAATGATAAAAGGGGAAATTTAAAGAGGCATTTCACATCAACTTACTCTTTGAGTTTAAATTACTTTCAAGCCCGAATATAAAACACTCTCAAAATCATCCTTGAACCAAAACAATACTTGAAAACATTTTCACATCTACATGCTTGAACAAACCTTAGAAAATCAAATTAAAACATTTACCACTCACCTAAGCTTCCAAGCTCCAAGCCAAGCAAGCAACCACTCTCACAAATCCCGGATTTCTTCCCGAAGCTTCTCCAACAAAAATTCCAGCTTCTAAACAACCTCAAACACATTTCAAATAATTCCAAATCAGCCCAACATCAAAAGACCAACCCGGAACACAATTCAAATTCAATTTACCATGTTGCAAGCTATGATCAAATCCCATTTTTAGCCAACTCGGGCAGCCCCAAAACCATGTCCAAAAACCATGTTTCCAACATCCATTGCACCCACAATTGATCCCAATTCAACCCCTACCCATATTACTATCAATAGCCTATCAAAACCCACCTAAAACAACCCCCAAAACTCACCCAAAACCCTCAAAAAACCCCATGTTTATCCAAATCCGAAAATTGCTCCAAACCATTCAAAATTCACATATGTGGTACCATTTAACTTCTATACATCATAACTAACCATATTAAATCAAAACATTAAGCTTAACAACATAAAGTTTCCATTTTTAATCAAAATCTTTCAAAACTCTATTTTCCAAAACTTCCATGAAAATGAAAATAAATGGTACTTTAAAAGAGAGGGAGTTGAGGGGAAGTCAAAAACGTTGTTACCTTTCAAAATGGAGTTGAAATGGATGAGAAATGAGATGAAATAGTGATAGAGGAGGAAGAGCTCTTCAAACCCGTTGCTTTCTCTTTCAAGAAGAGAATGAATAGTAAAAAAGGTGTTTTATTTTGTATAAAGGGGGATTTAAATTAGAGGTTGGGTAAATTCCCAAAATGCCATTAATGAATGGCTATTCCCTTGTTCTTTAAAAAGCTCTTCAACTTGCAATTAAATCAATTTGGTCCCATTTCAAATATTTATTTTGAAACCCGAAATTTTAAAGGATCATTTTAATTATAAACCTGAGCCCAAATAATATTAAAATATTATTTTCACCTAACCCCTAAACCCGGGTGTTACATTTTCGGATAACTTCGGCTATGAATCGATGAGAGAATGTTGTTGAATATTTAGTTTATGAATTTCAGTGGGTATGTATGTTGAAAAGGGTATTAATTCTCTATTTTGGATTGTTAGAAGCAGCAGAAATGGATTTGGTACTTCGGACGCGATACACGGTGTTGCGGAGGCTTGAAATCGACGTTTCGGCTATCGTTCGGGTCGTGCTGGTGAGTGGTAATGTTTTAAAGCTTTGAAATGTTTCAAAGAGGTTTTCTTGGGCTTTGGGTTGGGCTTTAAGGGCCGATCTAAACTCAAGTGTAAGTTTATCTAATATCGTCTTATTTTGTTAAGTGTTGATGAATGTGATTACATGTGTTGTTGGGTGAAATACTATTTGCTTTTATATCCTTTTGAATGTTATTATGTTGTTGTTGTTGTTGAAAGCCTCATGTGATAGTTAATGTGAAGGATGTTGCTGAATACGGTGATGTGTAGTCCCACCGGAAGTTGATTAGTAGATGAGTATGGTGATGTGTAGTCCCACCGGAAATATGCTAGTTGTTTGAGAATGGTGATGTGTAGTCCCACCGGGAATGATTGTGCATGTGCACACCATGAACTTCTTCTTATGCTTTTAGTTAAGTATATTCCACTCCTTAAGGTTTGTCTTAAAAATATATATGTGTTTTGAAACTGCATTGTTGTTGTTGAGATTTTGAGCTCCGCTCACTAAGCTCTGAAGCTTACGCTCTCTTTTCCAGCAATGCAGATCGTTAGTGGCTACGGGAGGCAAGTAGGGCAAAGGAGGAACCTTGGAGTTCATTTGCTTGCTCAAGTATGATTTTATGGTTGTAATAATACTTAGGCAATGGGAATGCTATACTTTTGTGTTGGGGGAGTTGGTGTCCAAACTCCCATGTGGTTGTTATTGTTGCTAACATGTTTTTAAGGTTGAGACCATGTTTTGTGGAAGGTTGTTATGCTTTATGGATGCGTGCCTTATGTTTTGGTTAGTTCATGCTTATGATGAAGTGTTTCCTCTAGTTTCCTTGTTTATCGTGTTGCCATGTTGTTTGATACATGTTGGGACTAGTTCGGGAACGTTTGGGGATGCCAAAATGACATTTGGAAACCCATCTGTGCCCAGGTGTTTTGAAACACCTGGTATGGTCCCGGAACAGCCAGGCCTTGGGGGCACCCGTATCGAAACGAGGGTGGTGTCGTTTCGATACGTTTCGCCTCTAGAGACTCCCGTTTCGAAACCAAGAGAAGCTGTTTCGGAATGACCTAGTTTTGCTTTTTGTTGAGAACCCGTGTTTCGAAACGGGAAACCACTGTTTCAAAACACATGTAGTTAAAGTGGTTAAAAGGCATATTTGAAGATTTCCGAATGTTGTGTTTGGTCCCTAATGCTTGTAGGCTCTTTAATTGAGTTTTCATGTCTCATTTGAGTTGGTTTTGCCTCGTGTGCTTGGAATTTGACTAATGATTGTTTTGTAAGGTTAAGATCACCTTTTTGTCCATGTTTAATGTATTTTTTTACAAAACGATCCTTTATGACTGTTTGGTTCTAATTGGGCATCTGAATGATGTCCGATTGAGACGTTGTTTCTTCCGTTGTGACCCTTAACATCATATGATCTCTAAAATACATTTAGACAAGATAAATTGAAATTTTATGGCTGTTAATTGGAGGGAGATTCTCATATTTTTCTCTGGTTATCCCCGTGTAACTCTCCCGATTCAGTCTTGCGACTAGACCGGGCCGAGGGGGTTACAGATTCTTTGTCCAACCACCCATTTAGATACCTGATCAAGGAGGAACCCAAGTTTGATTGACTTGTTTTTTTTTCAATAATCAAAGGCATACCAAGATAGTGACCTGGACCATCAACCTCCTGAATAGGGAAAGCCTCCTAAAAATGAGTACGACTCAATTGTGATGTAGAAGGGCTGAAATAGAACAAAGAGTTGCTGAAATTGATTTTCTAACCATACCAAGTGGAATAGATATCTATATTTGTTTTACTCGAGTAATCTCTACAATAGAATTCTCGACAAATAATAAACTGTCATCGATATACAAGAGATGTGTGATACTAGAACCATTCACATTAGCTCGAATACCTCGGATAAAACCTTAATTCTGTACATTGTAAAGAAGATCAAACAAATCCTATGTACAAAAAAGGAATAGAAATGGCGACAACGGATCTCCTTTTCGTATCCCTCTAGTAGGAATAATCATATCGGATAAAGCACCATTTAGTATGACCTGATACGAGACAATGTTGATACATCTCGTAATCAACTCAACCCATTGTGAATCAAATCCAAGTCTAAGAATCACGACCTGTAAAAACGCCCATTCTACACGGTCATAAGCTTTGTCAATATCAAGCTTCAATGATGTCCCTTTATTCAGTCCATTCTTTGAAGATTGCATATAATGAAATATCTCATGAACTACTAAGATATTATGCGAGATTTATCTTCCCCGAAAAAAATCAGCATGTTCTTCATATAGGCATACCAGCATCAACGATTTGAGATGGTTGATAAGAACTTTAGACATTGTTTTGTATACAACGATACACAAGCTAATTGGTCAATATTGCCGCATCGACTCCAGTTCTTCTATTTTTGGGATAAAAACCAGAACAGATTTGTTAACCTCGGACATACTAACCCTGTCATTAAGAACATCAAGATAAAGTTGGTGAACATCGTTTCCCACAATTTCCAAATATTTCCTTTAAAAGCTTATTGGTAAGCTATTAATGTCGAGTGTTTTGGATAGGTGAATCAGGAATAAGGCATGATGAACTTTTTCTTTGGTGAACGGAGCACAAAGTGTTGCATTCATATCCTCAGTGTTATATGACTAGATATAGTCAAGAATTTCAGAAGAAGGTACACAATTATCAATCTTATATAGACTGCCAAAATAGTATTGGGCAATGACAAGCATGTCATCCATCTTGCCGTACCATATTCTATCCGAACCTGTAAGTCCTCACCCATGACTTTTTTCTTTCTACCTGATGCTCGGGCGTGGAAAATCGTGTGTTTATGTCACCATCATGAAGCCATTAAACACGTGGATGTTGTGCCCAATATGCCTCGTCTTTATCAAGAATGCATTTCAATTCAGCTTATGCCTCAAATAAAACATGCAAAGAATTAGCATCCATATGACCATTGAGAATGGTCTCAATTTGTGTCCGCAAATCTTTAATATGAGAATTAGATGTGGTTCGCCTATCTTTTTGTCATGAATCAAGAGTAGCACCCACTAGTGCAATTTTAGATAAGTCTGAGACATTATAATTGTCCCAATCGCGAACTACCTGTTCTGGGCATGCATCCTCGTTTGCCCAACAAGCATCAAATTTAAAGTACTCACTATAATGGTGATTAGATGGTGATAAAGACGTACTCTGAGTATCAAGAAGGATAAAGCAATGATCTAACTCGTCTACAAATTTAGTGATTGCCTTGTGTGAAGCCTTCGATTCAAGCAGGAGTGGCTACAAATCAATCAAGGTGTTCACACATAGTATGCGCCGCAAAGCTAGTCTTGTGCCATGTAAACTAGCCCCGACTAGGTTGAATATCAAATAGATGTGTCCGATCTAATACATCGCGAAACTGCTGGATATCAATGCGTGGGCGACGACGACAACTTTGCTTTTCATTGTCGGATAGGATTTCATTTAGATCACCCTAACAAACCAAGGTAAATCAGATTGTGTATGTTTCCCCTAACTTGAAATATCATATTATTATTAGTAGGGGTGCTAATTGATTGAGAGGTTCGCAAGCGGCTCAAGCTTGATTCGATTAAAACTCGATCAATGCTTGGATTGAATTGACTCAACTCGAACTTGAGCTCGACTTGAAATTTGAATGAGTCTAGACGAGCAAGAGTCGACTTGACTAGATAAATTTGCGTGCAACTTGTTAATTTATTTATAGTTTTATTTTATTTTAGGTGGTCACCTTAAAAAACTTATGTTTCGAGAAGCTTGAATGTTAGTAGGAAAATCTAGAAAAGTTCGGTGGTTTATTGAGTAATTTACGCATAAAATATTTAAGGTTCAAATTTTTAAAACTTTATGTATTAACTAGCACGAGACGAACAAAATTTTATCAAGCTTATCAAATAGCGAGTCGAGTCAAACACGAGTAAAACAATTTCGAGTCAAATCGAACAATACTCAACTCACGATTAACTCGCCCAATAAGAACCCTAATTATTAATTAGAAATATGTATTTAAAATGATTCATTCAACTTTTTTTGTTGTCATAACCAAACACTGATCTATGCTAACCGTAGTTATCTAGGCTGAGTAGACATCAAATGAATTCACACGATGATTATAATAATTTATATCTCGCTTCGTATTATTAAAGTCTTTATTTTAGGCTGCATGCTATCGAGAAACATTAACTCTGCAGAGTGCAGAGAAAGAACATCCTTATTTTTTCATAGCTGGTGTAGTACATATGTTAACGACACATTTTGATGGTTAAACCAGAACCCTTGAGTTTTTCTTCCACGATCTTACTGTAACGTTCCGCTGCCTCAGGACTGAGAAAATTAACATAATCACCGGCCTCGCCTTTCCTAAAGAAAGATTTGGTTTGTAGATTCCAGTCCATGTTTTTGACGGCGCCATTTTTGTTCACTTCAAGGTTCTTGAGACTACTCAAGCTGCAAAACTCGGCTATTTCTTCAATGGCTCCCGCTTTCTCTTCCTCCACTGAAAATGGACACCCCATGAATTCCGCCATCTTCTTCATCTCCCCCACTGGGTTTTCTTTCATTTCTTCGTATTTCAGAAACAACACTTTCCTTGGGTTCTCCATTGATTGTTTCCAGTAACCGGAGACATGATCCCAGAAAGCTCCATAAAATTCTTCGCCTCTGCAAAAACGTTCCAAACATTCATCCAATGGCAAATCAGCTAGATCGGGCATGCTTCTTACGAAGTGCCACTGCGAAACCATAATATCCAATGGGTTCCGAGTAACGTAAACGATTCGGGCGTTGGATTGTTTGATGGATTCGGCCAATGCATGGTAAGGAAGATGAGTGGCAAACAGCCTTGGTGATGAAATACCAGCGAAATCAGGAAGGCGGCCATTTCTATAATGTGAAAGTTCGAAAAAAAGGACGAGGTCGTGAGGGTTTGTTGTATTCAAGGGGCTGACGGAAAGTGGGAAACGGTGGCGGTTGAGGATGGTGAAAGCCAGTGATTTCAACCATGTGGTGCCGGCTTTGGGCTTGGTTGCTAAAACAATGTCGTCGTCTAGAGCTTGGAAGTGATTTTGGAAGGATATTATGTTGGGAACGACTTCAGATGGACACCAGAAGCCTTGGAAATGGGTGGAATTTGGAGTATGTTTTTGGGGGTGTTGCTGGTTGCTTTGATACGACATTGATGAAGCTTGGTCTGTTTGGAATCAGCATGAACCAGCACGTGGTTTTATAGGCAGGAGAAAGAAAAAAATTCGGCACTGTTTGGCAATTAGCAAATAGCTTATAGCTGATAGCTGATAGCGGATTACATTAGCTTATTGCATTAGCTTATTTGAATAGCAGATTGTATTAGATGGTTGTATAAAAGTATTTGGTAAAATTAACAGATACATAATAGCTTTTAGATTATTTAAACAAGCAAAATATGACATATAATGAAAAAATTATATTCAATACTTGTTTAAATAGTTTATCAGTTATCAATATTTTGTAACTAATTAATATTAATTAAATTTATAAAAATTATTTTTAATATAATTTTTCTAAACATATTCAAATGATTTATATATTAATTTATTATTTATATAATTATTTTAATATAATTTAATTAATAAATAAATTTAAATACGTATATTTATATGTGATAACAAAAGTAAAAAATAAATAGGATTAGCTTATAAATAGGGTGAGAAAATATTTAATTTAGGTTATTTGGAGATTTATGGTAATTGATAAGGGTAAAAGAGTCTTTACAACTCTAATGTCAAACCTCTAATCTCAAAAAGCTCATATTAAGAGCTTTTTCAAAATTAGCGATTTCACCACAATCCACTTTTTCAATCCGTTGTTCACCAAACAACAATGTTAACGGATTTTACAAGTTAAACCTCTAATTATACCTAAAACTTCTAATTTTTGTGATATCATAAAAAAATAACACCTTATAAATATATCATATATGAACATGCCAAAAATATATAAAATGTTATGAATATTTATCTATGTGGATGTCTATCATGATTAGAACTTTATCAAAGGAGTTTGATTTATTTATTATTAGGAATATTATCTCTATGAATTAGAGTTTAATGTATTATGTACTTCTTATGCCTATAAATAGATGATTCATTGAAGGCATTGTATACAATTCTATATTTTGAGAATAATATAAATCTCCCTCTTTCTCTCATCTCTTTGTTCTTCTTGTTCTTATTCTTGTTCTTCTTCATTTTATTCACAACACGTTATCAGCACGAGACTCTAATCAACTGAGGTCTTCATCGTTATAATTCAAAAGAAGTTACCGGAAAGAATTCGATTATAGAATAAACCAAAGATAAGTTTTTTTTTTCTCTCCTTATTTTTTTAGTTACCGATTGTCTTTCTCTTTATATTTTAACTTTGTTTTAAATTTTTTTTGAAAATTTTGGAAGTATGTTTGATTTTATTCGAACATTGGAAAGAGATAAATTTGTGGCTTCTCACAAACCAAAAGACGAATCGACAGAGACGAAGAGGGAATGATGGAATCGATTAAGGTTTGTTAAGCGAAAGTATTTGTGGGTTTTTATCTTTGGTACTCAACTGCTTATGCTTTTCATACTTAATTATTATTATTTGTGTTTGTATATTTGTAAATTCATGAAGTTTGATGATGGTGCATGTAAAGCATGTTCGATTTACTGACTATACTTTATAATTATGAATAACAAAGTTATGTACGTAGAACTATGGTAGTTTTTCATATAAATTAATTAAAATACGTACTCTAGGTTTAAGGTTTTTTTTAGTAACAAAGATCTGTACATTAATGAAACACCTTTGTTGGTTTAGTTTTTTTTTAAAGAGAGAATTATGACATAGATCCTCTGATTTCTAATATATTCAATTCAGCCCATACATATAGATCTTATTATTATGGTTTCATATATGTTTATTTTTGACACAATGGTTGAACTTTGTATTAATATCAATATGTGTTTATATTATTTTATTTCATGATATTGATATTTTAACCATGTATTGAGTTTTACATGTATTTAAATGACTTGGAAAGAGACACGACATTATGAGAAGATGTTTTGGTCATTTGCTACGTCTCCATTTTCCTCGAGAGGAAAACTAATATCGGTAAATTCTTATTTTATTTTTTTATTCTTTAAATTATGATTTTAATGTGCGATAAATCATGGTGAATTTCAATCTATAAAAAGATTGTTATATAGTCTATAGTTGCTCGAAAGCAATTTTTCTTCTTTGTCGAAAAACTCGACCATAGACTTCTCCCAATTTCAAGTTACGAAAATTCTTCTTGATCCAAAAAGTTTTATGGGAGGCATTCCTTGAAGTGAATGCAAAGCATGATGTTTATTCCATGCGATTATCAATGATGGGGCATTCCCTGAAGTGAATGCAAGCATGATGTTTATTCCATGCAATTATCAATGATGGGGCATTCCCTGAAGTGAATGCAAGCATGATGTTTATTCCATGCAATTATTGATCTGTTTCATTCCCTGAAGTGAATGCAAACATGGTAAATCATTATTCAATTAGAGACATAATTTCGATATAATCCAAGTATAATTGGCTGGACATCCCGTTCTGCGAGGCTACTGGTCTCAAAGGAGGTTTTTAAAGGACCTTGTGGACAGGTTTAACAATGCCGCGTACGAGGATTAAATCTTTGTTCTCTGTGATAAGGATATGTGACAAAAGGTTTTAAAGGCCCACTGGCTCTACTCCATTCCCTGAAGTGAATGTGAGATTATATTATGGAAGGAATAAAAAAAATCACATTAAAAGGTGTGGTCGTGGTCGAGGCTATGAATATACACATGAAAAATATAGTTGTTTTAAGAATACTTCTACCCGCTGGTAGCGAAGTTATAAGGATGACAAGAGTGATAAAGATCATTATAAGGAAGTGAAATCATTTTACCAATGTGATGTTATAAACCATTGGTTTCGTACTTGTCAAACGCCAAAGTATTATGGACTTTATCCATAATCATGAATGATAAATGAAATAAAATATAAACAAAATTTGTTTATGGTGAAAATAATTATGGCGTTATTGGTCCAACTCAATTGGATATTGTTAATTTTCTCATAACCCTTGAAGGGAATAATTTACCATTTATTTTATTTCCCTTATAACCTCTAACAGGAATAATTGGTTTTTTATTTTTTTTATTTTTTTTATGTTAATTCGTTTTATTTACTATTTATTTATGTTAGTTTGCTTTATGTTTATTTATTCCACATATTATTTATTTACGATTTATGTTAATTTATTATTTGAAGAATATGATTACTTATGGAATAAAATATACAATGAATTGTGGCTATTTATGCCTAGAATTGTGGCTATTTATGCCTAAAATTGTGTCTATTTATGCCTAGCAGATAATGCAAGTACTCATATTGTACTTAAGCATAAGAAATATTTTTCCCATTTAAATGCAAGGGGAAATATGAGTAGTATTTCTCAAAGTACTAAAATATCAATACTTCGGAAGAGCACTTGAAAGTTTATCTCTGATAGATAATCGACTTGATATGATGTGCTATATTTTATATTTTTCATTCCTCGAAGTGAATGATACAAAGTACTTATTTTCATTACCTGAAGTAAATGAAACAAAACACATTTTGAAAGGTGCACAATTATGCATTTCTCGATTAAAATGCAAGGGAATAATGTGAGTACTATATCCGGAAGTACTAATATCACAAAAGGCTCTGGTTGAGCAAATATGTTATTGTCAAATGGAACTTTATTTCATATTCACAGTGCGTTATACTCGTCAAAGTCATAAAGAGAGCAATATGAGTTCGCAAACTATCCCTTTGGGAATTATAGATAACATATGTTATCAATTGGCATTTGAAATAAGCCAATATTGATATAAGTTTTGGTAGCCAAAAAGTCAGTTGAAAGCTCTAGGAGAGCTATATATTACTACCAAAAGATAATTTCAATTGAAAGCTCCGAAAGAGCTAAATATATTCCTATTTAAAGGAACAATTTTAATGGTCGTACTAGACATGTACGAGTGAGATTGAATTACATGTTATGGTAAACAATGAGTTTACAAATTCAGAGATATATACACACATATATATAGTTGGCATGATCGGTTAGACCATCCTGATCAATGGTGCAGAAATTATTGAGATTTACATGCACATGTATTAAAAGAACCTGTAGTTCTTGTGGTGCTTATTCTCAAAGGAATGGATTAAATTCCACTTATTAAAGAACGTGAAGTTCTTGTGTTGTTTAAAGGAATTGATTAAATTCCACTGACTAAAAGAACCTGAAGTTCTTGTGTTGTTTGTTCTCAAAGAATATAGATGATCCCACTTACCAAAAGAATTAGAACTTAAAGTTCTTGTACTAAAGTTAAGACTGTATGTCTTGCATATCTGAACGAAATATGGGCCCATATATCCACAAATGTGGAAAGTTTTATATGATTTTAGTAGATGCATCTACATTGTTTTATCGACTTACAACCAGAAGTTTGTGAGATTGATTTTAAAAAGATTCAGATTATGCAATTAGACTATTCTTCTTGAAAAGCTAGTGGGTTTATGTTTTAGGCTATATCAGTTGTTACAAAGCCTATTGATTATGAAAAATACAGTTTAGCAAAATTTCAATTGGATGCCTCCTATTTAATAGCTAAACTATGAGAACAAAAGAGTTATTATTTATATGGTGTTTTCATATAGCAACACTTATACGCATCAAGCCAACGAGTTATAATAAACTCCCCGTTATGATTGGTTTTTGGTCAGAAACCATACATTTCTCATTTTATGATTTTTGAATGTGCGATATGAATTGCTCCACCACAACGCACAAAATGGGTAAATAAAAAGAGTTGAGAATATATATTGAGTACGAGTCTCCTTTTATGTTTAAATTCTTAAACATTAATTGGAGAATCATTTATGACAAGATTTTTCTCAACATAAGGGGGAGATTATAATCAGCTGGATAGAGGAAAATGAATTATCATTATCTAGATCCTCGTATATGAACTAGAAGTTCATAAGATAATTCATGTTATTACATGTCAACTGCCAGACATATTTACTGACCCAATGAGAGTAATTAAGTCTCATATACCATCTGAAATGCTCTAAGTTTAAATTACATGTTAGAGCGAGAGAATGTAAATCATGCCTGAAGCATGATAGTTGAAATGGTTCCAAATGATCAAAATTCTCGTAAATAGAAAGTAATATGAGATGGTCATATATTGGAGGCGGGTGCTCCTGAAGAGACCCAAGACATAACAAATAATAAAACTCTTGAAGAGTTTCAGGTACCTGGAATAAAGATTGAAATCTTGAAGAGATCTCGATGAGTTATGTCATTACGAGAATGGAACTAGAAAATTGGAAAGTTGTCGACAACGATTTTACAAACAATTTTACATAAAATACTTCAATAGAAGTAAAGAAAGAAATTGAGGATCTTGTATAATCTATCCGGAAGTATAGATATTGAATTGGCCAATGTTGAAAGACGCTTTGAACTTCTAAAATAGAAGTATTTGGACCACCAGTCCAAACACCAAAAGGTGTAATGCAAGTGAGGCACAAATAAGTAGTCGTAAATACGACTTGAATTGTGATTTATGAAAAGTTTTAATTACTTCATGGTGGATGCAATTACTTTGGCAGTTTTGAAATTTTTACATGCGTCTAATTATTTATGGATCCATATTTATCCTTGAAGGATCTAAAATGCTATAAGCATTTGGAAATTTATGAGGAAATTTATTTAGACATGTCTCATGAATATTTTTGGCGCATTTGGTATAATCGCCTTAGTGAATACTAATTGAGAAAATACTATAAGAATGATCAGATTTCCTTATGTATTTTATAAAGGAGTTTGGATCAAGATCCATTATGATAATTTTAGAACTCCTAAAGAGCTTCAAATTGGAAACTCATGAAGTACTTTCAATGCAAGTACTTGAATCTTGACATCAAGTTTATCTCGACCTGAAGATCGAGCATTTTTATATATTTCTTTTGTCTATGAATAGACATAAGCTGAAAGAATCTTAAAGAAGATTCAATATGAATAGAACATATCTATTGAGTATCCCAATAGTTGTAAGATTGTTGGATGTGAATAAAGATAATTATATCTTTTCTTGATCTTGAAGCACTATATATTAGTTGGTCAAGAAATATCTATGAATATACAAAGATCATTACATTTAGATTTTCAAACATTCGTTGATGCCTTCTCAAATGTCGTAGAAATAATTGTTATGCACGAGGCAAGCCAAAAAAATGTGTTTGGCTAAGATTATTGACCCAACATATCCAAAAGATATGTGGATTTAATTTTACAATATATGATAAAAGCTATCTTGTGTGAAGATAACGCAAGATGTATATCTCAGTTTGAAAGTGGATACATCATGGAACATATTACTCCAAAGTTTCATCCCTCACGATCTTTAGAAAAATAATATTCAAGATTAAATTATGAAGACTCAAAGATCTTCTGTGATGTTTGCATGAGGGGGAGTAAATACGCGTTGCACTCTTTTTTCCTTAACCGAGGTTTTGTCCCAATGGGTTTTCCTGGTAAGGTTTTTAATGAGGCAACTGTTATGCGTATCAAAGATGTGTGTACTCTTTTTCCTTCACTAAAGAATTTTTTTTCCACTGGGTTTTTATCTTAGTAAGGTTTTAACGAGGCACATTATCTTCATAGACATCCAAGGGGGAGTGTTATGAATATTTATCTATGTGGATGTCTATCATGATTAGAACTTTATCAAAGGAGTTTGATTTATTTATTATTAGGAATATTATCTCTATGAATTAGAGTTTAATGTATTATGTACTTCTTATGCCTATAAATAGATGATTCATTGAAGGCATTGTATACAATTCTATATTTTGAGAATAATATAAATCTCCCTCTTTCTCTCATCTCTTTGTTCTTCTTGTTCTTATTCTTGTTCTTCTTCATTTTATTCACAACATAAAATAAATTATTAACATATAAAAAGGTAAAAAAAAATTATAATATAATTCTAAATAATGAGAACTCAACACAAATACCTAATTTTCTTGTATATATTAAATTACTATGATATATTATGCAAAAACATATTATAAACCAAAATACGATATTACCAAATAAAATTTTCTCTAATTTGAATTATGATAATAATAATAATTACATAAAATCTTATATAAAATAAATTATAAACCTATAGAAATGATTTGCTTATCACAATTTAAATTTTAAAATTATACAGTTCATCCACTATAAAAACGATACTAAAAGTTTATAATATGTTGATATTATGTGTGTAATAATTTTGATATTTTGATCATATTTAAATATCGAATATATTATAGAGAAAGGACATGAATCGACTTTGATCTCATTGCCTCGGGTAGAAGGGGAGAGACCGATTTGCCTACAAGTGGAGTGTGTAGGAATGGATGGAAACTTATATTATCTGATCGGGCGAAACACACCGCTGGAAAACGCATTTCGTGACTATGCCAACCGCACGTTTCGATTTTTACCAGAGTACAGAATTTTCCAATACTCGAATTGGCTCACGCGTAGATTCGAGGAAAACAGCCGATGATTTGGAGCAGGAAGATGGAGATATCATCCGTGCAGAAACTTGTTAGGGTGGTAGGTAGTCAATGAAAGAAACGGCAGAAAGAGATGAGAAAGAGAGAAGAATTTAAGGAGGAGAAGAAACTTTTCTGGTTTTTCATATATCATTCCTTACAGAGCAGCCCTTTTTTAACTACTCTGAGGGCAAAGTTGAAATAACATGACAAATAAAAATAAAAAATAACCGCTCGTTTCCCATTCAGTGCATAACGAAATCATCCAAGGCACGTGGCACTCTCCTGTCCCGCACCCCTCTACGCAGTCCTGATCCCAAGCCTGCAACTGTGTCCTGCATGTCTGTTGGATTGGTGTCCGTATCTGGTGGTCCTTCCCCCGTATACGTGACATTACCCCCTCTTGAAGAGAGTCCTTGTCCTCAAGGACTGGGGTGCACTCTGCCGGTGTAGCAGCAAACAGTAGAAGGGGTGTGAATTGTTGTGAAGGCTCGTCGTGACAACGTTTGAGCTGCGAAATATGAAACACCGGGTGAATGCGGGTATGCTCCGGTAAGTCCAACTTATAGGCAACTGCTCCCAGTCGGTGAAGCACCTTGTACGGACCGAAGTATCATGGGCTGAGCTTTTGGTTGCGGTGAAGTCAGAGAGAAAGATGACGGTACGGCTGGAACCGGATAAAAGCCCAGTCACCGATTTGCAGTTCGACCTCTCTGCGCTTCTTATTCGCCTGGTTCTTCATGCGCAATTGAGCTTGACTCAGGTTGTGTTTAAGTTGGCGCAGGATCTCATCGCGATCTTGAAGCACGGAGTCCACTTTCGGATTCGACGCCCCGCGCTCTGTGTAGGAAACCATTATCGGTGGATCGCGACCATACAAAGCCCTAAACGGAGTCATGTCGGCCGATGCTTGAAATGCAGTATTGTACCAAAACTCTGCCCAGGCCAAATACGAAACCCATTTATGTGGTTCATCGCTGGCCAAGCAACGAAGATACATTTCCAGGCAACGGTTCAGCGCCTCAGTCTGACCGTCCGTTTGCGGATGATATGCTGAACTAAGGCATAACTCAGTACCTTGTAACTTTGCCAATTCCCGCCATAACGAACTGAGAAAAATGGGATCCCTATCACTGACAATCGATCAAGGAATCCCATGCAGCTTAACGATGCCCTCCACCTTGATTCGAGCTATCGCAGGAGCATCATACTTCCTTGGTAACGCGAAAAAATGTCCATATTTCGTGAGACGGTCAACCACGACCAAAATAGCAGCTTTGCCCTGCGATGGGGGTAACCCTGTAATGAAGTCCAGGGAAATATCCTCGAAGACCTGTGCTGGGATAGGTAATGGTTGGAGCAAGCCAGCAGGGGCACGACTGTCACTCTTCATGCGTTGGCAAATCTGGCAAGTAGAGACGTATGCCTTAACATCTGTACGCATGCCGACCCAAAAGAAATTACTGGTCAGTCGATGAAATGTTCGAGTGATCCCTGCGTGTCCGCCAGACGTATAACTGTGGAACTCTCGCAACAATCGAGAGCGGAGGGCACTTTCGTTAGGCACAACGATACGCCCGCGAAACAACAACAATCCATGTTGGTCAGAATAGCTAGGGGGAACCGACTGACCCTCGCGAATGGCCTGCAGTAGATCAGAAATGACTGTATCGTGTTGAGAGATTGTGCGAATATCATCCAGGACTCCAAACATTGCACTTGTGAAAGCCAGAAGTTGGGCATCACCTTCTCGGGAGAGGGCGTCGGCGACGGTGTTTTGTTTGCCCGGGCGATACTTGATTTCGAAGTCAAAACCAATCAGCTTCACCAGCCAATGCTGCTGCTCCGGCGTCTGAATTGTCTGTTGGGTGAGCTCGCGAAGGGCTTTCTGGTTGGTGATGATAACAAAATGGCGGCCCAGTAAGTATTGTCGCCATTTACGGACCGCCTGAGTGATGGCAAACATCTCGCGGTGGAAGGTAGAAGCTGCCTGCATTCGAGGGTTGAGCTTCTGACTGAAGAACGCTATGGGACGCTTGTTTTGCGTCAAGACCGCCCCAATCCCAACTCCGGAGGCGTCTGTCTCCACCATGAACTCTTTGTCGAAGTCAAGCAGGGCCAGAATTGGCGCTGTGAAAAGTGCATTTTTTAGAGTCTCAAAGGCCAACTGCGCAGTACTAGACCATTCAAAAGATGAGTCTTTCTTGAGTAAATCCGTAATAGGTGATGCCAAGGTGGCGTACCCTTCTACGAACCGCCGGTAATACCCTGAAAGTCCTAGAAAGGCACGAACATCGCGAACCGAAGTAGGGACGAGCCATTGTTGGATCGCGGATATTTTAGTTGGGTTCATAGCCAAACCAGCCCCTGAAACCACATGCCCCAGGTACTCCACTGAACATTGGCCAAAAGAACATTTCGACAGCTTGGCTACAAAGCCATGGAGTTGCAGAGTCTGGAGGACCTTACGGACATGTTAAAGATGCTCGGACCAGGAAGCACTGAAAATCAGGATGTCATCCAAGAACACGAGAACAAACTTGCGAAGGAACGGTCGAAATATGTCATTCATCATAGCCTGGAAGGTCGACGGGGCATTCGTTAAACCGAAGGGCATAACGAGGAACTCATAGTGGCCATCATGGGTGCGAAAGGCAGTCTTGTGGACGTCCGTGTTTCGAACTCGAATTTGGTGATAACCTGCCAACAAATCGAGCTTGGAAAAATAACATGAGGAACCTAATTCATCAAACAGATCATCTGCTGTAGGGATAGGGAACTTATCGCGAACAGTAATGGCATTGAGGGCTCTATACTCGACGCAGAAACGCCATGTGCCATCTTTCTTTCGAACCAGTAGCACAGGGGAGGAGAATAGACTTGTGCTTGGCTGAATTTGGCCCAAATCGAGCATCTGTTTCACCTGTTTCTCGATCTAAGATTTCTAAAAATGGGGATAGCGGTAGGGGCGAACGTTCACTGGTTGACTAGAAGGAGCCAGGTGGATAGCATGGTCCGTAACCCGGTGCGGTGGGAGGGAAGAGGGAGTTTCAAACACATCATAAAACTCAGACAACAGCTGCTGTAAATCCGACGGTAAACCTGGGCCTGGAAGAACCTCCGCAGGAAACATATGTAATTGAAAAAATTCTGCAATAGCCCCTGTATCTGCCAATCGTCGCAGTGATTAAAGGTGGATTTGCTGAGGGCCCAGTTCTGATTCCCCTCTCCAGTAATGACGTGTGTTCTCATGCATGAACTCAAAGGTAAGTTTGCTAAAATCCATCGTTATTGGCCCCCATCTAGGCGACCCCTAAAACGACGTCGGCGCCCTCAATAGGCAAAATGTAAAAGTCGGTCTGCAGTTTGGTATTCTGAACTATCACCGGAACGTCCTTGGCACAACCTTCATTGTGTAACCTCTGGCCATTACCCACTAACACGGTGAAGTTGGGAGTACTAGTTACCGGCAGAGCAAGGTGTTTGGCCACACGCGACTGAATAAAATTATGGGTGCTACCCCCATCAATTAGAATACGGACTGGTTTCTCTAGGATGGTGCCTTCGACGCGAAGAGTAGTAGGGTGTGATAGCCTGCCAAAGCATTGAACGACACCGTAGAATGGTCACTAACCAAATCGGAAGCTGTCAGCGTCGTGTCAAGAACGGTTGGTGGTACTACCGGAAGATCAACGGCTTCATCAAGGAAACCCTCATCATCCATCATAAACAACTGCGGCGTTTTGCACTTGTGCCCTAGAGAATAACGTTCGTCGCAGTAATAGCAGAGCCCTTTCAAGCGGCGCTCCTGAGCCTCGACTGAGGAAATGCGTCGAACAGTGGTGTGGGAAGCAGAAGGAGTCTCAACTGGAGGGGGGCGTCCAGGTTGCACTCGAGGGTCCATGGTTGTTGTTGGAGGGGTAGGTAATAATGGTGGAAACTTAGAGGAGAAGGCGCGATTCGCTGGGCGGCGAGCTTCATGAAAACGAGCCAAAGCTTGGACCTCGATCATGGATGCGGAACGGTAGGCTAGGACCTCATTTTTTATATCAACGCGTAGACCCGACGTGAAACAGTCTAACAGAAACTCCTCCGGTAAGTTGGAAGTACGGAGGGCAAGATCCTTGAAACGGGACTGATACTCAGCCACCGTGAAAGTCTAAAAGAGCTTAGACAGCTGTCCAGCCAGAGATTCAATCTCCATGACGAGAAACCTCTTGCGGATGGCGTCTACCAGACGTGCCCAACTAGAAAGCTGCCGTTGGCGTTGCATCCAACGAAACCACTTCCTCGCCGTCCCTGTCAATCGAAATGAGGCCATCGTGACGCGATGGTGATACTCAGTCCCATAAAACTCGAAAAAAATCCTGTGCAGAGGCCAGCCATTCCTCGGGGTCCTCGCCGGTGAAAATGGGTAACTCGACTTGTACCGGTTTCGGGGGAAAGGGAAAACCAGCGTCGGTCTCTTGCCTGTCCTTGGACTTGGGACGAGGGGCGGAGCTGTTGGCGGTAAGTCTCCGCTGGCCGATGGTGTCGTCGAAACGCCCAGTTGCGCCGACAAGTTCTGAAGCAGTAGGGACATCTCCTGGAGGGTGGTATTGGTGGTTGTGTTCCATTGCTCTTGTTTTGCGAGCTGACTTTCGATGGAGGCAAGGGATTGGTCGTGACGGGCTGAAGATTCCTGAAGCGTACGGATGGATTCGGTGTTGTTGACCATGTTTGGGAGGGGCAATGAAAGCACCAATTGTTAGGGTGGTAGGTAGTCAATGGAAGAAACGGCAGAAATAGATGAGAAAGAGAGAAGAATTTAAGGAGGAGAAGAAACTTTTCTGATTTTTCATACATCATTCCTTACACAGCAGCCCCTTTTTTACTACTCTGAGGGCAAAGTTGAAATAACATGACAAATAAAAATAAAAAATAACCGCCCATTTCCCATTCAGTGCATAACGAAATCATCCAAGGCACGTGGCACTCTCCTGTCCCGCACCCCTCTGCGCAGTCCTGATCCCAAGCCTGCAACTGTGTCCTCCATGTCTGTTGGATTGGTGTTCGTATCTGATGGTCCTTCCCCCGTATACGTGACAAAACTTCAGCCGAATCACCGTCGTGTGTGGCATTGTGATTGATATGCCATTTAATACAATTAATTTAATGGTTATAATTAAAAAATTTAATATAATGATATACTTGATATTAAAAGTTATTTTTTAAATTTAATGATTATAACTAAAAAAATTAAATAATTTGTTTTAAATTCATTAATCACAGGTTATTAATTTAATAAAACTTTTAAATGTTTTTATATATTATAATTTATAAATATAAAAAACAAACATATTAATTTAATAATCATACTTAATCATGTATCTTAAACTATGAAATGTATTTTATCACATCATAATATAATAAATTCATAATTTAATAATTTCTTCAATTGTAACTTATTAGTTATTACAAGTTACGTAAATATTAGATCATTTACAGGTTAAGCCAATAACAAATTAGGTAAAAATTGATTCATAATATAATATTCTTATATACAATTCAATAAATTAATAATAAAAAATGAAATTATTTAATAAAAAGATTTTAAATAAAAAATTAATAATTAACGATTTAAAGGGTGAAAAATTAGTTTCTCACACTATAATATAATAAATTCTCACTTTTCTCTTGAAAATTATCAAATTATAGACTTCCTCAAATTACTGGTAAGGTAAATATCAAGCTAGATCAATATCAGTTCAGGTTAACAACAGGTCGGGTTCAAAACAGGTTGGGTAATATCGGTTATTTTCCAGGTCAGTCTCGGGTTCGGGATCGTTTCAGTCGGGTGTAGGTCGGGTTTCAAGTCCACAGTAACATGTCCAATTCGGTTTCGGGTCGTTCTCGATCGGATGTAGGTCGGGTTCGGATACTACAGTAACAGGTCCAACTCGAGTTCAGGTCAACAACAATCGGTTGCAGATTGAATTCGGGTCATCGAATCTTCGGGTCAAATTAAATTCTGACTCGAGCATGTTTCAGTCGAGTTTTCAGGCCGAGTCAACTTTCTACATCCATACATGAGACTCATAGGCTATATATAAAATATGCGCTGGTAAACACAAAACATTAAGCGCGCGCGCATATATATATATATATATATAAACACATAATATTCCGAATTAAGAAAGGACCGAATTGAAAGAAACAGAAAACAAAAAGCATAAATTAAAAACACAAATTAAATAATACTGAATAAAAAAAAAGATACAGGGGTCATAAGGGTGAATATACTACTAACAATTCTTCGGACAGAAATGAAATGAAATCTAAGACCGGAATTAAAGATAAACAAGGATGAAATTGAAAAGCATGAAAAAGACAAGGACAGAGAAAGGAAATACCTTAGAGCGGAGGGTTTTAAAAGGGTAAAATATCTATTTTTATAAGTCAAATCGGATGAGCATAAAACTCAAGAGATAATTACATAAATATTACCAGCGGAGAGATTTTTAAAGGGTTTTTTAAGCGGAGACATTTTTGGGCAAAAGACAAGAAATGAAAAGAGAGAGGGAAGAGATGGAAGCCACAGGGAGTTCGCAGCGACGGAAAAGGTAATATTCTTAGATTATTACTTCTCATTATTTTTTCTGAAGAAAATTAGTATTTTTTTTGTTTAGGTTAAAATGGTTATTAGAAATTTAGTCTTTTAGGTTAAAATCCAGAAATTTCGTGAGTATGCGCTGCTGAAAGCAAATTATTTTGTCATTAGTTTCAAGTTTTCAATGATTCCAGTAGATCCACATGTGCAATTAGTTTTGTTAATCACCCTGAAACTGGAATTGTCTCTTGATCATTGCCAAAGGGTTCTGAAGAGCAAAAAAGCCGCAACCAAATCAATTCAAATCATTCTTCATAATCAAGTACAGAAAGAAAATCAGATTCTTTTGAAGTTGGACACTTATGATTATGGGGATGAAACTGATCAATACAGCTACGTGATCGACCGAGACGCACGACTACGCGACCTAATGCTCGATTACGTTAAACGCATTGGCGTTACATTCAACACTGTAAGATTTTATTGCGAGCAGCACGGTTCCCTGATCCCAGATTTCCCTGCAAAAAAAAAATGGATTTGAAAGATGGGGATACGATTCAAGTTATTGGATGGGACGAATTTAGACCTACTGGTGCAACCGAATCGACTCTCGTTACTTTGCCTCCGGTTGTCGATGGGGAAAAAACATTTTTTCTTAAAGTGAAGCGGCTTATAGGTAACGAGCTGTGCTATTTGATGGGGCGAAACACGCCGATGGCGAACCTAATACTCGATTATGCTGACCGCGTTTACGAGTTATACGAAGATACGAGGTGGCGTTTCGAAGGTCGTCAAATCAAACCCAATCAAACAGCCGATGATTTGGGTATGAAGGATGGAGATGTTCTGCAGGCATTTAGGGTGTTGAGAGGTTAATGTAGCAAACGTTATGTTAAATGATCGTTATCTTTCAATAGCTTTCTAGTTATATAGTAATAGTTCTCTAGAGGGGTAGACTCTTATGTTCACTACATGATGGTTGGTACTAAAAGAGTTCAAAAGTCCTCACTGTTTCCTAGGGGTGTGAAAAACTGACCCGACCTGGTAACCTGCCTGAAACCCGATCGAGTCAGAACCTGGTTTAACCCGAGAATTTAAAGACCGAACCCGACCTGCACCCGACCGAAACGAACCCGAACCCGAATTTGACCTGTAACTGTAGAAACCGAACCCGAACTGCACCCGACCGAAGTGAACCCGAACCCGAAATTGACCTGTTACTGTAGTAACCGAACCCGACCTGCACCCGACCGAAACGAACCCGAACCCGAGACTAACCTGCCAGATAACCGATTTAACCCGACCTGTTTGGACCCGACCTAAAATGAACCCGACCTGTTTTGAACCCGACCTGTTTTGAACCCGACCTGTTTTGAACCCGACCTGTTTTGAACCTGAACTGTTATTGACCTGAACTGTTATTGACCTGAACTGTTCTTGACCTGAACTGATATTGACCTGAACTGTTATTGACCTGAACTGTTATTGACCTGAACTGTTATTGACCTGAACTGATATTGACCTGAACTGATATTGACCTGAACTGATATTAACCTGAACTAATACTATTATTTGATTTGCTAATAATAATAATAATAATTATCTGACATTTAAAGAAGTTATATTTAATGAATATAAAATAATGTCAAGTATTGAAAAATTATAAAATTAATAATAATTTCAAGTATTGATAAATTACTAACTTAACTTCAATTAAAAGATAAATTGAATTAATAATAATTCTAAGTATTAATAAATTGTATTTCTAATTAACTTGACTATTATTTTAAAATAACTTCAAAGATAAACTATTATACTTAATTAACTTAAGTGGAATGAATAACTATTATTAAATTAAAATTTTATACTTAATCAAATTAAGTTAAATGAGTAAAAATTATTAAATTAAATCTATATTCTTAATTAAAATAAGATGACTTAAATTTTTTATTATAAGAATAAATTAATGCTAAATAATTAACTTACATTCATTTTAATTGAAATTAAGTTAGTTATTAAATTAACTTAACTTAAGATTAAAAATAAATTTAATTAACTTGCATTCATTTTAAGTTAAGTTAGTTATTAAATTAACTTAACTTGCATTCTGATAAAGTACTTAATTACATAAGTTGAATGAATAACCATTATGAAATATTTTTTTATACTTAACTAAAATTAGTTTGAAGTTATTAAACTAAATATGTATACTAAATTAATATAAGATAATCAGTTTTTTCTAAGTCAATTAAGTATGTAAACTGATTAACTTAAATGACTTAATTATGTTAACTTGCTTAAAATATAATAAAACATTAACTTCAGATGGAATCAGGGATACTTCTAAAAAACAGAATAAGGTAAAACTTACAAACTGAAACTTACAAACTTGCATTCTGATAAAGTACTTTATTGAATAATACAAGAAGTTTAAACTTACAAACTGAAACTTACAACAAACTGAAACTTACAAACTAAATAATCTTTACAAACTAAAACTTCAACTTTAACATTACAAAATTTACAAAACTACAAAAGTTTAAACTTTAAGCTCTCAGATCTTATAACAAAGTTTTACAAACTTTGCTACCAGAATTATCATCATCGAGCTTTGAAGGGCAACCAAGTTTAAATTATGGGCAACTTAACTTTTAAAGCTAAGTCACCAACATAATTAAAACTAGGAAAACCAGCAACCAGCAACAAACTGCAACAATCAATTAAAATCATTAGAAACATTAACAGACTGAAATAAAGCAAACCAAGCATATATAACTAAACAGAAACATACATACATTCATTCATATATAACAAAACAAAAAACAGAAGCATACATACACATTACATAATGAACAACTAAACATAAACATACATTCATATAACCAAACATAAAACAGAAGCATACATACACATTACATACTGAGCAACTTAACAGAAACATATATACATGCATACATGCATATATAACCAAACATAAAACAGAAGCAGCCATACACATTACACAGTGAACAACTAAACAGAAACATACAAACATACATGCCTATACAACCAAACATAAAACAGAAGCATACATACACATTACATAGTGAGCAACTAAACAGAAACATACATACATGCATATAAAGCAAACATAAAACAGAATCAATGAGAAATATAAAATTAAAAAAAAAAGACAGTGAATAAGAACAACTTACCAAACATCTCCAGCTTTCAACAAATCAGAAACATACCTACCAGATCCATAGCTTCCTTGTTCTCAGAGGTCCCTACAAAAAAAAGAACTAATCAGTTATGAAATAAAAAAAACAAAAAAAATAAGTTAAACAAATCAGAAACTTACTCTGCACTAGGATCTTCATCAACTGCACAATCTTTCATAACAGAAAGATATTCCTCATCCTCTTCCTCGGGCTCAAACCCATACAACCAATTACGGGTTGTCACAAATATCTCAACATTTTTAGGAAGGAGTTTAGCCCTTAGCTTATTTAAAATCCTACCACCAGTGCTAAAAGATGATTCAGAAGCAACTGAAGTGATGGGAATGGCTAAGATATCTCTAGCCATGAGAGAAAGTACAGGGAAAGACACAGATTGGGCTTTCCAATAATCCAAAATATCAAAGTCTGAATCTTCAGCATGAGGGAGAAGGGGCAAACTAATAAAAGAGTCAACATCTGACTTCCCACTCCTTGAAGCAACTAGATTAGCATCAAAGTTCTAGAAAGAAAAAAACAAGTCAGTAATTGAAACTAAAATAATAAAATAAAGGAAACTGAAATAACAAAAAAAACTAACCTGAAAAAGGTTAGACTTCTTAAATGTTCGAGGCCAACCAGTGGAGGACTCGGTTGTACTTAGAGAGGAGTTACTTCGAACAGAAGATCCAGAATTGCAAAGGACAGATTTTGAATAATAAACATACATGTTTACAAATTCATTGTAAACAATACTTACCCTTCTTTCAACCTCATCCTCAACATAGAGGACAGAATACAACTCCTTCAGGAGTTGTAATTTATACCTTGGATCAAGCAAAACAGCAAAGGACAAAATGGTCGAGTGCTCAGACCAATACTTCTCATACAACTCAAGCATAGGTCCAGCCATTGCAGAGATGGCCTCACAAGGATCATTGTGAGCATCATACAACAGTTTCTCAATGGCAACCACATTAGCCAAAAAAAGGTTAGAAGTAGGATACTTAGAACCAGAAAACAGTGTAGTAATCTCAAAAAAAGGCTCCAGAAAATCACAGATCAATTGGGAAGTTTCCCACTCAGAATCAGCAATTACATCTAAATCATTTTCCCTATTAACAAACAAGTTTATGGCTACTTTAGCATCAATGGCCCTACGAAGCATTAGATATGTAGAATTCCATCTAGTAGGGACATCTAGGATTAATTTACCAGAAAAAGAAGAACCACAGTCTTTAACAGCAGAGTCAAAGTTACAAAGTCTAGCATCAGAAGAATCAATGAACTTAACAATTTCACGCAACTTAAGAACAGAAGAGTCAATTACCTTCAAACCTCTTTGAACAATTAAGTTCAAAATATGGGCAGCACACCTTACATGAAAGAACTTACCACCGCAAGGTAGGGGAGAAATAGCATTCAAGTCATCCTTAAGCCTCTTCACCATTCGATCATTGGCAGAAGCATTATCAACAGTAATGGTAAAGGCTTTTTTCTCAAGACCCCATTCACATAACATTTTTTTCACAAACTTATATATAGACTCACCATCATGTGGAGGGGGGAAACGCCTAAAATTAAGTATTTTAGACTGAAGTTTCCAGTTATTATCAACATAATTAGTAGTCAAAGCAAAATAAGAACGTGAAGTGCAAGCAGACCATCCATCACATGTAAAGCAGATACGACTAGGAATAGAACTCATAGAATCAATGAGCAATTTTTTATGTTTTTCATGCTTTAACATGCAATGTTTAGTAATGGTATACCTAGAAATATGCTTAACATTAGGATTCAAATACTGATGCAGAACCCTAAGTTTTTCATGCTCAACAATACTTAAAGCATAACCATGACAGAGAACAGCTTCAGCAAACAGTTCACAATATTTTTTTTGATCAAAAACAGATGCAGAACTACTAGTAACATTTTTAGCAAGAAAATCTTTATAGGCTTGGCATTTATCAGTATGTCTTTTAGGTGTAGAAGTACCAACATAAGAATCAGCTTTATAGCTACCAGTTTTGCAATACTTACATTGAGCAATGACACCATCAGCAGTCTTAATAAATGTATAGTGATCCCACACAGGAGAAGTTCTTCTCCCAATGTCAGTTGAAGCCCTCCTCCTAGAGGAAGGAGCAACTATTGACACTTGATCATTAGCTTCCCCTTCAAAAAATAATTACAGAGTTAGTAACTTTAACACTGAAAACAAGTAAAGAATAAAGAAAATAAAAAGAAAGAAAGAACCTTACTAGTTTCACCAGGATAGTTCATCTCAAAAGAATCAGAATCCATTGCAGAACCCAGAAACGTACATGAGATCAAGAGGAACCACAGTTAGTAAAAAAATTAAAACAACTAGCATGCATACTAAGTCAACAACACAGAAACCCTAGCATGCATACTAAACAAACAATACAGAAACAGATGGTGGTTTCAGTTTAATCCTTGTACGTGGCGTTGTTTACACCGAACCTCGGGGTCCTTTAAAAACCCCCTTTGGCACCAGTAGCCCCGCAGGTCTGGTATTCCAGCCTATATACTCGGATTAAACCAAGGAAACCCTAGCATGCATACTAAATCAACAACAGAAATAGAAACCCAAAAAAAACCAAACAAAGTAGACATGCAAACATATAACAAGACTCAAACATGCAAACATATATACAAATCAGAAACATGCAAACATATATCAAAACTCTAACATGCAAACATATATCAAAACTCTAACATGCAAACATATAAACAAACCAGAAAAACAGAAGCATAAATCGAGACTGTAACATGCAAACATATATACAAAGTAGAAAAAAAAACATGCACACATAAATACAAATCAGAAAGAGAAGAAACATGCAAACATATAAATGAAAACATATATACAAATCAAGACAGAAACATGCAAACAGAAACATGCAAACAAAAATCAAGACAGAAACATTTAAAAAATAAATAAAAGAGGAAGAGAAGAAACCCTAAACCCAAACGCAGATGTGGAAGAAGACTCTTGAAGAACCCAGAAACGTACCTGAGATCAAGAGGAACCACAGTTAGTAAAAAAATTAAAACAACTAGCATGCATACTAAATCAACAACACAGAAACCCTAGCATGCATACTAAACAAACAATACAGAAACATAGGGTGGTTTCAGTTTAATCCTTGTACGTGGCGTTGTTTACACCGAACCCCAGGGTCCTTTAAAAACCCCCTTTGGCACCAGTAGCCCCGCAGGTCTGGTATTCCAGCCTATATACTCGGATTAAACCAAGGAAACCCTAGCATGCATACTAAATCAACAACAGAAACAGAAACCCAAAAAAAACCAAACAAAGTAGACATGCAAACATATAACAAGACAAACATGCAAACATATATACAAATCAGAAACATGCAAACATATATCAAAACTCTAACATGCAAACATATAAACAAACCAGAAAAAACAGAAGCATAAATCGAGACTGTAACATGCAAACATATATACAAAGCAGAAAAAATACATACAAACATAAATACAAATCAGAAAGAGAAGAAACATGCAAACATATAAATGAAAACATATATACAAATCAAGACAGAAACATGCAAACAGAAACAAGCAAACAAAAATAAGACATAAACATTTAAAAAATAATTAAAAGAGGAAGAGAAGAAACCCTAAACCCAAACGCAGATGTGGAAGAAGACTCTTGAAGAACCCAGAAAAGATCCTGAGATCAAAGCACAAGAGAGTTAGTAAAATGAAATTTAAAAAACTAAATAATTAAATGAAATATGAAAGGGTTTTGTACTTACCGAGAGAGAGAGAAGAAGACAACGAACAGTCTGGACAGTGGAATGAGAAGGGTCAGAGTGGATCTGAAGAGGTTTAGGGTTTGCAGATTAAGGTTTAGGGTTACAGGATTAGGGAATAAGGTTTGTGGTTTGAGGATCAGGGGTAAGAGTTTAGGGTTTCAGGATTGGGGTATAAGGTTTGGGGTTTCTGGATCAAGGGTAAGGGTTTAGGGTTTCTGGATAAGGGGTAAGGGTTTAGGGTTTCTGGATAAGGGTTTAGGGTAAAACAGAATTGAATTGGGGATTAGGGTTTGAAGGATTGAAAAGATGGAGATGGAAGAACATAGGGTTGTTCTTGAGAAAAAATTAGGTTTTGATCGAGAACAAACAGATGGAGAGTGGGCTAAGGTGTTTGTATAAGATCTGGAGAGGGGAAATTGGATGAACAAGGAAGAACTTTGAAAAAAAAGATGTTTTGATCGAGAATAAATAGGTTTTTGGTGGGCTAAGGTGTTTGTATAGGATCTGGAGAGGGGAAAGTGGAAGAACAGGGAAGAACTTGGTAAAAAACCAAGAGTTTGATCGAAAAAGAATGAAACTTTCTGGGAATTTTGTGTTTATAGAGGAGAGAGAAGATGAGAGGATATTTTGGCAGAGTAACGGTAGGGAAAAAAGTGTAAAATGAAGGGGGGTGAAGGTCTATTTATAGAGTGAGTCCGGGTCAAAAGATCCGCGCGTCATTATACGGGTCACGCGGGTCTTGCTCCGCAAGCACTCTTAGTTTCAATTCTTTCATTTTAATCTTTTTTTATTTGAAATTGAGCTAATAATTTTGTTTTCATTTCAATTTCGTCATTAATGCAGTTTTAAGCTTTAGTGTATGGATTTAATTTAGGGTTTGGGGTTATAGTTTAGGGTTTTTCTTTATATATTATTAAATTTTATATTTTAGTTTTAGGGTTTAGATTTGTGTAATTATTTTTAGGTTTAGGGTTAGTCTTTGAATTAAGATTTGGGGTTTATGTTTAGGGTTTTAGGTTTATTTTAATTAATTTTTAGGTTTAATATTTCATTTAATTAATTTAGGGTTTTTGGTTTATTTTAATTAATTTAGGGTTTAGGGTTTAATAAACCCTATACCTAAACCCTAAATCTTAAACCCTAAAATACTAAAAACCCTAAACCCTAAGCCTTAATCATGAATCCCTAAAAATAAAAACCCTAAACATGTAAGTTATGGTTTAGGGTTTATTTTAATTAATTTATGGTTTATGATTTAATAAACCCTAGATCCTAAACCCTAAATCTTAAACCCTAATCCTAAACTCTAAACAATAACCACTACCCTCTAAACCATAAAACCCTAGATCGAGTGTTTAGTGGTTAGGGTTAATTACTTATGCTTTAGGGTTTAATGCTTAGGGTTTAGAATTAGACATTAGGGGTTTAAACCCTAAACCCTAATCTTTAATCAATGAACCATAGTCCCTAATCCTAAACCCTAAACAATAACCACTACCCTCTAAACCATAAAACCCTAATATTTAATCTATAGCTCATAGTCTGTAATCCTAGATCGAGGGTTTAGTGGTTAGGGTTAATTACTCATGCTTTAGGGTTTAATGCTTAGGGTTTAGAATTAGACATTAGGGCTTTAAACATTAAACCCTAATATTTAATCAATGAACCATAGTCCCTAACCCTAAACCCTAAACAATAACCACTACCCTCTAAACCATAAAACCCTAATATTTAATCTATAACTCATAGTCCGTAATCCTAGATCGAGGGTTTAGTGGTTAGGGTTAATTACTTATGCTTTAGGGTTTAATGCTTAGGGTTTAGAATTAGACATTAGGGCTTTAAACATTAAACCCTAATGTTTAATCAATGAACCATAGTCCCTAACCCTAAACCCTAAACAATAACCACTACCCTCTAAACCATAAAACCCTAATATTTAATCTATAACTCATAGTCCGTAATCCTAGATCGAGAGTTTAGTGGTTAGGGTTAATTACTCATGCTTTAGGGTTTAATGCTTAGGGTTTAGAATTAGACATTAGGGCTTTAAACATTAAACCCTAATATTTAATCAATGAACCATAGTCCCTAACCCTAAACCCTAAACAATAACCACTACCCTCTAAACCATAAAACCCTAATATTTAATCTATAACTCATAGTCCGTAATCCTAGATCGAGGGTTTAATGGTTAGGGTTAATTACTTATGCTTTAGGGTTTAATGCTTAGGGTTTAGAATTAGACATTAGGGCTTTAAACATTAAACCCTAATCTTTAATCAATGAACCATAATCCCTAACCCTAAACCCTAAACAATAACCACTACCCTCTAAACCATAAAACCCTAATATTTAATCTATAGACTATAGCTCATAGTCCGTAATCCTAGATCGAGGGTTTAGTGGTTAGGGTTAATTACTCATGCTTTAGGGTTTAATGCTTAGGGTTTAGAATTAGACATTAGGGCTTTAAACATTAAACCCTAATATTTAATCAATGAACCATAGTCCCTAACCCTAAACCCTAAACAATAACCACTACCCTCTAAACCATAAAACCCTAATATTTAATCTATAACTCATAGTCCGTAATCTTAGATCGAGGGTTTAGTGGTTAGGGTTAATTACTTATGCTTTAGGGTTTAATGCTTAGGGTTTAGAATTAGACATTAGGGGTTTAAACCCTAAACCCTAATATTTAATTAATGAAACATAATCCCTAATCCTAAAGCCTAAACATATACATTTAATTACAAATAATAATAATAATAATAATAGTAATAATAATAATAAAAAAACTAATAATAATAATAATAATAGTAATAATAATAATAATAATATTAGTACATAGTAATAATAATAATAATAATAATAATAAAAACTAATAATAATAATAATAATAATAATAATAATAAAAACTAATAATAATAATAAGCATAGTAAATATATAATAATAATAATAATTGTATTTAAGTATATAATAATAATAATAATAATAATAATAATAATAATAATAATAATAATAATAATAATAATAATAATAATAATAAACCCTAAACCCTAAACCCTAAACCCTAAAACCTAAACGCTAAAAACAAAAACTATTAATCCATCAATATATATATTACATGTACCTATGTATGTATCATTTTATGAACAGTAAACCCTAAACCCTAAACCATAAACCTTAAACCCTAAACCCTAATCTTAAACCTTAAAAACCATAATCCATCAATATATATATATAATTAATGTAGGCATGTTTGTATTAATTTAAGACCATTAAACCCTAAACCCTAAACCCTAAACCCTAAACCCTAAAAACCATAATCCATCAATATATATATAATTAATGTAGGCATGTTTGTATTAATTTAAGATTAGTAAACCATAAACCATAAACCCTAAACCCTAAACCCTAAAAACCATAATCCATCAATATATATATATATATATATAATTAATGTAGACATGTTTGTATTAATTTAAGACCATTAAACCCTAAACCCTAAACCCTAAACCCTAAAAACCATAATCCATCATTATATATATAATTAATGTAGGCATGTTTGTATTAATTTATGATTAGTAAACCATAAACCCTAAACCATAAACCCTAAACCCTAAACCCTAAACCCTAAAAACCATAATCCATCAATATATATATATATCATTAATGTAGACATGTTTGTATTAATTTAAGACCATTAAACCCTAAACCCTGAACCCTAAACCCTAAACCCTAAACACTAAAAACCATAATCCATCAATATAAATATAATTAATGTAGGCATGTTTGTATTAATTTAAGACCATTAAACCCTAAACCCTAAACCATAATCCCCAAACCCTAAAAACCATAATCCATCAATATATATAATTAATGTAGGCATGTTTGTATTAATTTAAGATCATTAAACCCTAAACCCTAACCCTAAACCCTAAACCCTAAACCCTAAAAACCATAATCCATCAATATATATATAATTAATGTAGGCATGTTTGTATTAATTTAAGATTAGTAAACCCTAAACACTAAACCCTAAACCCTAAACCCTAAACCCTAAAAACCATAATCCATCAATATATATATAATTAATGTAGGCATGTTTGTATTAATTTAAGATCAATAAACCCTAAACCCTAAACCCTACACCCTAAACCCTAAACCCTAAACCCTAAACCCTAAACCTTAAACCATAAACCATAAAAATAAATCCAATAGTACCAACTATATATATATATCACGTATACGTAATCCCCTAAACCCTAAACCCTAAACCCTAAACCGTAAAAATAAAAATCATAATCCGTCAATATATATAATACACATAACACAATAAACCATAAACCCGAAGGAACCCGACCTGAAATGAACCCGACCTGAAACGAAACCGACCTGAAATGAACCCGACCTGAAACAAAACCGACCTGAAAAGAACCCGACCTGAAACGAAACCGACCTGAAACGAACCCGACCTGAAACGAAACCGACCTGAAATGAACCCGACCTGAAACGAAACCGACCTGAAATGAACCCGACCTGAAACGAACCCGACCTGAAATGAACCCGACCTGAAACGAACCCGACCTGAAATCAGCCTGTCAATTAACCGTTTTGACCCGACCTGAAATGAACCGACCTGAAATGAACCAGACCTGAAATGAACCCGACCCGAAATGAACCCGACCTGAATTGAACCCGACCTGAAATGAACCCGACCCGAAATGAACCCGAACCCGAACCGAATCGAGTCAAAACAAAAAATGACCCGAAATGACCTGTAACCGATTTGACCCGACCTGACAGAGCCCGACCTGAAACCCAACTGTTGACCTGTTTTTACATCCCTACTGTTTCCTACTAAGTGTAGCAAGGCCTCCGATCATCATTCGTTATATGCTTCTTTTAATCTGGTTCAATTCAGAGGACCCATTCACCTACATCCATACGGGAAAATAATATTCTCATGAAAATATAGGGTATTCAAGTCCCGAAGGTACTTACTACACCCATACAGAGGAACAATATCCTTACGAAAGCAATAATGTTTTCCCCTCACTTAATCAAACGAGTTTATATGCCAAATTTTAAATGCGTTACAATAAATTCGTATTTATAAATAAATATTAACTTAATTGTCATTTTAACACGCAATCTCTGATATTAATAAAGTGGTATTTTTTAGGCATGATTCTCTTTTTTGTAAAAAAAAAACAAAATTGGTCCCAGCTAAACCTTCATGCTATAGCGATTAAAAATTCGAGGTATTCCTTTTTATGAAAAATGATTTTTTTGGGATTTTTTTTAAAAAATCGTGTTATGAAATAAAACTGGAGTCACCACCAGCTACTTGAATTATGTAGACCGGACACTAAAAAAAACTAGAGATTTTTATTTTTTTGGGTTCGAGAGTCGGTTACGTGTGGGGAAGGGTTCGATCCTCCACCACACCCAAACTTGGTACTAAATCGATTATCATTTTATTAATATCGGATTTTGTGAGTTAAAGTGACACTTAAATTAGAATTTGATTATACATGCGAGTAATTTTTAAGGGCACGTTATTCGAGAATAAACGAAAACTACCACCACTGCGCCTGGTACTAAACAAGCTTATTCTAAAATAAAAAGACATTGGATTGACAGTTTATATCCGGATGCAACATAATAATGAATATGGCAAATATGCATGAACATGACAAATACAAATAAAGGCACAAAACAAAAACAAAAATATTAAATAACAATGTACCATATGGGAAACAAAAACACACGCATGTACCCATACATATATTAAGGCAGAAAACCATATATTACATACTACATATGAACACATCTATATACATATATGTATATATACATGAGACTCATAGACTATGGTTCTATTTGGCAATTAGCGGATAGCTGATAGCGAATTACATTAGCTGATAGTTGATTACATTAGCTGATTTGACCATCGAATTGTATTAGCTAATTATATAAAAGTGTTTGGTAAAATTAACTGATAAGTGATAGCTGTTAGATTATTTAAACAAACAAAATGACATATAAGGACATGATTATATCCAATACTTGTTTGAATATTTTATTATTTATCGATATTTTGTATCTAATTAACATAAATTAGATTTATAAAAATTACTTTTAATATAAATTTTCTAAACATATTCGAATAATTTATATATTAATTTATTATTTATATAATTATTTTAATATAATTTAATTAATTAATAAATTTATATATATATATATATATATGTGTGATAATAAAAAGAAAAAAATAAATAGGATTAGCTTATAAATATGGTGAGAAAATATTTAATTTAGGTTATTTGGAGATTTTTGGTAATTGGTAAGGGTAAAAGAGTCTTTACAACTCTAATATCAAACGTCTAATCTCAAAAACTCTTATTAGGAGCTTTTTCAAAAATAGCAGCTTCACCCCAATCCGTTGTCCACCAAACAACAATATTAGCGGATTTGACTAGTCAAACCTCTAATTATGCCTTAACCCTCTAATTTTTACCTAAACTGCTCTTTACCAAACGATGCCTATATATAAAACATGCGCCGGAAAACACAAAACATTAAGTGCACACATGTATATAAAAAAACACATAATATTCCGAATTAAGAAAGGACCGAACTAAAAAACAAACTAGAGATTTTCACTTTTTTGGGGAATTTAAAAAAAACCGTGTTATGAAATAAAATTGAAGTCGCTACCAGTAGTTACTTGAGTTAGGTAGACCGGACACTAAAAAACAAATTAGGAATTTTTATTTTTTTGGTTCGAGAGTCAATTACGTGTGGGGAAGGGTTCGCACTCCCATCACGCCCAAATTTGATACCAAATCGATTACCATTTTATTAATATCGGATTTTACGAGATTAGGGGGCGAACCTATAAATTTCTAGGGGGCGAACTTATAAAAGTTTAGGGGGCGAAAATAGATTTTTAATAGAAAATACATAGAAAAATTCTAAAAAATTTCAAAATCATATATGATTTTCAAAATTTTAGGGGACGGTTGCCCCCACCAGTAGGGATGTAAAAACAGGTAATCGGATCGGTTTCAGGTTGGGTACTGTCAGGTCGGGTAAAATCGGGTACAGGTCATTTCAGGTCATTTTTCTATTTTGACTCGACTCGGGTCGGGTGCGGGTCCATTTCAGGTCGGGTTCATTTCAGGTCGGGTCCATTTCAGATCAGGTCCATTTCAGGTCGGGTCCATTTCAGGTCGGGTTCATTTCAGGTCGGGTTCATTTCAGGTCGGGTCAAAACGGGTCGGGTCCGAAGTAGATAATTGACAGGTTAATTCGGGTTCGGATACACTTCAGGTCGGGTCCATTTCAGGTCGGGCGCATTTCAGGTCGGGTCCATTTCAGGTCGGGTTCATTTCAGGTCGGTTGCATTTCAAGTCGGGTGCATTTCAGGTCGGGTAGTTTCAGGTCGGGTAATTCAAGTCGGGGTATTTTTAGGATTGAAATTTGTATTGATTTTGAGTTCGGTACAACCGTATAAGTAGTCGATAGACTTTAGGTTGGCCTTCGTCAATCGTCATTGATTTGGAGTTAATTATTTAAAGTCATATCAAATTAACATTATAAAATATTGGAGTAATTAAAAAATAATGAAAAGGCGTCAATTTGGACTAAAAATGGGTCAATTTGGATTAAAAATAAAGTTTCACGGATTATAATGAACAAAAATATCAAATTAAAATTATAAAACATTAGACAAATTTAAAAGAAAATAATGAAAAGGGGTCAATTTGGAATAAAAATAAAATTTTGGGGAATGTAATGAACAAAAATATCAAATTAAAAGTATAAAAATTAGTGTAATTAAAAAAATAATAAATAGATGTCAATTTAGAATAAAAATAAAGTTTTAGGGTCTAGAATGAACAAATTTTTAAATTAAAATTATAAAACATGATGAATTAAAAAATATATATATAGGGGTCAATATGGAATTAAAATAAAATTAAGGGACTAGAATGAAGAAAATATCAAATTAAAATAATAAAACATTGGACAAATTAAAAAAATAAATGTGGGTCAATTTGGAATAATAAATATGGACAAATTAAAATAAAGTTAAGGGACTAGAATGAAGAAAATACTAAAACACACATGTATACATACATACTAAAACACATATATATGCATGTATTTAAGTTTTAGTATATATATATATTGTTATAATTATATATATATATATATATATATATATATATACTAGAACATACATATTTGTATGTATATATGTATACCCCTAAACAATACCCATAAACCTCAACCCTTAAATCTTATAATCACTAATAATTAGAGTACAACCCTAATCCCCTAATCCTTAAACTAATCTCATAACCCCAAATAATTAAGTTGACACATTTACCCCTAAACCCTAAACATGAATATCTAAATCTTACAAACACTATTCACTAATAATTAGAGTGCAAGCCTAATCACATAATCCCTAAACTATTCTCATAGCCCCAAACAATCAACTTGACACACTTACCCTTAAACCCTAAACATAAACTCGTAAATCTAACAAACAAAATAAATTGAAACATAAAAAGTACAAATCTAAAAATAAATTAAAACTAAATTATTAATTAGAGCTCAAATCACAAATGAATAAAATTATTAAACCTAATTACTTACCAAATCTTTATACGAGGACCAAATCAAATTCAAAGCAAACCAAAAAGCTTAATAATTAATTAATTTATGAAGCATGACCTAATTAAATAAAATTTAAAGAAACTAAACCAAAAGTTAAGACTAAAAAAATAAACTAAAACCTAAAAAACCTAAACACTAACCATCTAATTAAGGAATGACCTAAAAAATAATGAACCCCTAAATAAAAAAATCTCACTTCCACTTTCAATTTATTTGATACGGCGGCAAAATTTCCCCCCACCCCCCATTTTGTTTGACTGGCGGCAAATTCTCCCTCCCCCAATTTTATTTTTGTTTGATATGGTGCCAAAATCCCCCCATTTTATTTAATATGGTGCCAAAATTCCCCCATAATTTCCTATCAATCAAAAAAACTTTCCCCCCATTAATTCAAAAAAAACTTCCCACTAAACTAAAAAATATTTTTATTATTATTTTAATAATTATAATTAAAATTTTTAATAAAATATTTCTTAAATTTAATGATCACAATTAATAAATTGATTTAAATTTTAAATAATTTGTTTTAAATTCATCCATCACAACTTATTAATTTAAGGGTAAACTACCTGAAATACCACTCAACTTTAATGTGTGACTCTAATATGCCACTGAACTAAAATTCGATACTATAATACCATTGAACTTCACTGTGTGATTCAAAGTTAGCACTCCACCGTTACTCCCATTACGAAATTCTGACGTGGACTCTAACTCCCGTTACAGGGATGACGTGGCCGGTAAAAAAATAATATCTTTTTCCAGATATGATCCACCTCATTATATTTTATGTTTTATTTTTATTGTAAAACGACATAGTTTTGTTAAAGACTCTTTATCTCCTCAAAATTAGGTTAATGAAATTTCAAACTTCAGAAATCACTCTGAAATTAGACGCAAAAAAATCAGTGGGTTTTCTATGGATTGTTATTGATTATTCAAGTGGGTTTCTCTGGGTTTTCTCTGAAAGAAGATTGTAGTGATCGATTGTTAGAAAGAAATCAAATGGAAAAACGTGGGTTTCTCTGGGTTTTCTCTGAAAGAAGATTGTAGATGATGTTGTAGAAGAGACTGGAGATGATGATGTAGAAGAGGATGATGATTATGTAGATGATGAGATTGAACAAACTGATAGTGATAGTGGATATGAAAATAATGATGATGCCTTAAATGATGAAGCTCGAGAAGAAGAGGTGGAACAATGGAAGGCCGATCCTACCTTTTCAATAAGTTAGTTGTATTTCTTTTATTCTTTCTTTAAGTCTTATACCGGTATAAGTTGTATTTCTTTTATTCTTTCTTTAAGTCTTATACCGGTATAAGTTGTATTTCCACTCCCCTTAGTGCATTAAGTACCACAGTAGTACAATACTGATAATCAAAACAAAAATCCAAACAAATCTCTCATTCCTTCTTTGGATGTTATTCGTCTTGATTTTGTTTAGCAGTCCGACGAGAACAACTCTTGTACGTGGGCTCATTGGAGGATCAAACCAACAAAAAAATCTACAATGTTTATGAAGAAAACTCCCATAATTTTTGCAGCCAAAGAATCTCCTTCCAGGGTTGGCATTAGACCACGATGTAGTCAGCTTTGTCGGATATCCGCATCCACACACCGGAATTGAAATGGGTTCTTCTACTTCAACCCTGCGTTCACTTGATCTTTGCCATTCTACCTCCATTGATTTGGATCAGCTTCAAAATCTATGCTGGGAAATAGAAAATAGGAAATTAGGGTTTTGTTTTCAGCCAAAAGAGATTTTATAGTAAAAATAAAACATAAAATATAATGAGGTGGATCATATCTGGAAAAAGATATTATTTTTTTATCGGCCACGTCATCCCTGTAACGGGAGTTAGAGTCCACGTCAGAATTCTGTAATGGGAGTAACGGTGGAGTGCTAACTTTGAATCACACAGTGAAGTTCAATGGTATTATAGTATCGAATTTTAGTTCAGTGGCATATTAGAGTCACACATTAAAGTTGAGTGGTATTTCAGGTAGTTTACCCTTAATTTAAAAAAACTTTTAAATTTTGAATATTTTTAATAAAATAAATTTAAGTATGTTAATTCTTATTAAACTTCACAAATAATTTATATTGAACGAGTTAGTATTAAATTAATTTAATAAATTAATATTTTACATTTATCAACACTTTAAATTTATCAAATCATAGACTTCTTCAACTATATATTAGGTAAATATCAAGTCAGATCAATATCATTCAGGTTAAAAATAGGTCGGGTTCAAAGCAGGTCGAGTCAATTAACAGGTCGGGTTCAAAACAGGTCGGGTCCAAAACAGGTCGGGTTCAAAACAGGTCGGGTTCAAAACAGGTCGGGTCCAAAACATGTCGGGTTCAAAACAGGTTGGGTAATATCGGATCTCGGGTCAATTCAGTCGGGTAAAATCGGTTATCTGCCAGGTCGACTTCGGGTTCAGGTTCGTTTCAGTTGGGCGCAGGTCAAGTTTCAGGTCCACAGTAACAGGTCCAATTCGAGTTCGGGTCGTTTTCAGTCGAACGCAGGTCGGGTTCGGTCACTACAGTAACAGGTCGAATTCAGGTTCGGGTCAACAACAGTCGATTACAGATCAGGTTCGGGTCATTAAATTTTCAGGTCAAATCAGGTTCTGACTCGAGCAGGTTTCAGTCAGGTTTTCAGTTCGGGTCAGCTTTTTACATCCCTACCCACCAGCACCTCTCGGTCCATCCTTGACTACAACACCTTTGCATGTAGCATGTGGGGCTTTCAAAGCTTCAGAGGTTGAGCACTGACATAATTCCTCCAAATTTGGGCCCTAAAGCCTTTGAAGCTTTCCTGAGGTTATCATTGTCAAAGAGATATGATATTTCGACGGAATAGTTATTTGACCCACTAATTTGACTCTATTACCTTGCAATCAGATTTATTCTTATTAATCCATCAACACCTATTCAAACTTAGGGCTAAAACCACCCATCAAAAGGAAATTTATACATCCACAAGAGGTCAGACAAGAAGTGTTAGGAATCAAACCCAACTAAAAAATACTTATGTCGGCAAAGATTTGTGGATATAGAAATATCCACTTGGAAAGCTATGTAACCATATGTGGCAAGAGGAGATGAAGTGGTGTGGCAACACAACAAGAAAACTTAATTAAAAATCTTAGCAACTAAACAATGGTGGCAGCAAAGCATTGACGTGGCATGGCAGCAAGAAATTGAAGCCTTGGTGGCACAAATGCTTAACAATTAAGAAAGATTAAGGCGGTAATATAAGGTTGATGTGGCAGCAACCAGATGAAACACAATAGCTAGAATTTTCATGAAGATCTAAGCAATTTAATGACATAGAACATGTGGCAGCCTCCTTTGAAATTCAAGAAGTACACGACAAGGAATGGCAACAATTAAGGAGGTTTAGTTCTCCTATATATATGTGTGTTATTAGTTTATGTATGTATGAGTGAAAGAAAGAAAAAAGAATAGAGTGTGTATCAAGAAAGAAAGAAAAAACGAGAGAGTGAGGAAACAATATTAGCAAAGTTTTAGAGAGTGAGTGAAAAAGAACTAGCAGCAGCTAGTATTAGGAAAATATATGTATGCACTTTGTTCTTGTAATAATATTGTGTGAATTATTATAAATATATCAGGAGCTCACCAACGTTTCCAACAAGTGGTATCCGAGCTTGGTTCGAGTTTAAGCCACGAGAAGATGGAGAACATGATCCAATCCCAAATCCCGAGATTGACGAAGACGAATTATGGCAATTGGAGTATTCAAATGAAGGCATTACTCGGTTCACAAGAATGTTGGGATATTGTTGTAAAAGGATACGTTGAGCCGGAAAATGAAGCAGCAGAGGCGGCTCTTACCAATGAACAGAAAAGAGCACTAAGGGATGCTCGTAAAAGAGATCAAAGGGCGTTGTATTTCATTTTTCAAGCGGTAGATGAATCTACCTTTGAAAAAATTGCAGAAGCGACAACTGCAAAGGAAGCGTGGGAAACTCTACAAAAATCACTCCAAGGAGTTGAGAAGGCAAAAAAGGTACGTCTCCAATCACTCAGAGCCGAGTTTGAAATGCTGAAAATGAAAAACACGGAAAGCATAGATGACTATGTTAACCGTGTGAAAGCCGTCACAAATGAAATAAAAAGAAATGGTGAATCGCTTGACGAAGTTAGAGTGATGGAAAAAAAATTGCGGTCGTTGACACAAAAATTCGACTACGTGGTTGTCGCAATAGAAGAATCAAAAGATTTGTCCCAAATATCGCTCGATGAGCTTGTGGGTTCACTTCAAGCCCATGAGCACAAGATGAAGCAAAATGAAGATTTTGAAAATTTGGAGCAAGCTTTGCAAAGCAAGATGAATCTCAATGAAGGAAAAGCTAGCAATAGCTACACAAGAGGTCGAGGAAATCGTGGTGGTTATCGTGGAAGATACAGAGGAAGACAAGGAGCACGAGGACGCGGTGGTCGATCGTATGACACAGCTCAAACAAGTGAAAATTTTCAGACGTCAAGTCATGGACGAGGATTCAGAGGCTGAGGTCGAGGCAGATATCAACAAAGAAATAAATCTCAGGTTTAATGTTATAACTGCAACAAATATGGCCACTATAGTTACGAGTGTCGATTAGCTCCTAAAGAAGAAGAAAGAAATAATGTAGCAGCAGCTGAAGAAGAAAATGTTGAAAAATCTCATGTATTCCTTTCTTACAAAGGAAATGGAGAATTTAAGAAAAATATTTGGTACCTTGACAATTGTGCTAGCAATCATATGTGTGGCCGAAAGGAGCTGTTCGTGAAGTTAGATGAAACAATCCATGGCCGAGTAACATTTGGAGATGACTCGCACGCAGAAGTCAAAGGCAAGGGTGAAGTCATGATTACTAAAAAAATGGTGAATAAAAGTACATCTCAGATGTTTATTATGTACCGGCTTTGAAAAGCAACATCATCAGCCTTGGTCAACTTCTAGAAAAAGGATATGAGGTGTTGATGAAAAATCGCTCCCTTGCCATCACAAATAAAGATGGAGAATTGATAGCCCAAGTTGATATGACTCGAAATCGTCTTTTTACTATTGACATCGAGTCAGGAGAAGTTAAGTGCATGAAAACTGCAATCAAAGATGATTCATGGTTGTGGCATTTACGATATGGACATCTTGGATTTTTGGGCTTGAAGCTATTATCAAAAGCAAATATGGTGAGAGGACTACCAAAGATCAATCCTCCAGATCAACTGTGTGAAGCCTGCATCAAAGGAAAACAACACAGACAAAGCTTTGATGTTGGCAAATCCTGGCGAGCCCAAAGACAATTGGAGATTGTGCACACGGATATCGTTGGTCCTTTTGACATCCCATCACTTGGTGGAAATAGGTATTACCTAACCTTTATTGATGATTATAGCAGAAAGTGTTGGGTTTATGTTCTTAAAAAAAAATTCGGAAGCACTGGAAAAGTTCAAAGAATTTAAAGAAATGATGGAGAAGCAAAGCGGTCAATACTTAAAGATAGTCAGATCTGATAGAGGAGGCGAGTATACCGTAAAATTATTTGAAGACTTCTGCAAAGAGCATGGCATCATCCATCAGCTGACAGTTAGATACACGCCTCAACAAAATGGAGTTGCTGAAAGAAAGAACCGCACAATCCTTGATATGGCAAGGAGCATGATAAAAGGGAAGCACTTACCAAGAAATTTTTGGGCCGAAGCTGTTCGTTGTGCAGTCTACCTGTTAAACCGATGTCCAACCAAAAGTGTTAAGTATATGACGCCAGATGAAGCGTGGAGCGGTAAAAAACCAGGAGTTGGACACCTCAAAATTTTTGGGTGCACTGCATACGCCCATGTTCCTGAACAAATCAGAAAGAAGCTCGATGATAGAGGAGAAAAACGTATCTTCATCGGTTATGATGAAAGAAGCAAAGCCTACAGACTATATAATCCTCTCACAAAGAAGATAATCATTTCAAGAGATGTCGAGTTCGATGAAGCAGATCACTGGAAATGGAGTAAAGAAGAAAAGAAAGTTGAAGGACTATTTTTTAATGAAGATAAAGACGATGATGATTTCATCAACCAAGAAGAACAAGGTGATGATCAAAGTCTTCAACAAAATCCAATTGACCCATCTTCGTCAAGCAGCAGCAGCTGTAATACTAGTACAGAAAATTTTGAAGTACAACCAACTGAAGTTCGAAGGTCCACAAGAGAAAAAAGAATGTCAGAAAGGTACAACGATTATGAATTACAAAATATTTCACTTTTCTGCTTGCTTGTAAACAGTGATCCAATAACATATGAAGAAGCAATTGAAGATGATAAGTGGAAGAATGCTATGGATGAAGAAATTGCATCAATAAATAGAAATGATACCTGGGAGCTAACAAATCGACCCGAAGGTCACAACCCAATTGGAGTCAAGTGGGTGTACAAAACGAAGACCAACAAGGAAGGAGAAGTGGAAAAATACAAGGCGAGGCTAGTTGCGAAAGGCTACAAACAAAGACAAGGAATAGATTATGATGAAGTATTTGCTCCAGTGGCAAGGATCGAAACTATTAGACTTCTCACAGCAATTGCAGCACAAAACAAATGGAAGATTTACCAGATGGATGTGAAGTCAGCATTTCTTAATGGCTACCTAGAAGAAGAAGTTTATATCGAACAACCACCTGGATACACTAAAAAAGGGCATGAAGACAAAGTCTATCGATTGAAGAAAGCCTTGTACGGATTAAAGCAAGCTCCAAGAGCGTGGAACACGAGAGTAGATGAATACTTCCAAAGAAATGGGATCATGAAAAGTCCGTACGAACATGCCTTATATACAAAGAAAAATGGAGATGGTGATATCATGATCGTGTGCTTATATGTGGACGACATGATTTTCACAGGAAACAATCCAGGTATGTTTATTGATTTCAAGAAAGCCATGATTAAAGAATTCGAAATGACAGATATAGGAGAAATGTCATACTTCTTTGGAGTCGAAGTAAAACAAATAAAAGATGGAATATTTATATCACAAAAGTACGCAGAGCAAATTTTAAGCAAATTTAGAATGGAAGGTTGTAAGCCAGTAGCCACGCCAACAGAACCAGGCATGAAATTGAGTGTTGATTCAACAAGAGAGCTGGTGAATCCAACGTTCTTTAAAAGCATGGTTGGAAGTTTAAGGTATCTGACTATCACACGGCCAGACATAACATATGATGTGGGATTGATAAGCAGATTCATGGAAAAGCCGAAACAAGATCATTTGATTGCAGCAAAGAGAATTTTAAGATATGTCAAAGGCACAACAGATCATGGTTTATTTTACACACATTCACAAGATTCAAAGTTGGTTGGTTATTCTGATAGTGATTACGGGGGAGACTTGGATGATCGAAAAAGTACTTCCGGGTACCTATTCCATATTGGCTCTGCAGCATTTTCATGGTCCTCAAAGAAGCAACAAACGGTGGCTCTTTCAACATGTGAAGCAGAATATATAGCCGCAACAGCGTGCACTTGCCAAGCATTGTGGTTGAAGAATATTTTTAACGAGCTAAACTTGGCACAAAAAGAACCGACTACAATTTATGTTGACAACAAGTCTACAATATCTCTTGCTAAGAATCCCGTCTCTCACAACCGAAGCAAGCACATCGATACAAAGTATCACTTTATACGAGAGCAAGTGAAGAGTAAAAACGTAGAATTAATCTACTGCAGAACTGAAGATCAACTTGCAGATATTTTTACGAAGCCGTTAAAAACTGAAACATTTTATAGATTAAAAGAAAAGCTCGGAATGAAGGTTGGGTTTGAGGGGGGGTGTTAGGAATCAAACCCAACTAAAAAATACTTATGTCGGCAAAGATTTGAGGATATAGAAATATCCACTTGGAAAGCTATGTAACCATTTGTGGCAAGAGGAGATGAAGTGGTGTGGCAACACAACAAGAAAACTTAATTAAAAATCTTAGCAACTAAACAATGGTGGCAGCAAAGGATTGACGTGGCATGGCAGCAAGAAATTGAAGCCTTGGTGGCACAAATGCTTAACAATTAAGAAAGATTAAGGCGGTAATATAAGGTTGATGTGGCAGCAACCAAATGAAACACAATAGCTAGAATTTTCATGAAGATCTAAGCAATTTAATGACATAGAACATGTGGCAGCCTCCTTTGAAATTCAAGAAGTACACGGCAAGGAATGGCAACAATTAAGGAGGTTTAGTTCTCCTATATATATGTGTTATTAGTTTATGTATGTATGAGTGAAAGAAAGAAAAAAGAATAGAGTGTGTATCAAGAAAGAAAGAAAAAACGAGAGAGTGAGGAGACAATCTTAGCAAAGTTTTAGAGAGTGAGTGAAAAAGAATTAGCAACAGCTAATATTAGGAAAATATATGTATGCACTTTGTTCTTGTAATAATATTGTGTGAATTATTATAAATATATCGGGAGCTCACCAACGTTTCCAACAAGGAGAAGAATTAGAAACTTTATTCTACTATTAAACATTTCTAAAAATCTCTCTTTCCTCTTGTTTTTACCACATAATTTTCATCTATACCGACTCTTCACTCAAACAAGAAAGAGTAAATCGCCTAAAATCACCGTCATCCCATTTTTACCATCAATAAATAGTTTTTGTTTTCTTATTCAATTCATCAAGTCATAACGTGGAATAGTCTAATTTTAACATACCAAAACCGACGTAGCCGAAATTGAGTCTGTTCGGAGTCAGGAAATTGAACCACTATGGTTTAATGGCATAAGCAAGCAGGCAAGTAAAGAATGCCTTTTGAAAATTTAATTCTGGTTGTTAATTCATTAGGGGATCTCATCGAGTATACATCATTTGTTACCTTTGTAATAGTAATTATACCTAAAAACTAGAAAATGCAATTAAATAGTCATGAAAAGTAATAATTTCAATTTGTAAATGCTAATTTTAATCTATCCAATATGATTACATGAGATCCTTACAATTTTTGTCTTTGGATCAAAATGCGAGTCAAATGGATTCACGACCAATTAGTTATCATTACTATGTTTCCTTGAAAACAAGCCTACCACAAATAATCAGTTCGTCCAACGGGATGAGGTGCTAGTTATGGACAAAGATTCGAATCAAGATACTAGAAATAGAGTAAATTAAATTAAAAAAATCACCCCACGATAACCTTTTCAATATACGTTTCGAATTAATCAACCAATGAATTATTATTCTCGTAGCGTGTCCGAATATTTTCAGAGCCAAGGGGATGAAGACTTGATCGTAAATCGGAATAGCAATGAGGGGTGTTAGACTTAGAGTCATAATGCATTGCATTGATTCGGGAGCAACTTGGGAGCTCCAACAGAAATTGAAAGCTCCGCATATTCCCAAAGTATTACGGGAAGAAAACAGCCGACCATTTGAAGATGGTAGATGGAGATACCATTTGTTCTGCCCCTTTTTGTGAGATTCTAGGCAGAAATTCTAATTTTGAGTAATCTTCGTTTAAGCTGTACTTAGTTGCCAAGTAAAACTTCTTAATTATTACGTATATTCAAAATTTTTAATTTAATAACTAAACTTTCCGATTGCTCATGTTTTAGTTACTCTAAATTATTTTATTATTATTTTTCTAGGACATACATTCATTATTTTTCTTAAATATAAAAATATTTTATACCCAAACCTTAAACACCAAATTACAACCCCAACTCTCACTTACGTTCACTTTACTTAAAAAATAGGGTAAACTATATAAAATGACCATCATACTATTGTAAAAGTCACGATTTGACCACCTTACTTTTTTTCGAAGCAATTACACATTTGGTCCTTACTACTTAATACATTTTTTTTAATTTAATCATAATTTTAATTTAATAAAATAAGGGGATCGAACTTGAGTCTCATAGAAAGCAAGAGTGATGGCTTACCACCACACCAAATGCTATATTATGATATAATTCTTGCACTATATTATATGTAGATAAACATCAAAAACTGAAAAACTCCAATATCGTCACTCTTATTTGCTACTGCTACAGCTGGCTGCAACACACTTTGATTTTGGAGAGACAAAACTAAAGAAATATATTAGACATTCGGTTCCGATACGTATTGATTAATCATCACCAACATCCTTCTTTCTTAACCTGAAGTTAGGTGAATCTATGAATTATTATTGTCCGACAATGACTGAAATTATTTGTAATAATGAAACTATTAGACAGTAGACAGTAGACAGCAAACTTTGATTTTTAAGGTGTGTTAATATTTAATAAATGATTTTCCGTATGAAAACACTAAATAATTAAAATATCAAGGTCTATGTATATAAGTGAATGAGTTTATATCAGAATAACTATTTAGTTATGACAAACTAATTCTAGATTATACTCTAATAGTTTGACAAATTATTGAATATGATATTTTTACATTTGGAAAGTTTAACCGAACGAAATCCAAATGGGTACAAGAAACTACAAGAGATTTGGGTAAAAAAATTTAAATATAATTCTGACAATATGTTATCATATTATTTATTAACAATTCATAAAATCGTACGCTACCAACATATTTATTTAAAAAAAACATAGATGCATGAAGTGGAGTTGGACAATTAGATACAAAATTCAAAATAAAGAGATTAAACAAAGCTTTTTAAGTTTAAAATTCTAGAAATAAAAGTGAATTAGGCTGTGATTTGATTTTTTTAAACCTTCTCCATCTAAATTTAATAAGAGCCACAATCATTTTATTATCAAAAAATATTTTTATACTTATTGAATGAATCGTCAAAGATTCTTATGTTGTAGTATTTTGTATGGGTTCGAATCTCTATATATACAGTAAAAATGTAATACATTTTTATATGATAAAAAGAAGATATTCATATACTAATAATATTTATATATAATATGAAACATAATTTTGAACTATAAAAGAATAACATTAACCATATCCAGAAAGGTTTGAAGATGAAGGGAAGTAGTTGCCTGTAGGGCTGGAAGCAAAGTCTGAAAACGGAGGAAGAAAATGCATTTTTCTCAAAGTGATGTGGCATAACCAAACATGACAAAATCAAAGTGTGTTGCAGCCAGCTGTAGCAGTAGCTTAAGGAACTGATCTCATCACCAACTAATGTCTAATCTAAACTTTATAGGGTTTTTGTTTGTCTCCAGAATTCTTTTGATTTTCAACACCACTCTATTGATTAATCTGTGTATTGAGATGGAGAAATATTGCCTCTGAGCTCTTTCCAATAGGCTTTTCGGGTGAATTCTTCAGTCCCAACCAACACAGCGAACATGTAGGCTATAACCGGTGGAATTATACCTTATATTGTTCAATTGATGTCAATTATGCGAGGAGTTGACACTTTTTGTATCATGTTTGCATACTGTATTATATGCTGTTGAAGAATAAACAGCTGTAATCACTGTAAATTCTTAACAGAATAGGGTAAAAAACTATGAGTCAGCATTATAGTAAAAAGTCTGTTGCTAGGTTTGTTATTTTCAGCTGTATAATTACCCTGCAATATCAATGAAAAGATCATCCCTTTCATCAACTTTTCACATGGTATCAGCTGACCAGTAGGGTTCATCATCTTCCTCCTTTTTCCCGTTTAATCTTTCTCTTCTCACCATGGTTACTCCTATCACTGCTTCGCCTGATACTTCCTCACGTGAAGATTCCTCTGACCAATCGTTCTCAAACAAACGTATTAGTGTTCGATTGGATGAAACCAATTTTCTCCTTTGGAAGCAACAAGTGTTGCTGATGATCCGTGGCCATGGTCTTGAGAGTTTTCTAGCTTCCACAGCTGCTCCACCATCTCAGTCAGATTATCCCATCCTAGGTCAAACTAACAGATCATGCTAACAGAGCAGACATTTTCAGCATTCATCATGCAAACAGATTATCCCATCCTAGGTCAAACTAACAGATCATGCTAACAAATTCATCAAACAATCAGACAATACCATCACAGATCAAACGATCACATACCAAGTATACAGATTGATCAGACATATATCAGGTAGGCAGAGAATGTCATCATATATCAAGTTCATCATTTTATCTCATTTTCTAACATAGTGATGCAATCTCAATAACAATTGAAATGTTCATCAAACATAATGTTATTCATGATTAAATAATTATACAATCCATTCAACAGAATATATCACACATGGAACACACTAGGTGGGACAGATCATTTCTTGGAGATGCTTGGCATTTACGGAATGGGACATATTGAACTCTTGACAACTTGAACGGATTTCTGAAACGTGGCCCCTAATAAAAAGGGGTTCATACTAATGGTTTAACCCAGATATTCAGGAGGTGATACATCAAGATCTTAGAAAGTTCAGATATATTATGGGTACTTTAGTCCTTTAAGCATATAAGGGCATTATGGTCATTTCGACGTTCATAGACATTCTGGTAATTATACCAACATTGAAAACAATGATTCACAGAACTCGGGTATCCTATTTGCTCATTAATTTTCTAACCGGACAATCAAGAATTTCTAAATTAAAGTCTTTTAAGTTATCAGATATTTTCAATGATGTTCCGATTATTTAGGCTATCATGGCATTTTAGTTATTTGACTGTCATGACAAATTTTATACTATGGCACAATCATATCAGAACGAAAATTATAATTCTCAGGGGCTCTAACAATTTATCATACCTCCAGAAATTGTTTAATTCGGCATAACCCAACTTGACAATACTTTCTTTCCGAATTACCATTTGGTACCTCCATCATTCACGTACTCAAACGAGATTAAGTCATCCTAACTCTTCGGCCCTTTACAGAGGATTCATTCATTACAGAACTTGAGGGTATAACGTCATTCAAATTAATCAGACATTTCGGTGCTCGAGGGCATTCCCGTCTTTTTGGTCATTACGAACATTCTCATTTAATTCACGCATTACTGTCATAAGGATCGACTTAGGATTTCAACAATACTTCCAGGGAATTCTCATTCATGTGTTATACAGAGTTAGAGGGATTATCCAAGTTTGTATCACACGTATTGCATAATGATGCCGAATTATTTCCATTAAAACATACATCTTGGGTAGTGTAAATTGCATAATCAGGTCGAATGCAGATTTTAGGTCATTTCCTTTATCAGAGGGGTAGTTTAGTCATACTTATGCTCTAAGGGCATTTTCGTAATTTCATATCCAACATCTCATACTCCGCATTCTGAACATTAGTTCTTAGACACCATTGATAGAGTTTCAAATTTAACTATATTATTATTAGCACTTTCGACACTCTTGGTATATTAATATTCTTATCCGAGTATTTTGATCTTACTAACTCTCATACTTATTTTTCGTATCGAATTCAGCTTAAGCAGAGTTCACAAAACACTCATCATAAGCATGCATGCTTTAATCAGATATCAACATGTACATAAAGCATACAAGGGGTAGTAGTGTATTACCTTAGTTCCGAGCTACAACGGTTGATTCATGACACCTCATTCGATCGCACTCGATCCCAAGATTTGACGGCTCTCAACATCTCAATTTCAAGGATACTTTGATACCTACAACAACATAGATTCACATTTCAGTCCTTATCCAAAGAGCTCTTAACGAAATTAGACACACAAACACTTTCGGGTTCAAGGTCAGATTTGGAGGCCTTCGAGTCAGAATTTTGCAAAACGGGCTTCAAAACAAACTCAGGATGTCGAAAAACATAAAATATGAGTTTTTAGAAAATTTGACTTTTTGGTCAACGGTCAAAGTCAACGCTGACGTCATCAGGTCAACGCTGACGTCAGCAGGTCAACGGTCATCGGGGCCAGAGTCAACTGGTCAAAGTCAATGCTGATGTCAGCATGACGTCAGCAGTCAACAGGGGTTAACTGAGTTGACTCGAGCTGACTCGGACGAGTTGACTCGGCTGACTCGGACTCAGGTTGACGGGTCAGGTCGGATGGGTCGGGTCGGACGGATCAGACGGGTTGGGTCGGACGAGCTTGACCGAGCTGACCGGTTCAACTAGTCCAGCCAGTTCCAACCGGGTTAGACCGATTTGGACCCGGTTCACTTACCCAAATTTTCTGGTCGCCGGAAGCTGCCGAAAAAGTCGTCGATGAAACGTTTAGCTGTAATTCTGCCGAGAAAAGTTAGATCGTAAGCCCAAAGTCTTAACCCATCATAAATATACCAAAAACAAGTCGGAATATCGCTGGATTTTACCTAAAAAGACCCACGACGGCCAGAAAAACGCGTAGCTCCGATGGAGGCCTCGTCGGCGTCGGTTGGACACAAGTTTATAGGGGTTTTGCACGGCACGACGAGGGGAGTTCAACGACCACACCCACGCTCCGAACAGAGCTCTCTACCGGCCGAAAAATGCAGAAAACGGAAGGTGGAAAAAGGGGTGTTCTCGCCGAACCTTCAACCCACACTTCACGGCGAACGGTGGCGCGGTTGCGCGCGTGACTGGCGGCTTGGGGTTCGGAGTGACACGATGCACACGCCGGTGGTGGCGGTGAACGCCACGGAGCGGCGGTGAGGGAACTAGGGCGGTGACCGGATTTGGTTTTGGGGAGGGAATTGGGAGAAAAATAATGGCTCTCGAAACGGGAAAAAAATGGATGAGCATATAATTTTGGGTAGGTGAAACGTCAGAGTTAAAATAAAGCTAACTCCTTGATTAACATACAAATGTTATCTTTGGTAATATTTGATTGAAGAGAGCACTTGGCTCAAATGGTTAGCATACAAGGTGGTGAGGGCTGAGGTCTCTGGTTCGAGCCTCTACACTCTCACCTTCATTTTCTTTTGTTTCTAAATATTATTATTGTAACCCCCTAGACCCGCCTATGCGTTTCACAGATCCTAAGAAGTTACATTAGGGTCACAAGAGCGACCCACGGTAAAAATACACATAAAACATTTTCTCCAAAAAAATACATATTAAATTATAACAGTAACTTTTGTTGAAAATATTCTTTCATGAAATCATTTAAACATATAACAGAATTTCAAAAAATATTTTACAGACACTATCATGAAACAATAATGATATGCATGCCCACTAACTATGTCAGTACCGTACTCCAAAAGCAACGCCGAGAGAACTCCTAACACTGATGTCAAACGTTATACCATGATATATTTTCCTTTAACCTGCGATGGTAAAAACAACGTGAGCTTGGAAAAGCTCAGTAATACAAAACTACCAAAAGATGCTATAAGCTCATGCAGATATATGGTAGGCATAACATTTTCATGATGTTCCACGCAGTAATGATCTTCATTTCTTTTTCCGATATTTCAGGGTAACGTTATACTTGATAATAACGGTATTTGTTCTTTATTTAATCATTGAGAATTAGACAAGAATTATAGGTTATTAAAGTACGGAGGTGGAATTAGAGAGTTCGGTTCCTAGTGTGTTCCAACAATGTAAGTAAAACATGTGCAACAACAATATAATATGCATTTCTAGTTCAAAAACATAAGTTCAAGTAATAATACGGTTCAGTTTAATCTTTTATTTACCCTCCAACCATACTCCAAGAGGCAGTTCCCCAAAACTGCATCAAAGGCGTTAACCAGTGCCCATTAGGCATAGGTGCCATCCTAAGGGATTACCTTAGGAACGATACGGTACGGTATGGTAGGTATTACCCTAGCCGAAGCATAGGAACCTGTAACGGTAAAGGAATTACCAGCTGGATCAGGGCTGAACCTACGGTCACTTCATCTTCTATTCCCAAGTACCCAGTAACAATCTATGTAACGGTTCGGTTAATCAATAACGGTATTTTAGTAATACATTATCTATATAGCATGTTGGTCATATCAGGTACATATGCATATATCAAGAATACAGTACAGTCATGTTTAATTATAAAACATGTCATGTTCATGTGAGTTCAAGTATTCTATCATGCACAAAATCGATATTATAACATGTAAATCAGTATGCAAAAACAGTCGTGTAACACACATGGAACACACTAGGTGGAATAGTTTATTTCTTTGGAGATACTTGACATTTACGGAAGAGAACATATTAACCTTTGACAAATGAACGGATATTTGAAACAAGGCCCCTATTAAAAGAGGGGTTTGTACTAACGATTCAAACCAGATAGTCAGTGGATGATACATCAAGATCTTGAGAGTTTAGGCATATCATGAGTGATTTAGCCATTTAAGCCTACCATGGGCATTATGGTCATTTTATCGTACACAGCATTTTGGAAATTTATATCAACATGGCGTAAACAGTGGCTCAGAAATTCTATTTTGCTCATCAAGTTTTCAACCAGGCATTTAGGGATTTTTACGTCAAGATCTTTCATGATATCAGATACATTTAGAGCTGTTTTGATTACTTGGGCCAACGAGGGCATTTTGGTCATTCAACTATAATGAGTGATTTGTAATTTAGCCCCAAAAATGATGAAATGACGATTTGCAATATTTAAGATTCACAGAAGTTTATCGAGCCTCCAAAATCATTCAAACTAACATATTCGAACCTTGCAGTACTAACCAACGCTTCTGATGCATCCAACTGTATCGTATATCTAAACAGTTGCTTTCATATTTCACCACAAGATTGTTTTTCACGGAGTAGTCAAACTTATATTCTGTGCGGAGAAACTTCCATCCTTACATTAATATCAGGAGTAATTGACGTACGTAAGTCATGCTTCAACCCTTAAGGGTATTTCAGTCATTTCCAACTTTATTGGCATTTCCAGAATTTATCAAGGGAAATTTACTTATTTCAGTCAAGGGGGTATTTTGGTCATTCACGAATTTCGGTACTTCCAACCACTTCATTCATTTCAAAACTCAAGGTTTTATTCATCCTTCCAGTTAATTTGTAAACCTCGATGTCCGAGGATACTTCAGCCCTTTTTAGTCAATACGATCATTCTGATTAATTTAACCATAACAGTATTTCCAATACTTTTAGTCATTACGATCAATTCAGTATTTGAGTCGCTTGATCAATTTAGAGGTATGAATAGTTTCTCGTAAATATAAATATATTTAGGAATTCATTCTAAATTCAAGGAAGTCCAACACCATTACAATCTTGAACGTTTAAATCTTGTTACCATATCTTACCAGTAGATCGAGGTTTCCCGATGAATCGAGTTGATTTACCATATCCACTGTAGATTTCTAGACCTCTTCCAATTCAAAGGGTATTTTAGTCATTCTTAAATATCAAGGGCATTTTCGTAATTTCATGTCTAGGTATCTTTCTCATTTAAACATTTCACACTAATGCTCGAAATTGGAGATTAGCAGCCTCATTAATTATTTAATGAACTACAAATACTTCAGATTTATTAGCTTCCTCGTTCGAACATTTCGGTCTTATCTAAGTTATCATACTCAATTTCATATTTACTTTGACTTAAGTAGGGTTAACATCACTCCTTATCATATTCATGAATGCGTTAACAAATACCAACATGTTCTCAAAGCATACAAGAGGTAGTAGTGTATTACCTTTAATACTTGCTATATCGGTCGACCATTATACTTCGTTCGATCACTCTCGGACCCGAATGCAACGTCCTCTATAGCCCGAATACAAGGAACTTTGAATACCTTCAATCGCACAAAAAAATCCAATTTCAGTCCTTAATCACATTGCCCACAACTGATTATTAAAAAAAACATAAGCAGACTTGAGTTCAAGGTCTAATTTAGAGGCTTTCGGGTTAGAATTTCACAAAACGGGCTTCAAAATCGGACTCAGGACGTCGAAAAACATAAAATAGGACTTTTCTGGAATTTTTGACTTTTTGGTCAAAGTCAACGGTCAACGGTCAACGCTGACATCAGCAGTCAAAGTCAACACTGACGTCATGCTGACGTCACTGGTCCAATGGCTGACTCGGCGAGTTGACTCACTGAGTTGACTCGGGCAACGGGTCGGGTCGGTCAACGGGTCAGGTCGGTCAACGGGTCGGGTCGGTCAACGAGTCGGTTTGGTCAACGGGTCGGGTCGGTCAACGGGTCGGGTCGGTTTGTTTGGACCGATTTGGGTGGCTCGGTTCACGGCTAGACCGGGTCTAAGCCGGCCGGTTCAACGGCCACCGTCTAGGGCGGCCGGAAATCGCCCCAGACGGCGCGTGAGGCCCACGCGCGGCCTAAAATGGCCGAAAAAATGCACCAAATTGCATATTTCCGATTCAATCCATTTAACCAACATGTCTATTACCCATAAATCGAACAAAACTTACAAAACTTACCCAAAATGAAGCCGAAGTTGCCGGATTCGACGAAGCTCCGATGACGCCTTTGTCGGTGCCGGTAAGCCAAACGTTTTACTGGGTTTTGTTCAGCACGGTCTGGGGAGCTTGGATCTGGAGTCCGATTTTTGAACGGACGTCGAGGGTGGTCGGAAAAGCGGAAAAACAGGGGCGACGATGGGTGGTTAAGTCGAACCTTCTAGGCCTTTTTCACGGCGTACGGCGGCGCGATTTTGCGCGTAGGGGCTATGGCCGTGATCGGTGCAAGGCGGCTGTTAAGTTGACGGTGGCGGTGCACAACACCGACGAGCGGTGGAGGAGATCAGGTGGACGGTCGGTGGTGGGAGATGAACGGTTATGAGGGGATGAAGGTTCTGGATTCTTAGACAAATGGGGCATTAATTTTTACGATAAGGAGGGTAGTTGATAATATATCAGACTTGGTTTATTTATTTATTATTATAACCCGAAAAGGTTTAGCTCAAAAGAATTTTCTTAGCATATTCTAACAAAGAAATCAATTAGCCCAACTGGTTTAGATGCAGGCCTATACAACTAAAGGTCAAGGGTTCAATCCCCTTTGGTTGCATATTTTTTTTACACAATTTCTTCCATATTTATAGCTTTAACTATTTAATTAATTTGAGGGTGTTACAACTCTCCCCTCCTAAAAAAATTTCGTCCTCGAAATTTACTAGGGTCGTACTAATGCAGAAACTGTCCTTTCATTCATTCTTGTACTAAAACTCATCCTTCAGAGTATACTTGCTTCTCAAGATTTTTTTTTTGGCTGTCACATATCAATTTGGTCGTGTCCTTAGTCGCTCAGTTATTCTTTAAACGCAATGTCATCCTATCATACAACTCATGCAAACTAATCATATTACGGTATTTAAATCCATACATAACTTTGTACGAAGCCAAACGAACACTTGTCTTGCAACTTTCATTATATGCGGTCTCAGTTAGGGATGCGAAACCTTTCCAACAACCACAAAAATAATCATACCTCTTAGAATCATCTCCTCTAGGATATGAGTTAATCAATTAAGTCAACCATCGATTTACGGATGAAAATCTGTACCTGAAATCCAAACAAGTAATCCAAGCTTCCAACATAGCTTTCCAAAATTAAGACGTAACACTGAATTTAAGTCAGGGATGATATGTATAACTATTCACCATGCCACATTATCACAAAAATAACTTTCTCCTTGGCAATCAAACATAATCAAGGTTTTATACGGATATCACTTACCTTTAATGAAATTTTTAGACAATTGCTTCCTTCGTATATTACAGAGTCACCATAGAGTTTTACACTTTCGGCACATTCACAAACACCCCTTTTTTTCATAACACTTTTATCAAATTTCCATCAAGATATTCTCAAACATAATCATTATCACCGAGCTACCTTGCATGTAATCTTATATCGGTTTCCTCGTTTGATCAAACATTTATTCTTAATCTATTTCAGGTCTTCTATTTCACATGCATAAACCATTTCAGGTTCTCTATCCGGATTCAAATCCATCAATTTAGTCCAATTCGTAGACAAACATTACCGATTTTTTTTCCAATACAGATCAAGCTATTATGGACAGAAGAGTTAGATGTACTTATTACAGGAAAAGATTCAACATTGGAGTCTCGACACAGAGGAGTACGGATATGATCTAGGGGCATGCACAGACCAGACACCCTATGACAGACGATCGGCCGATCTACCCAGAATGACGCAACTCTAAGCTCTGATACCACTAAATGTAACCCCCTAGACCCGCCTATGCGTTTCACGGATCCTAAGAAGTTACACTAGGGTCACAAGAGCGACCCACGGTAAAAATACACATAAAACATTTTCTCCAAAAAAATACATATTAAATTATAACAGTAACTTTTGTTGAAAATATTATTTCATGAAATCATTTAAACATATAACAGAATTTCAAAAAATATTTTACAGACACTATCATGAAACAATAATGATATGCATGCCCACTAACTATGTCAGTACCGTACTCCAAAAGCAACGCCGAGAGAACTCCCAACACTGATGTCAAACGTTATACCATGATATATTTTCCTTTAACCTGCGATGGTAAAAACAACGTGAGCTTGGAAAAGCTCAGTAATACAAAACTACCAAAAGATGCTATAAGCTCATGCAGATATATGGTAGGCATAACATTTTCATGATGTTCCACGCAGTAATGATCTTCATTTCTTTTTCCGATATTTCAGGGTAACGTTATACTTGATAATAACGGTATTTGTTCTTTATTTAATCATTGAGAATTAGACAAGAATTATAGGTTATTAAAGTACGGAGGTGGAATTAGAGAGTTCGGTTCCTAGTGTGTTCCAACAATGTAAGTAAAACATGTGCAGCAACAATATAATATGCATTTCTAGTTCAAAAACATAAGTTCAAGTAATAATACGGTTCAGTTTAATCTTTTATTTACCCTCCAACCATACTCCAAGAGGCAGTTCCCCAAAACTGCATCAAAGGCGTTAACCAGTGCCCATTAGGCATAGGTGCCATCCTAAGGGATTACCTTAGGAACGATACGGTACGGTATGGTAGGTATTACCCTAGCCGAAGCATAGGAACCTGTAACGGTAAAGGAATTACCAGCTGGATCAGGGCTGAACCTACGGTCACTTCATCTTCTATTCCCAAGTACCCAGTAACAATCTATGTAACGGTTCGGTTAATCAATAACGGTATTTTAGTAATACATTATCTATATAGCATGTTGGTCATATCAGGTACATATGCATATATCAAGAATACAGTACAGTCATGTTTAATTATAAAACATGTCATGTTCATGTGAGTTCAAGTATTCTATCATGCACAAAATCGATATTATAACATGTAAATCAGTATGCAAAAACAGTCGTGTAACACACATGGAACACACTAGGTGGAATAGTTTATTTCTTTGGAGATACTTGACATTTACGGAAGAGAACATATTAACCTTTGACAAATGAACGGATATTTGAAACAAGGCCCCTATTAAAAGAGGGGTTTGTACTAACGATTCAAACCAGATAGTCAGTGGATGATACATCAAGATCTTGAGAGTTTAGGCATATCATGAGTGATTTAGCCATTTAAGCCTACCATGGGCATTATGGTCATTTTATCGTACACAGCATTTTGGAAATTTATATCAACATGGCGTAAACAGTGGCTCAGAAATTCTATTTTGCTCATCAAGTTTTCAACCAGGCATTTAGGGATTTTTACGTCAAGATCTTTCATGATATCAGATACATTCAGAGCTGTTTTGATTACTTGGGCCAACGAGGGCATTTTGGTCATTCAACTATAATGAGTGATTTGTAATTTAGCCCCAAAAATGATGAAATGACGATTTGCAATATTTAAGATTCACAGAAGTTTATCGAGCCTCCAAAATCATTCAAACTAACATATTCGAACCTTGCAGTACTAACCAACGCTTCTGATGCATCCAACTGTATCGTATATCTAAACAGTTGCTTTCATATTTCACCACAAGATTGTTTTTCACGGAGTAGTCAAACTTATATTCTGTGCGGAGAAACTTCCATCCTTACATTAATATCAGGAGTAATTGACGTACGTAAGTCATGCTTCAACCCTTAAGGGTATTTCAGTCATTTCCAACTTTATTGGCATTTCCAGAATTTATCAAGGGCAATTTACTTATTTCAGTCAAGGGGGTATTTTGGTCATTCACGAATTTCGGTACTTCCAACCACTTCATTCATTTCAAAACTCAAGGTTTTATTCATCCTTCCAGTTAATTTGTAAACCTCGATGTCCGAGGATACTTCAGCCCTTTTTAGTCAATACGATCATTCTGATTAATTTAACCATAACAGTATTTCCAATACTTTTAGTCATTACGATCAATTCAGTATTTGAGTCGCTTGATCAATTTAGAGGTATGAATAGTTTCTCGTAAATATAAATATATTTAGGAATTCATTCTAAATTCAAGGAAGTCCAACACCATTACAATCTTGAACGTTTAAATCTTGTTACCATATCTTACCAGTAGATCGAGGTTTCCCGATGAATCGAGTTGATTTACCATATCCACTGTAGATTTCTAGACCTCTTCCAATTCAAAGGGTATTTTAGTCATTCTTAAATCTCAAGGGCATTTTCGTAATTTCATGTCTAGGTATCTTTCTCATTTAAACATTTCACACTAATGCTCGAAATTGGAGATTAGCAGCCTCATTAATTATTTAATGAACTACAAATACTTCAGATTTATTAGCTTCCTCGTTCGAACATTTCGGTCTTATCTAAGTTATCATACTCAATTTCATATTTACTTTGACTTAAGTAGGGTTAACATCACTCCTTATCATATTCATGAATGCGTTAACAAATACCAACATGTTCTCAAAGCATACAAGAGGTAGTAGTGTATTACCTTTAATACTTGCTATATCGGTCGACCATTATACTTCGTTCGATCACTCTCGGACCCGAATGCAACGTTCTCTATAGCCCGAATACAAGGAACTTTGAATACCTTCAATCGCACAAAAAAATCCAATTTCAATCCTTAATCACATTGCCCACAACTGATTATTAAAAAAAACATAAGCAGACTTGAGTTCAAGGTCTAATTTAGAGGCTTTCGGGTTAGAATTTCACAAAACGGGCTTCAAAATCGGACTCAGGACGTCGAAAAACATAAAATAGGACTTTTCTGGAATTTTTGACTTTTTGGTCAAAGTCAACGGTCAACGGTCAACGCTGACGTTAGCAGTCAAAGTCAACGCTGACGTCATGCTGACGTCACTGGTCCAATGGCTGACTCGGCGAGTTGACTCACTGAGTTGACTCGGGCAACGGGTCGGGTCGGTCAACGGGTTAGGTCGGTCAACGGGTCGGGTCGGTCAACGGGTCGGTTTGGTCAACGGGTCGGGTCGGTCAACGGGTCGGGTCGGTTTGTTTGGACCGATTTGGGTGGCTCGGTTCACGGCTAGACCGGGTCTAAGCCGGCCGGTTCAACGGCCACCGTCTAGGGCGGCCGGAAATCGCCCCAGACGGCGCGTGAGGCCCACGCGCGGCCTAAAATGGCCGAAAAAATGCACCAAATTGCATATTTCCGATTCAATCCATTTAACCAACATGTCTATTACCCATAAATCGAACAAAACTTACAAAACTTACCCAAAATGAAGCCGAAGTTGCCGGATTCGACGAAGCTCCGATGACGCCTTTGTCGGTGCCGGTAAGCCAAACGTTTTACTGGGTTTTGTTCAGCACGGTCTGGGGAGCTTGGATCTGGAGTCCGATTTTTGAACGGACGTCGAGGGTGGTCGGAAAAGCGGAAAAACAGGGGCGACGATGGGTGGTTAAGTCGAACCTTCTAGGCCTTTTTCACGGCGTACGGCGGCGCGATTTCGCGCGTAGGGGCTATGGCCGTGATCGGTGCAAGGATTCAAACTTGAAAACCCTTGATGCAAGAGCAACACGTTTCCCACTCGGTCAAGCAAAGTTTTGTGATGTGAAGTACATAATCTAGTATATGTGTTGTTAGTGCCAGGAAAAAATAAAGTAATTACAGTTTTAGGGAACTCGAACATCGCACACTTATGATGCATAAAAACATCTAACCCACTTAAATGAATATAATAATTAAATTAAAGTTAACAACATTTTGTATATATTTTAAATTATAGTTAGTGCATGGTTTAAAATCAAAACTTTATAATTATATTATGTTCCTTAGTTTGAATTTGTTAAATGAATATAATATAATTTTAAAAATTTATTTTTAATATTAAAAAAATAGAACAAAAGTCACGGAAAACAGAACAAAAAAAAAAGGAAATCCCAAAACAGGAGAAAATGAAAAGAACTGAAACAAAGCTAAAACAAAAGAGCAGAGGAAAACGAAGAGGGAAGTGCATGCATATACGTTTCCAATGCAGATTGCACTTATTATCCCCATATTCATTATAGTTTCCTGATCACCAAGAGACGCTTTTGCAACTTGAAAACTATTTAAAGTGCGTTGCTCTTAAGAAAATTGCAATGAAATCAGACATTTCAGGGTGAAAATGAGTTCGAACCAGAACTTAACAACAACTCAGTCGTCTTTAATCATTCTTTCCGACTCGGAGGCGAAAGTCGATGAAAAGCGCATTCTTCTCAAAGTCCAGTGCGTTGGAGAGGAAGCTGGTCAATATTACTATTGGATTAGCAAGCGTTTATGGCTGGCAGAAGTGATGTTGGATTATACTCGTCGCTTGGGTATCTCGATCAGCTCCATTCGAGTTCTTTGTAATGATTCAGTGTTACTCCCATTCCGTCTCCATGCAGCCGAAGATTTAGATCTAAAAGATGGAGATTCTATTGATATTATTCGAAAAGATGAATACAAGCACAGGGTCGCGGAAGGATCTGAATCGTCTCTGATTGCATTGCCTCGGGGAGAAAGGGAGAGACCGATTTGCCTGAATATGGAGACTAAGGGAAGGGATGGTAACTTGTACTATTTGATTGGACGGAAAACTCCGCTAGAAAACGTATTTCGTGACTATGCCGACCGCACGTTTCGATTCTATGATTGCACAATTTTTTCTGACACTCGATTTGGCTCTGATGTTGATCCAAGGAAAACAGCCGATGATTTGAAGCTGGATGATGGAGATACCATCCGTGCAGAACCTAATGTCATGCCTGATCCTCTGAAAACTTTTTTGAAATAAGTTATTTGGGTCAACCGCGTTTTAAATTTAGGGTAAACTACACTGGTAGTCACTGAACTTTTAGGGTGCTTTCAATAAGGTCATCGAATTTTTAAAACTTTCATTATAGTCACACAACTTTTAATTCGCTTTCAATAAGGTCACTGCTGTCAACCACCGTTAAAAAAGCTGACGTGGCATGTTAAATTTAAGGTTAAAATACACTATTAGTCATTGAACTTTTAATAGGCTTTCAATATGGTCACCGAACTTTTAAAACTTTCATTACTATCACTCAACTTTTAATTCGCTTTCATTACCGTTAAAAAAACTGATGTGGCGCGTTAAGTTTAAAAATAAACGTTTTCCCACCATATTTTTTTATCATCTCTTATTTTCTTCGATCCAAACATGTCTCTTTCTTCCATATGAATTAAATTGTAATTTTTTGGTGAAGGTCATTACTTCTCTAGTAACACATCAAGGAAAATATTAATGTATCTAGACATGCATGCGACATGTGTGAGAACAAGAAAAATATTGGGAGGCATCTGATGATGGAATGATAAAGAAATAACTAAAATTTTGCTTATAAAAATCCTATTTATGCTTCAGACCCGACATTTACTAAGTCATGCACTAGATAATGAGGAGTTCAAAGAAAAATATTAATGTATCTAAAAATAGACATGTTTGGATGGAAGAAAATAAGACATGGAGATAAAATAGGTTGGGAAAAAGTTTATTTTAAACTTAACATGTCACATCAATTTTTTTAACGGTAATGAAAGCGAATTAAAAGTTGAGTGATAGTAATAAAAGTTTTAAAAGTTCGGTGACCATATTGAAAGCCTCTTAAAAGTTCAGTGACTAATAGTGTATTTTAACCTTAAATTTAACATGCCTCATCAGCTTTTTTAACGGTGGTTGACGGCAGTGACCTTATTGAAAGCGAATTAAAAGTTGGGTGACTGTAATGAAAGTTTTAAAAGTTCGGTGACCTTATTGAAAGCGCCCTAAAAGTTCGGTGACTACGAGTGTAGTTTACCCTTAAATTTATGAATCTGGGTCAAATTTAATAACTTAAGGAATGTTATTTTTGTAAACTCTGGGAAATTGGAGGACCTTTAAAGTAATTGTCTAACTAATTTGAAGCAAATTTAATTCTATAGAAAGTAGGGAGCTATCTTTCCCAGATTTTTTTTACTTTATTTTTTTTCTCTCCATATTGAAGCCAACAATTAAAAGTTAATGCTGCCAAGAATAAAATTTATTGTAAGAATTATAGATACATTTGGAAGAAACGAGATTAAAAATATTAATAATAGGATTTGATCAATTGAAATTTTCTTTTTACTTATACATTTAAAATTAAATATATATATATATATATATATATATATATATATATATATATATATTGCAAGGGTAAAAATATTACTGGTGCAACTGAATCGACTCTCGTTCCTTTGCCTCCGGTTGTCGATGGGAAAATAACATTTTGCCTTAAAGTGAAGTGGCTTTATGGCGAGCTGTGCTATTTGATGGGGCGAAATACGCCGATGGCGAACCTAATGCTCGATTATGCTGACCGCCTTTGCGAGTTTTACGAAGATACGACGTGGGTTTTCGAAGGTCGTCGAATCAAACCCAATCAAACAGCCGATGATTTGGGTATGAAGGATGGAAATGTTCTGCAGGCATTTAGGGTGTTGAGAGGTTAATGTAGCAAACGTTATGTTAAATGATCGTTATCTTTCAATAGCTTTCTACTTATATAACAATAGTTTTCAAAGTAATGTACTCGAATAAAATAATAAAATAAAATATTACTAAACCCTGTTCAATATTGCTTTTGAAACACTTTTGGAGCTAAAAACACGTTTGGAATCGTAAGCAATGTTACACAAATAGCTTTGGGGTAAAATGTGCTCTTGAAAAGTATTTTTCAACTCAAACGTAAAAGATAAAATTTTTAATTTTTACGGTTAGAAAAGTGTTTTTAAGAGTCAAATTATAATTTTAATCTTATTTTTTTTACCAAAGAGATAAAAATATTTTGTTTGTATAGATTAATAAAAATGATTTTTTATCATAATTTAAGTTGGTATTATAACATTAAAAAATTTGCATATCATTTAAACATATGTTTTTTTAACTTACAACAACATCTCTGAAATGGCCAATTACCTTCTCAAAAGTATTTTTTGATAACAATACCAAACAATTATATCTCAAACTAAAAATCTAAAAAACACCTTTTCAACGCATTTTTTAAAAACAAAGCTAAACTAATCTTTGATAGTGTTGTATTTTCGCTACCAAAGTTTTTTTTTGCACCTTCGAGTCTTTCGCTGTCAATCCTCCACTACAACGCCTTTGCATGTAGCCTGTAGGGCTTTCAAAGCTTCAGAGGTCGAGCACTGACATAATTCCTCTGAATTTGGGCCCTAAAGCCTTTGAAGCTTTCCTGAGGTTGTTATTTGTCAAAGAGATATAGTATCTCGGCAGAATAGTTATTTGATTCATTAGTTGACTCTATTACCTGACAGTCAGATCTATTCCTATCAATCCACCGACACCTATCAAGCTTAGGGCTATAATCACCCATCAAAAGGACATTTATACATCCACAAGAGGTCAGACAAGGAGAAGGATCAGAAACTCTATTCTACTATTGAACATTTCTAAAAATCTCTCTATACCACATAATTTTTATCTATACCGACTCTTCACTCAAACAAGAAAGAATAAATCGCCTAAAATTACCGTCATCTTATTTTTACCGTCAATAAATAGTTTTTGTTTTCTTATTCAATTCATCAAGTCATAACGTGGAATAGTTTAATTTTAAGATATCAAATCCGACGTGGTCGAAATGGAGTCTGTTCGGAGTCAGGAAATTGAACCACTATTGTTTAATGGCATAAGCAAGCAGGCAAGTAAAGAATGCCTTTTGAAAATTTGATTCTGGTTGTTAATTCATTAGGAGATCTCATCGAGTATATATCATTATTACCATTGTAATAGTACTTATACCTAAAAACTAGAAAATGCAATTAAATAGTCATGAAAAGTAATAATTTCAATTTGTCTTTTGGATTACATGAGATCCTTACAATTTTTGTCTTTTGGATCAAAATGCGAGTCAAATGGATTCACGACCAATTAGTTATCATTACTATGTTTCCTTGAAAACAAGCCTACCACAAATAACCAGTTCGTCCAACGGGACAAGGTGCTAGTTATGGACAAAGATTCAAATCAAAATACTAGAAATGGAGCAAATTAGATTAAAAAAATTACCCCACGATAACCTTTTCAATATCTGTTTCAAATTAATCAACCAATAAATTATTATTCTCGTGGCGTGTCCACGATAATCTTTGGTGATGTTTGTATATATCCTTTGTTTTGAGTCTCTTATGATCTCTACGCAAGCTTCTTGTTTCAATGGATATATAATGGTTCAATAAAACTAGCAAATTTAAACTAAAAAAAATATAGATTTGATTGTGGTATAGATTTAAATTTTTGGAGTCCTTACCAACGAGGGTTGGTTTATGTGTTAAGCAATTTGATATTGTTTAAGTAGGTCTCGAGTTTGACACTATAATTTAAATTTTCTAGCTCCGGCCCAATTTATAAACATATGTTTCAATATTACTCCACCTTTGCAAACGTACGTACCAATACCTAGTGATAAAATTCTTTATTTCAATAGATGTTAATTGAGACAGTAATTAAGCAGGGTTCCAAGAGTAGCAAACTCTATTATAAGCGAACAAACATGGACCATCAGGCCTTACTTTCCACACGCAAGTTTCGCATACAGCTCTATCCCGGGCTTGTACGTAAATGTCGAACCGATGCACTCTTCTGTCCCATTTCATGCTGCAGTAAAACAAGGTGTTCCTTAAAAAGTTTGGTCGGAACTTGAACTGGTAGTAGTGGCCGTAGGCGACATGTCGGATGCCGAGACTGTTGTTCTTCGATTTGCAGTGGATGGTGAGGGTCTTCCTCGGACCCAGGTCATTGTAGACTATTATATGCACTTTGTGTGGCACAAGGATTGCTTCGGTCGAGACCAAGAGCAGCGTTAAAGAGAGCAACCGAGTGATCGGGGAAGATTTCATGTTTGTTTCTGATGCTTAGCAAAATGGCGTTCGAGACATGTAACCGATGCTCTGATTTGGTGATGGGAAAAAAATCAAAATACAAAGATTTGAAATACTTTGTTATATATAGATAAAGTGTTTATCTTTATCAAGGATAATTGTTAGGATAGACTAGGATAAGATATATTGAATTCAAATTTAAATGTTTGGTTGATTGGATTGAGAAAAAATATATAGGAGAATATAAAGTAGAATCCTTATATTATTTACCAACTAACAGTTGGTTAGACGAGATTAGACATTAGATTCCTTAAACAATGACAAAGATTCGAATATTGACGTTGTGAATGAAGCAAAATAGGTTAAGAGGATCGTCCCCATAATGGGCCTTTACAGTATCTAATCTCGTTTAGCCAACAATGGACGTAATCATGATCGAACATTAACAACGATCAAATTACTTAATTTTAAAAATACAATGGCTTATTAAGCATTTAAACTCAAATTTCAGGGACAAGACTTAGTCTGTCTAATATTTAAACTCAGAGTACCTAAATTGCTATTTGACCAAACATTTTGAGGACATGAACCCACTCTTCTTTAATTATGTTCCTGCTTGATTAAATACTTAATAAATCTGTGTATTTTTGACAAATACAAATTGCTATTAGACTAAAATTTGTCAGATATTTGAGATTCATGACGGGGTCTATGCTTCGTTGGACCCTCCATCCCTAATTTATGGATCGGATATCAATAATATACAAAAAAATATTATATTATTCAGCTAGAAAAAATAGTGTTAAGGAATATGTATAAAGAATAGATATTCAAGTCTGAATTTACCATTAATTAAAAATAAGTGTTACTTTACTAAAATTTTACTTGTTTTTATCTACAATAAAATATTATTAGTATATTCAAGAATAATATTTAGTAAATATTTCCAAAGAAAATAGCTGATGATTTGAAGATGGTTGAGAGATAGATAATTCATGCAAAAACTATCTATTTTACGTAATCTCTTAAGAATAAACGTTTTAGATTTTTCGGGATTTTAAAAACGATTATTAAATAATTAGTTTGGGTTAAGAGAAATTATCTGGTTTATACGAATTAATTCAAATTTGATATTCGAAAGTTATTTTAGTTGTAATTTAGATATTATCTGTTAAGATTTTATGCAATCGAAATTTGATATTAGATTTTTATTTTGGTTGTGTGTAAATTTTTAAATTTTAATTACAATCGAATCTCGAAAACAAAATCAATTATTTTTAATAGTTTTAAGGTAATTTCTGTTTATACTTTTATTTTAACCTTTTGATAAAGCACATACTATATAGACAAAACTGTTGAATCTAATTCTCTTAAGATGAATATTATCACCATTTTCAATAAAACTACTCGTTGGGTTCAAAATTACATTGATTATTAAAGTAACCCGAATTTCAGTTTTGGAGGGTATATGGTCTGATCAGGGCAAGTTTTCTTTTAGGCTCTTAAGGCAGCACGGTTATAAAGTTACTCCAGGTTCAATTTCTTTATGTGCCAAGAGACCACAATGGTATGACGGACCATTTAACGAAGGAAGGTATGTCAAGACAAGAGCTATTTGAAGCTTGGTGGTAGCAGGTTATAAAAGGTCATGTTGCTGTATAAGGAAGTCTTTCGCTGCTGTAATTTTTCCTTCTTTTAAGCTTCTTGTCTAATTGTGTTGTGTTTTTTACTCCATTTAAGATTATCAAGATTTTAATGAGCCTCAAAATAAAAATACATAATATGTATGATTTGTATTCTGATTTTTAAAATGGTACTTTGCCGAGCAAAAAAAATCTATCCTTATTTCAAAAAATGAGTCCGTTAAGTTTGTTTTCATTTTCATTTTCTTGGAAAATAAAAAGCGGTGAAGAAAATGTGTTTGTTTGTGAAAATTTGAAAACATAAAAAATGTTTTCATTAAAAATGTTTTTAGGAAATCAGAAAATATGATAACAAGAGTTATTTTTTTAATCTTAACTTCATTTTAACCCGGATACGAATCATTGTAATGTCATTTCTTAAAACTTTGGTTTATTTACTCATATTTTATTTATTATTATAATAATAATATTTTTCTAACTATATTTTATTTTAGTTATTCAATATTTATTTTTTCATTTCTATTTTGAAAAGCTAGATACCAAAATACATTTTCACCATTTTTATTTTTGAAAACAAGTTTACATTTTCACCATTTTCATTTTTGAAAACAAGTTTCCACACCTATCAACCAAGCATGTTTCTAATTTTTAGAAAACTAAAAATAAAAATAAAAAAAATAAAAATAAAAATACTTTCTAAAACGAAACGGACCTAAATTTCTCAAATTGTTTAGCAAAATAAACGTAAATACATAGTGTTCTCAAAAATAAATAATAGAAAAGGTCTCATTTTAATTGATTGGCCTTAGCTTGGTTAGCACATACATACATAGATGGAGACGTGGGCAAAGGATGTTTAAGCGTTTTATCTGCAAAGTGTGTGCATTGTTAAAGGGATAAGAATATGTATAAACAAATAGTATTTTAATTATATAAAGGCTATTAAAAATAAAAGAAAAATCAGTGTGGCTAAAGGTACAGAAAAATGAACATAACAAATAAAAATAGAGCACACAATAACAGTATGAACAAACAACAAATCATATGTCATGCCTATCTAAGTTCAATTTTATTAAGGTTCTAACAAAACACCAACATCATTTAAGAATTCCAGTGGCATCCATATCAAAATATAATACTTTATCACTCAACTTCGAAATTTTATTTTAATTTAAGAATTGGTGTGTAAACCGTTGAACATTTTATAATTTCTTTGGAAGATGATTTTAAGTCTAATCAATTAAGGAGCTTATAAACCAACGTATTATTTTTATTAAAGGGTAAATTACGTAAATTATCCCCGAATTTAACTCTCAAACTTATTTAGGTCTGTAACACCCTAAGTCTTTAAGGTTAAAAGAAAAGAAAATGTTGTTCAAGGGTTTCAAACCCATAACCTTTGGCTTTACATACACATGATACCACCATCTGAACAAAAGTTATTTTTTGTCATAATCTCATTCGGATTAAGTTTAACCAATGAATATGAAGTTTGACCACTTGTAGATTAAAGCCATATCTGACTTTTCACCTACCATTTAGATGCATATTCGAATAAAAAAAAAGGGAAGAGAGGGGAAATCGGGTCTTTCCAGAATACCAAGCGTCTCACCTAACCACCATCATTCTTAGCTCCGATCTGCGCCACCGCTGGGCCGTGGCCTTCACCGTCGCTGCCACCGTGTCTGCCAGCTCTCCTCGAACGCAGCCGCGGTAACCACTCGCGATTATCAGCCGTCGTCCATCGTGAGAAGCTGTTTGCATGCTTCGTCGGAGAAGCCCAAAGCGGCCTCTGTTTTACGCGTTTTCTGGCCACCTCTGTCACCGTTGGGGTGCGTCGACGGTTCAAGTGTGTTCAGCGTGTCGTGGGGAGCAAAACCCGACCGACCGATTGTGTGTCCGACGTCGGTAAGATGCTCATCGGAGCTACGTCGCTTTCGACCGTTTCCCCTCCGTTTTGGTTAATCTCGTTATGAATTCCAGCTTTTTGTGTTGTTGATGTATGGGTTGGAATTTTGAGCTAACAAGATGTTGTTTTCCAACAGAATCGATGCCAAAGGCGTCTCCGGTGATCGTTTCTGGAAACCGCTCGACGAAGCCAATCCGAAAGGTAAGTGAACCGGCCTGAACCCATTGTTGAATCGGTCTGATCAGAACCGGTCTGGCCCAATGAATTGGGTCAGGCCTATTAGATTTAGGAAGTGGGTCGGCCCGTGTAAGGCCCAACGACCTTTAGCCCAAACCCGTGTAACTGACCCGACCAGTTGACCGACCCGACCCGTTGACCCGTACCCGGCCCGTTGACCGAGTCAACTCGCCCGAGTCAACTTAGTGAGTCAACTCACTCGAGTCAACTCAGTGAGTCAACTCGCTCGAGTCAACCCAGTGAGTCAACTCGCCCGAGTCAGCCATTGGACCAGTGACGTCAGCACCGACTTTGACCGCTGACGTCAGCGTTGACTTTGACCAAAAAGTCAACTTTTCCTAAAAAGCCTGTTTTATGTTTTTCGACGTCCTGAGTCTGTTTTTGAAGCCCGTTTCGTGAAATTCTAACCCGAAAGCCTCTGAAATGGAACTTGAACTTGAGTCTGCCTATGTATTTTTAATAATCAATTATGAGCAATGTGAATAAGGACTTAAATTGGAATTTATGTGATTGAAGGTATTCACAATTTCTTGTATTCGAGATGCTGAGGACGTCGCATTTGGGTTTGAATGTGATCGAACGAAGTATCATGGTTGACCGATGTAGCAAGTATTAAAGGTAATACACTACTACCTTTAGTATGCTTTATGAACATGATGGTGTTCGGTTAATGCATGCATAAATATGATGAGGAGTTCTGTTAACTCTACTTAAGTCTAACCAGATATGAAATTGATTATGGTAACCTAGAAAAGATCAAAATGTTCGAATGAGAAAGTTAATAAATGTAAGGATCTAGAGTTCAATAAATTAATTAATAAGGCGGCTAATCTCCAAACATGATTATTAATGCCAAATGATTAAATGCTAAAGATATTTGGATATGAAATTACGAAAATTCCCTTTAAGGTATGAGAATGACTAAAATACCCTTGGAATTAGAAGCGATCTAGAAATCTACAATGGATATGGTAAAACAACCTGTTTCATCTGAAAACCTCGATCTACTTGGAAAGTTATGGTAACAAGATTTAAACCTTCGAGATTGTAAGGTGTTAGGTTTACTTGAATTTGGAATGAATCTCCGAATATAGATTTACGGGAAACTTTACATACCTCTGAATTAATCAAGTGGCTCAAATCTCCGAATTGATTGAAAATGACTAAAAGTATTAGAAATATTGTTATGGTTAAATTAATCGGAATGATCATATTGACAAAAGGGCTGAAGTATCCTCGGACACCGAGGGTTTGCAAATTAACTGGAATGATGGATAAACCCTTGAGTTTTGAAATGAATGAAGCGGTTGGTGGTAACGAAATTTCTCGAATGGCTGAAACACCCACGAGTTCTGAAATGATTGAAATGCTATATATGGTTCAATTGACAAGAATGATGGATATCCCGAGTTTCAGAACGATTGAAATACTCCCTTGATTGGAATAAGTAAATTGCCTTTGATAAAATTCTAAAAATGCCAATAAAGCTGAAAATGACTAAAATGCCCCTAAGGGTTGGAGCATGACTCATGTACGTCAATCACTCCTGATATTAATATAAGGATGGAAGTTTTCCGCACAGAGTATTAGTTCGACTACTCCGTGGCAAGTCTTGTGGTGAAACATGAAGGCAACCTTTCAGATATACGATACAAACAATATTTGGAAATGATACCCGTGAAGTGCTTACATCAGAAGGTTTGGTTAGTACTGTAAGGTTGGGACATGTTAGTTCGATCGGTTTTTTGAGGCTCGATAAACTTCTGGAAATCTTAAATAATGTAAATCGTCATATTATCACTATTGGGCTAAATTACAAAATCACCCATGATAGTTAAAAGACCAAAATGCCCTCGTTGGCCAAAGTAATCAAAATAGCCTCGAATGTATATGATATCGTGAAAGATCTTGATGTAGAAATCTCTAAATGCCTGGTTGGAAACTTGATGAGCAAATAGAATTTCTGAGCCACTATTTACGCCCTGTTGGTATAAATTACCAAAATGCCCATGTGTGATAAAATGACCATAATGCCCTTGTAGGCTTGAATGAGTAAATCGCTCATGATATATATAAACTCTTAAGATCTTGATGTATCATCTCCTGAATATCTGGTTTGAACCGTTAGTATGAACCCCCTTTTTATAGGGACTTCGTTTCTAAAATCTGTTCAAATTGTCAAAAGTTACCGTCGGCTCAGCCCTGATCCAGCTGGTAAGTCCGCCCGTATTCGGAACCTAAGCTTCGGCTAGGTCCGCCTGTTTTCGGATCCTAGGCTTCGGCTAGGTCCGCCCGTTTTCGGTTCATATGCTTCGGCAAGGGCCGCCCGTATTCTAAGGTATATCCTTAGGATGGTACCCACGCCCAATAGGCTCGGGTTAATGTCTGTACATGATACCGCACTGGGAAAACTATATACTGGAGTATGGTTGGAGGGTAAATAAAGAATTAAAATGAACTTTAATGCTACTTGAAACAAATGTATTTGAAATAAAAAGGGTTTACTGCATTGTTGCATTTCATGTATTAACGTTGCACAGTTAGAACACACTAGAAACTAAACTCTCTAATTTCACCTCCGTATATTATCAGCCTATAATCCCCGTCTAATTCTAGATGATTGAATAAAGAACAAGTACCCTTATTCTCAAATATAACGTTACCCTGAAATAGTGAAAAGGAAATGAAGATTGTTACTACGTGGAACATCATGAAAATGTTATGCTTACCATATATCTGCATGAGCTTATAGCATCTTTCGGTAGTTCTGTATTACTGAGCTTTTCCAAGCTCACGTTGTTTCTACCATTGCAGGTTAAAAGAATATATCATGGTATAATGGTTGTCAGCAGTGTTCGGAGTTGTCTCGGCACTGCCTTGGAGTACGATATTGTATATTTAGTGGGTATGTATGTCATGTATTGTTTCATGATAGTATTTGTAAAGCGCTTTCTAAAATTTATGTTATGTGTTTAAATAACATCCCGAAATGGTATTTTAAATAGAAGTTGATTTTAGAGTTTAATAAGTGTTCTGATGAAATATGTTTTTTATGTGTATTTTTACTGTGGGTCGCTCTTGTGACCCTAATGTAACTTTCTAGGATCCGTTGTAATGCATAGGCGGGTCTAGGGGGTTACACGGTCACTGAAATTTAGACATTGAACATTTTTTGTCACTAAACTTTACTGTCATACTTATTTTGGTCACTGAAGTTCAGAAATTGAACGTAGATGGTGATCGTTCGGTCCCAAATTTCACAGTCACTTCGCTCCAGCCCCCTAAGTCTGAATTTGACCTCTATTTCACCAAAAAGTGTCCCGAAGTCCACGAATCGAGCAAAAATCTTTCAGTCCTATATTACCTCATATCGAAGAAGCTAAATCTAGTTTCCCTGGATGAATATCGCCCCATAATCCTGGTGGGAGGAGCCTATAAGATTTTATCCAAGCTCTCGGCTAATAGGCTCCAAAAGTGTATTGATCTTACCATTAGCAGGTCACAATTTTTGGCGCTTCTCCCTCCTCAATCGTTGTCATGATGTAACCCCCTAGACCCGCCTACGCGTTATAACGAATCCTAGGAAGTCACATTAGGGTCACAAGAGCGACCCACAATAAAAATACATATAAAACATTTTTTCCCTCAAAACACTTATTAAATTGTAAAAATCAACTTCTGTTTAAAATACTATTTTAGGAAGTCATTTAAACACATAACAGAAATTTCAGAAAGTGTTTTACAGACACTATCATAAAACAATACATGGAATACATGCCCACTAACTATATAGTACCGTACTCCAAAGGCAACACCGAGACAACTTCGAACACTGTTGTCAACCATTATACCATAATATATTCTTTTAACCTGCGATGGTAAAAGTAGCGTGAGCTTGGAAAAGCTCAGTAATACAGAACTACCAAAAGATACTATAAGCTCATGCAGATATATGGTAGGCATAACATTTTCATGATGTTCCATATAGTAACAGTCTCCATTTCTATTCTACTATTTCGAGGTTGCATCATACTCGAGAATAACCATATTTGTTCTTTATTTAAAAATCAAGAATTAGACGGGAATTATATAGGCTAGTAACATACGGAGGTGGAATTAGAGAGTTTAGTGCCTAGTGTGTTCCAACAGTGCAACGTTAATGCATGAAATGCAACAATGCAGTAAACCTTTTTTTAATACATTTGTTTCAAGTAGTAGTAAAAATCATTTTAATTCTTTATTTACCCTCCAACCATACTCCAGTATATAGTTTCCTCAGTACAATATCATGTACAGGCATGCACTGCTACCTCTTGTATGCCTTATGAACATGTTAGTATTTGGTTAATGCATGCACAAGTATGACGATGAGAACCTTTAATTTTTGCTTAAGTCAAACCGAATATGAAAATGTACGACAATGTAGATAAGATTAGAATAATCGAATTAGAAAGATGATAAATCAAAGAATCTGGAGTTTAATAAATAAATAATGAGGCAGTCAATCTCCAAACATGATTAATAATGTCAATTGGTCAAACGATTGAAATATTTTAAGTATAAAATTACGAGAATGCCCTCGAGGTGGAAATGACAGAAATGTCCCTTGATAATGAAAGTGCTGCGAAAACCTACACTAGATCCGGTAAAACAATCGATTCACCTAAAAGTCTTTAATTTCTCAAAGAGATGCAATAATAAGAATTAAACATTCATGGAAAATAAGTACTTAGATCTAGCGTAAATCCTGAATAAACCTCTGAAGATAAATTTGTGGGGGGGGGGGGAACTCCCTATACGTTCGAACCAATCAAACTATCATAAAATACAGAATTGCTATTAATGGCTGAATCGAGTAAAAGAATTGAAAATATCGATACAACCGAGTCAACAAATGACCAAAATGTGCTTGAGCATTGAAATTTCTAAATTTACAGAAATGATGGGTTTATCCTCGTGTTTTGGGAATAATGGATGGTTGAAAAAAGGTCGAAAGGATCAAAATAACTGAAAGAATTGAAAATACTAACACATACAAATTGGCTAAAATAGACTAAGATGCCATCGGGCACCCAAAACTACCGAATTAACCATATGATGAGATATAAACTAGTGATTAAGATGATTAAGTGGTTCAAAAAGCCTGAAAGAACGTGAACGACTGCACTTTAAATAATTGGGATACCCTCTTGACTGAGATGAGTTAAAGCTTTGAAATCTTGAACTTTTGATTGCACGCAAGTGGTTGTAATATTCAAATGGGTTGAAGTTTGGGTTATGTATGTTAATCATTTCATAATACAAAAATTGGCATTAATGCATGTTCAACCTCTCGAGGCATGTTCCGAGATAATGCGACATCGATTTATACAGATGTACAACATAGTCAGAATCAAATAGTGAACGCAAAGAAAATGCACCGATTTGAATGCCTGAAAAGTAATGTATTGGTGGGATGAGTATAGTGGAATGGTCTTGGAAGCCTAGTAAATCGTCGGAAATCTTCAGTGCGACACATCATTGACCTATCCCCTCGGGATCAGATTATGGAACTCCCCTAGAGTGTTAAATGACCAAAATGCCCTTATTGGCCAAATGATCAGAACAATCTTGATATATTTGAGATCCTAACTGGTCGTATTGTAAATCGAATGCATGGTCGGAGACATTGATTACGATGCCCCCTTTATATATGGACATTGTTTCTAAAATCAGTTCAGAATTGTCAAAAGTTCAGCGTTTCATCTCTCCTTGTAAATACCAAGTATCTCTGAGAAATAAACTGTTCCACCTAGTGTGTTCCATGTGTGCTACACGACTATTTTTGTATACTGATTTACATGTTTTAATACCGATCACATGCACTTGACTGACATACTCGAATTCACATGAACATGACTTGTTTTATAAATTAAGCATGACCGTACTGTATTTCTGATATATGCGTATGCATCTGATATGACAAACATGCTATATGGATAGTGTATTACCGGAAATACTATTATTGATTAATGAACTATTGATGATCTGATTCAATAGGGTACTTGGGATATGATATGAAGTTACTGTCGGCTCAGCCATGATCCAGCTGACATGTCCGCCCGTTTTCGGTTCCTATGCTCCGGCTAGGTCCGCCCGTATTCGGTTCCTATGCTTCGGCTAGGTCCGCCCGTATTCGGTTCCTATGCTTCAGCTAGGGCGGCCCGTATTCTAAGGTATCCCCTTAGGATGGTACCCACGCCCAATGGGCTCGGGTTAATGTCTATACATGATATTGTACTGGGGAAACTATATACTGGAGTATGGTTGGAGGGTAAATAAAGAATTAAAATGATTTTTACTGCTACTTGAAACAAATGTATTAAAAAATGTTTATTGTATTGTTACATTTCATGCATTAACGTTGCACTATTGGAACACACTAGGCACTAAACTCTCTGATTCCAACTCCGTATGTTACTAGCCTATATAATTCCCGTCTAATTCTCGATGTTTAAATAAAGAACATATATGGTTATTCTCGAGTATGATGCAACCTCGAAATAATATAATAGAAATGGAGACTGTTACTATATGGAACATCATGAAAATGTTATGCCTACCATATATCTGCATAAGCTTATAGCATCTTTTGGTAGTTCTGTATTACTGAGCTTTTCCAAGCTCACGCTGTTTTTACCATCGCAGGCTAAAAGAATATATTATGGTACAATGGTTGACAGCAGTGTTCGAAGTTGTCTCAGTGTTGCCTTTGGAGTACGGTACTGTATAGTTAGTGGGCATGTATATATGTCATGTATTGTTTTATGATAGTGTCTGTAAAACACTTTCTGAAATTTCTGTTATGTGTTTAAATGACTTCCTGAAATGGTATTTTAAACAAAATTTGATTTTTACAGTTTAATAAGTGTTTTGAGGGAAAAAAATGTTTTTATATGTATTTTTACTGTGGGTCGCTCTTATGACCCTAATGTTACTTCCTAGGATTCGTTGTAACACATAGGGGGGTCTAGGGGTTACACAAGAACTATTTCTTGGTCCTGAAGAAACATTGCAAAGTAATTTTTAGGAACATCCCCCTAATAAGATTCCGAGAATCTTTTTTTTTTCTTTTCATATAAACAAATCTTAGAAAGAAAATAGAATTAAAAAAACAACCTAACTGAATTGAAAAGGTTTGGTTTGATTAATTCGGTTTTAACATATATAATAGATCAATACATACAATTTTAAAATGTTTGTCTATTTATTCGATCGGTCATTCCGGTAGAAAGCTTTTTTACAAATAAAATAAGCGAACTGCTTTTATATTTAAACTTGTATCTAAGAAATATAATATAACCAAGTCGTAAACATGCATTTTTACATCCAAATTTCATACTTTTGCCTCCAAGTAGCCTTCAGTTTCCAGCTCTATCCCCTTATTACTAATTCATTGATCGTTATTTTCAACTTTTTTATACACAAAACCCTTAGCAATCCACATATAAACACACAAATTAGTCCCACTCAATCCCGCCATTACCCAATAAAAGTAATTGAGATTTGCACGGTTCAGATTATCTCCAGGCCATGCATTGCCATGGCTTGAAGTAATGGCTTGAACCACTGAGATTATAGCTGTGTTTAGAAAGCTCCCAACTCCCATTATACTTATGTAAGCAGCTGCTCCGATGCTTCTCATTTCTTCGGGCATTTGGTCGTAGAACAGTTCTTGTAGTCTAACAAGTGTCAAGCCTTCTCCGATTCCGGTGAGTAAGTATTGTGGAACTAACCACCATATGTTCATCGGGACTATGGCTTTTGGGGTGTCGAGTAGACCTTGCTTGCTCGCGGTGTTTACCCTAGATGTCTCTACTAGGGCTGCAACAACCATGTTCAACATGGAACAAATAAACTGACACCGATTCTTTGTGGCATTGTGATTCCGCGGGGATGTCCAGTTATTTTTCGAGCGAAGGGGACGAAAATCTGATCGTAAATCGAGAGGACAGTGAGGATTTCGAGGCCAACGAGGCTTTGGAGTGCCGCCGGAGGAACTTGGAAATCGGGACCTATTGATCTCAACATTGTGCTGCCTTGCTTGGTGAAAAATGTTTATAATTGGGTTATCACGGCACTGAACATTAAGCAAGCAAGCCATATTGGGATGAGGCGAAGAACAAGCTTTACTTCTTCAACTTGGTTTAATGAACATAGCCTCCATGGATCCTTGATATTGCTCAAGCAATCCTTGTTGTCAATGATCATTGCCTTGTCCAAAAATCTGCATTTCCAAAGAAAGATTGTAAATAAATCGAGTTTGAATAAATAAAATATTATATAAGTCACATTTATTGTGATTCGAATACAAAAACTCGATCCGATTAATATATATTCAATTTCGATACAATCCGATTTGGATAACAAAAAGTCAACAACTCATACTTAAATGATTCGAAATAAAAATGGCTCAAGTCTAATATGAAGTTGACCCAAATTAAACAAGTATAATTAATTAAAATATTTTAGATAATTGTTTCAACAAATATAATGAATATCTTTCTTGAGCTAAATAGTTTTAAGATATGTATTAACGTGAAAAAATAATATCACAAAGCGAAGTTTAAGATTTAGTGTACATGACAAACGAGAATATTTAAACAATGCTTGTGAAATTAAAATATTCTACCGATCGTGTATCAAATATTGGCTTTCTAATTAGGGTAAACTATATCAGATATTACTAAACTTTAAATTTAGTATCGGTTATACTATTAAACTAAAAATCCATTACACCATAATATTTTTAATTTTTAATTCAACAAAATCATCAATTCAGTTTAGTGTTATGCGGTATATTTTATGGAACATCCGGATTCAATGGAAAACGTTAGCTTCGTTGGTGTTTATGAACCTTTAGTTGATGATTTTGTTGAAACTAATTTATCTGATAATTCGTGCAGGAAATTGAAAGGGCGCGAAGAAAAAATTAAGTAGTTGAAAAACACTTCATTTGTTAATTCTGATCTACACTAAAAAGTAAAAAATTTCCCTTTCATTTTGCAGGCACCAGATATCGAGTTAAAATATGATACTTTATCACTCAACTTCGACATGCTATTTGTAGGTCCTTTATATTTTGTAATTTGGCGTGTAAATCGTTGAACATTTTATAATTTTTTTTGGAAGATGATTTTAAGTCAATTAAGGAGACCAACGTATTATTTTTATTAAAGGGTAAATTAAGTAAATCGTCATTGAATTTTACTCTAAAACTTATTTTGGTCATTGAAATTTAGACATTAAACTTTTTTTTATCACTGAAATTTACTGTTAAACCTATTTTGGAAAACTGAAGTTTAGACATTGAACGTAGATGGTGGTCGTTCGGTCCCAAATTTCACAATCACTTCGTTTCAGCCCCCCTAAGTATGAATCCGACCTCTATTTCACCAGAAAGTGCCCCGAAGTCCACGAATCGAATAAAAATCTTTCATTCCTATATTACCCTCATATCAAAGAAGCTGAATCTGGTTTTCCTGGATGAATATCTCCCCATAAGCCTGGTGGGAGGAGTCTATAAGATTTTATCCAAGCTCTCGGCTAATAGGCTCCGAAAGTGTATTGATCTTAGCATTAGCATGTCACAATTTGTTTTTATTCCGGGAAGATAGATTCTTGATTGTTCTCTGATTGTAATTAAAGTTATCGGTCATCTTCATAAAAGTGGTTCGAGTGGCCTTGTGTTTAAAATCGACTTTCAAAAAGTGTATGATTCTGTCTATTAAGAGTTTTTAGTCTAGGTTATGAAGGCTATTGGTTTTGGGGAATACATGTGCAAATGGACATACCAGTGTATCTCGACTCATAGGCGGAGTCACCTATTAGAATGGGTGGTCATATGACACCCCAAAATTTTTTGGGAAAAAATTATATATATAATTTTTATGTAAAAAAATTAAAAAAAATAAATAAATGACACCTATTTATAAATAATTGACACCCCTTGAATATAATTCAAGAAAAATAACACCCCTTAAATATTTTTTGGCTCCGCCCCTGTCTCGACCGCTTACATTTCAGTACCTATTAATGGTTCACCCACACACAAATTCAAGTTCTCTAGAGGACTGAGGCAAGACTGTACTTTATCACCACTCGTGTTTAATCTCATCAGAGAATAGCTAAATTTGATATTAAACAAGGCCGTACAATCTGGCCTTTTCTTTGGCATTTATCTTGGTTGGGGGAATAACTCCCTTTGTATCTTTCATTTGCAATATGCGAATGTTCTCATGATCTTCTGTCAAGCATGTGAAAGCCAACCAATAAATGTCAAAAGGGTTCTTAAAATTTTTCAACTCGCTTCCGGGCTACAATTAAATCTGAAAAAAGAGCAAAGTTTTCAGAATCAATGTGGAGATAGTTACTATAGAGAGATGGGCCTCTTTGATCGGCTATTATGTTCGATCTCTTCCTTCGGATTATTTGGGCATCCCTATTGGGGCTAGGCGAAACTTGCATGTAATTTGGAAGCCTATTATCAACAAATACTCTCAGAGGATTGCAAGTTCGATGTCGAGTGTTCTATGTTTTGGGGGAGAGTAACCCTGATTAAATCGGTTCTTTTTAGTCTATCAGTGTATTTTCTGTCTATATTTAAATTGCTTGTAGTGGTATGTCGTCGTTTAAATATCTTGATGGCAAATTTATTGTGGGGATCTTCCGAAAAAGGAAAATCCATTTGATCAAGTGGTCGGACTATTAGAAGATATTATCTTGAGCCAATGTTCTTTATTAAAAACATATCAGTTTTTTTGTTACATCTGCTCACGGGCCTAACTAACTGACCCATCCTAATTGGCAGATTAGTTACGGCCCTTCCTTGAGCTATAACAACCAGTTTTTCGGTACTGACCCAATTAAATTAATTCTGGTTGAGATGGCCTACATTGAAACTAAACCTAATTTTCCTCTCCCTTTTCTTCTTCATCTCAGTAGCCACTTATTGTAGTTTTGTAAAGTTTGAACCTTTAAGTTCTTCATTTCAATATGGTATCAGAGCGTCAGGTTCTGGTCCGCTCCACTTCTTTCATCATTTTCTTGTGTCAATGATCGGTGTTTTCATCTGTCGATGCCGTCCGTCGTGTCGATTTCGGAAGGTCCTGGCGACGGTGATTTCGCCACCTCTGGCAACCAGTCGAGTCCTGCTTTCTCTAACAAAAACATTAGTGTTCTCCTCGACGATGATAATTTTCTCTTGCGGAAGCAGCAAGTGCTTCTCATGGTTCGCGACCACGACTTAGAACACTTTCTTGACGAATCGACATTCGTTCCTTCAAAGTTTGTCGTTGTTGAGTCTGGAGAAAGGACATCGAATCCAGAGTATGTTCGATTCCGGCTACAAGATAGTTCACTGGCTTCGTGGTTGCTCTCCACTATGAGCCCTGGTATTTTGCCTCAACTTATCGGTGCAGTGACTTTTTCCGTCATTTAGAGCATCGTTCTCAGCCTTTAAGCTCGATTGTCAACCACTAAAGTTATTCTCCTCTATTGCCGCATGCGATCTATAAAAAAAGGATCGCTTACGATGAGGGCCTATATCACGCAGATCAAGGATATGTGCGATCTCCTTACTATTTGTGGAAGCAAGATCTCTGATGCCGAGCAAGTCGCCACCATCCTGAACGACCTATCTGCTGAGTATGAACCGTTTATTTCTATTATCACCGGTAGTCGTGAGCCTTATTGTAACACCCAATAAAAGAAGAAGGGGAGAATGGCTGCCAAGGGGACTCGAAACCGTGTCCCTTGTCATGAGAGATAGAAAGGTTAACCATGTGAGGTAACATATATAAGATTTCATGTAATGCTATTCGGTGATGATGATTATGTTTGAGAATATCCTAATGGAAATTTGATAAAAGCAGTATTAATTTAAATGAAAGGTGTTTGTGAAAGTGGCAAAAGTGTAAAGTTTTGTGGTGACATTGTTATACACGAAGGAAACAATTACGGAATGTTGTGCTAAAACTAAGTGACATTCGTTCGGAACCTTTGTTATGTTCGGTCGACTTGGAGAAGGACCTCTTATATGAAAAGGGTGGCATAGTGTATCACTATATCATCAATGACCGAAATGTAATGTTACACCCTGATTTTGGGAGGCCTTGAGTACTCATCTGGAATTCAGGTACAGTTTTTCTTCCGTAACTTGATGTCAACTTTGTAGAATAATTCAGATTCTAGAGGATATACTTCAGGGATAGTATGATTAACTTCTGTGTTAGTTGGATGGCCTCTGATCTTCGAAGGAGTCTTCTTATAATAACAATCACGGGAAAATGTTTGCATGGCACCATATAATGATTTGTATGGATTGAAGTATTTTATTCTGATCAGTTATCATAAGGTGTACGAAGGCACGATTTTGGGTCCAAAGTTAGTCTGAGAAACCGAGGATACTTTATAATTGAATAGTGACCATCTAAGAGTCCCGAGAAACAGTTATGCTTTGATGGATAAGTTTTAATACAAGAACGGATGAAAGAGCAGTTTCTGCATTTCTCATACTCTGGTAAATTTCGAGGACAAAATTCTCTTTTAGGGGGGGAGAGTTGTAACACCCAAAAAATAAAAGAAAAAGGAGAGAATGGCTACCAAGGGGACTCGAAATCGTGTCCCTTGGCATGAGAGATAGAAAGGTTAACCATTTGAGCTAAGGACACTCTTGGTCTTAGCCTGCCTCTGATTCTATTTGTTTTAGTTTGGTTCGATCAAACCCATAATAGTTAAAATCTAATCAGATCCACCTACCTTTTCGATTATAAAAAATACATAGGGGCTTTCGACTCTTCACCTTCTTCATCTCCCCGCCACCGACCGGCTCTGATCTGCCACACCACCCCGCCGTGGTTGTCACTGCCACCACCGGCGTGATCGTCGTCGTACCCTGAACCCAGCTATCACCGCCACTCACCTCGATTCCTCACCGTGTGTCGTGGGAAGCCGATCGAAGGTTCGGCTGTGACCCAAACCTGCGTCACCCCTATTGTTCGACAATTCTAGCGTTGATCGACGTCCGTTCATCGTGTCGTTGCCACGAGCGAGTTCCCCATTGCAGGTCGAACAAAACCCAGGTTACTGATCGCCGGTTTGCCATCGTTCAACGCCTTGCTGGAGCAACGTCGCTTCTAATCGTTTTTGCTCCGATTTGGTAGGTTGGTAAGGATTTCGGCTTTGAATCTAAGCTATTTAAGTCATTGGTTAAGAAATCGACAGCTTTTATCTTGATTGGAGGTTTTTTCCGGCCAAATAGGTTGCGCGTGGACTTCACGACCACCCTGAACGGTGGTCGTTGAACCGGCCGGCTCAGACCCGACCTAACATGTCGATCGAGCTGCCCGAACCGGTCAAAACCAAATCGGTGTGGTCCTGTTGTTAAACCCGACCCGATTTGACCTGAACTTGACCCGAGTTTGACCCATTGACCGAGTCAACCCAGTGAGACAACTCGTCCGAGTCAACCCAGTGAGACAACTCGTCCGAGTCAACCCAGTGAGTCAACTCGCTTGAGTCGACCTAGTGAGTTAACTCGCCGAGTCAGCGTTGGACCAGTGATGTCAGCATTGACTTTGACCACTGACGTCAGCGTTGACTTTGACTCGAAAAGTCAATTTTTCCAAAAAAATCCTATTTTATGTTTTTCGACGTCCTGAGTCCGATTTTGAAGCTCGTTTCGCAAAATTCTAACCCGAAAGCCTCTGAATCTGACCTTGAACCCAAACTTGTATATGTATTTAGTTATGCAGTTAAGGGTACTGTGAATAAGGACTAAAATGGGAATTTGTGTAATTGAAGGTGCTCACAGTTCCCTGAATATGAATTGTTGAGGGACGTCAAATCCGAGTTCAAGAGTGTTTGAATGTCGTTCATGGACCGACCATTATAGCTCGAAGCCAAGGTAATACTTTTCTACCTCTTGTATGCTTTATGAACATATTGGTATTCGGTTGTAGCATGTATGCTCATGATGAAGTATATTGTTAATCTACCTAAGTCAAATCAAATACGAAAAATAAGTATGAAAATTCAGATAAGTATGACATATTCGATTAAAAATGAATAAATCGAAAAGATCTAGAGTTCTATAATTATTTTTGAATAAGATTTTGATTGATGCGAATAAAGAATTGATGATCGATGAGTGATCCAAGTTCAATGGTTAATCGGTAAAACAGTACACTTCGAAACATCCAATTCAAACTATTTCTTGATTAAAGTTCTAATGCTCAAAATGTTTGATTGTGAAGTGACAAAGACGCCTTGATGTATAAGAAAGACTAAAAATTATCTCTGTTAATGGATGTGATCTAGAAATCTTCACTAGATCTGGTAACACAACCGATTCATTTGAAAACCTCGGTTTTGCTCCGGCCGTTATGTTAACGAAGCCTAAACCTTTAAAATTGCAAAGTGTTAAGATCTTCCCGAGTTATGAATAAATCTCTAAAGATGAGACTACAAAATTTTTTTCGCATGTCTAGATTAATCTAAGCGGCGTAAAAGTTGAATTGATCTAAAATGACTAAAAGGAATGAAAATGCCGATAAGGTTGAACTAGTCGGAATGTGTATAGTAACTAAAAAGAAAAAAAATACCCTCGGGCACTAGATGTCGAATTAAACATAATGATGGATGTACCCTTGAGACTCGAACCGAATGAATATTTAGAAGGACTCAAAAGGCTCAGCATAATTGAAAAAACCTTCAAACACTAAAATGACTGAAAATATCTCCAAGACTCGTGTTTTGTAGGTCGTTTGATATATATGTAAATTTGAATAAATACCATATGAAGGCATATTCGATATGTTTGGAGGAAATACATAGTTAACAGTAAGAGTAGTCTGTTTAAGGGTACGTTCGATACTATGGTTTGAGTTCGGGTGTACTGCCCATATTCGAATACTTGGTAAATATTGCAGTATTGGGATTTGTATGTTCGACTAAATTTGGAAACCTGATAAACCGTGGAGATCTTCATGTATGCATATTACCAATTTGTCTATAGTATGTGGAATTACGGAATCACCCCTGATAGTTAAATGACTAAAATGCCCTCGTTGGCCAAAATGACCAAAATAGCCCTAAATGTATCTGATATCGTGAAAGATCTTGATTTAGAAATTCCTGAATGCTTGGTTGGAAACCTAATGAGCAAATGGAATTCCCGAGTCTCCGTTTATGCCTTGTTGGTATAAATTACCAAAATGCCCATGTATGAAAAATGACTATAATGACCTTGTAGGCTTAAATGACTAAATCACTCTTGATATATCTAAACTCTCAAAGATCTTAATGTATCATCTCCTAAATATCTGGGTTGAACCGTTAGTATGAATCCCCCTTTTAATAGGGACCTCGTTTCTAAAATCCGTTCAAATTGTCAAAAGTTCAATGTGTTCCCTTCCGTAAATGCCAAGTATCTCCAAGAAATAAATTGTTCCACCCAGTGTGTTCCATGTGTGCTACACGACTATTTTTGCATACTGATTTACATGTTATAATATTGATCACGTGCACATGACTGACATACTTGAATTCACAAGAACATGATATGTTTAATAAATTAAGCACGACCGTACTGTATTTCTGATATATGTCCATGCACCCGATATGACAAACATGCTATATGGATAATGTATTACTGAAAATATTGTTATTGATTAATGAACTATTGATGATATGATTCACTGGGGTACTTGGGATATGATATGAAGTTACTGATGGCTCAACCCTGATCCAGCTAGTAAGTCCGCCCGTTTTTGGTTCTTATGCTCCGGTTAGGTCCGCCCGTTTTCGGTTCCTATGCTTTGGCTAGGTTCGCCCATTTCGGTTCCTATGTTTCGACTAGGTCCGCCCGTTTCAGTTCTTATGCTACGGCTAGGGACGCCCGTATTCTAAGGTATTCCCTTAGGATGGTACCCACGCCCAATAGGCTCGGGTTAATGCATGTACATGATATCGCACTGGGGAAACTGTATATTGGAGTATGGTTGGAGGGTAAATAAAGAATTAAAATGAACTCTACTGCTACCTAAAACAAATGTATTTGAAATAAAAAGGTTTACTGCATTGTTATATTTCATGCATTAACGTTGCACTATTGGAACACATTGGACACTAAACTCTTTGATTCCACCTACGTATGTTATCAGCCTATATAATTCTCGTCTAATTCTCGATGTTTGAATAAAGAACACATATCTTTATTCTCAAGTATAATGCTACCTCGAAATAGTAGAACAGAAATGGAGATTGTTACTACATGGAACATCATGAAAATGTTATACCTACCATATATCTGCATGAGCTTATAACATCTTTTGGTAGTTCTGTATTACTGAGCTTTTCCAAGCTCACGTTATTTTTACCATCACAAGTTAAAAGAATATATCATGGTATAATATTTGACATCAGTGCTCGGAGTTCTCTCGGCGTTGCTTTTGGATTACGGTATTGTATAGTTAGTGGGCATGCATGTCATGTATTGTTTTATGATAGTGTCTGTAAAACACTTTATGAAATTTCTGTTATGTGTTTAAATGACTTCCTGAAATGGTATTTTAAACAGAAGTTGATTTTACAGTTTAATAAGTGTTTTGAGGGGAAAATGTTCTTATGTGTATTTTTACTGTGAGTCGCTCTTGTGACCCTAATGTGACTTCCTAGGATCCGTTGTAATGCATAGGCGGGTCTAAGGGGTTACACTTATTCACTCAACGCTGGTGTTTCTGATCACATTGATGCAAATATTAGGGTTATGGATCCTCAACGTATCCCTGTTGGTATTAACTACACTCAACATACTGGGACTGGTGTCTTCTCACATCGAACTGAGCAAGCTCTTTCTAACGAGGCCAAATCTACTCCCCAACGATCCAATGACTCCAGTAATCGAGGCTATCACAGTCGTTCTAGGCCTCAGTGCCAGATTTGTGGTAAGTTCGGTCATGTGGCAGACCGCTGCTGGTATCGATTCGACAAAGGGTTCAAATCTCAGGCACACAAGTTCTCTTCCCCCTTCTGACTCGAAAATTCAGTTTTCTCATTATGCTCCTCCACCTGAGTCACATGTCAACACTTGCCATTGTAGCACAGAGCACTGTTATAATCCTTTTGTTCATAAGTCTCCAGGTTTAGCTGATGATACGAGTCCCAGTGCTTCTCATGTTGCTCAAACTAATATTGTGTATGCTTCTAATGACAATCCCGAGTCCAAGTGGTACATCGACTCAAGAGCCACTCACCATGTAACTCGCGATCATCAGTACATGTCGAATGCACGTCCGTTCAATGGTAAGGGTAAGTTCTTCCTAGGTGTGTTTCTCACAAGTTATTTTCTGCAAAGAACTAATTCGTGATCCTGGAGAAACATTGCAAAGTCACTACAAAAAAAATGACATATAGCGACGAACATAAAACCGTCGGTAAAACATCAAAAATTCGTCGGTATATGGTCTAAAACCCTATAGTGACGGACAAAAGAGATATTCCGACACGCAAAATACCGTCAGTAATACGCTGGTCGGTATAAATCTATAGCGACAGACATAACCGTCGGTATAAGTGTTAGAACCCTATACCGACGGACATACCCGTAGGCATAGGTATGGACTACCCCGACAAATTAATGTATCTATTCTGACGGTTTCTGTCCGTCGCTATATATTGTACATATATAACAACAGTTTTTATTGACGATTCGTTCGTCGCTACAGGTATCATGTAGATTTGTATAAGACACCTATACCGACGGTTTTGTTCGTCGGTATAGGTGTAATTGACATTTATTTTTTATTTTAAATATTAATAACTATTAATGCTATTGTTATTTTTATTTAATATTATTTTTATTTTAAATATTAAAATTACTAATACTATTATAACAAAAAAATGTTTACTTTTTAAAGAGAAAAATAATCCGATTTAATCTTTGAATAAAATAAATATGTAATACATAAATACTAAAACATGTACAAGTCTATTACAAGCAAAAGAAATGTGCAAGCGAATTAAAACAAAAAAGCAAGCAAATGCTTCATCCATAAAATTAGGTATACTCTGAGAGCTATGTTTGCATTGTTAAGACAAACAATTTTCCCTCCTGAACTTCTACCATTTGCGACTGTATGCCCAATTAGATCAGTAACAAAGCCTCTCCCACTATAATGAGCAACAATGCCTCTTTCACCTATCAAATTCATCTCTCTAGTTCTAATCTGCCAAAATCAAACAAATGTATTTAATAATATAAATTGCAAACTTCAAAAAAGAAACAAGCTAATTACATTGAGCATGGTTTAAAGTCTAAACATTCATCTTTCAATAAATTGCTAACATAATTGATTCAACAATTATTACTTCAATATTCATCCTAGATCTATGATTGTATTGAAAGAATTTACAGATATTCTCACATTAATAATTTTATTTCAAACAATTTAACTTAACAAAATGTTGTTCCTGAAATAGCTTAAAGGAATATTGAGAAGGTAAGAACCTGAACTTCAATGCGAAACATGCTTTCATACAAAAATGGAATTACAATTGTATGAAAGATTTGATAGCTATTAGGTTTTGGTGTTGCTATGTAGTCTTTCATCTGTTGAAAAGACAGAACAATATTTCAAAAATTAATAATAATTGAATATCAAAAGGACACCAAAATAGAAGAGAAAGATACGTAAACCATGAACAATGTGCATATAACCAACATGAACAAAAAAGGAGCACAAGTTATGCCAAAAAAAAGAAACATAGGTTTAATGTTTAAACCAACAGTAGAATGAATTATCATCCATTGCACGGCAGAAAAGAAGCACAGGTTATGCAAAAAAAAAATCGAGCACGGCAAGCTAGAAAACCAAGAAACTGATGGGAAGGGGTATATATGCAGAATTAAGCATCTAGCCTATTGTACAAGTAATCTAATGACAAAGTGATACAATGCACATATCACTTCCTTAGTTTCAAATTGTCTATCTATACCTTCAACAGAACAAACAACAAAAATTCTAGACGGTACTACAGGTTACCTGATTTGCTCATGCTGTGACCATCACTGAAGACTTGTGCAAATTATTCTCTTCACGCAACTGCATAAAATAAAGGGAATCATTTTACAGCATAGGTTTACTGCTTTCTAGTTAAAATGAACACATGGAGTAGAGTGTAAATTTCTACATTGCATCAATAATATTGGTTATTAACAATATATATGAAATTGGTGTATGAGATGGCAATGACTGCATCAACACTTCTATGAACCTAGACTAATATTTCAACGCAATATGAGGGCAGTTAAAAGAGGAGGCTTATGCAAAACAGAGCCATTGATGAAACTAACAACTAACAAGGGCAATTTTAGCCAATTTAAATAATTGACCCAATGCTTGATAGTCTCGAGAGGAATAACTTATCCAAAAAATGAACAGAGACTTGAGTGAGTCAATGAAGACTCAACACCCACCCAACAAGACAAAACCACAGTCTACACTCTACAGTGTCTTGAAATTCTACACGTTGTTAAATAACAACCAAGAGAACCACAATTTTATGACAAACTCATTTTATAACAAAAATGAATACTGAACAGTCTCTTCTTCGAATTCAATAGTAACCTAAAATAACTTTTCAGGATCTTTAAGAATGAATTAGGAATATTGCACCACGATTCTTCATTTTCTAACCCTATGCAGCTTGGCAGACAATTATTTATCAATCTAGCAATTGCAATTATCTCTCTCATTTTGGTTGTATTGTAGACCTCATCCCTTCAATTTTGCATTAAATTACAATTGAAAGGAACATATAGAATGTGTACACCTAATTCCCGGGTCCAAAAGAGGTTGACGCCATTATTTAATTTGGACAGAATATGTTTATAGATGCAGGTAAGTTCATCAATGTGCAGAAAAGGCCTGAAATGCATGTGTATGTTAAAAATTAGATATAACAATTAGGATAATACTCACACTCTGAATTCATTTCTATCACTTTTGCCAGATATTGCTTTTCGTCTTATTTAAGCAGAGCTGTATTAGTTGAAAGTGTTTTTGTGAACTTACCCATATGCATCAACAATTTCCTGAAAAGCAGCAGTAAATTTATTTGTGCGAAAGTAGGTAGGCGGTAACTCTCTTGTATGCAAGACCTGTAAAATGGCTACAACTTGAGAGTTGGAGTCAAGTGAAGCCCGCTGCAATGCCTCATGAATCTGAATAAAAAATGCTCAAAGTCATACACCATTAATCTACTAAATAAAAAGTTCTCTTTAAGGTTGTACAAACAAACCACAATTCAAGAAAGATCATGATGAGACAAATTAAAAATTTTCAAACAAGGATAAATGGATATGTAAAGCACAAAGGACATAAAATTAATACATGTTTTGTGGCAAAAACATGGCTCCATGCCTCACCCACAAGACATTTCTTGTCGATTTTAGGTCCGAAATTTTTCCTGATACCTGAAATTTATAGTGACCGCAGAGATCAATCGGGTAAAAATCACAAACAAAAAGCAGAAAGATTCAAGTTTTGCTAAGGGGTGCATTAAAATAATTGCAACAAGGGGAGGGGGTGTTCCTCATCAAGAAGTAAATTTGAGGGAGTGGTCAGTGAAAAAAAAAAGATATGCATGCATACTCGGACAATCTAATTAATAGAGAATTGGAAAGCCTAAATGTCACACAAACAAACATAATATGTTAAGGAACAATGAAGAACCAGTCTACCAAACCATTGAGAAAAGCAAACAGAAATGACAGATTGAAGAAAAAGAAATGATCCATACCTCAGAAATCATCTGAGCCTGTTTGCCACAGTCCTCATAAAAAGGATAACGATTAGCTCCAAAAGCATCACATATCTTCATAATTTTGTTCTTTGCTCTTTCACCGGAGTAGAAAACCATAAATACATTTTTCTCCATCTGCACATTGATATTCACGAATCAAAGACAAACTAAGCTTGGTGCAAGATTAGACAAGCTAATTTATATAGATCAAACCAAAATCTCATAAGTTTATAGTAAAACAGAAAGTATCACTTTACTACATTTTATTAAAGAAAAGAAAAATTAAAACAAGATATTTTCAGCAGCGTAATCTAAATCAAAAACAGGATTTAGAAATTCAACGCACATAATTGGATCGTCGCATAGCAGCAGCCTCGTAGCGTTTGGAGAGGTTGGTAGTGAATCGAAAACGCCGTTTCGTATTCTTGACGAAACCACAAACTTTCTGCCATCTTTCCAACGCTTCCTCCTACGAGTGCTTCGGCTTCAGATCCAAGCTTTCATTCAAAAAATTCTCCATTTCTTTCTCTTGTTTTTCAAGATATTTTCAACAGTTTAAGCTGTCTGATCGGTATACATAGTGAGGCGCGATTGGGATTAGGAGTAATTAGGGATTTTAATGGTTTGGTTTGGGATCGGTCGAGAGTTTGAGTGAGAATGAGAGAGGGGTGTTAAAACGTTGAGTTTTAATGAAGTAATAAAAAATAAAAAAATATTTTTACCGACAGACATAACCATCCATCGGTATATGGAAAGCTTATATTGACGGTTATTATAAAAACCGTTGGTATACATTACATATATACCGACACACTAAATCAACCATCGGTATATCTTTTACCTATACCGACAGACATAATTAACCGTTGGTATAAAGCACATTTATACCGACATAACAAATCAACCGTTGGTATAAATTATATCTATACCGATGGTTTCTTGGCATCCGTCGGTATAACTAATGTCTATACCGACGAATATTATTTCCGTCGGTAAAAATTAAAACTTTTAATGACACTTTCATATTCCGTCGGTATATGCAGTATATACCGACGAATTTTGTCCGTCGGTATAATGAAGCGTCGGTATATGTACATTTTTTTGTAGTGAGTAATTTTTGGGGGCCGAAAGAGGTAGTCTTGGAACACCCCCCTGACAAGAAGATTCCAAGACAATCTTTTTTCTTTTCATATAAACAAATCTTAGAAAGAACATAGAATTGAAAAAAAAACAACCTAACTGAATTGAAAAGGTTTGGTTTGATTAATTCGGTTTTAACATATATAATAGATCAATACATACAATTTTAAAATGTTTGTCAATTTATTCGATCGGTCATTCCGATAGAAAGCTTTTTTACAAATAAAATAAGCGAACTGCTTTTGTATTTAAACTTGTTAAGATTATACTTTCTAAGAAATATAATATAACCAAGTCGTAAACATGCACTTTTACATCCAAATTTCATATTTTTGCCTCCAAACAGCCTCCCATTTCCAGCTCTTTCCCCTTATTACTAATTCCTTGATCGTTATTGTCAACTTTTTTATACACAAAACCCTTAGCAATCCACATATAAACGCACAAATTAACCCCACTCAATCCTGCCATTACGCAATAAAAGTAATTGAGATTTGCACGGTTCAGATTATCTCCCAGCCATGCATTCCCATGCCTTGAAGTAATGGCTTGAACCACTAAGATTATAGCTGTGTTTAGAAAGCTCCCAACTCCCGTAATACTTACGTACGCAGCTGCTCCCATGCTTCTCATTGCTTCCGGCATTTGGTCGTAGAATAATTCTTGTAGTCCGATGAGTGTCAAGCAGTCTCCGATTCCGGTGAGTAAGTATTGTGGAACTAACCACCATATGTTCATCGGGACTATGGCTTTTGGGGTGTTGAGTAGACCTTGCTTGCTCGCGGTGTTTACCCTAGCTGTCTCTACTAGGGCTGCAACAACCATGCTCAACATGGAAACGAATAGACCGGCACCGATTCTTTGTAGCATTGTGATTCCGCGGGGATGTCCGGTTGTTTTTCGAGCGAAGGGGACGAAAATCTTGTCGTAAATCGGGACGACAATGAGGACTTCGAGTCCAACGAGGCTTTGGAGTGCTGCCGGAGGAACTTGGAAATTGGGACCTATTGATCTCAACATTGTGCTGCCTTGCTTGGTGTAAAATGTTTGTAGTTGAGTTATCACGGCACTGAACATTAAGCAAGCAAGCCATATTGGGATGAGGCGAAGAACAAGCTTTACTTCTTCAACTTGGTTTAATGAACATAGCCTCCATGGATCCTTGATATTCCTCAAGCAATCCTTGCTGTCAATGATCATTGCCTTGTCCAAAAATCTGCATTTTCAAGAATGATCGTAAATAAATCAAGTTTGAATAAATAAAATATTATAAAAGTTATACTTATTGTGATTCAAATTCAAAAACTCGATCCGATTAATCCATATTCAATCTCGATACAATCCGGTTTGAATAATAAAAAGTCAACAACTCCAATCTAAATGACATAAATTAAAAATGGCTCAAATCCTGAAATGACCAGAAACCCAATCAAGTATAATTTATAAAATAATTTAAACAATTGTTTCAACAAATATACTGAATATCTTTCTTGAGCTAAATAGTTTTAAGATTGTTATTTATTCTCACAACGCAAAGTTGCATGAATACAATATGTCCTATAATTATATTAAAAATATGAAACATATAACAATTATACAACTCCGTTAGTAAAATATTTTTTTCTATAATCAGTGCATAAAATATAATTCATAATATTAATATACTTATGAGCTAGTAAATTAAACACACACCATCCATTTATTCTTTTTAATACTTTTTATATAATATAATAAAGCTTTTAGAATTCACGAGTGATTAACCCCCAAAAAAATTATAGAATAATTTCAATATTCTCGATGTGTCAAAATCCAAATGTTTAGATAAATCGCTTTATAAAGAATAGATGTTTAATACAAATAAATGTTCAACAAGCCAGTCATAAATTCACTACTTTTAAATAAACTTGAAGAGAAAAAAACTTGAATTATATCACTTGGTCATTAAAATTAATAATGTAAATGGAACTTAATAGTCCGCGTGCAATATTATCGATTTTAATAGCTCAATAATATAACTGAAACCTAAATTAAATTTTAATATTAAAATATTATCGATTTTTAATACAATAATCTAATCAATACTAAAATTAAAGTTGAATGTCATGTAAGGTAATTTACCTTTCTAATTATATCAAAACACTTACTTGAACTGTTTGGTACGGGCCAAATTGCGGCTCCCACTTATTCTATCATCTTCGTAACAAATTCCCCTGCCACCGTGGGTTTCACTCACGCGCCACTTCTTTGCAGCGGCGACAAAAACCTGAGCCATCGTGGTGAAAGGGCTCCCCGTCGGCCCCTGTTTTCGGTACCTCTTGATTCCGGTTAAAAACACTGCTATTGCCAGCGTGAGTGCCCCTGATAACACCCCAAATCCTGCTGCCCAACTAACATTATCCTACACCATATAATTTCATAATTTTTACCATACAACTCAATTGAATTAAACTCAAATTAAATATAGGAAAAATAAATGGAAATCTTATCACTTTTACATATCATGTAACACAAAATTAACGGTTAGTAAAAGGGCTTAAGAAAGTTTAAATTATGTTTTTGATCCCTTTATAACAGTTAAATCTGATAGTTAGGTCATACACTTTAATTATGAATAATTTTGTCATCTTTTTTATATTATCGTTGGTTGCTTCATTTTGACTAGATTAATTAATGGTTTTAATTATTTAAATTATCTAATTAAAACATAAAAGTAGAAGAATCAAATCATACCAAATTAAAGTATTGGGATCGAATTATAAATTTGAGCATCATAGAAGGACTAAAACCTGAATTCGACCTTTGAGGAGAATCATATGAATTAATTAAGCTCACCTGGAGATAAATGACAGCAACAACGGCGACCGAAGCACCTGTAACGATTCCAACGTACCACCAATTGAAGAATGAGCTTTTGGCGGCTTTTTCTTCGGGATCATTCTCGTCGAATTGATCGGCGGCGAAGGTCTGAACGCATGGCTTATGGCCTCCTTCGCCTACGGCTAATACATAAAGCGCAGTGAAGAACACAGCCTCCCGATAATGCATAGGGATTACGGACACCGATAAGCTCAATAACACCATCCCCTGTAACACCAACAAATGTTGAGCAAACAAACATATTTAGAACCGCAATAAACGCAACGCAACCGGAAAAAGATGAAGTTACCGAGAGATAGATCACAGAGGACGCTAGGATGGTCTTGAAGCGACCGAGGTACGAGTCGGCGATGAACGCCCCGAGCAAAGGGAAGATACATGAGACCCCAACCCACGTATTAACGTTCTTAGCGGCAGTGCTCAACGGTTCGCCGAGATTGCTAGTGAGGTATGTGATCAGGTTCCCAGCCAAACCATAGAAAGCAAATCGCTCGGCCATCTCGACAACTACATGAATCAACGATAGCAATTTCGTCAAACATTTGTCCAACAAAAATGGGAAAGAAAGATGTGCTTACAGATGACAAAAACGGCGGCGTTCCAGCCTCCTTTAGAGGGCTTCTTTTGAGAAGAGAGCTCGTTGGAATTTGTATTGTCAATGTCATTGTCGAATGTGACCGGAGCAACTGAGCTATCCATCGGGAATCAGTTGGAGCAAAAGAAAGTTGCCTAAAGAACTCTATAAAAAGGTTGGATATCTGCAAAACTCTATCCAGATTAGTTGGTTAGTGAGTCGAATACTTATAGTTAAACTAAAAAAGTATAAAATATTCGATGTGAATAGTAATTATTGCCTAGCCATCATATATTTACAAAATCTTTAGCTTGAATATGTATAACATCAATGAATCAAATGATAATTTCTTAAAATTTCTTAAAAATAAATATAGAAATGTCATTAAAATAAATATGAGTATCTATTTATAAGGTAAGAAATCTACCTATTCCATATTCCATAAGTTCATACCGTGTTATCTCATTAAATAAATACGGAAATCTATTTATTGGAATTTTATGGTAAGATATCTACTTTTACATTCCATAGGGTCATACCATGTTATCTAATTAAATAAATATATATTTATACAAGGATTTTGCATTAAATATAAAAATCTTGTAACCTTAAAATATTGTACATTTTCAATTTAAAAAATATAAGTTCAGAACGGGCTACGCATACCGCTACACACCACTAGCGATATACATCATTAAATTTTTAATAATTTCTAAATATTAAATTTCTTATTACTCAGACATATAATTAATCATTTATTTCTAATATATTTACCTTTCTGGTTTTCACGTCTCTTTTCCTTTCTGGGGTTTCTTCCAAAAGAAGAACACAATTCTTCTTTCATGAAAACAGATTTGGTTTTCCACCCCCAATTCATTGAACCTTTAAGATAGATCGTAATCATACATATTTATTAAAGACTCATACTTTTGTGTGCCTTTATCGACCATTTCACCAATTTTATTGCTTGTTGAATTAGCAACAACCTTGAGCTGCCAGATTTTCATCGGCCGCCGCGGTGTGGTTACAACGACGGTCGAGTTGGGTTACACCAGAATCCTAATCCAACCCCCACCAATCCAAAACTTGAAATAGACCAACTTCTTGTAGGGAACTTGAACTTCGGTAGTCAAGGAAGATACATTGCTTATGTGACTTGGAGGAGGAAATTTCACTGTTATTGGTTAGATTTAGGGATTGTGAGATAGAGAATAGTTTATACACTTTTATATTAAAAAGTAAATAATATATTAAAAATTTTGATTAATTGCACGTCGCGTCTATAAGAATTTTAATATTTTTTTATAATTCATTAAGAAATGTAATGGTGTATAGCGGCGTGCCTCGCATGTTCTAGAATTTTCTTATAAAAATTTAAATTTTTCAAAAAAAACATTTTTCCCTTTTATTAGGGAAATAAAATAAACCACATAAAATAGTAAATATAAGGGTAAACTACGGTCTACACTAGTTATCATTAAGCGTTAAGTTTAGTACCGATTATATTACTGAACTAAAAATCGATATTATTTTAACACTAAACTTTAGTTTAGGATTCAATTTATCACTGAGCTATTAAAATCGATGATGTGAACAGATCTTAACAGTCCATGTGCGATGATGTGGAGGGACTTTAATGGCTCAATTGTATAATTGAAGCATAAACTATAGACTAATGCTAACATAATATCGATTTTTTACTTCAGTAGTATAATTAATACTAAACTTAAAGTTCAAGATATCTAATGTAATTTACCCTAAACATAATACAATAAATTTGGAGACTTCTTTAATTACATACGACGACAAACTTGTTACCCATTTGTATCTTCCAATGTAAACAAAAGATTACCAATTTTAAAGGGAAAATTATGTAAATTATCATTGAATTTTATTCACAAATTTATTTTGGTCACTAAAGTTTCAAAACATTCAATTTACTCATAGAAGTTTAGACGTTGAACGTTTTTTGTCAGTCTTCTGTTAACTTTTTGGCGGTGTCTATTTACCAACGAATGGAGGAACTTCTCCAAGATCCGAACGGTAGAAAGCTTCACCGGCACGAGATAAATAATATACTGAAAAATTGGCTCCATCCGAAGACAGATGAGGGAAATCAGCAAGAGAAAAACCGAGAGAGTTTTTCACGAGATAAGTAAGGTGTTATTTTGTCATTTTGTTCATGGTATTTTTTAGGGATGAGAATTTTGCGAAGGTTTTGGTAGTATGAATTGTGCATGTTTCTTTTGATTGTGGTTTTAGGTATGATTCAAAGATGTATTTGATTATAAGGAAGGTGACAATATGTCTACTTTGCCTATGGCAGTTGGGTAGTGTAGTGTTTTTGTTTGCTTTTTTAGTGCTGGAGTGTTTCAAGGAGTGACTTGTGGAGAGGCTTAATGGGGGGGGGGGGGGGGGAGGGGGTTGGTTCTGCATTTTTGGCATGGGTGATGTTGCGTTTTTGTCTAGTTTTTTGTGTTTGCGACTTCTGTATGTATTGTTGGGCTTGGTTGTTTTCAGTTGATTGTTGCAGGGTCAAAATTATGTTATGCAGGTTGTGGAAGTCTTATTTTGGAAGACAGTTTCTGGTGGTTTTAGGTGGGTTCCTGATTACCTCTGTAGGGAGGGTTCTTTCCGTTTGCAGTTATGAAGTGAGGGTTGTGTTTGTTTGTTTTTTTTTTCCCTTTTCCTCTACTTAGGAATAGAGTGGTTTTTAACATGGCACAAAACACATGTCTAAGGCATGTATGTTCACATTAATAATAAAAAGATTTTGTTGAGCAAAAAAAGGTTCAATGTTTAAAATTCAGTGAGTAAATTGAACGTTTTAAAACTTTAGTGATCAAAATAAGTTTGAGAGTAAAGTTATGTGATAATTTACTTACTTTACCCAATTTTTAAAAGGAGTTCAAAAATTTTAATTCCAGTGTCAACAATTTTAAAAGGAACCCCATTAAACGCAAATTCTTCTTTCTCTTTATGTAGAAATTGTTCAAAGAAAATTTATAAAATAATTAAAGTAAAAACTAATTAGATTAAATTGTGGTCGAAGCAACTAGGATAATTTTCAAGCTTGCCAAGAGTATGAGAACTTTTCCATTAAGTTATGCATATTTTTTGGTAATATTTATGAAGACGTTGGAAAGAAGGAAGATAATATTCTAAATTTTATATGCGTGTTACATAGAGAGAATTGCACCATATACTCTCAAACTACAATCCTCACTTTAAATTGTCTTTAAATTTTTGAATATTTTAATTTTAGGGTAAAAAATATAAATTATCACTCAATTTTACTTTATGACCTGTTTTGATCATTTAATTTTAAAAATATTAATTTACTCCATTAAGTATTATTTTATTAATATTTTAGTATGTTGTGGTATATTTTATTATCATTAAATATAAAAAAATAATTTAAAATAAAAATACAATTATATTTTATTATTATTTAATACAAAAATAAATTTAAAATAAAAAAAATAAAACCCCAAATCATAACTAATCTATAAACCCCAAATCATACCAAATATTCAATCCACAAACCCTAAAACTATTCCCTTCACTCTCACCGGCCACCTTCATCGGCCACACTAAATCAGAAGCTAAAGTCACAAGCCAGAAATTTAGCCACACCCTCGTTTTCTCAGTTTTTGATTCTCTCTCTCCAAACAACAAGCACTTTCTCCACTAAATCCTCGCTATATCCACAAGATCGTCAGTTTCTATTTCAAATTTCTTTAATTCTTCTCATTTGTAAACCACCCTTTTTTCATTTTTGAAACCCATTGCATTAACTTAAAAGTGATTTTTTTCGTAAAAAATAAAGAAAATGAGTAATTGTTTTAGCATGTGTTTCCTTCCCGTTGTTTCCGATGACGTTTTGATGGTCGAAAAATGATCGAAGGCGTCTGATGTTAAACAGGTCCTTTCACCGTATTGAGAATAGCAAATTCGATAGAAAAACTGATTTGGGAATTTGGGAGTTTACAAAGTAAACAATACGACACCGTGTGAGTAAGTGAAGAAATAGAAACGGTAACGTTTCACTATAGAAACAAAGTAAAAGAAGCTTTATTATGTGAAACTGAATCAAATAGTTTGGGATACAAAATGCCTTTATATAGGCTTAAAGAACCAAGAAACTAAAGCTAACAAACTTAACTAACTGCCAGCTAACATCCTCTAATAGCCCCCCTCAAGTTGGAGCATATATGTTACGTATGCCCAACTTGAAGATAAGTGTTTGAAAAACAGAAGGATGCAAAGGTTTGGTGAAACAGTCTGCAAGCTGGTTGTGAGTGGATATAGGAAGGATTCTGATCAACTGCTGCTGCAACTTTTCACGAACAATGTGACAGTCAATCTCTATATGTTTTGTTCTCTCATGCTGCACCAGATTCTCTGCAATTTTAATAGCAGACAAATTGTCACAAAAATGTTTGCAGGTTGTAAAGAAAAGTGAAGATCAGAAAGCAAATAAACGAGCCACTGTATTTCACAGGTGACTGCAGCTAATGCTCGGTACTCTGCCTCACTGGAGGATCTCGAAATGGTTTGCTGCTTTTTAGACTTCCAGGAAATCAGTGCAGTGCCTAAAAAGACACAATACCCTGTGGTGGATTTCCTAGAATCAGGACATGATGCCCAATCTGAGTCAGAAAAGGCATTAAGCTGAATAGGGTTATCAGTTGGAAAAAATAAGCCTTGTCCAATGGTTCCTTTCAAATATCTGAGCACCCTATGTTATGCTGATAGATGTACATCAGTAGGAGCTGAAATATATTGAGAAAGCTGTTGGACATCATAAGAGATGTCAGGCCTTGTATTGGTGAGATAAAGTAATTTTCCTATAATCTTCCTATACAAGGTAATATCTTCTAGCAAAGAACCACTAAATTTTGAAATTTTAGTCTTTGGAACCATAGGTGTTGGAACAGGTTTGGAATCTATAAAGCCAGTTTCTTCTAGAAGCTCAATAGTGTATTTTCTTTGACACAAGTTAATACCTTTAGAAGATCTAGCTACCTCAAAGCCTAGAAAATACTTCAAGTCCCCTAGGTCTTTAATTCTAAAAGTATCATGTAAGAAGGCCTTTATTTTATAAATTTCATCTAAATTAGGGCTTGCCAAGATAATATCATCTACATAGACAGCTAAAACAAGAAAAGAGGAATCAGTACCCTTAGTGAACAAGGAAGAATCAGCAGATGATTGTTTAAAACCCTGAGCTAAAAGAACAGTGGTCAATCTTTCATTCCACTGCCTGCTAGCTTGCCTTAGGCCATATAAACTTTTGTTTAGTTTACAAACTAATTTAGAATTAGCAGAAGTAAAACCAGAGGAGGTACCATATAGACCTCTTCAGTAAGAAAACCATGCAAAAAGGCATTATTTATGTCAAGTTGCTGTAAAAACCAGTTTTTAGAAGCAGCAATGGCAATTAAAGTTCTAACAGTGGTCAATTTTGCAACAGGACTGAAAGTATTAAGAAAATCAACCCCATTTTGCTGAGTATAGCCTTTTGCCACTAACCTAGCTTTATAACGTTCTAAAGTTCCATCAGATTTCAGCTTAGTCTTATACACCCATTTACACCCTATTGTTTTCTTATTATGAGGAAGGTCAACTAAAGTCCAAGTATTATTCTTCTCTAAGGCGAAAATTTCTTCTTCCATAGCTTGTTGCCATTCTTTATGCAAAACAGCTTCCGTATAGTTCTTAGGCTCTTTTAGAATGGTTATACTATTTATATAACTCAGATGACTATCAGAAACATGCTTATAAGATATAACATTTGCAAGAGAATGAGATGTCTTCTGTTTTGAAACAACTTTAGAAGATTGCTTTGGTAAGGAAACCTGATAATCATTGAATTTTTGAGGAAGTTTAGAAACTCTAGATGGCTTAGTGACTAAGGGAATATCAACATTATGATGCTTAGGAGAATTCTGATTACTTGGTTCAGCAGACATAACATCATCAGCACTTAAGACATTATCAGTAGTATCATCAGATATAACATCAAGAGTAGGAGACACAGATTCAATGCTATCACCAAAGCTTGGAGTAACAGAATTATCAGTATTTATAGAACCATGAGACACAGGAGACAAATCAAAATCTTGAACCTTATCAGTATAATCATCACTGTCATTTAAAACAGGCTTTGAAAAATCTTGAAGAAGTTTATTTTCATAGCTTGGTAAAACAATATTATCCAAGGATTGAATTTTAGATTTTTCTTGAAAAGGAAAAGAATTTTCAACAAACTTAACATCCCTTGAGATAAAAAAAACTCTTAGATTGAAGATTAAACAATCTATAGCCCTTAACATTCTTAGGAAATCCAACAAACACACATCTAATAGCTCTAGGATGTAACTTAGTAGTAGCCTTAGGAAGGACACTAGCATAAGCTAAACAACCAAACACCTTTAGATTGGAAATCAAGGGTTTTGAATTAAACAAAATTTCAAAAGGAGATTTCTGTTTTAAAAGAGGAGTAAGAGTTAAGTTTATCAAATAAGCACTATGAACAACACAATCCAGCCAGAAATTCAAGGGTAAAGATGCATGAATTCTTAAAGATCTAGCTACCATTAAAAGGTGTTGATGTTTCCTCTCAACTACACTGTTCTGTTGAGGTGTGTAGTTGCAAGAGTTCTGGTGAATAATTCCAGTGGAGTTATAAAATTCTAGCATCTCAAACTCCCTAGCATTATCAGTTCTAATGCACTTAGGTGTTTTAGAAAATTGTGTCTTGACCATGGAACAAAAATTACTAATGTGATTCTTAACTTCTGATTTGAATTGCATAGGAAAAATCCATGTATACCTACTCTTATCATCAACCACAGTTAAAAAATAAGAGTATCCATGTATAGATTTAACAGGGAAAGGCCCCCAAACATCCATGTGAACGAGATCAAAAATTTCATCACTAACAGAATTACTTGTGGGAAAAGTTATCCTTTTTTGTTTAGCTAAATGACAAACTTCACAATTAGAAATCACACCACTAGGTATATCATCATAAGTATCAGAAAAAACACTCATTCTACCCTGAGAAGGGTGCCCTAATCTAGCATGCCACTTAAGAAAAGAAACATTAGAGTTAACAGAAGAACATACAACATTTGCAAAACTGCACTTATCCATTTCCAGAAAATATAGACCATTTGCTTGTTTAGCTAAACCAATCATCCTCCATTGGATGATATCCTGTATAACACAAAAATCAGTGTTAAAGATAACAGAAATATTACCAGATTTAACAAGTTGTGAAACAGATACTAGATTGAAACCAAAATCAGGTATGTGAAAAACATTAAGTAATTGTAAAGATTCATTGTATTGAACTGTACCAACATGTTTAACTTGAACTAAATGATTATTAGGCAGTCTCACAAACTTACCAAAAACTTCTTTATATTCAATAAAACAATCTAAAACATTTACAATATGATCCGTGGCCCCTGAATCTAAAATCCAGGGGGTCAAAACACTATTATCAGAAGAACAAGTAGAAAAAATGGAAGGAACCATACCTGAGTTACCTGAGTTCAAAGCAGTATGTTCTTGAGTACCATCAGAAGATAAAATCATGTTCACATTCGAGTCTTTATTGAACTGACCATAAGAACTAGCCATTCTACCTTTGTCATTGATCAAACTCAAAATGCTGTCATACTGCTCCTTAGTGAACTTTACAATATTGTCATCTTTAGGACTATCCTTGACCAGATTACCAGTATCAAGAAGATCACCAGTAGAAGAGACACTATTTGTCCTATTAGAACTAGAATTTCTAGCCTTATAACTTGGTGGATAGCCATGTTTCTTGTAGCACTTGTCTACACTATGTCCATACAAGCCACAAAAAGAGCATAAAGGTTTCCTACTCCCAGGATATCCCTTCTTAAAACCAACAGAACGATCTTGCCTAGCATCTTGCCTAGTATCTTGCCTAGTAGAATACCTATCAGCCAAGAAGGCACTGGATTCAACAGAAACATTGGAATTAAAAGACCTTTCTTGTTGAACAACAATAGAAAAGACCTCATTTATTTTAGGCAGAGGCTTCATCATGAGAATCTGTGACTTTTGCACAGAGTAATTATCATTCAAACCCCTCAAGAAACGGATAAGAAAATCTTGTTTCCTATACTCTAATGCAGAACAATCACATGCCATTAGAGGACGCAAATTGCAAATTTCATCCCAGACGGTTTTCAATTGGGTATGAAAAGCAGTAACAGACAAAGAACATTGCTGAAGAGAATAAAATTCTTGAATTAAATCTGAAATTCGGAGAACATCACCTTGATTAAAACGATCAAACAAATCTATCCAAAGCTCCGATGCACTATCGAACCATATCACGCTTTGCGCAATTTCTGGGCTTAGGGCTCTTTGAATCCAAGATAGCACCAGATTGTTGCATTTTGTCCAGGCATCAAAATGGGAAGCATCAGATCGCGGCTGCGCAATTGATCCGTCGACGAACCCTAATTTGTTCTTCGATATCAAACTCATCTTCATGGAACGCGCCCAGGGATGATAGTTGGAGCCGGTCAGCAGCGTCGAGGTTAAAACCAGTGCCGGATTCTCACCGAGATGAATGTAATAAGGATCGGTCGGATCGTCGTTCTTGAAGCCTCTCGATCCTTCAAGCGCGGAAGAGTCATCTCTCAAATCTACTGATACCATATTGAGAATAGCAAATTCGATAGGAAAAACTGATTTGGGAATTTGGGAGTTTACAAAGTAAACAATATGACACCGTGTGAGTAAGTGAAGAAATAGAAACGGTAACGTTTCACTATAGAAACAAAGTAAAAGAAGCTTTATTATGTGAAACTGAATCAAATAGTTTGGGATACAAAATGCCTTTATATAGGCTTAAAGAACCAAGAAACTAAAGCTAACAAACTTAACTAACTGCCAGCTAACATCCTCTAATACACCGGCGAAGAACACAATGGGTTCTGACGAAAAAGACAAAGACGCTATCGGTAATTCATTTGGTCGGAAAAATAATAAACTTGGTCGCCGGAGTCTCTCTCGTTTTGTCATTGTCGTCTTCTTTGAAACTTCCCTGGTCAGTTTCTTTCTTTTTTCCCCTTTCCATGCCATTGTTGTTTATTCATAGTACTATAATAATTTCATTTGCAATTTTATTTTTCTGGGTTCTTTTTTATAGTAATTAAAACTTACTTCCTAGATTTGCATTTTGCCCAAATTGCAGGCTTGTAGCTTTAGCTCCTGATTTAGTGTGGCCGGTGAGGGTGACCAGTGAAAGTGGAGGGAATAGTTTTTGGTTTGTGGATTGGAGATTGAGTATGATTTGGGGTTTGTGGATTGGAGATTGGGTATGAGTTGTGGTTTTATTTTTGATTTTTGATTTTAAATTATTTTTTATGTTTAATAATAATAAAATATGTCACGTCATACTAAAATATTAATAAAATAATATTTAGTGACCAAATAGGTCAATGTATAAAGTTTAGTGAGTAAATTGACATTTTTAAAGTTCAATGACCAAAATAGGTTATAGAGCAAAGTTGAGTGATAATTTAAGTATTTTTATCCTTAATTTTATTCTTAAATAATGGCTCTCATTCTGAATTGGACATCAAACTTTTGAACATTCTAATTTAATTCCTAAACTATAATCATCATTCTAAATTAGTCTCCAAACTTTTTTGAACATTCCAATTTCACCCCAAATTATTGTTTATCTCAAAATATATTATTACTTAGCATACATCGATGTTTACATGGCAATCAATATTCTTTACAATTTTTTTTATAAACATGCAATATGATTATTATATATTGATAATTTGGAGATGAAATTAGAATGTTCAAAAGTTTGGGACCACATTAGTACGAGGGTCATAGTTTGGGGAAGAAATCAAAATTTTATAAAATTTGGGGACCAATTTAGAATGATTTGTAGTTCGAGGATGAAATTAGAATATTTAGAAAGTTTATGGCCCAATTTAAAATGAGAGTCATAATTTAGGTATGTGTGGTGTAATATATATATATATATATATATATATATATATATATATATATATATATATATATATATATATAGTGAGAGAGAGGGTGGGATTATGATCCACTTACACCATGTAAAACTCATTTAGATTTATATCGTTTTTGGATCGTTGAATGAGAGTAAATGGATGACTGAGATTTTTCTCCTCTTTTTTACCTGTAAAAATCTATCATTTCTTATAGTCAATTCCATTAATCCATTTACCCTCCTCCAAATATAAAAAATGTATAACTTAAAAGTTTTACATAGTGTTAGAGGATCTTAACCCATTGTTAGAGTTGTGACCCAATTTTTTTTTAAAAGATATGCATGTTCTTCACTAACTGATGGCCTCTGTAACCCCCTAGACCCGCCTATGCGTTACAACAGATCCTAAGAAGTCACATTAGAGTCACAAGAGCGACACACAGTAAAAATACACATAAAAATATTTTTTTTCCTCAAAACACTTATTAAACTGTAAAGTCAACTTCTGTTTAAAATACCATTTCAGGAAGTCATTTAAACACATAACAAAAATTTCAGAAAGTGTTTTATAGACACTATCATAAAATAATACATGACAAACATGCCCACTAACTATACAGTACCGTACTCTAGAGGCAACGCCGAGATAACTCCGAACACTGATGTCAAACATTATACCATGATATAATCTTTTAACCCGCGATGGTAAAAGCAACGTGAGCTTGGAAAGACTCAGTAATACAGAACTGCCAAAAGATGCTATAAGCTCATGCATATATATGGTAGGCATAACATTTTCACGATGTTCCATGTAGTAACAGTCTCCATTTCTATTCTACTATTTCGAGGTATCATCATACTCGAGAATAACAATATTTGTTCTATATTCGAACGTTGAGAATTAGACGGGAATTATATAAGCTGGTAGCCTACGGAGGTGGAATCAGAGAGTTTAGCGTCTAGTATGTTCCAATAGTGCAACGTTAATGCATGAAATGTAACAATGCAGTAAACCCTTTTATTTCAAATACATTTGTTTCAAGTAGCAGTGTAACTCCCTAAACCCGCCTATGCGTTACAACGGATCCTAGGAAGTTACATTAGGGTCACAAGAGCGACCCACAATAAAAATACACAAAAAAACATATTTTTTCAAAACACTTATTAAACTGTAAAATCAACTTCTGGTTAAAATACCATTTCGGGAAGTCATTTAAACACATAACCAAAATTTTCAGAAAGTACTTTACAAATACTATCATAAAACAATACATGACATACATGCCCACTAGCTATACAGTACCGTACTCCAAAAGCAACGCCGAGAGAACTCCGAATACTGCTGGCAACCATTATACCATGATATGTTCTTTTAACCTGCGATGGTAAAAACAACGTGAGCTTGAAAAAGCTCAGTAATACAGAACTACCAAAAGATGTTATAAGCTCATGCAGATATATGGTAGGCATAACATTTTCATGATGTTTCGCGCAGTAACGATCTCCATTTCAGTTCTACTATTTCGAGGTTACATCATACTCGAGAATAACGATATTTTTTCTTTAATCAGACCTCGAGAATTAGATGAGAATTATATAGGCTGGTAACATACGAGGTAGGAATCAGAGAGTTTGGTGTCTAGTGTGTTCCAACGGTGCAACGTTAATGGGTGAAATGTAACAAAGCAATAAACCTTTATATTTAAAATAAAATATGTTTCAAGTAGCCATAAAGTTCATTTTAATTCTATATTTACCCTCCAACCATACTCCAGTATATAGTTTCCCCAGTGCGGTATCATGTACAGGCATTAACCCGAGCCCATTGGGCGTGGGTACCATCCTAAGTATATACCTTAGAATACGGGCGGCCCTTGCTGAAGCATAGGAACCGAAAATGAGCGGACCTGGCCGAAGCCTAGGATCCGAAAACGGGCAGACCTAGCTAAAGCTTAGGATCGGAATACGGGCGGACCTAGCCGAAGCTTAGGATCCGAATACGAGCGGTCTTACCAGCTGGATCAGGGCTGAGCCGACGGTAACTTCATATCAAGTCCCAAGTACCCCAGTGAATCAGATCATCAATAGTTCATTAATCAATAACTGTATTTTTAGTAACACATTATCCATATAGCATGTTTGTCATATCGGGTGCATAGACATATACCAAAAATATAGTACGGTCATGCTTAATTTATAAAACATGTCATGTTCATGTAAGTTCAAGTATGTCAATAATGTGCACGTGATCGGTATTATAACATGTAAATCAGTATGCAAAAATAGTCGTGTAGCACACATGGAACACACTAGGTGGAATAGTTTATTTCCTTGGAGATACTTGTCATTTACAGAAGAGAACACATTAAACTTTTGACAATTTGAACGAGTTTCTGAAACGAGGCCCCTATTAAAAAAAGGGTTTGTACTAACGGTTTAAACCAAAAATTCAGGAGATGATACATCAAGATCTTTGAGAGTTTAGGCATATCATGAGCGATTTACTCATTTAAGCCTAGAAGGGCATTATAGTCATTTTATCACACATTGGCACTTTGATAATTTACACCAACAAGACATAAACAGTGGCATGAAAATTCTATTTGCTCATCAGGCTTCCAACCAAGCATTCAGAGGTTTCCATGTCAATATCTTTCACGATATCAGATACATTCAAGGCTATTTTGATTACTTTGGCCAACAAGGGCATTTTGGCCACTTAACTACCAGAGGTGATTTTGTAATTTAACCCAATAATGATTAAACAACGATCTACCATATTTAAGATTTTCAGAAGTTTATCGAGCCTCCAAGACCATTCGAACTAACATATCCCAACCTTGCAATACTAACAACCCCTTCTAATGTATTCGGCTGTATAGTATATCTGAATGTTTGCTTTCATATTTCACAACAAGACTTGCCACGGAATAGTCGAACTTATGTTCTCTGTGGAAAAACTCCCAACCTTATATTAATATCATGAGTGATTGACGTCCATGAGTGATCGATATACATGATTCATGCTTCAACCCTTAGGGGCATTTCAATCATTTTCAGCTTTATTGGTATTTTCAAAATTTTATCAAAGGTATTTATTTATTCCAGACAAAAGGGGGTATTTCAGTCATTTGAAGTTCGCGATATCCATCATTCCTGTCAATCGAACCATATATAGTATTTCAATCAATTAAGTACTCGTGGGTATTTCAGCCATTCAAGTAATCTCGGTACCTCCAACCACTTCATTCATTTCAGAACTCAAAGATTTATCCATCATTCTAGTTAATTTGCAAACCTCGATGTCTGAGGATACTTTAGTCTTTTTGGTCAATACGATCATTCCAATTAATTAATCATAACAATATTTCCAATACATTTAGTCATTTCAGTCAATTCCGTATTTCGAGCCGCTTGATTAATTCAGAGGTACAAATAACTTCTCGTAAATCTATATTCAGAGACTTGTTCCAAATTTAAAGAAACCTGACACCTTACAATCTCGACGGTTTAAATCTTGTTACCATAACTTTCTAGGTTTTTCGAGGTTTTCAAATGAATCATGTTGTCTTACCAAATCTAGCATAGATTTCTAGATCGCTTCCAATTCCAAGGATATTTTAGTCATTCTCATACTTTAAGGGCATTTTTGTAATTTTAAATCTGAATATTTTTAAAATTTGATCATTTGACACTGATAATCGGATTTGGAGATTAGATGCCTTATTAGTTATTTATTGAACTCTAGATCCTTACATTTATTAACTTTCCCGTTTGAGCATTTTAATTTTATCCAAGTTATCATACTCAATTTCATATCAGGTTTGACTTAAGCAGAGCTAACATCACTCCTCATCATATTTATGAATGCATTTACCAAATACCAACATGTTCATAAAGCATACTAGAGGTAGTAGTGTATTACCTTTAATACTTGCTATATCGGTCGACCATGATACTCCGTTCGATCACTCTCGAACCCGAATGTGACGTCCTCAACATCCCGAATACAAGAAACTTCAAATACCTTCAATCGTACAAAATCCAATTTCAGTCCTTATTCACTTTGCTCATTATTGAATATTAAAATACATAAGTGGACTCGAATTCAAGGTCCAATTCGGAAACTTTCGGGTTAGAATTTCATGAAACGGGCTTCAAAATCAGACTCAAGACGTCGAAAAACGTAAAATAGGACTTTCCGAGAAAAGTTGACTTTTGGTCAAAGTCAACGCTGAAGTCACTGTTCCAATGGTTGACTCGGCGAGTTGACTCACTGGGTTGACTCGGTCAACGGGTTGGATCGGTCAACAGATTGGGTCAACGGGTCGGGTCGGTCAACGGGATGGGTCAACGGGTCAGGTCGGGTCGGGTCGAAATGGACGCGGGTTGGTTCGGTTTGGGCCGAGAAAGACTTGGGCTTAACGTCCGGGCTTGAATCGGTTAACTGACTGGGCCGGTTCAAACCGGTTGGGCCAATTCAACACTTACCCCAAAAGTTCTGGTGGCCGGACGGCCGCCGGAATGGTCGCCGGAAGCCCCAAAATGCACATGTTCTGTCAAAAAATATAGAGCATCACTCAACAAATTAACCCAAACCTCAATACTACCGAAAATACATCGAAATCACATCGATTCTTACCTAAAATGCCAAGGGATGACCGGAGAGTAACGTAGCTCCGACGAGGTCCTTATCGGAGTCAGACAGATGAACCACCGACTGGGTTTTGCACGGCTCGACGAGGGGAGTTCAACGGCTACACCCACGTCTCGAACGGACGACTGTATCGATCAGAGATAACGGAAAACAGAGGCGACGGTTTGGGTTTCTTGTCGAAGCTTCAAACGAAATCTGCCGGTGAAAGATGGCTCGATCACGCGCGTGGTGGTCAAGGCTGTGACCGTGGCGATGTGACGCCTCCGGCGATGTAGGCGGTGACCACCACCGCCTGATGGTGACGGAGATCAAGGGCGGCCGATCGGGAAGGTGAATGTTCACTTTTAAAATTCCCAGATCTCTAATATTTTATTCAGATCTAGAATGTGTATTGGTTTCGGGTAGTTGAGGAGTCTCACTTTTATTCGTTATTGGATTACACAATTAAACCATATCCTAAATAAAAACTAGAGTAAACTAAAGCCATGGATTGCCTTAGCTCAGACGGTTAAAGCTTGGGTTTACCAAGCATAGGTCACGAGTTCAAGTCTTCACAGCCTTGCTTACTTTTTTTTTACTTGCTTCCCTTTTTAGACTCTACTCTTTATTTTAGGGTGTTACAATTCTTCCCCCCCTAAAAGAAAATTTCATCCTCGAAATTTACCAAAGTTAGAAAATGTGTAGAAATTACGCTTTAATCAATTCTTTCACTGAAGCTTATCCATCAGGGCATGCTCATTTCTCATGAATCTCAGATGGCCACAGATAATCTGGTAAAGTCCTATGTCACTCATATTGTCCTGAGACCCAAGGTCACCCCATTGTATAACTCGGTCCAACTAATATGAATACAATATTCAAACCTATACAAAACTTTATGTGGTGCAAAACAAATACTTGTCTCATAACTTTTATCACAATTGGTCCCAGTTAGGGATAAGAAACATCCCCAATAACCACATATGTCAATCATACAAGCCATAAGTATGCCTCCTCGAATATGCTTAACTCTTCTAGGTTTACCCTCAGTTTACGGATGAATAACCATAACTGCAGTTCATATTAGTACTCTTGCATCTCACAGAGCCTTCCAAAATCGCAATGTGAACACCAAATTTACCATCAGGACTGATATACTATATTATGATACATCATGTCACATTTTCGCAGAAATATGCTTCTCTTTGCCAAAACAACCATAATCAAAGCCTTGAACAATTATCGATTACCTTCAACGTAATACTCGAAAAACTTTTACCTTCGTAAAAAAAAGTAACCACATTGTCCACACTTTCGCCACTTTCATAGATACATCTCTTTTAAATTCATATTACTTTTATCAAATTTCCATCAAAATATTCTCACACTTACTAAGTATCACCGAATAGCCTTACATGAAATCTTATGATAACCATCTCACATAAACAAACATTTATTCTCAATCTTATCAGATTTTTAATTCTATATGCATAAATTACCTCGGGTTATTTATCCAAATTCAAAATCCACCAATTTAATCCAAACCACAAACGAACGCTATAATTATTTCTTACCAATACAGATCGAGCTTTGGGAGGCAGATCACTTAGATACATTTATTTCCAAAAGAGGTTTGACATTGGAGTTTATAGTCGTAGGAGTACGGTTATGATCTAGGGGCATGCACAGACCAAACACCCTATGAAAGACGATCGGCCGATCTACCCAGAATGACGCAACTCTAGGCTCTGATACCACTAAATGTAACCCCCTAGACCCGTCTATGCGTTACAACGAATCCTAGGAAGTTACATTAGGGTCACACGAGCGACCCACAGTAAAAATACACATAAAAACATATTTTTTTCAAAACACTTATTAAAATGTAAAATCAACTTCTAGTTAAAATACCATTTCGGGAAGTCATTTAAACACATAACCAAAAATTTCAGAAAGTTCTTTACAAATACTATCATAAAACAATACATGACATACATGCCCACTAGCTATACAGTACCGTATTCCAAAAGCAACGCCGAGAGAACTCCGAATATTGCTCGCAACCATTATACCATGATATGTTCTTTTAACCTGCGATGGTAAAAACAACGTGAGCTTGAAAAAGCTCAGTAATACAGAACTACCAAAATATGCTATAAGCTCATGCAGATATATTGTAGGCATAACATTTTCATGATGTTCCGCGCAGTAACGGTCTCCATTTCTGTTATACTATTTTGAGGTTACATCATACTCGAGAATAACGATATTTTTTCTTTAATCAGACCTCGAGAATTAGATGGGAATTATATAGGCTGGTAACATACGAGGTAGGGATCAGAGAGTTTGGTGTCTAGTGTGTTCCAACGGTGCAACGTTAATGCGTGAAATGTAACAATGCAATAAACCTTTTTATTTAAAATAAAATCTGTTTCAAGTAGCCATAAAGTTCATTTTAATTCTATATTTACCCTTCAACCATACTCCAGTATATAGTTTCCCTAGTGCGGTATCATGTACATGCATTAACCCGAGCCCATTGGGCGTGGGTACCATCCTAAGGTTATACCTTAGAATACGGGCGGCCCTTGCTGAAGCATAGGAACCAAAAACGAGCGGACCTGGCAGAAGCCTAGGATCCGAAAACGGGCAGACCTAGCTGAAGCTTAGGATCGGAATACGGGCGGACCTAGCCGAAGCTTAGGATCCGAATACAGGCGGACCTAGAAGAAGCTTAGGATCCGAATACGGGCGGTCTTACCAGCTGGATCAGGGCTGAGCCGACGGTAACTTCATATCATGTCCCAAGTACCCAGTGAATCAGATCATCAATAGTTCATTAATCAATAACTGTATTTTTAGTAACACATTATCCATATAGCATGTTTGTCATATCGGGTGCATAGGCATATACCAGAAATATAGTACGGTCATGCTTAATTTATAAAACATGTCATGTTCATGTGAGTTCAAGTATGTCAATCATGTGCACGTGATCGATATTATAACATGTAAATCAATATGCAGAAATAGTCATGTAGCACACATGGAACACACTAGGTGGAATAGTTTATTTCCCTGGAGATACTTGTCATTTACGGAAGAGAACACATTAAACTTTTGACCATTTGAACGAGTTTCTAAAACGAGGCCCCTATTAAAAAAAGGGTTTGTACTAACGGTTCAAACCAGATATTCAGGATATGATACATCAAGATCTTTGAGAGTTTAGGCATATCATGAGTGATTTACTCATTTAAGCCTAGAAGGGCATTATAGTCATTTTATCACACATTGGCACTTTGATTATTTACACCAACAAGACATAAACAGTGGCACGAAAATTCTATTTGCTCATCAGGCTTCCAACCAAGCATTCAGAGGTTTCCATGTCAATATCTTTCACGATATCAGATACATTCAAGGCTATTTTGATTACTTTGGCCAACAAGGGCATTTTGGCCACTTAACTACCAGAGGTGATTTTGTAATTTAACCCAATAATGAGTAAACAACGATCTACCATATTTAAGATTTTCAGAAGTTTATCGAGCCTCCAAGACCATTCGAACTAACATATCCCAACCTTGCAGTACTAACCAACCCTTCTAATGTATCCGGCTGTATAGTATATCTGAACGATTGCTTTCATATTTCACCACAGAACTTGCCACAGAATAGTCGAACTTATGTTCTCTTCGGAAAAACTCCCAACCTTATATTAATATCATGAGTGATTGACGTCCATGAGTGATCGATATACATGATTCATGCTTCAACCCTTAGGGGCATTTTAGTCATTTTCAGCTTTATTGGTATTTTCAAAATTTTATCAAAGGTAATTTATTTATTCCAGACAAAAAGGGGTATTTCAGTCATTTGAAGTTCGCGATATCCATCATTCCTGTCAATCGAACCATATATAGTAGTTCAATCAATTAAGTACCCGTGGGTATTTCAGCCATTCAAGTAATCTCGGTACCTCCAACCACTTCATTCATTTCAGAACTCAAAGATTTATCCATCATTCTAGTTAATTTGCAAACCTCGATGTCTGAGGATACTTTAGTCTTTTTGGTCAATACGATCATTCCAATTAATTAACCATAACAATATTTCCAATACATTTAGTCATTTCAGTCAATTCCGTATTTCGAGCCGCTTGATTAATTCAGAGGTACGAATAACTTCTCGTAAATCTATATTCAGAGACTCATTCCGAATTTAAGGAAACCTGACACCTTACAATCTCGAAGGTTTAAATCTTGTTACTATAACTTTCTAAGTTTTTCGAGGTTTTTAGATGAATCATGTTGTTTTACCATATCTAGCATAGATTTCTAGATCGCTTCCAATTCTAAGGATATTTTAGTCATTCTCATACTTTAAGGGCATTTTTGTAATTTTATATCCGAATATTTTTAACATTTGATCATTTGACACTGATAATCGGATTTGGAGATTAGCTGCCTTATTAGTTATTTATTGAACTCTAGATCCTTACATTTATTAACTTTCCCGTTTGAGCATTTTAATTTTATCCAAGTTATCATACTCAATTTCATATTCGGTTTGACTTAAGCAGAGCTAACATCACTCCTCATCATATTTATGCATGCATTTACCAAATACCAACATGTTCATAAAGCATACTAGAGGTAGTAGTGTATTACCTTTAATACTTGCTATATCGGTCGACCATGATACTCCGTTCGATCACTCTCGAACCCGAATGTGACGTCCTCAACATCCCGAAGACAAGAAACTTCAAATACCTTCAATCGCACAAAATCCAATTTCAGTCCTTATTCACATTGCTCAAAATTGATTATTAAAATACATAAGTGGACTCGAATTGAAGGTCTAATTCGGAAGCTTTCGGGTTAGAATTTCACGAAAGGGGCTTCACAATCGGACAAAGGACATCGAAAAACGTAAAATAAGAATTTCCGGGAAAAGTTGACTTTTGGTCAAAGTTAACGCTGACATCATGCTGACGTCATTGTTCCAATGGTTGACTCGGCGAGTTAACTCACTGGGTTGACTCGGGCGAGTTGACTCACTAAGTTGACTCGGACGAGTTGACTCACTGGGTTGACGCAGTCAACGGGTCGGGTCGGTCAACAGATTGGGTCAACGGGTCGGGTCGGGTCGAAATGGACGCGGGTTGGTTTGGTTTGGACGCGGGTCGAAAAGTTCTGGTGGCCGGACGGTCGCCGGAATGGTCGCCGGAAGCCCCAAAATGCACATGTTCTGTCGGAAAATATAGAGCATCAACCCACAAATTAACCCAAACCTCAATACTACCGAATATACATCGAAATCATATCGATTCTTACCTAAAATGCCAAGGGATGACCGGAGAGTGACGTAGCTCCGACGAGGTCCTTATCGGAGTCAGACGGACGAACCACCGACTGGGTTTTGCACGGCTCGACGCGGGGAGTTTGACGGCTACACCCACATATCGAACGGACGGCTGTATCGATCGGAGATAACGAAAAATAGAGGTGATGATTTGGGTTTCTTGTCGAAGCTTCAAACGAAATCTGCCGGTGAAAGGTGGCTCGATCACGCGCGTGGTGGTCAAGGCTGTGACCGTGGCGACGTGACGCCTCCGGCGATGTAGGCGGTGACCACCACCGCCCGACGGTGACGGAGATCAAGGGCGGCCGATCGGGAAGGTGAATGGCCACTTTTAAGATTCCCAGATCTCTGGTATTTTATTCAGATCTAGAATGTGTATTGGTTTCGGGTAGGTGAGGAGTCTCACTTTTATTCGTTATTGGATTACACAATTAAACCATATCCTAAATAAAAACTAGAGTAAACTAAAGCCATGGATTGCCTTCGCTCAGACGGTTAAAGCTTGGGTTTACCAAGCATAGGTCACGGGTTCAAGTCTTCACAGCCACACTTACATTTTTTTTACTTGCTTCCCTTTTTAGACTCTACTCTTTATTTTATGGTGTTACAAGAAGTAAAGTTCATTTTAATTCTTTATTTACCCTTCAACCATACTCCAATATATAGTTTCCCCACTGCAGTATCATGTACATGCATTAACCCGAGCCCATTGGGCGTGGGTACCATCCTCAGGGAATACCTTAGAATACGTGCGGCCCTAGCCAAAGCATAAGAACCGAAAACGGGCGGACCTAGCCAAAGCATAAGAACCGAAAACGGACGGACCTAGCCGAAGCATAGGAACCGAAAATAGGCGGACCTAGCCGAAGCATAGGAACCAAAAACGAGCGGACCTGGTCGGAAGCATAGGAACCGAAAACGGGCGGACTTACCAGCTGGATCAGGGCTGAGCCGATAGTAACTTCGTATCATATCCCAAGTACCCCAGTGAATTAGTTCATCAGTAGTTCATTAATCTTTAATAGTATTTTCAGTAATACATTAATGGATACTGAGGTCTATATCAAACATATAATACAGTCATGCTTAAATTCCAAAACATATCATGTTCATACGAAAATTGCATATCAGTCATGTGCACATGATCAATATGATAAAACATGTAAAACAGTATGCAAAAACAGTCGTGTAACACACATGGAACACACTAGATGGAACAATTTATTTCTTGAAGATACTCAGTATTTATAGAAGGAGACACATTGAACTTTTGACAATTTGGACAAATTTCAAAAACGATATCCCTATTAAAAGGGGTTCGTACTAACGGTTCAAACCAGATATTCAGGAATTGATACATCAAGATCTTTAAGAGTTCAGACATATCATGACTTATTCAGTCATTTAAGCCTACAAGGGCATTATGGACATTTTGTCACACATGGGCATTTTGGTAATTTATACCAACAAGGCATAAACGGAGACTTAGGAATTCCTTTTGCCCATCAGGTTTCAAACCAAGTATTCAGGAATTTCTAAATCAAGATCTTTCACGATATCGAATACATTTAGGGCTATTTCGGTCATTTTGGCCAACAAGGGCATTTTGGTCATTTGACTATTAGAGGTGATTCTGTAATTCCACATACTAAGGACAAATTAGTAATATGCATACATGAAGATCTCCACGGTTTATCAAGTTTCCAAATTCTGTCAAACGTACGAATCCCAATACTGCAATATTTACCAAGTATTCGAACATGGGCAGTACACCCGAAATCAAACCATAGTATCGAACATACCCTTAAACAGACTACTCTTACTATTAAATATGTATTTCCTCCAAACAGATCGAACATTCCTTCATATGGTGTTCACTCAAATTCACATATATGTCAAACGACCAACAAACACGAGTCTTAGAGATATTTTCAGTCATTTCAGTGTTCAAAGGTTTTTCAATTATACTGAGCCTTTCGAGTCCTTCTAAATGTTCATTCGATTTGAGTCTCAAGGCTACATCCATCATTATGGTTAATTCGGCATCTAGTGCTCGAGGGTATTTCCATCCTTTTGGTCATTATACACATTCCGACTAGTTCAGCCTTATCAGCATTTTCAATCCTTTTAGTCATTTCAGATTAATTCAACTTTTATGCCACTTAGATTAATCTAGACATGTGAATAATTTTATGTAGTCTTATCTTCGGAGATTTATTCAGAACTCGAGAAGATCTTAGCACTTTGCAATTTTAAAGGTTTAGGCTTCGTTAACATAATGGCCGGAGCAAAATTGGGGTTTATAGATGAATCGGTTGTGTTACCAGATCTAGTGAAGGTTTCTAGATCGCTTCCATTAACAGAGGTAATTTTTAGTCTTTCTTATACAACAATGCGTCTTTGTCACTTCACAACCAAACATTCTGAGCATTAGACCTTAAATCAAGAAATAGTCTGAATTGGATGTTTCGAAGTGCACTGTTTTACCGATTAACCATTGAACTTGGATCACTCATTGATCATCAATTCCTTATTCGCATCAATCAAAATCTTATTCAAAAGTAATTATAGAACTCCAGATCTTTTCAATTTATTCATATTATTTTTTTAATCGAATATGTCATACTTATATGAATTTTCATACTTACTTTTTGTATCTGATTTGACTTAGGTAGATTAACAATATACTTCATCATGAGCATGCGGGCTACAACCGAATACCAACATGTTCATAAAAGCAAACAAGTGGTAGAAAAGTATTACCTTGGCTCTGAGCTATAAGGGTCGATCCATGAACGACATTCGAACACTCTTGAACCCGGATTCAACGTCCCTCAACAACTCGTATTCAAGGAAATGTGAGTACCTTCAATCACACAATATCCCATTTTAGTCCTTATTCATAGAGCTCTTAACTGAATAAATAAATATATAAACAAGTTCGGGTTCAAGGTCAGATTCGGAGGCTTTCGGGTCGGAATTTTGCGAAATAGGCTTCAAAAACGGACTCAGGACGTTGAAAAACATAAAATATGACTTTTCGAAAATTTGACTTTTTGGTCAACGGTCAAAGTCAACGCTGACGTTAAAAGTTAACAGTTAGAGTCAACGGGTCAAAGTCAACTGAGTTGACTCGGATGAGTTGACTCGAACGAGTTGACTCAGTTTACTTGGTTCGAGTCAAAGGGGTTTGGGTAAGGCCGGATGCGGGTCGGGTCAGTTACGAGTCGGGTCTAAGCTATGGGCCGACCGGTCCAGCCGGTTCGGTCCACATGGACTGGTCTTCTTACCCTTAAAAGAATGGTCGTAAAAAATGTGCCGAAAGCGCCAATTATGCTGGGAAAAATACACCCATCAATCGGGCATTCAAAACCAACCAATAACAACCCAAAAATCGACCGAAAACTCACCGAATATAACCTTATAATCACAGAATCGCCGGAAAGTGACGAACCACCGATGAAGTTTTCCCGGCACCGATAAAATGAAGGGTTAAGGGGGTTTTACACGTCTCCCCTCGACGGACACGACTGAGTCGACGACGCTCCTAACGGGCTACGTATGTGGTCAGAATCAACGAAAAACACATGTGGGCTTTCGACGGGGCTGTGATTGACATTTCGATGGTGACAGCACGTCGAAACAGCGCGTGGCTACTACAGGTGAGATCGGACGGTTGAGCGGAGCCCTTGACACCGACGGTGAAACCCTTGGCCTGGCGATGACGGCGGAACGAGGCTGGGCACAATGGTATCAGAGAGACTAGGTTTTGGAGATTTAGATTCGAATAGCCAAATTCTTTTGGTAGGTAAAGGGTCAGATGGGTTGTAAACCTTATTTAATAAGCTTCCCACTTTGGCTCTAATATTATACGAAGCAACCCTTGATAGAAATGAGCACTTGGCTCAGCGATTAAACACAAGGGGCATGAGGTTGCGGCTAGATCGCTGGTTTGAAAACCACCAAACTCAATTCTCTTCTCATTTCATTTTTTACGTATATTTATTATTATCATCAACGCTATTTGGGGGTGTTACAACTCTCCCCCCTTAAAAGAAATTTCGTCATCGAAATTTACCAGATTTAGGGATGCAAAAACAACTCTTTCATCCATTCTTATACTGGAATTTATCCATAAGAAAATGTGTTTATTTGTAAAATTAGAAAATAATTTTTAGAAACTCAAAATAAAAGTAAGTGAAAATTTGAAAACATAAAAAAATATTTTTATTGAAAATGTTTTTAGGAGAGTAGAAAACAAAAGTTTTTTTTAATTTTAATTTCATTTTAACCTGGGTTCTAATCATTGTAATGTCATTTCTTAAAACTTTGGTTTATTTACTCATATTTTATTTATTATTATTATAATAATATTTTTAACTACATTTTATTTTAATTATTTAATATTTATTTTTTTATTTCTATTTTGAAAAGTTAGATACCAAACACATTTTCACCATTTTTATTTTTGAAATCCATGCGGCTAAAGGTACAGAAAAATAAACATAACAAATAAAAATAGAGCACACAATAACAGTATGAACAAACAACAAATCATATGTCATGCCTATCTAAGTTCAATTTTATTAAGGTTCTAACAAAACACCAACATCATTTAAGAATTCCAGTGGCATCCATATCAAAATATAATACTTTATCACTCAACTTCGACATGCTATTTGTAGGTCCTTTATAATTGGTGTGTAAACCGTTGAACATTTTATAATTTTTTTTGGAAGATGATTTTAGGTCTAATAAATTAAGGAGCTTATATACCAACGTATTATTTTTATTAAATGGTAAATTACGTAAATCATCGAATTTTACTCTCAAACCTATTTTGGTCACTGAAATTTAGACATTGAACGTTTTTTGTCACTGAATTTTATTGTCAAACCTATTTTGGTCACTGAAGTTTAGACATTGAACGTAGATGGTGGTCGTTCGGTCCCAAATTTCACAGGCACTTCGTTTCAGCCCCCTAAGTCTGAATCCTTCCTCTATTTCACTGGAAAGTGTCCAGAAGTCCACGAATCGAGCAAAAATCTTTCAGTCCTATATCACCCTCATATCGAAGAAGCTAAATCATGTTTTCGTGGATGAATATCGCCCCATAAGCCTGGTGGGAGGAGTCTATAAGATTTTATACAAGCTCACGACGAATAGGCTCCGAAAGTGTATTGATCTTACCATTAGGAGGTCACAATTTTTGGCGCTTCTCCCTCCTCAATCGTTGCCATGATGTAACCCCCTAGACCCGCCTACACCTTATAACGAATCCTAGGAAGTCACATTAGGGTCACAAGAGCGACCCACAGTAAAAATACATATAAAACATTTTTCCCTCAAAACAATTATTAACCTGTAAAAATCAACTTCTGTTTAAAATACCATTTCAGGAAGTCATTTAAACACATAACAGAAATTTCAGAAAGTGTTTTACAGACACTATCATAAAACAATACATGACATACAAGCCCACTATCTATACAATACCGTACTCCAAAGGCAACACCGAGACAACTCCGAACACTATTGTCAACCATTATACCATAATATATTTGTAACCCCCTAGACCCGCCTATGCGTTACAACGGATCCTAGGAAGTCACATTAGGGTCACAAGAGCGACCCACGATAAAAATACACATAAAAACATCTATATTTCCTCAAAACACTTATTAAACTGTAAAAATCGACTTATGTTTGAAATTCTAGTTCAGAAAATTATTTAAACACATAAGGAGAATTTCAGAAAATATTTTTCAGACACTGACATGAAACAATACATAACATACATGCCCACTAACTATACAGTACCGCACTCCAGAGGCAACGCCGAGGGAACTCCGAACACTGATGTCAAACATTACCATGCTATAATCTTTTAACCTGCGATGGTAAAAAGAACATGAGCTTGGGAAAGCTCAGTAATACAAAACTACCAGAAGATGCTATAAGCTCATGCAGATATATGGTAGGCATAACATTTTCATGATGTTTCAAGCAGTGATAGACCTCTATTTATGTTCTACTGTTTCGAGGTTGCATCATACTCAGGAATAATGGTATTTGTTCTTTAATCAGACCTTGAGAATTAGACGGAAAATCATATAGGCTGGTAACATACGAGGTAGGAATCAGAGAGTTTGGCGTCTAGTGTGTTCCAATAAGTGCAGATCAACATACATAAGTACTTAACATCATTCCTATGAGCACATAACAGATTAAATGCAAATGTTCAATGTTCATACAGAAGATTACAAGAACTACCCTCCAACCTTACACCAACATGCAGTCCCCCAGAACTGCATCCATAAGGACTTACCCTAGGTCCGATGGGCATAAGTGCCACCTAAGGGGCTGCCTTAGGTCCATAAGGACTTACCCTAGGCCCGACGGGCATAGGTGCCACTCAAGGGGAGACCTTGAGTCCATAAGGACTTACCCTAGGCCCGATGGGCGTAGGTGCCACTCAAGGGGAGACCTTGAGTCCATAAGGACTTACCCTAGGCCCGATGGGCGTAGGTGCCACTCAAGGGGAGACCTTGAGTCCATAAGGATTTACCAGCTTGATCAGGGCTGTACCAACAGAGACTTCATAACATAACCCAACAGTATACCCCAGATAGTAATCGGTGTTCAGATTCCAGACATGAGTAACATAATACATGTAACAGACATATTTTATTCAGAGTATCAGAAACAGAAGTTTATGCTTTTGACAGATAAATGTGCATGCTATCGAGCAGAGCAGACATTTTTAGCATTCATTATGCAAACAGATTGTACCATCATAGGTCAAACTAACAGATCATGCTAACAAACTCATCAAACAGTCAGACAATACCATCACAGATCAAACGATCACATACCAAATATACAGATTGAGCAGACATATATCAGGTAGGCAGAGCATGTCATCATATATCAAGTTCATCATTTTATCTCATTTTCTAACATAGTGATGCAATCTCAATAACCATTGAAATGTTCATCAAACATAATATTATTCACGATTAAATAATTATACAATCCATTCAACAAAATATAACACACATGGAACACACTAGGTGGGACAGATCATTTCTTGGAGATACTTGGCATTTATAGAATGGGACATATTAAACTTTTGATAATTTGAACGAATTTCTGAAGCGTGGCCCCTATTAAAAGGGGTTCATACTAACGGTTTAATCCAGATATTCAGGAGGTGATACATTAAGATCTTTGAGAGTTTAGACGCATCCTGAGTTATTTAGTCATATAAGCCTACGAGGGCATTATGATCATTTTATCACATATGGACATTTTGGTAATTTATACCAACATTGAAATAAGCAATGGTTCACAGAACTCGGGTATCCTATTTGCTCATTAGTTTTCTAACCGGACATTCAAGAATTTCTAAATTAAAGTCTTTTGAGTTATCGGATATTTTCAGTGATGTTCCGATTATTTAGGCTTATCATGGCCTGTTAGTTATTTGACTGTCATGACAAGTTTTATTCTACGGCACAATCATATCAGAACGAAAATTATAATTCTCAAGGGCTCTAACAATTTATCATACCTCTAGAATTTGTTTAATGCGGCATAACCCAACTCGACAGTACTTACCAACGTTCAGATGTGAGTAATTTGTGTGCATCAGAACTTAACACTGACTGTATTGTATGTCTGAACAGTCGCCCTCATACTTTACTATACGGTTTAACTTTGAGTAACCGAACATACAATCTATGCGGATCTTCCTACCTTACATCGATGTGGTGAGCGATGGGCATACACGTGTCGTATTTCTCAACACTTAAGGGAACCTTAGCTATTTAAGTCTTGTTAACAGATCCAGAATTTCGTCAAATACATAGTTACCGATTAACTCATGAGGGTATTTCGGTTATTTTAGACTAAGATAAATCTACCTTTTCTTTCTGAATTACCATTTGGTACCTCCATCATTCACGTACTCAAACGAGATTAAGTCGTCCTAACTCTCCGGCCCCTTTTACAGACGATTCATTCCTTACAGAACTTGAGGCTATAACGTCATTCAAATTAATCAGACATTTTGGTGCTCGAGGGCATTACCGTCTTTTTGGTCATTACGATCATTCTCATTTAATTCACGCATGACTGTCATAAGGATCGACTTAGGATTTCAACAATATTTCCAGAGAATTCTCATTCATGTGTTATACAGAGTTTGGGGGATTATCCAAGTTGTATCACACGTATTGCATAATGATGCCGAACTCTTTCCATTAAGATATACATCTTGAGTAGTGTAAATTGCATAATCAGGTCGAATGCAGATTTTAGGTCATTTCCTTTATCAGAGGAGTAGTTTAGTCATATCTATGCTCCAAGGGCATTTTCGTAATTTTATAATTAATATCTCTCACTCCGTATCATGGGCCTCGATTCTTACACACTGTTGATTGAGTTGCGGATTAACTGAATTTAACTATTACGACTTCTGATACTATTAGCCCATTAGTAATCTTATTCGGATAATTTGGTCTTATTAATATCCATACTTATTGCTCGAATCTGATTCAATTTAAGCAGAATCTACAGTATACGTCATCATAAACATGCACGCTTTAACCGGATATCAACATGTACATAAAGCATACAAGGGGTAGTAGTGTATTACCTTAACTCCGGGCTACAACGATCGATCTGTGGATGACATTCGAACACCCATGAACCCGGATTTGGCATCCCTCAACAATTCGTATTCCAGGAACTATTAATACCTTCAATTACACAAATTCCAATATCAGACCTTATTCACAAAGCTATTAATCAATTAATTAAATACATAAGCACTCTCGGGTTCAAGATCAGATTCGGAGGCCTTTGGGTTAGAATTTTGCAAAACGGGCTTCAAAATCGGACTCAGGACGTCGAAAAACATAAAATAGGAGTTTTTAGAAAATTTTGACTTTTTGGTCAAAGTCAACGCTGACGTCAGCAGTCAAGTCAACGCTGACGTCAGCATGACGTCATCAGGCAAGGTCAACGGTCAAGATCAGTTGAGTCAACTCAGACGAGTCAACTCACTGAGTCAACTCGAACGAGTTCACTTATTGTGTAACACCCCTAAAATATATGCAAAAAAAAAATAACAAAAAGGGTGAGGGTGTGGAGGCTCGAACCCGAGACCTCAACCCTCACCACTCTACATGCTAACCAATTGAGCCAAGTGCTCTTTTCTGTCAAGTATTACCAAGGGTAATATTTGTTTGTTAATTAAGGAGTTTTTGAATTTGATTATATCAGATTCAGACGTTTCACATATTGGAATAAAATGCCATAATTGTTTTTCTCTCAACTCCCTCCCCAAAATACCCAGATCCGGTCACCGCCAAGATCTCCGACCACCGCTCGATCGTGGACGTCACCGCCCACACTGGCGTGACCGCCGCCTCGTCCTGGACTCATTTCCGTCTACCACGCGCGCGACAGCGCTGCCGTCCGTTGCCAAACAGCAACGAAAGAGGCCATCGGTTACCAATAGTTATCTGCCGTTGTAGCTCCGATCTACGCCACCGCCGGGCCGTGGCGTGCACCGCCAGCACCGGCGTGACCGTCGCCCTGCTCCGATCGTGACCCAGCCCTCCACGCGCAGAGAAGTACCGCCTTTCGGCGTGGAGAGCCGGTTGAAGTCCGGCAAAACCCAATCGTCGCCTTTCTCTTTCGCCGTTTTCCGGCTTCGTCCGTCGTCCGTTCGCGATGCCGCCGCCAGATCCGGGCTCCCGACATGACAATGAACAAAACCCAGTGAACCGATCGCCCATCCGAGTCCGTTAAGGCCTTCGTCGGAGTTGCGCCATCGCCGGCCACCTCGAGCATTTAAGGTGCGATTCGATCTATTTTTTTCGGCAAGTTTCGCGAATAACAAGTTAGATTCGAGTTGATTAACTGAGACCCTTTATTTTCTGGTGAATCAGGCAAAGTTTGATGTTTCCGGCGAGATTCCGGTTGCCGTCTGGTGACCAAAATAATGAGGTGAGTGAACCGGTTGGACCGGTTAAACCGGTCGGTCTATGACCCTGACCTGAACCGTCTTGATCCGAGTCTGACCCGTTCGACCCGACCCGTTCGACCCGACCCGTCCGACCCGACCCGTCAACCCGAGTCAACCGAGTCAACTCGTCCGAGTCAACCGAGTCAACTCGACCGAGTCAACCGAGTCAACTCGTCCGAGTCAGCCCGAGTCAACTCAGTTGACTGCTGACGTCATGCTGACATCAGCATTGACTCTGACCCGTTGACCGTTGACCTGCTGACGTCAGCGTTGACCTGATGACGTCAGCGTTGACCGTTGACTTTGACTTTGACCAAAAAGTCAAATTTTCCGAAAAGCCCTATTTTATGTTTTTCGACGTTCTGAGTTCGATTTTGAAGCCCGTTTTGCAAAATTCTGACCCAAAGGCCTCCGAATCTGACCTTGAACCCGAAAGTGTTTAATTTTGTTAAGAGCTCTATGGATAAGAACTGAAATGTTAATTTGTGTATTTGAAGGTATGCAAGTATCTCGGTATTCGAAATGTCATGGGACATCCAGTATGGATTCTAATGCGATCGAATGTAGTATCATGAGTCAACCGGTATAACTCGGAACTAAGGTAATACTTTACTACCCCTTGTATGCTTTATGTACATGTTGATACCTGGTTAAAGCATGCATGCTTATGATAAGTGTTTTGTGAAATCTGCTTAAGCTGAATTCGATACGAAAAATAAGTATGAGATGTTAGATGTGAAATTACGAAAATGCCCTTAGAGCATAAGTATGACTAAACTACCCCTCTGATAAAAGAAATGACCTAAAATCTGCATTCGACCTGATTATGCAATTTACACTACCCAAGATGTATGTTTTAATGGTAAGACTTCGGCATCATTATGCAATACATGTGATACAAACTCGGATAATCTCTCAAACTCTGTATAACACTTGAATGAGAATTCTCTGGAAATATTGTTGAAATTATAAGTCGATCCTTATGACAGTGATGCGTGAATTAAATGAGAATGATCGTAATGACCAAAAAGACGGTAATGCCCTCGAGCACCATAATGTCTGATTAATTTGAATGGCGTTATACCCTCAAGTCTGTATTGAATGAATCGTCTGTAAAGGGGCGGAGAGTTATGACGACTTAGTCTCGTTTGAGCATGTGAATGATGAAGGTACTGAATGGTAATTCATAAAGAAATGGTGGATTTACCCCAAATTTCCAAAATGACTTAAAAGCCCTCTTGAGCTAAATATGCAATTATGCAGTTGATGAAACTCTGAGATTTCTAATAAAACTTTAAGGGCTAAAGCGCCCCTAAGTGTTAGGAAGCACACTCATGTATGATAATCACTCCTAATATTATAATAAGGTTGGAAGTTTTCCGCACAGAATATAAGTTCGACTACTTCGCGGTAGATTTGGTGGTGAAATACGAAAGCAACCGTTCAGATATACTATACAGATAGATACATTAGAAGGGTTGGTTAGAAAATGCAAGATTGAGGTATGTTAGTTCGAATAGTTTTGGAGGCTCGATAAACTTCTGGAAACATTAAATATTGTGAATCGTCATTTCATCATTAATGGGCTAAATTACGAAAATCACCCCTGATAGTTAAATGACCAAGATGCCCTCGTTGGCCCAAGTAATCAAATAGCCCTGAATGTATCTGATACCGTGAAGGATCTTGACATAGAAATCTCTAAATGCCTGGTTGGAAATTTGATGAGCTAACAGAATTCCCGAGCCACTGTTTATGCCTTGTTGGTATAAATTACCAAAATGTCCGTGTATGATAAAATGTCTATAATGCCCTTGTAAGCTTAAATGGCTGAATCATTCAGGATATGCCAAAACTCTCAAAGGTCTTGATGTATCATTTCCTAAATATCTGGGTTAAGCAGTTAGTATGAACCCCTTCTAATAGGGGCCACGTTTCAGAAATCCGTTCAAATCGTCACAAGTTCAATATGTCTTATTCCGTATATGCCAAGCATCTCTGAGAAATAATCTGTCCCATCTAGTGTGTTCCATGTGTGTGCTATATTCTGTTGAACAAACTGCATAATGACATTCTCTGCCTACTTGATAGTATGATATGTTAGTTTGATATATGATGATACAATCTGTTTGCATGATGAATACTGAAATGTCTACTCTGCAATAGTATGCCCATTTATCAGTCAAAAGCATGAATTCTTCCGTTTATGATGTTATGAGTAAAATATCTGTCACATATATTCTGTTAACCATGTCTGGGAAATCTGAACACTGATTCTGTCTGGGGTATACTGTTGGGTTATGATATGAAGTCTCTGTCGGTACAGCCCTGATCAAGCTGGTAAATCCTTATGGACTCAAGGTCTCCCCTTGAGTGGCACCTACGCCCATCGGGCCTAGGGTAAGTCCTTATGGACCTAAGGCACCCCCTTAGGTGGCACCTACGCCCATCGGGCCTAGGGTAAGTCCTTATGGACTCAAGGTCTCCCCTTGAGTGGCACCTACGCCCATCGGGCCTAGGGTAAGTCCTTATGGACCTAAGGCACCCCCTTAGGTGGCACCTACGCCCATCGGGCCTAGGGTAAGTCCTTATGGATGCAGTTCTGGGGGACTGCATATTGGTGTGAGGTTGGAGGGTATTTCTTACAAACTTCAGTATGAACATTGGACATTTGCATTTAATCTGTTATGTGCTCATATGATATAATGCTAGGTACTTATATATATGTTGATCTATACTTATGTATGTTGATCTATACTTATGTATGTTGATCTGTACTTATGCATGTTGATCTGTACTTATGTATGTTGATCTGTACTTATTGGAACACACTAGATGCCAAACTCTCTGATTCCTACCTCGTATATTATCAGCCTATATAATTTCTGTCTAATTCTCAAGGTCTGATTAAAGAACAAATATCATTATTCTTGAGTATGTTGAAACCCCGAAATAGTAGAACAACGTTACCCTGAAATTACGAAAAGGGAAAAGAGAACTGTCACTTCTTGGATCATCATGAAATTGTTATGTTTACCATATATCTGCATGAGCTTATAACATCTTTTGGTAGTGCTGTATTACTGAGCTTTCCCAAGCTCATGTTGTTTTTACCATCTCAGGATAAAAGATCAGACAAGTTGCACCTATCAACGTCGGTATGGGAGTTTCTTCGGCTCGTCAGGGAGTATGGTATCTGTGTAACTAGGGGGCATGTGTGTCGTGTTTGTATTATACAAATGAGTCTGAAACTATTTTCCGCAACTGGTATTATGATTGTTTTATCATTTTGAACGATTTCTAAAATTGTATTTTAAATCAGATATTTATTTTATGGTTTTAAAGGTTTAACCATATGTTTATTTGAAATTTTTCCGTGGGTCGCTCTTGTAACCCTAATGTGACTTCCTAGGATCCGTGAAACGCATAGGCGGGTCTAGGGGGTTACATTTAGTGGTATCAGAGCTTAGAGTTTCGTCTTTCTGGGTAGATCGGCCGATCGTCTGTCATAGGGTGTCTAGTCTGTGCATGCCCCTAGATCATAACCGTACTCCTCCGTGCCGAGACTCCAATGTTGAACCATTTCCTATAATAAGCGCATCTAACTCTTCTGTCCATAATAGCTTGATCTGTACTGGAAATGAATATTGGTAATGTCTGTCTTCGAATTGGTTTAAATTGATGGGTTTGAATCCATATAAAGAAACTGAGATGGTTAATGTGTGTGCAATTGAAGATATGAATTTGATAGAGAATGAAAGTGGGATCATATGACGTAACTGATATAAGATTTACATGTAATGTCATTCGGTGATAATGATTATGTTTGAGAATATCTTGAAGGAAATTTGATAAAAGTGTTCTGGATTTAAAAGAAAGGTGTTTGTGAATGTAGCGAAAGTGTAAAGCTCTATGGTGACTCTGTAATATACGAAGGAAGCAATTGTCTAAAAATTTCATTAAAGGTAAGTGATATCCGTATAAAACTTTGATTATGTTTGATTGCCAAGGAGAAAGTTATTCTTGCGATAATGTAGCATGGTGTATAGTTATACATATCATCTTTGGCTGAAATTCAGTGTTATGTCTTAACCTTGGAAAGCTCTGTTGGAAGCTTGGATTACTTGCTTGGATTTCAGGTACAGATTCTCATCCGTAAATTGATGGTTGACCTAGTAGATTAACTCATATCCTAGAGGAGATGCTTCTAGGAGGTATGATTATTTCTGTGGTTGTTGAAAAGGTTTCGCATCCCTGATTGAGACCGTTTATAATAAAAGTTATGAGACAAATGTTGTTCTGCATTATATGAAGTTCGTTATAGATTTAAATGTTATATTCTGATTAATTGGTCCAAAATGTATGATGGGATGATTATGGCTCCAAAGTCAATTTGAGTAACTGAAGACACTGCCAGATTGATCCGTAATTGTCGATGAGTCTTGAGAAATAAGGATACCCTGATGGAAAGGTTTCAGTACAAAGATATATGAAAGTGCAATCTCTTTATTTCTCTGACTCTGGTAAATTTCGAGGACGAAATTTCTTTTAAGGGGGAGAGAATTGTAACACCCCTAAAATATATGCAAAAAAAAAATAACAAAAAGGGTGAGGGTGTGGAGGCTCGAACCCGAGACCTCAACCCTCACCACTCTACATGCTAACCAATTGAGCCAAGTGCTCTTTTCTGTCAAGTATTACCAAGGGTAATATTTGTTTGTTAATTAAGGAGTTTTTGAATTTGATTATATCAGATTCAGACGTTTCACATATTGGAATAAAATGCCATAATTGTTTTTCTCTCAACTCCCTCCCCAAAATACCCAGATCCGGTCACCGCCAAGATCTCCGACCACCGCTCGATCGTGGATGTCACCGCCCACACTGGCGTGACCGCCGCCTCGTCCCGGACTCATTTCCGTCTACCACGCGCGCGATAGCGCTGCCGTCCGTTGCCAAACAGCAACGAAAGAGGCCATCGGTTACCAATAGTTATCTGCCGTTGTAGCTCCGATCTACGCCACCGCCGGGCCGTGGCGTGCACCGCCAGCACCGGCGTGACTGTCGCCCTGCTCCGATCGTGACCCAGCCCTCCACGCGCAGAGAAGTACCGCCTTTCGGCGTGGAGAGCCGGTTGAAGTCCGGCAAAACCCAATCGTCGCCTTTCTCTTTCGCCGTTTTCCGGCTTCGTCCGTCGTCCGTTCGCGATGCCGCCGCCAGATCCGGGCTCCCGACATGACAATGAACAAAACCCAGTGAACCGATCGCCCATCTGAGTCCGTTAAGGCCTTCGTCGGAGTTGCGCCATCGCCGGCCACCTCGAGCATTTAAGGTGCGATTCGATCTATTTTTTTCGGCAAGTTTCGCGAATAACAAGTTAGATTCGAGTTGATTAACTGAGACCCTTTATTTTCTGGTGAATCAGGCAAAGTTTGATGTTTCCGGCGAGATTCCGGTCGCCGTCCGGTGACCAAAATAATGAGGTGAGTGAACCGGTTGGACCGGTTAAACCGGTCGGTCTATGACCCTGACCTGAACCGTCTTGATCCGAGTCTGACCCGTTCGACCCGACCCGTCCGACCCGACCCGTCCGACCCGACCCGTCAACCCGAGTCAACTTGTCCGAGTCAACCGAGTCAACTCGTCCGAGTCAACCGAGTCAACTCGACCGAGTCAACCGAGTCAACTCGACCGAGTCAACCGAGTCAACTCGTCCGAGTCAGCCCGAGTCAACTCAGTTGACTGCTGACGTCATGCTGACATCAGCATTGACTCTGACCCGTTGACCGTTGACCTGCTGACGTCAGCGTTGACCTGATGACGTCAGCGTTGACCGTTGACTTTGACTTTGACCAAAAAGTCAAATTTTCCGAAAAGCCCTATTTTATGTTTTTCGACGTTCTGAGTTCGATTTTGAAGCCCGTTTTGCAAAATTCTGACCCAAAGGCCTCCGAATCTGACCTTGAACCCGAAAGTGTTTAATTTTGTTAAGAGCTCTATGGATAAGAACTGAAATGTTAATTTGTGTATTTGAAGGTATGCAAGTATCTCGGTATTCGAAATGTCATGGGACATCCAGTCTGGATTCTAATGCGACCGAATGTAGTATCATGAGTCAACCGGTATAACTCGGAACTAAGGTAATACTTTACTACCCCTTGTATGCTTTATGTACATGTTGATACCTGGTTAAAGCATGCATGCTTATGATAAGTGTTTTGTGAAATCTGCTTAAGCTGAATTCGATACGAAAAATAAGTATGAGATGTTGGATGTGAAATTACGAAAATGCCCTTAGAGCATAAGTATGACTAAACTACCCCTCTGATAAAAGAAATGACCTAAAATCTGCATTCGACCTGATTATGCAATTTACACTACCCAAGATGTATGTTTTAATGGTAAGACTTCGGCATCATTATGCAATACATGTGATACAAACTCGGATAATCTCTCAAACTCTGTATAACACTTGAATGAGAATTCTCTGGAAATATTGTTGAAATTATAAGTCGATCCTTATGACAGTGATGCGTGAATTAAATGAGAATGATCGTAATGACCAAAAAGATGGTAATGCCCTCGAGCACCGTAATGTCTGATTAATTTGAATGACGTTATACCCTCAAGTCTGTATTGAATGAATCGTCTGTAAAGGGGCGGAGAGTTATGACGACTTAGTCTCGTTTGAGCATGTGAATGATGAAGGTACTGAATGGTAATTCATAAAGAAATGGTGGATTTACCCCAAATTTCCAAAATGACTTAAAAGCCCTCTTGAGCTAAATATGCAATTATGCAGTTGATGAAACTCTGAGATTTCTAATAAAACTTTAAGGGCTAAAGCGCCCCTAAGTGTTAGGAAGCACACTCATGTATGATAATCACTCCTAATATTATAATAAGGTTGGAAGTTTTCCGCACAGAATATAAGTTCGACTACTTCGCGGTAGATTTGGTGGTGAAATACGAAAGCAACCGTTCAGATATACTATACAGATAGATACATTAGAAGGGTTGGTTAGAAAATGCAAGATTGAGGTATGTTAGTTCGAATAGTTTTGGAGGCTCGATAAACTTCTGGAAACATTAAATATTGTGAATCGTCATTTCATCATTAATGGGCTAAATTACGAAAATCACCCCTGATAGTTAAATGACCAAGATGCCCTCGTTGGCCCAAGTAATCAAATAGCCCTGAATGTATCCGATACCGTGAAGGATCTTGACATAGAAATCTCTAAATGCCTGGTTGGAAATTTGATGAGCTAACAGAATTCCCGAGCCACTGTTTATGCCTTGTTGGTATAAATTACCAAAATGTCCGTGTATGATAAAATGTCTATAATGCCCTTGTAAGCTTAAATGGCTGAATCATTCAGGATATGCCAAAACTCTCAAAGGTCTTGATGTATCATTTCCTAAATATCTGGGTTAAGCAGTTAGTATGAACCCCTTCTAATAGGGGCCACGTTTCAGAAATCCGTTCAAATCGTCACAAGTTCAATATGTCTTATTCCGTATATGCCAAGCATCTCTGAGAAATAATCTGTCCCATCTAGTGTGTTCCATGTGTGTGCTATATTCTGTTGAACAAACTGCATAATGACATTCTCTGCCTACTTGATAGTATGATATGTTAGTTTGATATATGATGATACAATCTGTTTGCATGATGAATACTGAAATGTCTACTCTGCAATAGTATGCCCATTTATCAGTCAAAAGCATGAATTCTTCCGTTTATGATGTTATGAGTAAAATATCTGTCACATATATTCTGTTAACCATGTCTGGGAAATCTGAACACTGATTCTGTCTGGGGTATACTGTTGGGTTATGATATGAAGTCTCTGTCGGTACAGCCCTGATCAAGCTGGTAAATCCTTATGGACTCAAGGTCTCCCCTTGAGTGGCACCTACGCCCATCGGGCCTAGGGTAAGTCCTTATGGACCTAAGGCACCCCCTTAGGTGGCACCTACGCCCATCGGGCCTAGGGTAAGTCCTTATGGACTCAAGGTCTCCCCTTGAGTGGCACCTACGCCCATCGGGCCTAGGGTAAGTCCTTATGGACCTAAGGCACCCCCTTAGGTGGCACCTACGCCCATCGGGCCTAGGGTAAGTCCTTATGGATGCAGTTCTGGGGGACTGCATATTGGTGTGAGGTTGGAGGGTATTTCTTGCAAACTTCAGTATGAACATTGGACATTTGCATTTAATCTGTTATGTGCTCATATGATATAATGCTAGGTACTTATATATATGTTGATCTATACTTATGTATGTTGATCTATACTTATGTATGTTGATCTGTACTTATGCATGTTGATCTGTACTTATTGGAACACACTAGATGCCAAACTCTCTGATTCCTACCTCGTATATTATCAGCCTATATAATTTCTGTCTAATTCTCAAGGTCTGATTAAAGAACAAATATCATTATTCTTGAGTATGTTGAAACCCCGAAATAGTAGAACAACGTTACCCTGAAATTACGAAAAGGGAAAAGAGAACTGTCACTTCTTGGATCATCATGAAATTGTTATGTTTACCATATATCTGCATGAGCTTATAGCATCTTTTGGTAGTTCTGTATTACTGAGCTTTCCCAAGCTCATGTTGTTTTTACCATCTCAGGATAAAAGATCAGACAAGTTGCACCTATCAACGTCGGTATGGGAGTTTCTTCGGCTCGTCAGGGAGTATGGTATCTGTGTAACTAGGGGGCATGTGTGTCGTGTTTGTATTATACAAATGAGTCTGAAACTATTTTCCGCAACTGGTATTATGATTGTTTTATCATTTTGAACGATTTCTAAAATTGTATTTTAAATCAGATATTTATTTTATGGTTTTAAAGGTTTAACCATATGTTTATTTGAAATTTTTCTGTGGGTCGCTCTTGTGACCCTAATGTGACTTCCTAGGATCCGTGAAACGCATAGGCGGGTCTAGGGGGTTACATATTGAGTCAACTCAGACGAGTTAACTCAGCCGGGTCAAAAGCGGGTTGAACTCGGGTCGGTTACGGGTCGGGTCGGACTGCTAAGGCCGGACGGTTCAGACCGGTTCTTACCCAAAAATTTCCAGGGTCGTCAGACGGTCACCGGAAATTCGTCGGAGAGCCGAAAATGCCACCTTTTACCTGAAAATGAACAGATCTGCGATTACATGATCTAACCCAAACTACACATAACGAATATTCACCGGAATCATACCAAAAACTTACGAAAAAGAAAAAAGGGTCATCGGAATCCATGAAGCTCCGTTAGGAGTCTCGCCGGCGTCGATCAAACGCAAAACCTTAGGGGTTTTGCTCGTCTTGCTTCACCGGTCACTATCGTCCCGACGACGCACCAAAAACATGACGGAAGTGGCCGGAAACAGAGGAGAACGGGGAGCGATTGTTGAGCTCCTGTCGCGACTTCCAAGCAACCCCCACGACAAACCACCACGCGGCAGAGCGAGTGGTGCTAAGGGCTGAGAGTGGTAGGGGACGGTGAGAAAGATGGTGGCGGCGGTGCACGACACCGACAAGCGGTGAGGAAGGTCAGGCGGTGACCAGATTTGGACGATAGGAGGTTGAGAGCCGGGTCTTTTGAAAACAGCATTAATTGAGTCAGATTGGGTAGTTGGGTTTTATCAGATTATCATTTAATCTTAAAATATTATACCGGGTACGATTTAAAATTAACTTTGAGCATTTCAGAACTAGCAAGAGTCTTAGCCTAGCTGGTTACGGCTTGGGCTCATCAAGCAGGGGTCGCAGGTTCAAAACACACTGGCCACACTTCTCCCTATTATTTCATTCATTCATTTTTTTTAACTATAAAAATAAGCATATATTTTTAGGGGTGTTACAATATTCTTTTAACCTGCGATGGTAAAAATAGCGTGAGCTTAGAAAAGCTCAGTAATATAGAACTATCAAAAGATACTATAAGCTCATGCAGATATATGGTAGACATAATATTTTCATGATGTTCCATATAGTAACAGTCTCAATTTCTATTCTACTATTTCGAGGTTGCATCATACTCGAGAACAACCATATTTGTTCTTTATTTAAACATCAAGAATTAGACGGGAATTATATAGGCTAGTAACATACGGAGGTGGAATTATAGAGTTTAGTGCTGACAAGTCGTCGTTTAACCGGTCAAAAATAAATAAATATTTAACCTCTTTCAACAATAAATAAAATAAAGAAATTAAGTTGATATAGGGAAAGAGGGTCGATCTACAGGGAGATTAGTCAGAATTCTTGACTTGAATTTGTCGGATTTGAATTCCCAGGAATATCTGTAAAAACAAAGAAATAAAAGGGGTGATATGATTTTGAGTGAAGTAATAAAATAAAATTCAAGAATTAAAAATAATAAGAAAAGCCAAGTATGCAAATCAGCCTCGAACCAGCTCCTTCAATTCTTTCGATCACTAAAATAGATTTTTATTTCGGGGATCATGTCGGTTACAGTCTACGAGGCCCAACCCGTCGTAACTTCTTTTTCTCTCGAGTAACCAATCCTCCCAAGTCTATCTTCGAAAGATGGTTCTTAAATAAATCAACCACGTCTATCGCCGTTAAAGTATTTAGAATAAAAGCAGGAAAAACCCGACTCAGAAATTGTCTAAAAAAATAGAATCGCTTCTGATTTTATCTTTCCTTAGCGGACCGCCGCTAAGAGTGTTCACAGGAAGTCAAAATTTGCCACAGACCGATCCTTCCTCCCAACCGTGTTTTTAAGCGATTTCAGACCAACGGGCCCTTTTTGATATGAAAAACGGTTAAAAACTTTTAGTAAGGCCGATTGCCAAACTATCTAAGCAGAAAGATAAAAATGATTTCCCAAAAGAATTTAAGCAAGTTCAATTCTCACGAATCGAATTGACTTGGCTGGTTCTTGGCTTAAAAGATTTAGCTAAGCATGATATTGATTATCATACTTAACTTGATTTTAGAAAAGTAATTAAATAGCATAAAATAAATTAAACAAGAAAATAGAGGAAAAGAACTTGGATTAAAATTGAAAATGTTTACAAAGATAAAAAACTCAAAGCTAGAAGATGATCACTAAAATGATTGATGATCAAAGCCTTTACCAAAGGGTGGTATTTATAGGCTTAGATTTACAAAGATAAGGTGATGAGATAATTTAAAATAATAAACAAAAGATAAAACAATTCAAATGTTTTGAAATTTAAATGCAGGAAATCTAAACGGATAAGCTGATAAGATCTCTCAGAAAGTTCCAGAAGCTTCTAGAAGTCGCCATGTCATTGCCGCGTCACTGCCACGTCAGACGCGTCGTGCCCATGTTGCCAGTCATGACAGAATTATAATAAAAACTGCAGAAATGCCCCATTTTCACTACTATTTCCAGAATTGGATCTCTGCACAAAATATAACAAAAACAACATATATTAAGCAGCAAGAAGTCTCAATAACTAGAAAAATAACAAATGAAATATGTCATATTTGAGAACTCATCAAGTGCCTAGTGTGTTCCAACAGTGCAACGTTAATGCATGAAATGTAACAATGCAGTAAACCTTTTTTTAATACATTTGTTTCAAGTAGAAGTAAAAATCATTTTAATTCTTTATTTACCCTCCAACCATACTCCATTATATAGTTTCCTCAGTACAATATCATGTACAGACATGCGCTGCTACCGCTTGTATGCCTTATGAACATGTTAGTATTTGGTTAATGCATGCACAAGTATGACGATGAGAACCGTTAATTTTTGCTTAAGTCAAACCGGATATGAAAATGTACGACAATGTAGATAAGATTAGAATAATCGAATTAGAAAGATGATAAATCAAAGAATCTAGAGTTTAATAAATAAATAATGAGGCAGTCAATCTCCAAACATGATTAATAATGTCAATTGGTCAAACGACAAAAATATTTTGAGTATAAAATTATGAGAATGCCCTCGAGGTGGAAATGACAGAAATATCCCCCGATAATGAAAGTGGTGCGAAAACCTACACTAGATCCGGTAAAACAATCGATTCACCTAAAAGTCTTTAATTTCTCAAAGAGGTGCAATAAAAAGACTTAAACATTCATGGAAAATAAGTACTTAGATCTAGTGTAAATCCTGAATAAACCTCTGAAGATAAATTTGTGGGGGGGGGGGGGGGAGGGGAACTCCCTATACGTTCGGACCAATCAAACTATCAGAAAATACATAATTGCTATTAATGGCTGAATCGAGTAAAAGAATTGAAAATACCGATACAACCAAGTCAACAAATGACCAAAATGTGCTTGAGCATTGCAATTTCTAAATTTACAGAAATGATGGGTCTATCCTCGTGTTTTGGGAATAATGGATGGTTGAAAAAAGGTCGAAAGGATCAAAATAACTGAAAGAATTGAAAATACCGACACGTACAAATTGGCTAAAAGAGACTAAGATGCCATCGGGCACCCAAAACTACCGAATTAACCATATGATGAGATATAAACTAGTGATTAAGATGATTAAGTGGTTCAAAAAGCTTGTAAGAACGTGAACGACTGCACTTTAAATAATTGGGATACCCTCTTGACTGAGATAAGTTAAAGCTTTGAAATCTTTAACTTTTGATCGAACGCAAGTGGTTGTAATATTCAAATGGGTTGAAGTTTAGGTTATGTATGTCAATCATTTCATAATACCCAAATTGGCATTAATGCATGTTCAACCTCTCGAGGCATGTTCCGAGATAATGTGACATCGATTTATACAGATGTACAACACATTCAGAATCAAATAGTGAACGTAGAGAAAATGCACCGATTTGAATGCATGAAAAGTAATTTATTGGTGAGATGAGTATAGTGGAATGGTCTTGGAAGCCTAGTAAATCGTCGGAAATCTTCAGTGTGACACATCATTGACCTATCCGCTCGGGATCAGATTATGGAACTGCCCTGGAGTGTTAAATGACCAAAATGCTCTTATTGGACAAATGATCAGAACAATCTTGATATATTTGAGATCCTAACTGATCGTATTGTAACAATTTTCGAGTGCTTGGTCGGAGACATTGATTACGATGCCCCCTTTATATATGGACATCGTTTCTAAAATCAGTTCAGAATTGTCAAAAGTTCAGCGTTTCATCTCTCCTTGTAAATACCAAGTATCTCTGAGAAATAAACTGTTCCACCTAGTGTGTTCCATGTGTGCTACACGATTGTTTTTGCATACTGATTTACATGTTATAATACCGATCACGTGCACTTGACTGACATACTCGAATTCACATGAACATGACATGTTTTATAAATTAAGCATGACCGTACTGTATTTCTGATATATATGCATATGCACCTGATATGACAAACATGCTATATGGATAATGTATTACTGGAAATACTGTTATTGATTAATGAACTATTGATGATCTGATTCACTAGGGTACTTGGGATATGATATGAGGTTATTGTCGGCTTAGCCCTGATCCAGCTGGTAAGTCCGCCCATTTTCGATTCCTATGCTCCGGCTAGGTCCGCCCGTATTCGGTTCCTATGCTTCGGCTAGGTCTGCCCATATTCGGTTCCTATGCTTCGGCTAGGGTCGCCCGTATTCTAAGGTATTCCCTTAGGATGGTACCCACGCCCAATGGGCTCGGGTTAATGTTTATACATAATATTGTACTGGAGAAACTATATACTGGAGTATGGTTGGAGGGTAAATAAAGAATTAAAATGATTTTTACTGCTACTTGAAACAAATGTATTAAAAAAAGGTTTACTACATTGTTACATGTCATGCATTAACGTTGCACTGTTGAAACACACTAGGCACTAAACTCTCTGATTCCACCTCCGTATGTTACTAGCCTATATAATTCCCGTCTAATTCTCGATGTTTAAATAAAGAACATATATGGTTATTCTCGAGTATGATGCAACCTCAAAATAGTAGAATAGAAATGGAGACTGTTACTGTATGGAACATCATGAAAATGTTATGCCTACCATATATCTGCATAAGCTTATAGCATCTTTTGATAGTTCTGTATTACTGAGCTTTTCCAAGCTCACGCTGTTTTTATCATCGCATGTTAAAAGAATATAATATGGTATAATGGTTGACAACAGTGTTCGGAGTTGTCTTGGTGTTGACTTTGGAGTACGGTACTGTATAGTTAGTGGGCATGTATATATGTCATGTATTGTTTTATGATAGTGTTTGTAAAACAATTTCTGAAATTTCTGTTATGTGTTTAAATGACTTCCTGAAATAGTATTTTAAACAGAAGTTGATTTTTACAGTTTAATAAGTGTTTTGAGGGGAAAATGTTTTTATATGTATTTTTACCGTGGGTCGCTCTTGCGACCCTAATGTAACTTCCTAGAATTCGTTGTAACACATAGGCGGGTCTAAGGGTTACAAATGAACTATTTCGTGGTCCTGGAGAAACATTGCAAAGTAATTTTTGGGAACACCCCCCTAAGAAGATTCCGAGATAATCTTTTTTCTTTTCATATAAACAAATCTTAGAAAGAAAATAGAATTGAAAAAAACAACCTAACTGAATTGAAAAGGTTTGGTTTGATTAATTCGGTTTTAACATATATAATAGATCAATACATACAATTTTAAAATGTTGTCAATTTATTCGATCGGTCATTCCGGTAGAAAGCTTTTTTACAAATAAAATAAGCGAACTGCTTTTATATTTAAACTTGTATCTAAGAAATATAATATAACCAAGTCGTAAACATGCATTTTTACATCCAAATTTCATACTTTTGCCTCCAAGTAGCCTTTGGTTTCAAGCTCTATCCCCTTATTACTAATTCATTGATCGTTATTTTCAACTTTTTTATACACAAAACCCTTACCAATCCACATATAAACACATAAATTAGCCCCACTCAATCCCACCATTACCCAATAAAAGTAATTGAGATTTGCACGGTTCAGATTATCTCCAAGCCATGCATTCCATGCCTTGAAGTAATGGCTTGAACCACTGAGATTATAGCTGTGTTTAGAAAGCTCCCAACTCCCATTATACTTATGTAAGCAGCTGCTCCGATGCTTCTCATTTCTTCCGGCATTTGGTCGTAGAACAATTCTTGTAGTCCAACAAGTGCCAAGCCTTCTCCAATTCCGGTGAGTAAGTATTGTGGAACTAACCACCATATGTTCATCGGGACTATGGCTTTTGGGGTGTCGAGTAGACCTTGCTTGCTAGCGGTGTTTACCCTAGATGTCTTTACTAGGGCTGCAACAACCATGCTCAACATGGAAACAGATAGACCGACACCGATTCTTTGTAGCATTCTGATTCCGCGGGGATGTCCAGTTATTTATCGAGCGAAGGGGACAAAAATCTGATCGTAAATCGGGAGGACGATGAGAATTTCGAGGCCAACGAAGCTTTGGAGTGCCGCCGGAGGAACTTGGAAATCGGGACCTATTGATCTCAACATTGTGCATCCTTGCTTGGTGAAAAATGTTTGTAATTGGGTTATCACGGCACTGAACATTAAGCAAGCAAGCCATAATGGGATGAGGCGAAGAACAAGCTTTACTTCTTCAACTTGGTTTAATGAACATAGCCTCCATGGATCCTTGATATTGCTCAAGCAATCCTTGTTGTCAATGATCATCGCCTTGTCCAAAAATCTGCATTTCTAAAGAAAGATTGTAAATAAATCGAATTTGAATAAATAAAATATTATATAAGTCACACTTATTGTGATTAAATACAAAAACTCGATCCGATTAATCTATATTCAATTTCGATACAATCCGATTTGGAAAACAAAAAGTCAACAACTCATACTTAAATGATTCGAAATAAAAATGGCTCAAGTCTAATATGAAGTTGACCCAAACAAGTATAATTAATTAAAATATTTTAGATAATTGTTTCAAAAAATATAATGAATATCTTTCTTGAGCTAAATAGTTTTAAGATATGTATTAACGTGAAAAAATAATCCCACAAAGCGAAGTTTAAGATTTAGTGTACAAGACAAACGAGAATATTTAAACAATGCTTGTGAAATTAAAATATTCTACCGATCGTGTATCAAATATTGGCTTTCTAATTAGGGTAAACTATATCAGATATCACTAAACTTTAAATTTAGTATCGATTATACCATTAAACTAAAAATCCATTACACCATAATATTTTCATTTTTAATTCAACAAAATCATCAATTCAGTTTAGTGTTATGCGGTATATTTTATGGAACATCCGGATTCTATGGAAAACGTTAGCTTCGTTGGTGTTTATGAACATTTAGTTGATGATTTTGTGGAAATTAATTTATCTGATAATTCGTGCAAGAAATTGAAAGGGTGCGAAGAAAAAATTAGGGAGTTGAAAAACACTTCATTTGTTAATCATGATCTACACCTAACTCCCTCAAAAATAAAAAAATTCCTTTCCATTTTGCAGGCACCGGATATCGACTTAAAATTACCGCCGGATAAATTGAAGAGTAAAAAAGAAATTTTTCTAGGGAAAATGAAGAAATGTCATTGTCATAAAATTTCTCGTAGGGAAATTCTTAGTTGGATTAAGCGCATAAATTGGAAGGAGTATTTGTCGTAGTGTATGTAGTCTGAGCGACACAGGTCGTCGAGCTAATGACGATAAACAAGCGATGAATGGGAGGCAACCCATTTCCTTTATTTATTTCTTTATTTTAATTTTTCAGTTTCAAATTTATTCTTATTTTCTTTATTTTAATTTTATTTTATTTTATCTGATCTTTATTTTATTTTATTCGCAGATAATACATGTTGATCGAATAAAAGGCATGAGAAGATATCATTTTCAGCTAGATTATCCGTCATCTCACCCTTCTTTCTTCACGCACGCAAAGCCCCCAACCTTCGAACCAGACATTGCTCGGCCAACCCCCATCTTCTCCGGCGAGCCAGCACGTTGCGGACCCGCGAGCAAGCGCGACGACTACCGCAGGGCCAACCTCCTACCATGCCAACAACCGTCCGAGTCCCGACCGCGCGCAATTGATCAGGGGAGTCTCTCCTTTCCTCTAGTTATCATTTTGGGACAAAATACATTAAGTGAGGGAGGAGATATGTTTGTCAAATTTTTCTTTGCTTTATCCGAAGCTTGTCTTATACTTGATTTTATGATAATCCTTGTCCCTTAGATTGATGTGTTCCTATGCTTACTTTGTGATAGTAAAAAAAACTTGACTTAATAGAAGCTTTACTTGCATGATGGACTTTATTTGATGGCATAACTTATGTCCCACACTTGTTACTAGAAAAGAGATATTCTTAAGGATTGCTTGATTGCTCATGTTCTTGGAATTTATTAGAATAATACTTGCATGTTTAATTTTTGTGAAGATATCATATTTACCCTTATCTGCATAAAGAAGAAAAAAAATAATAAAAGCTAGAGGTGCCTACCACCGGCTCTAGCTCGAAAAAAAAACAAAAAAAGTAATAAGCTAGAGGTGCCTGCCACCGGCTCTAGCAGAATAAAGCTAGAAGTGCCTATCACTGGTTCTAGAAAAGAAAAAATGAAAAAAAAATCTTTTGCATTTATGGTTTAGATTTGAGTTCTTTGCAATTTTTAAGCATGCTTGCTAAATTTGATATTTTCTGAGAACATTGAGTAATTTTAGCAGAAACTTAAGTGATCTTTGCTTTATTAATAAGTTGTGGGATTTATTTGTTGCGTGTAAAAGTGTCTATCGCAATGTAGTGCAAGTGTACACGACGCAAGTAGTAAAGTGATACGTAAGTATCGGATATCGTCTCCACAGGGACTGGGCTAATAGCTTTAACCTTAGTTTTCTGCACGAAGGGAAAAGAAAGAGTTTAATAGTTTGTCACGAAATAATAAAGAAGACTGAAAATAAAAGAGGAAAATATTCAAAGTAAAGAATAGGCCGGTATTGATCTGCTCCGTAGTGCAGGTGTTTGCAATGTCTAAGACTTCTCTGTTCTATCGTAGCGCCTGTTGCGGCAGCACCTGCTGCGGCAGCGGTCTGTTGTTTGTCGCGGCAGCGAACACACGACTCAACACATCAAGCTTGGCAAGAATCCCTGCTATGCCTTGGCCTATCCCTAGGTCCAAGTCTGTCGATGAACACGTCTTTGATGATACCTCCCGGCGTGAATCGAAGAATGAAGAACACCGAAGTTGTTGAATTCTTCCTTAGCCACTTAACCTCGTCCTATCCCTAGGTCTGAGATAGTTCAACCATAAACTGGAGAACCTGTACTTATTCCTTTCGTATACTTAACTCTCCCGATATTAAGTAAATGAGTAATCTCACAATGCTCTCCCGATACTCTTGCAAGATGTTGAAAACCATAATAACCAAACTTGAAGTCTATTTTATTGAACAGAAAAATTCCTAAAACAATGCAATCCTTGCAACTACTTTACAGAATCAACCCTTAGCCCTAGGGGAAGTTTAGAACATGATGAGAAGGGGAAAACGACTAGGGTTTAGGGGAAGACGGCTAGAGAGTAAGATATCCTTCCATAGCTCGAATTACATGCCTTTATATAGGACTTGGGTTCAAGTTTTCTAATATGGCAAGTGTAAGTTTACTCAAACTAGAGTTGTAAGTCTAGTCGAACTAGATTAGTTATTGTAATCGAACTATATTGTATAAGTTTAGTTAAAGTCAAACTCCTAAAAACTAGAGTTAGAAGTTAATAATTAGTAGGACTCCTAATGTAACTAAAAGTCCTAGTCTATAAAAGTCTGCAAACCTTTGTAAGTTTATCAATTAATTTAATCTAAAGAAGCAGAAATACATTCTGTTTTTCTTCAATTATGTTTTTCTTCATGGTATCAGTCTAAATTCGATCCTATCGGATTTTTTTCACTTTTCCTCTTCAATGGATAATCCAACTTCATCTAGAGGCTTCACCAACCAACAAATGGTACAACTGCAGCAATTGTTTGGCAGATTCATTAAGCGCAGTGCAGGAAATCTGGCTTTCGCAGACAATGATAGTACACGGACCAACTCTTCTTCCGCTGCACTTCTTTCTACTACGAATACATCAGCATGGATTGTAGACTCTGGTGCTTCTGAGCACATGACTGGTAACATGGAATTGTTTTTTCACTTTAAAAATTCCTCCTCTCAAAATTCTGTTAAATTAGCAGATGGTTCTTTCTCACCAATTCAAGGCAGTGGTTCTGTATTTCTTATTGATGACTTAGTCCTTCGAGACGTGCTTTTTGTGCCTAGCCTGAACTGCAATTTGTTGTCAGTTCGCAAGCTCTGCAAGGATTTAAATTGTGTTTTCCAGTTCACTGATTCTGAGTGTTTTTTACAGGCACTGGACTTCAAAAAGAGGATTGGCAATGCTCACTTGCATAATGGTTTATATGTTCTTCACAGTACAGGAAATTCTAAACCTTTATCTTCTAAATTTTGTCTTACTTCCTTAGGACAGTCTGATGTTATGTTATGGCATTTTAGGTTAGGCCACCCAAATTTCACCTATCTTGCAAAATTTTTTCCTCAATTATTTCTTAATCAAAAACCTTCTTCCTTTAAATGCCATATCTGTCAACTTGCTAAACAAACAAGACAATCTTACTTACCCTCTACTTACAAACCCTCACATCCTTTTTCTCTTATCCACAGTGATGTTTGGGGTTCTTCTAAAGTGAAGAATATTACTGGTAGTAGATGGTTTGTGACTTTTATTGATGACCATAGTAGAACCACTTGGACTTACCTCTTGAAAGAAAAATCTGAAGTGACTAGTGTTTTTGAGAGATTTTACAACATGGTCGAGACCCAATTTCATTCTAAAATTCAAATCTTTAAATCGGATAATGGAAGGGAATTCTTTACCAAATCTTTAGGTGATTTTTTCAAGGAGAAAGGGATAGTACATATTAGTTCTTGTGTTGATACTCCCCAACAGAATGGAGTTGCAGAAAGGAAAAATAGGCATCTACTAGAGGTAACTCGAGCCTTATTGTTTACCCACAATGTTCCTAAATATCTATGGGGAGAAGCCCTATTAACTTCTACATATCTTATTAATCGTATGTCCAGTAGAGTTTTAAATTTCCAAACACCTAGAGATGTTCTTTTATATTGTTTTCCTCACTTTAAGCCTTTGTCCTCTACACTTCCTTTGAAAACTTTTGGGTGTATCGTGTTTGTTACAAACCATGATCCTTCTAGGTCTAAACTTGATCCTAAATCTCTAAAATGTGTGTTCGTAGGATATTCTTCACTAAAGAAGGCTACAAATGTTACCATCCACCTTCCCGTAAATTTCTTGTTTCTTTGGATTTTAACTTTTTTGAACAGGAACCATATTTTCCCACAGCTGGAATTCAGGGGGAGAGTTTTGATGATTTCCAGCCCTCTCTAAAATAGGTTCCTTCTTTTCCTTTACCACCTCCTACCTATTCCTCATCACTTGAGCCTCAGACTTCTCTTTCTCCACCTAATATTTTACCTATTTCCTCACCTAATACCTTATCTACACCACATACTTCACCTAGCGTCACGTCTGCAGGAACCCGAAATTTAATCGAACCTTCTTCACAGCTCCCTAAACAACTGCATGTTTACACCAGGAAGAGAACCATTCCAGAAACCATTCTGCAATCTAGTACTTGCCAAGAATTGGATTTTAGTCCAGTTGCTTGTAAAGAAAGTGGAGGTAATGATTCTTCTAGTATTCCTTCTCATCTTCTTGAATTTGAACACTTACCTGTTGCTAAAAGAAAAGGGGTGAGACAGTGTACTAAGCATTCTATTCAAAGGTATGCTGCTTATGGGAATTTGATGCCATCTTTTAAAGCATTTACAGCAAAGCTAGATGAAGAACGTATTCCTAAGACTATTGAAGAAGCTTTGCAGAATCCAAAGTGGAAGGAAGCAGTTGATGAAGAAATTGAGGCACTTGAAAAGAATGGTACATGGACCATTACAAATCTTCCCCAAGGTAAAAAACCAGTTGGATGCAAATGGGTGTTTGCCATTAAGTACAATTCAGATGGAAGTATACAAAGATATAAAGCCAGATTGGTTACCAAGGGGTTCACACAGACCTATGGAGTGGATTATAAGGAAACATTTTCCCCTGTTGCTAAATTAAATTCAATTAGAGTCTTGTTAAGCCTAGCTGTAAACTGTGATTGGCAACTGCATCAACTTGACATTAAAAATGCTTTTCTTAATGGTAACCTTGAGGAAGAAGTATACATACAGATTCCACCTGGACTAGAAGGTGCTGGACAAAATCAGAAGGTGTGCAAGCTTGACAAATATCTCTATGGCCTTAAGCAGTCTCCAAGAGCATGGTTCGACAGATTTACCAGGGTTATTTTGGAGAATGGATACAAACAATCATTGGCACACCATACCCTGTTCTCTAAGGTAACCTCATTGAATAAAAGGGTTATTCTTATTGTTTATGTGGATGATATAATATTGACAGGAGATGATGAAGTGGAATTGAGTCGATTAAAGACCTTGTTGAGCAAGGAATTTGAAATCAAGGATCTAGGAAAACTCAGATATTTCCTAGGTATGGAGATAGCAAGATCTAGCAAAGGTTTGGTGATCAATCAGAGGAAGTATGTTCTGGATTTGTTGACAGAAACAGGAATGTTGGGTTTCAAACCAGTAGATACACCCATGGATGCAAACTTAAAGTTCAACAAAGTCGATCCAAGTCCAAAGGCAGATAAAGGACTCTACCAGAGACTAGTAGGGAAATTGAACTATCTATCACTAACAAGACCAGATATCTCTTTTCCAGTGAATATTGTGAGTCAGCACATGACAGATCCGAGGCAAGAACACATGGAAGCAGCAAAGAGGATTCTGAGATACTTGAAAGGTACACCTGGACATGGTTTAATATTCAAGAAAAGTTCTGATAAAACTGTTAGAGTATTCACAGATGCAAGTTGGGCCAATGAGCTAACCAGTAGATAAAACTGAGGTCAACTAGTGGATATTGCTTTTATGTATGGGGTAATTTGGTGACTTGGAAAAGCAAAAAGCAGAAAGTTGTTTCCAGAAGCAGTGCAGAAGCGGAATACAGAGCATTGGCCTTGGGAATGTGTGAAGGAATCTAGTTAATAAAGTTGCTTAAAGAACTAGGAATGACCAAAGATGAAAATTTCCAGATCTTTTGTGATAATCAATCGACCATTCAAATTGCCAAGAACCCTATTCAACACGACAGAACAAAACATGTTGAAATAGATAGGCAATTTATCGCAGAGAAGTTGACAAGTGGAATGGCTTCATTAGAGTATGTTCCAGCCGAGGAGCAAGTGGCAGATGTACTAACAAAAGCACTGCCAAAAGCCTTATTCGACAAATTTTTATTCAAGTTGGGATTATACAATGTATATTCTCCAACTTGAGGGGGAGTGTAAGTTTACTCAAACTAGAGTTGTAAGTCTAGTCGAACTAGATTAGTTATTGTAATCGAACTATATTGTATAAGTTTAGTTAAAGTCAAACTCCTAAAAACTAGAGTTAGAAGTTAATAATTAGTAGGACTCCTAATGTAACTAAAAGTCCTAATCAATAAAGGTCTACAAACCTTTGTAAGTTTATCAATTAATTTAATCTAAAGAAACAGAAATACATTCTGTTTTTCTTCAATTATGTTTTTCTTCAGCAAGAATACAAATTTAAATTAAAGTACAACTCTATTAAAGACTAAATCTTCAAAGCATATGTCTTCAATTCGTCCTTCCTTCTTGCTTGGAGTTTCTTCCTTGAACTTTGGGCTTGGCCTTCATTCTGATCTAGGGCTCAGAAAAATATAAGAGTGCTTTACGACATACCGGCTTAATTTCCTCTTTCTATCGAGGTCCACTTCATTTCTTCCCTTCACCATTGCTGTCGTCCTTGGCTGCCACGGCAGCGACCATGGCATCATCCTTCTTCTCAGCTGCAGTCCAGTGTTCCAGCTCTGCTTCTCCACTGCCATTCATCTGCTACAGCAGCTTCCTGCAAAAGCAACCAATTTCAGTAGAAACTGGGCCATTTGATATAATTGTGATGTATGAATGAAATCTATCCTAAATGCAATGAATTATGCTTGAATGCAGCAGAAATATGAGTTAAATAGGGGGTAAAATATATAACTTTTACACACTCAACACACCCCCAAACTCAAGTTTTTGCTTGCCCTCAAGCAATTTAGATCTAAGAAATAAAATTTTTGTTTGGCTTAAAACAATGAACTTTGCTTTACCTACCATTCATTCTGTATTGTGAGCAACACCCTGTTGGATGATTCAGGATTCATTCGGAACCTTTCTATAATTCTCGTGTAGTGTGTGCATGTTTTGTGAACAATTATATGCCAAGACTCCATTAGTTTACTAGAATAGCTAAGCTTCCACTTGAATTTTTATGCCAATTTTCATCTTTTTGGAGGCAATTCTTAGGCTCCTTTAGTTTTTATTTAGACTCGGTTCTATTTTCTCAAGCTTAAGTTTGACTAGAGCCGGTTTCGGGCACCTCTAGCTAACTTCCTAGAGCCGGTTTCGGGCACCTCTAGGTGTATTGAGTCTATTTTTCTTTAACTTCTTTTCCTAGAGCCAGTGTTAGGCACCTCTAGGGGCGATTCAAGTGTTAAGCTTTTCCTTATTCTAGTTTACCAGTAGAGTTCTAGACAATATAAAAGTCACAAAGGGTGTTTTAAGAATCAGAACTATAGTAAGGCTCTAAACTGCTCCTTAAACTATCCTAAAGGCACTGCCACGACAGAGGCTGTCACGGCAGATAAGTTCAGTTCAAAGACTTAAGCCAAATTTTTTTAAGCAAGAATAAACTAAATAATAGACACAATTTTTAAACTTGAAGACACTTCATTAATGGAGGGATGCCACCCCCAAACTCAAGGGTTGCATTACCCTCAATGCAAAATGACAGAATGAAAAAGAAAAAAGAAATAAAAGCAACATCACAAATATAATAAAATAGCAGATAGCAAATATAAGAAAAGAAACTTAAATTTTAAGTGTTGTCGTCGCTGCTGCTGCTGATCCGAATCTGCCGGCGGGCAGTGACTTTCCTTGTCGGTGCCGGCAGATGGCTGAGAGAGGCAGAGGTGGTTTTTTTCTTGGCTTCCCTCGGAGGCTGGATGCAGGTAGGTGAGATATGTGGTGGTTTCTCCAACACCTGAACTTCCTCGGAGAAGCTGCTGCTACTGCTATCGCTGCTGCTACTACTGTCAGATTTTCCTTGGTCGGATGGTCCGACTCTGGTGTTTGGTTTCTGCCGTTTCACCGGGGTGAACTCCTTGGACAGGTTCCTCTTGACCGAGGGCTCGTCATCGGATTCCCCCTGAATAGAGGAGGAGGAGAAGCCAGCTATATACCTGTCGAGGTCGGACATGGGCTCTTTTCTCTTCTCTCCCATGGCAGATGCTGTTGCAGTGTGGCTGCTGCCTGCAGGCCAAGGTCGGGGTAGACGCGGCAGATGGTGTTCTCGGTGTGGCAGCAGGGGTAGGGGTATAGGCAGGTGTGGGGGCAGCGAAATAATGGTCGGGGAAGGCAAGAAACAGTACATCAAGAAAATTAAGATTGGTTTTAATGAAATGTACCGTTGTTGTTACGAAGTCCCGAATGAAGCTCATCAGGCCCAGCTTCTGTTCCTCCATTTTCTGCAGGGCATCAAGGATTTGTGTTGAGGAGTCTGCTGGGGGAGATGTTGTAGTGGGCTGCCTTTGTTCTATGGCGGTAGGTTCTGTCTGGGTGGGCTCTGTCGGCTCACCTGCCACGGCAGTGGGGTCGAAGGACGACAGGGGCGTGGCAACTTTCAGCTTCATCAAGCTAAGGGTGTTCCTTTCCGTCCATCCTTTTCCTCGGACTCTCAAATCCTCTACAGCTTCAGGTACGTTGTGGCCACGACAGAGGGCTGTTATGAGGTAAGGGAAGACGAGTGGTCCCGATGGCCGATACGCGCAATCCAAAATTCCCTCACGAGTGTATCTACCAACGTTACTAGGCCTCTCATTTAGAATTGAATGGATGAGGGCTAACCTTGGTTGATCTACCATGCTGTTGTGCGAGGAGGGCATAATCCTCTTTTTGATGAATGCGTTCCATAGCTTGGCTTCGGGGGTTAGTTGAACTCGTTTCACCGTCCTTGGATGTTTGGGATTGGTATTCCATTCGGTGCCTTCGTCGGTGAGTTCTACCATGACAGCATCATAATATGCCGGCTCCAAGCTCTCCACAAATCTCCGGTGGCCGTCTTCCCGTTTGCCAACATAGAACCCATAAAGGGTGTTGATGTATTCGGGCTCAAAGGGTACCTCCTTCCTAGGAACCGTCACCGTTGTCGCCTCCCTGCTGTCGATGGCAACATAAAATTCTCGGACTAAAGTGACGTTCATCTCTTCCGGCTGCTCGGCAAACATCTGCCACTGCAGGGCTCTGATCTTACGGGATATAAATGGTTTTAGCCCAAGGTTCTCCGTTCGTGTGGTATAGATGAATCCTTTCTCCTCCCACATATCTTTGGCCTGGAAGGAGCTGGGAGTGGCTGCTGCTGGGGCAGATTCTGAGGCAGCACTACGACGGGTGTTTCTGGTACTCATATTGCAAGGAACTGTATAAAAAGATGAAAGCAAATGAAATTCTAGAGAGGAAACAAGTAGAGAGAGTAAGAGTGAGTGAAAAATGAATAGTAAAACGGGGTTTATATAGATGAAGAGTTTGCTGCTCGTTGGAGCTGTAATGACATGCGCGAATAACGAGGCCAGCTATTACGCGGTTTCTGAAGCGTCTGTCACATGTTTCCGTGTCTGTTGCGTATCTGTTACGCATTTGCGTGTCTGTCGTGACAGCGTGTTGACAGGCTGGATTTTCCGCGTCTGTCACGGCAGCTGTAACGACAGGCTCCTATTTTGGGATTTTTTTTAGGCTGATGGAAAGATGGTGGGCTGGATTCACTTCTCCTCTTCTCCTTGTCTCCTTTATTTCCTGAAAATAGTAAAAATAAATACTTAGTTCGTAAAAATAAAATAATTCTAATTACCTAATATATATATATATAATAAATAATAAATAAAATTAAATTAGGTTAAATTAGGGATGCAAGGAGGGGCATCTCCTAAAGTAACCACTTCCTGCATTCTTGGGGCTTCAGTCCAGTGATAATGCTTTAATCTCTGGCCGTTGACTTTAAATTGGTGCCCGTCTTTTAAAGATTTGATCGTGATGACACCATGAGGAAAAACTTGCACCACTTGGAATGGGCCAGACCACCTAGATTTCAACTTCCCTGGAAAGAGTTTCAACCTAAAGTTGAACAACAACACAAGCTGCCCTGGGTAGAACTGTCGTGGCAGCAGCTTCTTGTCGTGCCACTTCTTCGTTTTGTCCTTGTAAATCCTTGCGTTGTCATAGGCCATTGCTCGAATTTCTTTTATCTCATTCAAGTCAAGTAGCCTTTTCTGTCCTGCCTTTTCCAAGTCCATATTCACTACCTTGATGGCCCAGTATGCTCTGTGCTCAATATCAACAAGTAGATGGCATGTTTTTCCATAAATCAGTCGGTAGGGTGACATTCCCAATGGAGTTTTAAATGTTGTTCTGTAGGCCCATAGTGCATCGTTGAGGTGTAGAGACCAGTCCTTTCGAGTTGGCTTAACCATCTTCTCAAGGACGTTCTTTACCTCTCTATTGGATATTTCGGCATGTCCATTGGTCTGAGGGTGGTAAGCTGTTGCGATCCGATGTTTGACACCGTACTTTTTTAAGGCAATCGCTATAACCATATTATCTAAATGCCTCCCTTCATCACTGATGATCGCCTTGGGGATGCCAAATCTGGAAAATATGTTCTTATGCAAAAACCTCTGAACAATCTTGGCATCATTTTTCCGTGTAGCGATCGCTTCAACCCATTTGGACACATAGTCTACTGCCATGAGGATATAAAGGTTCCCACATGATGCTGGGAAGGGTCCCATGAAATCAATCCCCCAAACGTCGAAGATCTCGACTTCCAGAATGTTTTGCAGCGGCATCTCATGTCTTCTTGAGATATTTCCAGTTCGATGACATTTATCACAGCTTTTGTAGAATGCCTGGGCATCCTTGAACAGTGATGGCCAATAAAATCCTGACTACAAAACCTTGGCAGCAGTTTTGTTACCACCTAAGTGTCCTCCATATATTGAAGCATGGCAGTGATGAAGCACAGCTTCATGCTCATCTTGTGGTACACAGCTTCCTAGCTTGATAGTTAAGGTTAGGAGGAGATTTTCTGCTAACTAAATAATTAATGAAATCAGCATACCAGGGGAGTTCAAAAAACTTACATGCCGTCGTGGCTGTCGCGGCAGTGCTTATGGCAGCGAATAGCTGCTTGTCAGGGAAGGTCTCTAGTATGTGTGTCTCGTCTGTTAAGAGACTCTTTCCCTTCTCCAATCTTGACAAGTGATCTGCAACTTGGTTCTCTGTCCCCTTTTTATCCTTGATCTCAAGGTCGAATTCTTGCAGTAGCAGAATCCAACGTATCAGTCTAGGCTTCACATCCTTTTTGGTGAACAGATACTTTAATGCAGAGTGGTCTGTGTGGACTATGACCTTCGTTCCAAGTATGTATGAACGAAACTTTTCAATTGAGAACACCACAACTAATAGTTCCTTCTCCGTTGTGGTGTAGTTTACTTGGGCGTCGTTCAATGTTTTGCTGGCATAGTATATAACATGAAAGAGCTTGTTCTTCCTCTGCCCAAGTGCTGCCCCAACAGCATAGTCACTAGCATCACACATGATCTCAAATGGTAGTTTCCAATCTGGTGGCTGCACTATCGGGGCTGTTACCAGCTTTTCTTTCAGAAATCTGAATGCCTCAGTACATTCAGTGTTGAAGTCGAAGGGACGGTTCTGCTCTAAACGATGGTATAACGGCTTGGTGATCTTCGAAAAATTGGCTATAAACCTTCGATAGAAACCAGCATGCCCTAAAAAGCTTATAATTCCCTTGACTGTGGTGGTTGGTGGCAGCTTTTCAATCACCTCAATTTTTGCCCTGTCGACCTCTATGCCGCGGCAGCTTACTTTGTGGCCTAGGACTATCCTTTCATCCACCATGAAGTGACATTTCTCCTAGTTGAATACCAAGTTCGCCTTCTCGTATCTCTCGAGCACTTTCTGTAGGTTGCCTAGGCAACTTTCGAAATTGTCTCCAAAGACAGAAAAGTCGTCAATGAATATCTCCAGGAAGTCCTCCACCATGTCAGAGAATATTACCATCATACACCTCTGAAAAGTTGCTGGTGCGTTACAAAGTCCAAATGGCATCCTCCTAAAAGTGTAAGTACCGCATGGGCAAGTGAAGGTCGTTTTCTCTTGTTCCTCCGGTGTGATGGCTATTTGGTTGAAACCTGAGTATCCATCAAGAAAACAATAGTAAGGCTTTCCCGCTAATCTATCAAGCATTTGATCAACAAAAGGTAGGGGAAAATGGTCCTTCCGGGTAGCTTTGTTAAGCTTCCGGTAGTCCATACAAACCCTCCAACTGGTCACAGTCCTGGTTGGGATTAGCTCGTTTTCTTCATTGGTCACCATGGTTATTTCTCCTTTCTTAGGAACGCACTGCACCGGGCTCAGCCACTTGCTATCCGAGATGGCATAAATTATCCCAGCATCTAGCCATTTGATAATTTCCTTTCAGACCACTTCTCGCATAGCATCATTCAAACGTCTCTGGGCATCAATGGTCGGCTTGTGATCATCCTCTAAGAGGATTTTATGCATGCATAGTGCCGGGCTGATGCCTTGGATGTCAGCTATCGTCCATCCAATAGCCTTTTTGTACTGCTACAGCATCCCTATTAGCTGTTGTTCCTGTTCCTGCATTAACTTGGAAGAGATGATTATGGGCAACGTATCATTTAATCCAAGAAAAACATATTTAACCTGCTTTGGCAGGGGCTTAAGATCTAGAACAGGTGGCTCTACAGTTGATGGCTTTTGGACTATATGTTTATTCGAGGTATAGTTTAAGGGCTCGAATAACTTTCCTGGACGATTGCCTATCTAGTTTACCTCCTCATGATCTTCAGTATCAGATATGTCAGAGTCTGAGGAGCTGCTGTCGTCGTCGCTGCCGTGACAGTCTTCTAAATGGCTGTTGGGGAAGTGGCCAAATTTGATGTCATGGCAGTCCGACCTGATGCAGGGTTGGTCAAGGATAACTTCAGTGATAACCTTGCATTCTTCTTCTGCATCAGCGTGCTTTATTGCTTGGAGAACATTCAGCTTGATCTCTTGATCATTCACTCTCATAGTGAGTTCTCCTTTTTCTACATCAATCAATGATCTTCCTGTGGCTAAGAAGGGTCGCCCCAGGATGATTGGTGCATTCTCATCTGCTTCACAATCTAAGACAAGAAAGTCAGCAGGAAAAATAAACTTATCCACCCTTACCAGAATATCTTCTATCTTCCCTTCTGGATGTACGTAAAAGCGGTCTACCAGCTGCAGTACGACTGTTGTGGGCCGTGCTTTTCCAATACCTAACTTCTGAAACACAGATTTGGGCATTAAATTTATACTAGCACCAAGATCACAAAGTGCCTTACCCACAAATTTGTCTCCGATTATGCACGGTATTATGAAGCTCTCAGGATCCTTCTTTTTCTGGGGTGGATGCTTGTGTAGAATAGTCATGCATCCCTCTGTCATTTTAACCGTCTCAAATTCCCCAAGTCTGGATTTCTTTGACATCGCATCCTTGAGAAATTTGGCATAACCAGGCATCTCCTTGATAGCATCTAACAGCGAAATATTGATGTGAACTTGCTTAAAACATATCATAGATCTTCTTAAGCTGGGATTCATGTTTCAATTTCTGTAACCACTGAGGGAAAGGAGGTGGAGGATGATAATCTGTAATGCGTCCTTCCCACTACATTCAGATCTGAGGAGGCTTAGGTTCTTCATCCTTCTCCTCTGTCCCTTCTGTTGTCGTGACAGGTTCATCGGCAGCAGGCTGTTTGTCGTCTACCGGGGCAACGTTCTCGGCAGTCGATTCTAGTGCTGGTTCCTTAACTGGTTCAGCTTCCTTCTCCGGCCCTTGTAATTTCTTCCCACTCCTAGTTGTGATGGCTTTGCACTGCTCATGTGTGGTTTGTCTAGCGTTTTCAGTATCGCTAGGGAATCCTCCATTCTACCTCGATTTAATATGTTGGGAAACCTGACTCATTTGTGTCTCCAGTGATTTCAGAGTAGCTTCATGGTTAGTCATCTGCATCTCTGTTTTATCCATGAATGACTCAGTTTTCTTGACGACGTGATTCACGTTTTCAATGTAAGTTCTTGTTTGAGACATAAACGTAGCCAAGGTCTACTCCAGTATACTAGTCGTGGTAGCTGGTGGCTGTTGCGGCTGCTGTTGCGGTTACTACCGGGTCAGTAATCTAGGTCCCCCCTGATTTTGAGTGTTTTGTGCTTGAGGATTCAGGGCATTGTTAGGGTTGATCCAAGAGAATTTGGGATCCTTTCTCCAGTTGGGATTGTAGTTGTTGGAATTATAGTTCTGCTTGTTGTAGTTCCCAACATACATCCCTTCCTCTAACTGTAGCGGACAATCTTCCGAACTATGATTCCCATCGCAAGTTTCACATACCTCTTTAGCAGAGTAGACAGGTTTTGAATCTTTCTTCAAGAGCTTCTCCACTGCCTTTGTGAGATATGCCACCTGTGTTTTTAGGGAACTGTCGGCCTCATAGTTTTTCACAGCTAGTACTCGTTTACCCCCTCTTCTTGCTGTAGGAAATTGTTCCTCGTTCTTTGCCAAGTTTTTCAATACTACCATTGCTTCATCTGGATCTTTGTCCAACAGTAATCCATTCGCTGTTGAATCAATTCTCATACGAGTTTGTAAGTTGGCAGCATTATAAAACTTAATTACCTGGTTCCAAACGGGGAATCCATGCATCGAGCAGTTCCTCAGTAGAGTGGTAAATCTATCTCATGCCTTGTGCATTGGCTCGTCATCTTCATGTTGAAAAGTAGCAATTTCGCTACGTAATCACTCAGATAAATGTGAAGGATTAAAACGAGACAAAAATTCACGAGTTAAATCTGCCCAAGTTCGTATTGAACCCGGTGTTAGTTTATTCCACCAAGTTTTCGCCCTGTCCCTCAATGAATGAGGAAATAACCGAAGCCTCAGTATCTCCGGATTTACTCCTAGTAGCCTAAACGAACCACAGATTTCCTGGAACTTTTTCAGATGCTCCCTGGCATCCTCTGTAGCAGCGCCACTAAATTGGCCAGTGTTATTAATCATGCTGAACATGACAGGTTCCAGCTCGAAATTTTCAGCTTCCATGTCTGGCAGGGTGGTCTCTAGTTCCACATGATCGTTGATCATGTAGTCTCGGCATGATCGGCATGCGACAGCGGCAGGAGGATCAGCAGGCTGTCCATTTCCTCCATCTCTGACAGGATCTTCAGGACCTCGGAGATCCCCTTGGTTGTTTCTCCTTTCTTCGCGCCTTTCGTTTACCATTGCTTCTAATTGTTCCTCCAGGTATTCGTTTCTTTCTACAAGGAGGCGGACTCGTTTCCTGAGATTGCACGTTCGATTGATTTCAGGATCTAACTGGTGCTCAAGTTCTTTTCCTTATTGAGATCTGTGCATAAGCAAACAAAAGACCTTGTGAAAAGCACATGATGAACAATCCAAGTAAAAACAGAAAAATAAAAAAAAAGTGCAGTAAAAGGTAGGGTAAAGATATGTTGCCAGTCCCCGGCAACGGCACCAAAAAACTTGTTGCGTGTAAAAGTGTCTATCGCAATGTAGTGCAAGTGTACACGACGCAAGTAGTAAAGTGATACGTAAGTATCAGATATCGTCTCCACAGGGACTGAGCTAATAGCTTTAACCTTAGTTTTCTGCACGAAGGGAAAAGAAATAGTTTAATAGTTTGTCACAAAATAATAAAGAAGACTGAAAATAAAAGAGGAAAATATTCGGAGTAAAGAATAGGCCGGTACTGATCTGCTCCGTAGTGCAGGTGTTTGCAATGTTTAAGACTTCTCTGTTCTGTCGTAGCGCCTGTCGTTGCAGCACCTGCTATGATAGCAGTCTGTTGTTTGTCGCGGCAGCGAACACACAACTCAGCACTTCAATCTTGGCAAGAATCCCTGCTATGCCTTGGCTTATCTCTAGGTCCAATTCTGTCGATGAACACGTCTTTGATGATACCTCCCAGCGTGAATCGAAGGATGAACACCGAAGTTGTTGAATTCTTCCTTAGCCACTTAACCTCGTCCTATCCCTAGGTCCGAGATAGTTCAACCATAAACTGGAGAACCTGTATTTATTCCTTTCGTATACTTAACTCTTCCGATATTAAGTAAATGAGTAATCTCACAATGCTCTCCCGATACTCTTGCAAGATGTTGAAAACCAGAATAAGCAAACTTGAAGTCTATTTTATTGAACAGAAAAATTCCTAAAACAATGCAATCCTTGCAACTACTTTACAGAATCAACCCTTAGCCCTATGGGAAGTTTAGAACATGATGAGAAGGGGAAACGACTAGGGTTTAGGGGAAGACGGCTAGAGAGTAAGATATCCTTCCCTAGGTCGAATTACATGCCTTTATATAGGCCTTAGGTTCAAGTTTTCTAATATGGCAAGAATACAAGTTTAAATTAAAGTACAACTCTATTAAAGACTAAATCTTCAGAGCATATGTCTTCAATTCGTCCTTCCTTCTTGCTTGGAGTTTCTTCCTTCAACTTTGGGCTTGGCCTTCATTCTGATCCAGGGCTCGGAAAAATATAAGAGCGCTCCACGACAGACCGACTTAATTTCCTCTTTCTGTCGAGGTCCACTTCATTTCTTCCCTTCACCATTGTTGTCGTCCTTGGCTGCCACGGCAGCGGCCATGGCAGCATCCTTCTTATCAGCTGCAGTCCAGTGTTCCAGCTCTGCTTCTCCACTGCCCTTCATCTGCTACAACAACTTCCTGCAAAAGCAACCAATTTTAGTAGAAACTGTGCCATTTGATATAATTGTGATGTATGAATGAAATTTATCCTAAATGCAATGAATTGTGCTTGAATGCAGCAGAAATATGGGTTAAATAGGGGGTAAAATATAGAACTCTTACACACTCAACATTATTCTTATTGCCATCTTACTTAAATTTTTGAATACTTAGTTTCTTGTTGAGTTAAAGTGATTATTTCATGGTGTAAGCTAAGGGACTTAAATATTTAAAAATGAGAATTTGAACTTAAATTTTTAATGCTTGAGGACAAGCATCGGATAAGTGAGGGGGAATTTGATGAGTATTTATTTTGGTTGTGTTTTTGGTCCCTATTTGGATTAAATATAAGTTTAAGGGACTTAACTGGCCTGTTTTATGTTGTTTTCAAGAAGGGGACGTGATGCTGGAAATAAGCTAGAATGCTGTAGGAAATACTAGAGTCATGGGCATATTCATGGGCATGAATTAGTGCATGAATGCTGACTGGGTGCCACGTTAGCATCTTCTAGAAGCTGACGTCAGCAGCAGTGATAGCTTATCAGATAGCATATCTCCGAGTTTTTTATTTTAAATTTTAAACTTTGGATAACTATTTTGTTTAATTTTTGAATTATCATGTTAGGTTTACCTAGGTTATTCCAAACACTATAAATACCCTCTTTGGGGTAAGACTTGATCAAGCAATCATCATTCAATTGAATTCATCACTTGAATCATTTCTCTTTCAAAGTTTTTTTCTTTCTTTTTCCTTTTACTTTTTTTCTTCTTGAGATTATTTCTAAAAAGTCGAGCATGATTAATTTAATAACCATGCTCGGCTAAATCTTCTTAAGTCGAAGGCTTATGTAATGACACGTTCTCAAGGCGAGGTTCGAAATTATGCTTCAAGCATTTCAGAAACTTTTCTCGATTTCTTCATACTTTATCTTCAAAATCAAAATGATTTTTAAACCCAAAGATTGACTTTGGAGAAAATAATTGTTTTGATCTATCAAGTGAGAGGGAGGATCGGTTATTGAAATAAATCTGACTTCCAGGGAACACTCTTAGTAAATAGATTACTAAGGGAAAATGAGATCGGATCGTTTTTATAGAAATAACTTTTCGAGTTGGTTACGAGCTTAAAGAATTTGTTTTCTCAAACATTGAGTTGGTTTAGACAAATTATCAAAACTGAAGCTAAACATTGGGTTTGGAAATTCAGTTTACAAAGAAAACTCAAGGATTGACCTTGTAGTAATTTCGCCAACAAGTTTTCCGAAATAAAAAATCTTTACCAATGAACCGAGTAGAATAAGTCAAAGCTTAGCCAAGGTTGAATATCTCTATTATTAGTTTTAACATTTTTTAAATCATTCTTCTTGCTCTCTTAAATTATTACATTTCATTGCAACCCCCCTCAAATCACACAAACTCAATTCCATCATCTCTTGGTTCAGAAACGTCAAAGGCACAACAAGGAAAGTCCAAGTCCTTGAGGGTTCGACTCCTACTTCCCTATCTATAGTTAATTTAATTCCTATATTTATTTATTTGGAAGAAGAAAATTATTCTTGACACGTTACGACGCGTGTCAAAAATTGACGCTGTTGCCGGGGACTTCGGCAACTTTTACTGTTTGTTTTTTATTGTTTTTGACCAGGAGAAATTCGGGAGAACATGCTGAATTCATTCCGGAAATTGAAGCATTTGCGAGACGACAAAACGCACAACGAAACTGAGAGAAGCAATATAAGTTGCGTCAACAACGATTCCAGTAAGATCTCGAATCATCCCAACCCGAAACACACTTTGAAGAACGAAATCAAATGGGAGACAACGAACAGACGATTCAACAACTGATCAGGGCACCAGATGACAATCAGCCCTTGTGCATAACCTTCCCGAATGGTGAAACGTCGTTCCAACTAAAAACGGGCTTGATTCATCTCCTACCAACCTTCAACGGTTTGCCCAGGGAAAACCTACACAAACACCTTAAGGAGTTCAACATGGTTTCCTCAACTACGAAACCACAAGGAGTATCTGAGGATCAAATTAAACTTCGCGCCTTTCCCTTTTCTTTATCTGACATTGCTAAGGATTGGCTTTATGATTTACCTTCTAACTCAGTTACTACCTGGACTGAAATGGCTCGCTTGTTTCTTGACAGATTCTTTCCAGCCGCTAAAGCAAGCAAAATGAGGTGAAATATTCTAAGTATCCGAAAAAAGGATACCGAAACACTTTATGAATATTGGGAGCACTTCAAGAAACTATGCGCAAATTGCCCACAACACGGTTTGTCAGATCAAACACTTATTCAATATTTTTATGAAGGACTAACCTCTACATGTATGAAAGTAGTTGATGTAGCTAGCGGAGGAGCCCTAGTCAATATGACTCCGACGGCAGCAATGACATTGATTTCGACCATGACAGCCAACTCACAATGCTTCTACCAATCGAGTGAACCATCTCAAAGAGTAAATGATGTAGGTATCGTTTCACTAGAAAGCAATATTGATAAATTAGCTGAAATTATTCAAACTTTGGTTGCAGATAGGAAGATTTTTATATGATTTGTGGGATATGCACAAGCCCCGAACACCCGACGGATTGTTTCCATATGATCCAAGAAGAAGATACCGAACAAGTGAAAGCGATGGGGAACTTTCCAGGATCCTATCAAAAGCAGCACTACCATAATGCCAATCAAGGGTGGAGAGACCAAGGCTTTGCGCAAAACCAAAGACAACAGTACCAGCCAAGGCATCCTTACCAACAATTCCAACAAAAATCAAACCTAGAGTCCATTGTAGAACGATTGGCCATATCCGAGGAAAAATTCCAAAACCGTGCAGAAGCCCATTTTCAAGAATTAGATAAGAAAATGAGTCAAATGGCCCAAAGAATAGGAAGAATAGAGTCACAAGGGAAGCTACCTTATCAGACGGAGTCAAACCCTAGAGAAAATGTAAGCCCCATCACACTCTGTAGTGGGACCATTATAGCTCCAAAAGAACCATAAAAAAACAGCAATCCCACTCCTGCCATAGAAGAAGGTAACAAAAACCAAGATAACCCTTTACCACCATCTCATCCTCCTTATCCACCTCTTGTAGTCGCACCTCCTTTCCCATCACGCTTAGTAAGACGCGACAAAAAGGCTGAAGAGAGAGAAATTATTGAAGTGTTTAAAAAAGTTGAAGTAAATATTCCCCTCTTAGAAGTCATTCGAAAAGTGCCAAGGTATGCTCGTTTTCTTAAAGAGCTCTACAAAACCAAGCGAAAACTCACCGACATGAAAAGGTAAATTTGGGAGAACACATTTCTGTAGTTTTTCAACGTAAGTTACCACCCAAAATGAAAGACCAAGGTATGTTTGCTATACCCTGTCAAATCGGTAATATATCTATTAAACGTGCAATGTGCGATCTTGGAGCTTTTATAAATGCAATGTCGCTTTCTATTTATAAAAAAATTACTAACAATCCTTTAAAAGAAACCAGGGTTACGATACAGTTGGCGGATCGATCTATCATCTACCCGGAAAGAGTGTTGGAAAATGTGTTGGTAAAAGTAGATGTTTTATTAATTCCTGCAGATTTCTATGTGATCAATATGACTCATGATAGAACAAACACTTGCTCCGAAGTGTTGTTGGGACGACCATTCCTTAGCACAGCAAATACGAAAATAGACGTGAGGAGCGATCTTTTGTCTATGGAATTTGATGGTGAGGTTGTAGAATTTGATGTTTACAAGGCGGTGAAACATCCAGATTCTATGGAAAACGTTAGCTTCGTTGGTGTTTATGAACCCTTAGTTGATGATTTTGTGGAAATTAATTTATCAGATAATTCGTGCAGGAAATTGAAAGGGCGCGAAGAAAGATTAGGGAGTTGAAAAACACTTCAATTGTTAATCCTGATCTACACTTAACTCCCTCAAAAATAAAAATAAAAAATCCCCTTCCATTTTGCAGGCACCAGATATCGAGTTAAAATTACCGCTGGATAAATTGAAGAGTAAAAAAGAAATTTTTCTAGGGAAAATGAAGAAATGTCATTGTCATAAAATTTCTCGTAGTGAAATTCTTAGTTGGATTAAGTGTATAAATTGGAAGGAGTATTTGTCGTAGTGTATGTAGACTGAGCGACACAGGTCGTCGAGCTAATGACGATAAACAAACGCTGAATGGGAGGCAACCCATTTCCTTTATTTATTTCTTTATTTTAATTTTCCAGTTTCAAATTTATTCTTATTTTCTTTATTTTAATTTTATTTTATTTTACCTGATCTTTATTTTATTTTATTCGCAGATAATACATGTTGATCGAATAAAAGGCATGGGAAGATATCATTTTCAGCTAGATTATCCGTCATCTCACCCTTCTTTCTTCACGCACACAAAGCCCAAATCTTTGAACCAGACATTGCTCGGCCAATCCCCATCTTCTTCGGGGAGCCAGCATGGTGCGGACCCACGACCGAGCACGACGACTACCGTAGGGCCAACCTCCTACCATGCCAGTAACCGTCCAAGTCCCGACCGCGCGCAATTGATCAGGGGAGTCTCTCCTTTCCTCTCTTTTACTCTAGTTATCATTTTGGGACAAAATGCATTAAGTGAGGGGGATATATGTTTGTCATATTTTTCTTTGCTTTATTTGAAGCTTGTCTTATACTTGATTTTATTATAATCCTTGTCCCTTAGATTGATGTGTTCCTATGCTTACTTTGTGATAATAAAAAAAACTTGACTTACTAGAAGCTTTACTTGCATGATGGACTTTATTTGATGGCATAACCTAGGTCCCACACTTGTTACTAGAAAAGGGATATTCTTAAGGATTGCTTGATTGCTCATGTTCTTTGAATTTATTAGAATAATACTTGCATGTTTAATTTTTGTGAAGAGATCATATTTACCCTTATTTGCATAAAGAAGAAAAAAATAATAATAAAAGCTAGAGGTGCCTACCACCGGCTCTAGCTCCAAAAAAAAAACAAAAAAAGTAATAAGCTAGAGGTGCCTACGATCGGCTCTAGCAGAATAAAGCTAGAAGTGCCTATCGTTGGTTCTAGCAGAGAAAAAAAATTCTTTTGCATTTATGGTTTAGATTTGAGTTCTTTGCAATTTTATGCATGCTTGCTTAATTTGATATTTTTTTGAGAACATTGAGTAATTTTAGCAAAAACTTAAGTGATCTTTGCTTTATTAATAAGTTGTGGGATTTATTCTTATTGCCATCTTACTTAAATTTTTGAATGCTTAGTTTCTTGTTGAGTTAAAGTGATTATTTCATGGTGTAAGCTAAGGGACTTAAATATTTAAGAATGAGAATTTGAACTTAAATTTTTGATACTTGAGGACAAGCATCGGATAAGTGAGGGGGAATTTGATGAGTATTTATTTTGGTTGTGTTTTTTGTCCCTATTTCGATTAAATATAAGTTTGAGGGACTTAACTGGGCTGTTTTATGTTGTTTTCATACAGGGGACGTGATGCTGGAAATAAGTTGTAATGCTGCAGGAAATACTGGAGTCAGGGGCAGATTCATGGGCATGAGTGCTGACTGGGCGCCACGTCAGCGTCTTCTAGAAGCCAACGTCAGCAGCAGTGATAGCTTATCAGATAGCATATCTCAAGATTTTTTAATTTTAAATTTTAAACCTTTGATAATTATTTTTTTAATTTTTGAATTATCATTTTAGGTTTACCTAGGTTATTCCAAACACTATAAATACCCCTTTGGGGTAAGACTTGATCAAGAAATCATCATTCAATTGAATTCATCACTTGAATAATTTCTCTTTCAAAGTTTCTTTCTTTCTTTTTTCTTTTACTTTTTTTTCTTCTTGAGATTATTTCTAAAAAGTCGAGCATGATTAATTTAATAACCATGCTCGGCGAAATCTTCTTAATTCGAAGGCTTATGCAATGATGCGTTCTGAAGGCGATGTTCGAAATTATGCTTCAAACATTTCGGAAATTTTTCTCGATTTCTTCATACTTTATCTTCAAAATCAAAATGATGTTTAAACTCAAAGATTGACTTTGGAGAAAACAATTGTTTTGATCTATCAAGTGGGAGGGAGGATCGGTTATTGAAGCAAATCCGACTTCCATGGAACACACTTAGTAAATAGATTACTAAGGGAAATTGAGATAGAATCGTTTTTATAGAAATAACTTTTCGAGTTGGTTACGAACTTAAAGAATTTGTTTTCTCAATCATTGAATTGGTTTAGAAAAATTATCAAAATTGAAGCTAAACATTGGGTTGGAAATTCAGTTTACAAAGAAAACTCAAGGATTAACCTCGTCGTAATTTCGCCAACAAGTTTTATGAAATCAAAAAACTTTACCAATGAACCGAGTAGAACAAGTCAAAGCTTAGCCAAGGCTGAATATCTCTATTATTAGTTTTTTAACATTTTTTAAATCATTCTTCTTGCTCTCTTAAATTATTACATTTCATTGCAATCCCCTTCCCCAAATCACACAAACGCAATTCCATCATCTCTTGGTTCAGAAACGTCAAAGGCGTAACAAGGAAAGTCCAAGTCCTTGTGGGTCCGACTCCTACTTCCCTATCTATACTTAATTTAATTCCTTTATTTATTTATTTAGAAGAAGAAAATTATTCATGACACGTTACGACGCGTGTCAGACCTTTTTGTAATAATTTAATATATTTAATGATCATTTTTTGCTATTTTGATAAAGTTTAATGACAAGTTTATAATATATGAAAAAAATTTAATGATCGTTTTATAACTTTTAAAAGTTCAGCGACCAAAAATATATATGTGTAATATATAATGATGCGCTTATTTAACAGGTTTCGAACCGAATTAACTTATAACCAAAATTTGAAGGGGAAAAAAAGCTCAACCGTGAACCAAACATACCTAAAACTAACCGACCGATTAACTAAAAAAAATTGTTTCGGTCCGTTAATTCAGTTAAAACCGAATAATGCTCACCCATATTGGTAGGGATGAATATTCTATCGAGTCGACTGAAAAAACTTCGAGTTAGTCGAGTTCAAGAGTTGTATTTTATAACTCAAACTTTATTTTGAAATTTTTTCGATTCGATTCTAGTTGTTTGTTTGGTTTTTTGTTCAAATTTAATTTTAAACATTTATAATAGGCCTGACAAACTTGACCCGAGACCTGAACCGAATTATCCGACCCGAGACTGATATGGACCCGAACATGATGGTTTAAGCTTAACATGAACACGAAGCAAAGCGAATCGAAAACCAGCTCGAACGAAAGTAAACGAAACCGAAAATAATCGGAACCAAAAACAACCCGAACTAAAAATCAACTCGAACCGAAAGCAACCCGAATTTAATTTTCTCAAATATGTATGTTTTATCCTCTTGTTATATTATAACTATTACTGAATATGGTTTTTATTTTTTTAACCGCAATAGTTTAATGATTTAATATATCTTTTTTCTTTTAAAAGATTTTCTTCGTATATTGACCCAAATCGAAAATTGACCTATCCAATATTGACCTGACCGAAAAAGGCAACCGATTTGATATTGACCCTAACCAAAAACCGATCGATCCGATATTGATCCGACCTAACAATTCAACCAACCTCAATCTAAATCTGGTTGAACCGAATCAAAACCAAAAATAACCTAAAATCGAAAATCAACCCGACCTGATATAACCTGATACGAACATGTGCCGATTGAAACAAATTTGTTACGGTTACGGTTTATTTAAGATCAAAATCAGACGTAAGAACTGAGTGAAGAGGCCCAAACGTGCCGGTCGAAAGCTTTATTAGAAATAGAATAAGCGAACAACTTTTGCATTTAAACTTTTTTTCTTTTTTACAAGGGTATTTAAACTTGTTAAAATTATACTTCCTAAGAAATATAATATAACTAAGTCGTAAACATGCATTTATATATCCAAATATCCCCAAACTTCATATTGTTGCCTCCAAACAGCCTCCCATTTCCAGCTCTTTCCCCTTATTACTAATTCCTTGATCGTTATTTTCAACTTTTTTATACACAAAACCCTTAGCAATCCACATATAAACGCACAAATTAGCCCCACTCAATCCTGCCATTATCCAATAAAAGTAATTGAGATTTGCACGGTTCAGATTATCTCCCAGCCATGCATTCCCATGCCTTGAAGTAATGGCTTGAACCACTGAGATTATAGCTGTGTTTAGAAAGCTCCCAACTCCCATTATACTTAAGTACGCAGCTGCTCCCATGCTTCTCATTTCTTCCGGCATTTGGTCGTAGAACAATTCTTGTAGTCCGATGAGTGTCAAGCAGTCTCCGATTCCGGCGAGTAAGTATTGTGGAACTAACCACCATATGTTCATCGGGACTATGGCTTTTGGGGTGTCAAGTAGACCTTGCTTGCTCGCGGTGTTTACCCTAGCTGTCTCTACTAGAGCTGCAACAACCATGCTCAACATGGAAACGAATAGACCGGCACCGATTCTTTGTAGCATTGTGATTCCGCGGGGATGTCCGGTTATTTTTCGAGCGAAGGGGACAAAAATCTTATCATAAATCGGGACGACAATGAGGATTTCGAGGCCAACGAGGCTTTGGAGTGCCGCCGGAGGAACTTGGAAATTGGGACCTATTGATCTCAACATTGTGCTGCCTTGCTTGGTGAAAAATGTTTGTAATTGAGATACCACGGCACTGAACATTAAGCAAGCAAGCCATATTGGGATGAGGCGAAGAACAAGCTTTACTCCTTCAACTTGGTTTAATGAACATAACCTCCATGGATCCTTGATATTGCTCAAGCAATCCTTGTTGTCAATGATCATTGCCTTGTCCAAAAATCTACATTTCCAAAGAACGATAGTAAATAAATCGAGTTTGAGTAAATAAAATATCATACAAGTCACATTTATTGTGATTCAAATACAAAAATTCGATCTGATTAACCCATATTTAATTTCGATACAATTCAATTTCGATAATAAAAAGTCAACGACTTGAACCTAAATAGCCCAAACAAGTATAATTAATTAAATTTTTTTTAAAATAATTGTTTCAACAAATATACATGATATCTTTCTTGAGCTAGTAAATTAAACACACATCATCAATTTATTCTTTTTAATACTTTTTTATATAAATATAATAAAGCTTCTAGAATTCACGAGTGATTAACCCAAAAAAATTATAGAATAATTTCAATATTCTCGATCTATCAAAATCCAAATGTTTAGATAAATCGCTTTATAAAGAATAGATGTTTAATACAAATAAATGTTCAACAAGCCAGTCATAAATTCACTACTTTTAAATAAACTTGAAGAGAAAAAAACTTGAATTATATCACTTGGTCATTAAAATTAATAATGTAAATGGAACTTAATAGTCCGCGTGCAATATTATCGATTTTAATAGCTCAATAATATAACTGAAACCTAAATTAAATTTTAATATTAAAATATTATCGATTTTTAATACAATAATCTAATCAATACTAAAATTAAAGTTGAATGTCATGTAAGGTAATTTACCTTTCTAATTATATCAAAACACTTACTTGAACTGTTTGGTACGGGCCAAATTGCGGCTCCCACTTATTCTATCATCTTCGTAACAAATTCCCCTGCCACCGTGGGTTTCACTCACGCGCCACTTCTTTGCAGCAGCGACGAAGACCTGAGCCATCGTGGTGAAAGGGCTCCCCGTCGGCCCCTGTTTTCGGTACCTCTTGATTCCGATTAAAAACACTGCTAATGCCAGCGTGAGTGCCACTGATAACACCCCAAACCCTGCTGCCCAACTAACATTATCCTACAGCAGAATTTTCACCATATGACTTTCATCATAATTTCACAATTTTTACCATACGACTAGATTGAATTAAACTCAAATTAATTATAGGAAAAATAAATGGAAGTCTATCACTTTTACATATCATGTAACACAAAAGTAACGGTTAGTAAAAGGGCTTAAGAAGGTTAAATTATGTTTTCGGTCCCTTTATAACGATTAAATCTAATAGTTAAGTCATACACTTTAATTATGAATAATTTGGTTATCTTTTTTATATTTATCGTTGGTTGATTCATTTTGACTAGATTAATTAATGGTTTTAATTATTTAAATTATCTAATTAAAATACAAAAGTAGAAGAATTAAATCATACCAAATTAAAGTATTGGGATCGAATCATAAATTTGAGCACCATAGAAGGATTAAAACTTGAATTTGACCTTTGAGGAGAATCATATGAATTAATTAAACTCACCTGGAGATAAATGACAGCAACAATGGCGACCGAAGCACCTGTAACGATTCCAACGTACCACCAGTTGAAGAATGAGCTTTTGGCAGCTTTTTCTTCCGGATTATTCTCGTTGAATTGATCGGCGGCGAAGGTCTGAACGCATGGCTTATGGCCTCCTTCGCCTACAGCTAATACGTAAAGCGCAGTGAAGAACACAGCCTCCCGATAATGCATAGGGATTACGGACACCGATAAGCTCAATAGCACCATCCCCTGTAACACCAACAAATGTTGAGCAAACAAATATATCCAGAACCGCAATAAACGCAACGCAACCGTAAAAGATGAAGTTACCGAGAGATAGATCACAGAGGACGCTAGGATGGTCTTGAAGCGACCGAGGTACGAATCGGCGATGAACGCCCCGAGCAAAGGGAAGATAGAGGAGACCCCAACCCACGTATTGACGTTCTTAGCGGCAGTGCTCATCGGTTCGCCGAGATTGCTAGTGAGGTATGTGATCAGGTTCCCAGCCAAACCATAGAAAGCAAATCGCTCGGCCATCTCGACAACTACATGAATCAACGATAGCAATTTCATCAAACCTTTGTCCAACAAAAATGGGAAAGAAAGATGTGCTTACAGATAACAAAAACGGCGGCGTTCCAGCCTCCTTTAGAGGGCTTCTTTTGAGAAGAGAGCTTGCTGGGATTTCTATGGTCATTGTTGATGGTGACCTGAGCAACTGAGCTATCCATAGGGAATTAGTTGGAGCAAAAGAAAGTTGCCTAAAGAACTCTATGAAAAAGGTGGGATATATATTTATAGTTAAACTAAAAAAATATAAATGTCTCATTTGACAATTAGCGGATAGCTGATAGCGGATTACATTAGCTGATAGCCGATTGCATTAACTGATTTGACTAAGGGATTGTATTAGTTTATTGTATAAAAGTGTTTGGTAAAATTAACTGATAGCTGTTAGCTGTTAGATTATTTAAATAAGCAAAATAACATATAAGGACATGATTATTTTCAATACTTGTTTGAATAGTTTATTAGGTATCAATATTTTGTATCTAATTATTATTAATTAGATCTATAAAATTATTTTTAATATAACTTTTCTAAACATATTCAAATGATTTATATATTAATTTATTATTATATAATTATTTTAATATAATTTAATTAATTAATAAATTTAAATACACATATAAGTATGTGATAATAAAAAGAAAAAAACAAATAGGATTAACTTATAAATAAGGTGAGAAAATATTTAATTTAGGTTATTTGGAGATTTTTGGTGACTGATAAGGGTAAAAGAGTCATTACAACTCTAATATCAAACTTTTAATCTCAAAAGGCTCTTATTATGAGTTTTTCAAAATTAGCAGTTTCACTCTAATCCACTCTTTCAATCCATTGTTTACCAAAAAAAATATTTTTTTGCAGATTTGACTGGTCAAACCTCTAATTATGCCTCAAACCTTTAGTTTTTGCTCAAACCTCTCTTTACCAAACATGGCCAAAATATTATATGTGAATAGTTTTTATTGCCTGGCCATCCTATATTTACAAAATCTTTAGCTTAAATATGTACACTGTCAATGAATCAAATGATAATTTCTCAAAATTTTCTAAAAAATAAATATGAATATCTATTTATTAAATTTTTAAGGTAAGAAATCTACCTATTCCATATTCCATAAGTTCATACCATGTTATCTCATTAAATAAATACGGAAATCTATTTATTGGAATTTTATGGTAAGATATCTACATTTACATTCCATAGGGTCATACCATGTTATCTAATTAAATAAATATATATTTATACAAGGATTTTGCATTAAAAATAAAAATCTTATAGCCTTAAAATATTGTACATTTCCAATTTAAAAAAAAAGAATTAATAAAATTTTAATTCAATCACTTACCGAGAACTTAAGACAAAGTAATATAGGTCATGTTTGGCAATTAGCGGATAGCTGATAGCGGATTATATTAGTTGATAGCTGATTGCATTAGTTGATTTGACTAGTGGATTATATTAGCTGATTGTATAAAAGTGTTTGGTAAAATTAACTGATAGCTGATAGTTGTTTGATTATTTAAACAAGCAAAATGACATATAAGGACATGGTTATATTTAATACTTGTTTGAATAATTTATTAGTTATTAATATTTTGTATCTAATAAATATTAATTAGATTTGTAAAAATTATTTTTTAATATAAATTTCCTAAACAAATTTGAAAGATTTATATATTATTTATTATTTATATAATTATTAAATTTTTTATATGCACATATAAATATGTGATAATAAAAAAATAGAATTAACTTACAAATGTCACCATATAAATTAGTAGTAACAATAAATAAGTCCAATATTTAATATGTTATTATTTGTATTAAAAATATTATTATTTAATTTAGGTTATTTGAAGTTTTTTGTAATTGTTAAGAGTAAAAGAGTCATTACAACTCTAATATCAAACCTCTAATCTCAAAAAGTTCATATTAGGAGTTTTTCAAAATTAGTTTTTTCACCTCAATCCGCTCTTTCAATCTGCTATTTACCAAACATCAATATTAACAGATTTGACTAGTCAAACCTCTAATTATATCTCAAACCTCTAATTTTTGCCCAAACCACTATTTACCAAACAGGGTCATAGTAAAATAAATCTCTATTACAATCGAAGAATATAAAAATATAAATTTAAAACGAACGACGCATACCGCTACACATTATTAACGATATACATCATTAATTTTTAATAATTTTTAAATAAATATTAAAATTCTTATATACTCAGACCTATAATTAATTATATATTTTTCTAATATATTTACCTTTCTGATTTTCACGTCTCTTTTCCTTTCCGGGTTTCTTCCAAAATAAGAACGCAACTCTTCTTTCATGAAAACGGATTTGGTTTTCCACCCACACTACAACAATATAGGTTTTTAGTGACAAATTGATAGTGACTACGAATAATTTTGTCACAAATATTAAACTTTTGTGACAATTTTTTTGTGTGACACTATTAATATAAGTAATTGTGACATATTTTTATTTGGTCACTATAAAAGTAGTAATTGTGCCGATTACAGTTTTCACTAATAAATTCTCACTATAAGTCAATAATTGTGACACGAAATTCATTGTCACTAAAATTTTGAAACATGGTAGTGACGATATGTGAAGTGATCACTATTATTTGATATTTGTTATGATAATTAAATTATTTGTCACTTAAAAATTTACCTTTTGTTGTGATAATTTTGTCACCGAAAAAAATAAAAGTAATGACAAATTAGATATTGTCACAATAATAAATTTATTAGTCTCTATATACTATATGTAAATTGTTGTTTTAGTCATTCTATTTTGATCAACTTTAGTCCTTATATTTTAAAATTTTAAAATTTCAATCCTAATTTTAACGAGACACCAACACTATGACTAAATCACAAGGACTTAAATGATTAAACTAAAGAATAAAAATTGAATAAGCAACTTATGTATAACAAGTTGGCTAAAAATAAAATTTTACTTAACACATTTAAAGACTATCATTCATGTCAAGATCGAAATTTTAAAATTTAAAAGTATAGAAACTTAAAGTCACCAAATTAAAGTACAAAGACTAATATGTAATTTTAGCATAATATACGATAGAAAAATTTTATTTTGTGAAAATTTTAAAAAGAATATTCCATTATAATTAATTTTTTTCTTCAAAAAATCTAAATAGTTTCTTCAGCATGCGTACTTCGTATAAGAAATCATAGAAATAATAGTTAAATTATTATTATAATAATTAGTGTTATAATTAATACATATTTTTATAATAAAAAATAATTTCAATTACAATTTAACATAAATACTATTTTCTTTCAAAATAATAGTTAAAAGTTTGTTGACTAAAATGAAAAAGTCCCATTAATATTTAGGGACAATTAGCGATTAGTTTAAATCCTAAATAAAATGGCTGCAACTAAAAATATAATTGAATTTTTTTATTGAAAGTGACAACTTGTTTTAGACACTATTTATATATGTATTTGTGATATAATGTTTGTCACTAATAATAATGACATTAGTGTCTAAATTTTAGTCACTATAAATAATTATTTGTGTCAAAACGTGTAGTCATAAAAATATAACTAACCGTGACAAAAAGCACGAAAGTTGTCACTAATATAATAGTGACGAAGTTATTAGTGACGACTGGTGACGACTCAGAAAATAGTCACTGTAAATTTTAGTGGCTAAAATTAACACTCTTTGTGACAATTTTTAATGTCACTAAAAATGCATTTTCTTGTAGTGCCAATTCATTGAACCTTTAAGATAGATCGTAATCATACATATTTATTAAAGACTCATACTTTTGTGTACTTTTATCGACCATTTCACCAATTTTGTTGCTCCCATGAAGGGGTCAATTAGGCCATTGATAAGCACCTTAGTGCTTGTTGAATTAGCAACAACCTTGAGCTGCCAGATTTTCATCGGCCGCCGCGGTGTGGTTACCACGACGATCGAGTTGGGTTCCACCAGAAACCTAATCCAACCCACACCAATCTAAAACTTGAAATAGACCATCTTCTTGTAGGAAACTTGAACTTTGGTAGTCAAGGAAGATAAATGGCTTATGCGACTTGGAGTAGGAAATTTCATTGTTATTGGTTAGATTTAGGGATTGTGAGATAGAGAATAGTTTATTACACTTTTATATTAAAAAGTAAATAATATATTAGAAATTTTGATTAATTGCACGTGGCGTCTATAAGAATTTTAATATTTATTTAAATTTCATTAAGAAATTTAATGGTGTGCCTCGTCCGTTCTAAAATTTCCTATAAAAAAATAAATTTTTTCGAATAAAAACATTTTCCTTTTTATTAGGGAAATAAAATAAACCACATAAGATAGTAAATATAAGGGTAAACTACGGTCTACACTAGTTATCACTAAGCGTTAAGTTTAGTATGGTTATATCACTAAACAAAAAATCGATATTATTTTAACACTGAAATTTACTTTAGACTTCAATTATATCACTGAGCTATTAAGATTGATGATGTGGACGGATCTTAACGGTCCTTGTGCGATGATGTGAAGGGATTTTAATGGCTCAGTTGTATAATTGAAGCATAAATTGTAGATCAATGCTTACATAGTATCAATTTTTACTTCAGTGGTATAATCGATACTAAACTTAAAGTTTAGGATATCTAATGTAATTTACCCTAAACATAATACAATAAATTTGGAGACATCGATGCCAAATTTCTTTAATTACATACGACGACAAACTTGTAACCCATTTGTATCTTCCAATGTTAACAAAAGATTACTAATTTTAAAGGGTAAATTATGTAAATTATTACTAAATTTTACTCACAAATCTATTTTGGCCACTGAAGCTTCAAAACGTTCAATTTACTCACAGAAATTTAGACGTTGAACGTTTTTTGTCAGTCTTCCGTTAGCTTTTTGGCGGTGTCCATTTACTAACGAATGGATGATCTTCTCCAAGACCCTAAGGGTGTGTTTGGTTCGCGAAAAAAATGATTACCAAGGGTAATAATCTTTTCCAGGCTTACATTCCCATGTTTGGTTTAGGAGGATTCCCACTATGAGGTATTATTCTTTTTCCAAGAGTGACTCTTTTCTCCCTAAATGGTGGGAATGCTATTCCCCTCATTTCCTTAGGTATTACACAATTCCTTCCCCTTTGAACAATATTATCCTTGTGATTATGAAATATGTTCATGTTGATCATTTATTGCATTTTTAATTAGGTAACTAATTATTTATGGTGTAAATTTATTAAATATTTATATTTAATATTAGTTTAATATATAAATGGTGTTGTATATATTTAGATAATGTTGTAATATTTAATAGTACATTTTATTAATATTGTATTTACGATGTTTTTAGGGTTACATGATGAGATTGTATGTTGCTTGAGACTGAATGTGTTAAGACTTGATGCTATTAATTTTATTATTTGATTTATAAGATATTTTTTATCTTAAAAAAATCAGTAAGTTAATTTATTTGTATTATTTTACTACTTTTAGATTTGTTTTATTATTTACTTTAATTTGTTTGATAAATGGTCGAAAGTAATAAAAAATTAAAAATCTAAGCATATTAAACGTGTATTATTTTGATGTTAAAAAAATTAAAAAGAAATAAATGTATATAAATATAAAACATTTTAAACATAATTTAATAATATTATAAATATTATACATTTTTATTTTTTTGCAAAATTTAGGTAATGTAACGAAAATAGTTCAATAAATTTTTATGTAAATATTTTTAATTTAATAATTAAAAATTAAACTTGTTAACAAGAAAATATATTATAAGGACAAGTTAGTAAATTTTTCTTCCAATTAATCTTATATTCCTCCAACCAAACACTACAATTCTATATTCCTACCAAATAAACCAAACAAGGTAATGTAACATTCTCAGTAATGTGTCAGATAATGTTACATTCCAGTAATCCTATTCCCAGAGGTAATCTTACATTCCGTGAACCAAACGCCCCATAATTGTAGAAAGTTTCACCGGCACGAGAGAAGTAATATACTGAGAAACAAGCTCTGTCCGAAGGTAAATGAGGGAAATCAGCAAGAGGGAAACCGAAAGGTTTTGCCCGATTCGTGGACTTTGGAACACTTTCCGAAAAAATGGAGGCTATATTCGAACTCAGGGGACGAGACGGAACGACTGGTGAAATGGAGAAAAAAACGTTACAGTGCATTGCTTGAATTTCAAGATCAAGGTTTGTCGAAAGCGGAAAAGAAGAAAAGGGATCGTGCAGTAAAAAGAAAGAAGTAAATTGAATCGATTTTGCATGCTTCAAAACTTGATGGGAGATCTCTTTCCAATTCGGATATGCAGGCCCGGTGGAAGGTTCTAACCAGAGAATCAAGAAAGGCTTTAGAGATTGGTAAAGATTTAGGATTCCAAATTCAAAGTGATGAAGATGAGGTGGTTCGTGTATTAGTGTGTTTGGAAGAATCGAGTATGAAAAACATGGACGATTAAAATTAACTTGGCTTGGAAGTAAGGTGTTTATTTTGTCATTTCGTTCATGGTATTTTCGAGGGATGAGAATTGTTTGAAGGTTTTGGTAGTACGAATTGTGCATGTTTCTTTTGATTGTTGAGGGTCAAAATTGTGTTATGTGTTAACTCCATTGAGGGAAAATGATTATATTTCATATATCCAAATGTTCACTATTACAATGTATTTATACTAGACTAAAAAGTCTGTTTACAATCTAACCATACTAACAACTGACTAACAACCAAGCTAACTAATTAACCAATACAACTAATTCATAACACTCCCCCTCAAGTTGGTGGTTGGAAAATATTTCTAACACCTAACTTGCAAATTAAGAAATTGTGTTGCTGTGTTCCCAAGGCTTTGGTCATAACATCTGCAAGCTGAAGCCCAGTTGATACATGCTCTGTTTGAAGAACTCCTTCTTGTATCTTGTCTCTTACAAAGTGGCAATTTACCTCTATGTGTTTAGTTCTTTCATGAAACACAGGATTTGCAGCAATTTGTAAGGCAGCTTTGCTATCACAGTAAAGAATCGTTGACTTTTCTTCTTTCTCACCAAGTTCTTGCAACATTCCTTTCAGCCAAACTATCTCAGCCACTGTCATTGCCATGCTTCTATATTCTGCTTCTGCAGATGAACGAGCAATTGTATTTTGCTTCTTTGATTTCCAGGAAATCAATGATTCTCCAAACTTGATGCAAAAACCAGTGATGGATCTACGAGTCATCAAACAAGAAGCCCAATCTGCATCACAATATGCCTTCAGCTGATGATCACCATCTGCTCTTAATAAAATTCCTTGCCCTGGTGCCTTCTTGATATATCTCACCACCCTCATTGCAGCTTCTAGATGTGACTTCTTTGGCTTCTGCATGAATTGGCTGAGGTGATGAACAGAATACATAATATCTGGTCTCGTGTGAGTCAGATAAATTAATCTTCCTATTAATCTTTGAAACATTTGCTTTTCGGATTCCAGTACCACATCTTCATTACTTTCTTGTAGTTCTGAATCATAATCTGCAGAAGTGAGTTTCAAATGTTGTTCCATAGGTGTTTCAGCAACCTTTGCTTCTTCAAGACCAGTGTCTTTGATTAGTTCCAAAACATATTTCCTTTGGTTCAAGAGAATGCCTTCCTTAGATCGAAGTAGCTCAAAACCAAGGAAAAACTTCAAATCCCCAAGATCCTTCATCTTGAAATTAGAATGCAAAATAGTTTTGAGCTCTGTGACTAATTCTTCATCATTCCCAGTTATCAAAAGATCATCCACATAAATAAGAAGGATGACTATCTTAGTTCCTTGCTTCTTAGTAAATAAGGAATAATCAAACTTACTTTGCAAGTAACCAGCAAGGATTAAAGCATCTGTTAATTTTTTGTTCCATTGCCTAGATGCTTGTTTTAATCCATACAAAGACTTCTGCAGTCTACATACACGCTTCTCCCCCTGACTGCAGAAACCCTCAGGCAATGACATGTAGACCTCCTCAAGAAGATCACCCTGAAGGAATGCATTGTATACATCCATCTGGAAAAGAGGCCACTGATTCATGGAAGCAAGAGTTAAGACCAGGCGCACAGTAACCAGCTTAGCAACTGGGCTAAAGGTGTCACTGTAATCAACCCCCTCCCTTTGAGTGTATCCCTTAGCAACCAAACGGGCCTTATACCTCTCAACAGCACCCGAGGCATGAAGCTTGATCCGATAAACCCACTTGCAGCCAATGGGAACCTTTCCTTGGGGCAGAGGGACTAAAGACCAAGTGTTATTCGACTCCAAAGCCTGAATTTCCTCTTTCATGGCATCAACCCAAAGAGGATCTTTAACAGCTTGAGAATAAGTGGAAGGTTCAATAAGAGAAGAAGAAGAAGAAATAAAAGCTTGAGTAGAAGAAGGCAAATGAGAATATGAAATAAAAGAAGAAAGAGAATACTGGCCTGAAGAAGAAAAAGACTGATCAAAAGAAGAGTGGTAAGAAGTAGTGTAGTCATTGAACCAATGAGGAGATTTAGAAACACGAGAAGACCTTCGAAGAACATTATCTTGAAAAACAGAAGTAGAACTACTAGGAACAACAGAAGGACCTAGGTCACTTGATGAAGCTATATCAGAAGATAAATGCTCAGGAACAGAAGAAGGATTAGAAGCAACATTAGGTGGAATAGAATCATGAAAAGAATCATCAGAGACAGGAGGATCAGGAGAAATATGAGGATCAGGAGGAGTATGAGTAGCAGGAGAAGTATGAACAACAAGAGAATTTAACTGTAAAAAATCATGATCAGAAACAAAAGGCTGATTAGGAAAGAAAGAACTAGAAGAAGTAAAAGAAGAATGAAAAGGGAAGATGTGCTCAAAAAACTGAACATCCCTATTGACAAAGAAAGATTTAGTGAGAAGATTAAAAAGCAAATAGCCCTTTTGAGTGGGAGAATACCCCATAAAAACAAATGGGATAGCTTTAGGGGAAAATTTATCAGAGTAATTAGGCTGAGAAGCATAGCAAAAGCAACCAAAAATCCTAAGATGATTAAAAGTAGGTGGTTTATGATGAAGAAGCTCAAAAGGAGACTTTCAAAGAAGAATAGAAGAAGGAAGACGATTGATAAGGTAGCATGCTGTCAGAACACACTCACCCCAAAACTTAACAGGAACATTCGATTGAAATCTAAGAGCCCGAGCAACTTCTAATAAGTGCCGGTGTTTTCTTTCAGCCACCCCATTCTGTTGGGGTGAATGAACACAAGAAGATTGGTGAATAATACCTAAAAATGTAAAAAGAGTAGAACACTCAGAATTGAAGAATTCTGAGCCATTGTCACTACGAATGATCTTAACAGAAGCAGCAAATTGGTTTTTAACTAAGAGTAAGAAAGTTTTAATCTTAAGAGGAGCATCAGATTTAAGCTTCATCAAGAAAACCCAAGTCATACGTGTGTTGTCATCAACTATAGTAAGAAAAAACCTATAACCACTATGGGTAGAAACTCTATAGGGACCCCATAAGTCTAAGTGTAACAAATGAAAAGGAGTATCTGACCTAGAATGACTAATAGGAAAAGGTAACCTACACTGTTTGGCTAAAGGACAAACATGACAATCATGAATAACAGAACTATCAAGAGAAATTTCAAAAAATAAAGGTAATTTATGTAAAGTAGTAGAAGAAGCATGACCCAATCGGGCATGCCAAATATGAGTTTTATTAACAACTGAAACATTACAGTGAGACTTATCAAAAAAGGAAGAAGAAACAGAACTCAAACCAGACTTGGATTCAAAGACATACAGATCTCCTGACTTCCTACCAATCCCCTTCATCACACCAGTGGAGAGATCCTGAAAGATGCAAAAGTCAGGATAAAAAATAATGGCACAATGAAGCTCAACAGATAACTTCGAAACAGAAAGAAGATTATGCGTAAAATGAGGAACAAACAGAACATTATAAAGAGTATGATTAGAATCAAAAATATACGAGCCAGTATGAGAAACAGGGGCAGTTTTACCATTCGGTAGATGAACCAATCGAGAAATTGCACAGGAAATAGGGTTTACCAGACAATGAAGGCCAAATACCATATGGTCAGTCGCCCCGGTGTCCAAGATCCAGGTGATAGAATCAGAAGCAGGTAATCTTCCAGAAACAATACCTGCAAAATTGGCAGAGGGCTCGGATGAAGGAGAATCTTTGCGCAGAAGGCCAAGAATCTGATTGTATTGATCGGAAGTAAGAGCCGGAGCAGAAGAAAGAACGGCAGAAGCAGAGGACTCCGGAGAGATCGCAGAAGGAGCCGAAACAGAGTCACCATCAATTGTGAGAGCCGCCTGTGGACCACGACGCTTGGTGAATTTGAAATCCGGAGGGAACCCAATCAGTCTATAGCATTGGTCACGTTTGTGACCCTTGATTTTGCAGAAATCGCATACACCAGAAAAACGAGGGCCACCAGAACCAGAACGGCGAGCACCAGAAGAATAAAGAGCAACGGACTCAGAAAGAGGGGAAATACCAGACAGATACGAACGTTGAGACTCTTCTTGAACAATGAGAGAATAGGCCTGATTAACCGAGGGAAGAGGCTTCATGATGAGGATTTGACTGCGAAGAGCGGAGTAAGACTCGTTGAGCCCCATCAAGAATTGGAAGAGGCGCTGCTGAGCAAGATGGTCAAGGATTTGTTCAGAAGCTGAACAGGTGCAAGAAGAAACGGGAACCAAAGCGGTGTACTCATCCCAGAGCAGTTTCAGACGGGTAAAATATTCAGAAATCGATGATTCACCTTGAGTTAGAACAGCAATCTCACGATGCAAAACGAAGATGCGCGAACCATCAACCTTACTGAACCGTTCTTTGAGATCCTTCCAAGCATCGACAGCCGCGGAAGTAAACACCAGACCGACAGAGAGATCCGGAGAGACGGTGTTGAGAATCCAAGACAACACAATCGCGTTGCAGCGATCCCACTGAGCACGAAGAGATTCAGCATAGCTCTCACGTTTGCAGCTTCCATCAATGAAACCCAATTTATTTTTTTGCTAAAAGGGCAATACGCATCGAACGGCTCCATAAACTGTAGTTGACGACACCGGTGAGCTGATGAGAAACGAGCAAGCTCCCCGGCGTATCGGAGGGATGCAAGAACAAAGGATGAGAGAAATCAATTTCTGGATCGGCCATGAAATTCGATAAGGGATAAAACAGATATCTGAAATTAGGGATTTGGGAATTGAGAAAGTTGGGAACACGGGAAAGAGATGGAAGGCCAAAACCGAAAAAATGAAAGTGAGCCCCAAAAACGAAAGCCCAAAATATGGAAAAAACTACTGATACCATGTTAACTCCATATTGAGGGGAAATGATTATATTTCATATATCCAAATGTTCACTATTACAATGTATTTATACTAGACTAAAAAGTCTGTTTACAATCTAACCATACTAACAACTGACTAACAACCAAGCTAACTAATTAACCAATACAACTAATTTATAACACAACTGACACACAACTAAAAAGTCTGTTTACAATGATTATATTAACCATACTAACAACTGACTAAATTGTGTTATGCAGGTTGGGGCAATCTTATTTTGGAAGGCAGTTTCTGGTGGTTTTAGGAGGGTTCGTGATTACCTCTGTAGGGGGGGTTCTTGCCGTTTGCAGTTATGAAGTGAGGGTTGTGTTTGTCTTTTTCTTTTCAGCCCTCATTATGATGTACTATTTTCCTCTACTTAGGACGAGAGAGATTTTTAACAAGACACACAACACAAGTTTAAGACGTGTATGTTCACATTAATAATAAAACAAATTGTCGAGCAGAAAAAAACTTTGAGTATTTAAACTTCAGTGAATAAATTGAACGTTTTGAAACTTCAGTGGTCAAAATAGGTTTGAGAGTAAAGTTCTGTGATAATTTACTTAATTTACCCAATTTTAAAAGGAGTTCATTAAAATTAATTTAGATTATTATTTAATAATTAAAATTTTATTTTAATTCGAATGTCAACAATCTCTGGAGTAAGTGGTTAAAGCTCTCAGTTGACACCATCCACTCTCTACTACGTTGTGGGTTGGAACCCCATTAGGAGCAAATTCCCCTCCTCTCCCCTTAGGTAAAAATTGTTAAAAAAAAAAGAGAATTTATAAAATGATTAAAGTAAAAACTAATTAGATTAAATTGTGGTTGAAGCAACTATGATAATTATCAAGCTTGCCAAGAGTAGGAGTACTTTTCCATTAAGTTATGTATATTTTTTATAATATTTATGAAGAGGTTGGAAGGAAGGAAGATAATATTCTAAATTTTATATGCGTGTTACATAGAAAGATAATTGCACCATATACTCTCAAACTACAACCCTTACTTTAAATTGTTCTTAAACTTCTAAATATTTTAATTTTAGGGTAAAATACTTAAATCATTACTCAACTTTGCTTTATGACCTGTTTCGGTCATTGAACTTTAAAAATGATCAATTTACTCACTAAACTTTATACATTGACCTATTTTGGTCAGTAAGTATTATTCTATTAATATT